>JAQJVL010000061.1:170000-825000 GCA_035578905.1 Stictocephala bisonia | reverse complement strand
AACTAAGTAGAAAATGGATTATCAGAAACAATTGGGGTAAGACCCATTTCAGATAATAAACATTTTGATAATCAGATGTTATATTATTAGAGTAATTGTCCACATAAATGTGTATTCAGAATAAATGTGTATTCAGATTGTACAAGTATTATTTAATTATGTGTATTTTAGGTTAGGTTAAAGCGCACTAGGCCAGGAATTAGTATATTGGAGAGATAGGACATCAGCAAACTTACCTTAGAAGACAAGTTCACTAACATCAGAGTAGTAGTAACATACACAAAAGAATCACATGAATTTTCAATGCCACTGGCACTTTCTTCAGGTGAGTAGAGAGAGAGAGAGAGACCTGAAGAAGTGCCAGTGGCAATGAAAATTTGTGTGATTATGTGTTTATTTTGTGTATGTTACTACTACTCTGGTGTAAGTGAACTTGTCTTCTAAGGTAAGTTTGCTGATGTCCTATCTCTCCAATATATTTATTATATGTATATGTAACTATACTATATGTAGTTACATAGAGTATTATAGAACAGTATAATTTGAAAAATCGTTTAAAAATTTTTTTTTAATGGTCACACTTTTTGTTTGTCTTACATTATTAATGAATAGGCCTACTCTACTGTATGTATAATACAATAAAAACAGGATGCAAATAAAAACAGTAATCTGATATAATAACAACTATACACTAGATAATCACAACAGTGAATGCATGATAAGTTTAACAACACTTATCTATGTAAAAGGAAGGAGAAAAATTAAAAAATGTTAATGAGTGAGAAGGACAGTTGAAATATTGTTAGAAAATGTCTTATTTGGAAGCTAAAGTAAAAAATTTTTAAAAGATTAAAAGAACCTGTATTTAGGCTGTATTATTTACGAATTTTGACTTGTGGAGCAGATGTATGGTTCATGCATACCTGAAAAAAGTATCAGCAACTGAAATGAGGTTTGTGACCATCAGACTAGAGCAACAAAGAGAAATAGATTAAGAAATAAATTGAAAGAGGTGCTATGCTGCTTCAGAATGTTATGTGCAGGGTTAGAATGAAATATTTTGAGTATGTCAAAAGGATGACAGATAGAAGACCCAAGGGAGCAGCTAAGGGACAGATGTAAGATGTGTGTTACAAAGAGAAACGTGAAAAAAGAAAAGATAAAAAATGAAATGTGGTGAGACAGAATTTGATCCAAACAGACCCAGCAAAAGTTGGGACCTATACCTGATAAAATTATGAACTTTCTGTTTCATTACTATGAACTCTGGTCTAGTGCCAATTAATCTAATAAAATAATGTTCTTACTTAAAAAGCTTTTATTCTTATTCAATGCTTTCTTAACTTCCTTTACAGTTTTGAAGCCCACATAAGCAAACCCTGAAGATTTTGGAGGTAGCCTTATACTTGCTGGCTTCAGAGGGTGAAAGAAAGTCTTCAAATCTCCCCTTTTTGTTGAATAAGGAAGGTTTATGACCTTTACTATACGGAACTTCTCTATATTTTCATCCAATGACTTTACATCAGGTTTTTCCTCTTTAATATCTTGACTATCTTCTATTTTTGTTGCTAACTTTTTCTTTGATTTCATATACTGAAACATGCATTATTTTAGTTTTAAAATTTTGCAATTTCAAAAAATATGAATAAGGTCATATTTATCTTTTAATGCTTATTCTAAATGAGTTATAAATTTACTTTGGTAGTTTTAAGTTTTTATATTTGTCATAATCTATATTGCATTATAAAGTATATGCTATAATTATACAATAATATGTCAGTAAAGTATTGTATCCATCATTGAGTGTGTAGGACTTAAGTCACTTTGAAATCATTGTTTAGTTGTTGAAGATCCAATGTTTCGAGTGTTTAAAAACTACATAATGTTTCAACAGGTATAACACTCCTGTTTTGCTCAGGTGTTACTACCTTAACATACATTCAAATGAAAAATGGATATAAAAGAGTAAATTAAGTCATACTGTGTATCAAAAAATCTTAACTTAAATTTATAAACTAAAATTGACTCTATCTAACATGTTGTATCTTTCTTTAACAAACAGAGATATTTTTATAAACAAATATTATAATTAAAAACAATCCATAAAATAATTAAACAAGAAAGTTATATAGATTGATAGACAACACGAAATTACTAATTTAATTAATATTATCAGAGTGTTCTGCCGAATTACTACATTGGTGAACCGACAAAAATCACATGTATTCAGTCAATCATGAACAAAACTCACCGTTAATATCAATTACAAATTGAATCCACATCCCACTCACAGTGAGGTGATCTGTAATGAATGTAGGGGGAACTCTCTCCTACAGATACCTTTGTGGACTAATAGTCAGAGTGGGTTGAGGGGTGGGGTTTTCATTGCAGTCATAAGTGTTTCATTTTTTAAATATTTTCTGTGGCAAATGAAAATATTTGTTATTTTGTCCAGAAAAAACGTAGTGACTTTGCTTCAAATCATGGTTCCTTGGAATAAGGTTAATAACTTCCTCTAAGGGAATCTGGTGACGCAAATTTCAAGGATCTAATGAATGTGAGTATATAATAATTATTGATAAGTGTTCTGGGATGTGTTTCAAAGCTGGTATTCCTAAGGATAAGACAAAATGCTCTCTGCAAGGAGACCTATGAGTACATTTTGGCTTACAGCTTCATGAATAAATGTAATCAGCAAGATAAGACAGAGGTACAGTAAAGTCTATATCCCCCTACCTGTATCTATATACCATACTTAATGAAGATGATATGCTCGTCTACCTACGAGTAGCACTTTTTGCCTTTTTTCCAGCAGGTAGCTAGCTTGGAGATGTGTCCCAGAACACTCATAACATTAAATATTTATTTCTCACAAAATAATAATAATAATACCATCATCAGTAATTCACTAGTTCTAATTCAAACTAACAAATCAAATTTTCCTTTAGCTGAAATGTGAAAACTGAAAACTTTTAAAATAATATGGCTAGTTCGGGCACATCAAGTGTATCAAAAGGCGTTCCTCAAGGGTCAATCTTAGGCCCAGTCCTATTTCTACTTTTCATAAATGAATTACCTGGAAGCATATCCAATGCTTCCAATAAGGTATGTCTTTATGCTGACGACACCTCTTTGTCTTTAAACTCTGCAAACCATTCTGAACTTGAGGTGTTGGCCCTTATTGAAAGTAGCAAAATCATTCAATGGTTTGATGATAATCTATCTATCAACACCTCGAAGACAAGCATAATAAACTTCTCACTGCATCCAATCCAAACCATCACATCCAATCTTCCTTCATGATTGGGGATGAAGTGATCGACGAGAGTGAAACAACAAAGATTCTCGGTCTAATAATAGATATTCAACTCAAGTTTTCAGATCATATTGATTATGTTTGTAAAAAGCTTAGCTCTGGGAATTTCGTACTCAGGAACATATCTTCTTTGGCCGATTCAAGAGTACTGCTCGCAGCATATTATGGAATCATATTTCCATACCTATCATACACTGTTGAAATCTGGGGTAGTGAATGTTTTCGGACTAATGTTATATTTAAACTCCAAAAAAAATCTGTAGGCCAATTTTTAAACTACCTTACAGTTCATCATGTCGAGAAGTGTTCAAACTACACAAAATATTAACTTTCTCCTGTCTGTACATACTCAGTTGTAAGTATATACCCTTTATAAAGAAGAATCCTCAGTTGTTTTTTGATGCTCATAAGCAAAAAAAAGTATTATTTAAGATTAACCAATAATATTAGTGTCCCTCCTCATAGAACCAGTTTTTTTTAAAAGCATTTAAAGTATAGAGGAATTCAGATTTTTAATGCACTACCTGAGGTCCTCAAATCCGAACGTGACCTTAAAAGGTTCGAGAGAGGGGTAAAATGTTTGCTCATTGAGAAATCCTTCTACAGTGTAGGGGATTTTTTTGTCCTGCAAAAAATCTGATTGGTTATTGTTAGTTAGGAGACGGCCACCTTTAAGAGTTGGTAATTTAAGTCTACATAATGTAATTAAGAATTTTCACATGCTTTTGTTGCAATCTTGTATTTTTTTTTTTATTTTTAAACCAGTGTAAAAATAGTTGTAATCTTTTTAAAAGTGTGAAAAATGTAAATATTATGATGCAATTATGCAGATGTATCTGTTTAAAATAAAGATTTTTTTTAGTTCTGAATGAAACTTTTTTTTTTAAACTGAAAACTGCAGGTTAGTGGATCTGCCCATGAAGGCAAGGCATATTTCTTATGAATAAGTATTTCAGTAACTATCATTCTTCAAGCTCAATTCTTACTGGATGGATATATAATTTAATGTCATAAGATTAACAAAAACTCCAGAAAATAAATTTTTAATTGTGTAAAATTAAATAAAAATTAAAATTTATTTACTGGAGTTTTTGTTAATCTTATAACATTAAATTATATTTCAGTAACTTTTAAGTTATCATTATTTCTCTTCTGGTGCCTTGTTATATACATACTTATTCTTTTATCTATACTTTATTTGTTTTATTTTCTGTTAATTTTGCAACATTCATTTTGTATTCGACTCAAGAAAAAGTAAATTAATAAGTGTATTTCAATGGAGGAATACATCTGATTTTATTTAATTGAAAATCACACATGAGAATCCACTAAGCGCCCTTAGCATCGATGACTCAAGATCTCTTGAAAGAAGTTTTTCATCTTGCCCTAAGGACCACTACATATGAGGTACATCATTAAGCAAAACATAAACATTAAGTTTTTCAGAACGTAATAGCAATGTTTAGACATACCATTTGAAACACTTCACACAAATACTGAACAACCCACTTGTTTAGCAGTGTTGTCGATCCAGTCAAGCACTGCTACTGCAGAGAGTTTCCCTATCTCTCAATTCTTATTGACTCGCTGTGGGCGGGTTGGGGATTCGTTTGACGTTAATATTCATGTTGATTCTTCAATTCATCCGTGAGTATAGTAGTTTGACATTAATCCTTGATCCTTAAAAATTGTTAATTTTAAACAGATATTAATAAAATCATTAAATCTGTTGTTTTTTTTAAAGTGAAAAAGTTAAAACAATAAACTATCCATACAACTGGGACTAAACAATTTTTATATCAAACTCTAATAATTTAACTTAGTGAATCAACACTTTCTAACCTCAAGATCTGATATAGAAGCAAATGCTGAAGATTTTTTATGCTCCTCTTCTTCTTCTTCTTCTTTTTTTACTTTCACATCTTCAGTTTCTTCCTCATCTACACCTGAGTCTCTGTCTTCTATAATTTTTTTCCAAGTATCATCTTCACCCTTTTTGGAGTGGGCTTCTAAGAACTCCAAAAACATTGGATCATCTTTATGCTAAAACAAAAAGTACCAGTCTAAATAACAAAATTAAAAAGCTTTGCTTATCTCAAATACTCATAAATATACTCAAATTCAAATTCCATTTATTTGTCATACAACTATTATAGCATTGACAAAGTCATATGTACAGCACATATATGCTAGTCAATAGATTCTTAAGAATATAAATTCAAAACATGAATAGATAGAAATAATAATAATAAATAGTTAATTGATTATGAGCAATTACATACCTTTACAGTTTATTTAATTAATTAAATAAAAAATAGGTATAAATAAAAAGTTGATTAAATGAAAAGGCTGCTTTAGGAGCTAATTATATAAGTTTATTAAGTGGATTGAATCAAAAATCAATATTAGGAATATTAAAAAATTCGTCAATAGAATAAAATGGGTTCTTCAGGAGCCAGTTAAAAAATTTATTACAGAAAGATTTTTCTGAATACTTGTTAATCAAGTTGGTTAATTTATTGTAAACTCTAAGTGAAACTATATTATGGCTGTTTGAAGTTTTATGTAATCTAACAAAATTAATAGTAGCTTGATCTTTAATCCTAGTTTTATACTGATGAGCACTTTTTTTAATTATACCAGGAGTTCTTAAAACATATAAAATCAAATCAAAGATGTAAATATTTATGACAGTTAGAATATTCAATTTAACAAATAGGGGTTTACAATGTTCTATAGGACCTACATTCGAGATTGCTCTTATAGCCCTTTTCTGCAGAAGTAAGATTTCCTCTATCCTACTGCAATTCCCATAAAAGATTATTCCATATCTAAATATTGACTGAAAGTAAGCAAAATAAGCCGATCTAATATAATTTTGATGCACACAGTAAGTTAATCGTTTTAATAAATGAATTACTCTGGATAATTTACCACTAATATAATCTACATGTGGTCCCCAAGACAGAGTTTTGTCTATAAAAATTCCTAAAAATTTAACACTGTCAGGTCAATTTTAATAAATTGTTTTCACTGACCGGTCTTAAAGAAAATGTTACTTCTTTAGTTTTATCTTCATTTAGGAGAAATCCATTTGATTTGAACCATTCAGATGCTTTCTTTAGTGTTCTTTTACCTAGTGATTTAAGTTATTCAAAGTTTGAATTTGAATTAAAAAAGGTTGAATCGTCGGCATAAAGATAAGTTTTACTATTTACAAAATTTGGAAGGTCATTTATGCTAATTAAAAACAATAGGGGTCCCAGGACCGATCCCTGAGGAACACCATTTGTGACTTCTATCTCCTGGGACCACTCACCGTCCACGAAAACTTTTTGTTTACGATTAAAGAAATAGGATTTAAAAAACTTGAGTTGAGTATTTTTAATACCGTAGTAGTTCAATTTCATTAATAATTCAGAATGATTTACGCAGTCAAAAGCTTTGCTCAGGTCACAGAAGGTTGCCTGGGCGAAAGCTTTTCCTTCAAAAGCTGATAGCACTTCGTGCACCAGCATATCTACAGCATCAATTGTGCATTTTCCCTTTCTAAATCCGAATTGTGAATCACTTAAAAACTTATTATTTTCTAAATAGGCACTTAGTTGTTCACAGATTAAAATTTCAAATAATTTTGATAATGATGGAATTATAGAAATTGGACGATAGTTCTGCGGCTTGTCCCTTGAGCCTTTTTTAAGAATTGGGCATATTCGCGACACCTTTAACTCATTAGGAAATACTCCCTCCATGAGACAGAGATTAAAGCAGTAGGATAGAGGAGTGGCAATAGATATTATTATTTTTTTTTAATAAATTATTAGAAATAAGGTAAACATCGCAACTATCAGAATTTTTAAGTTTGCCGGTTGTAGTAACTATATCTTCTGGAGTTATTTGTTTCCATGAAAAATCTTGAGAATTTACTGAAACAAGTTGAATGAGCTCCTCTGAACTATATCTAGGATTACTTACTTTAGTTTTAATTTCATTAACAGAGTCTACAAAAAAAATTATTAAATGTGTCAGGTGAAATTCCAGGGTTTATTTTACTCTATGTACTTTGTTTACTACCACATTTTATCACTTTCCAAGCAGTTTTACACTTATTACTACTCCTTTCAATCAGATTAGTATTATGTAATATTTTAGCATCTTTAATCGATTTCCTATATTGGTTTTTTAAGTTTAAAAATTGTTGCCTAATTTTTGATGTGTCTGTTTTGTTTTTTTGATAATATTATCCAATAATAATAATTTGTTTTTCATATTAGCCAGATCATTAGAATACCAATCATGTTTCAATTTTGTGCAATGATTTGTTTTGACTCTTTTTATTTTTGCATAAAAGTTTATGTTATCAACTAATTTTTGAAAAAAATTTTGAAAGGTATTACTAGCAGTGGAATTTGTTGAGTTCAGTATATTATTCCATTGATAGCAGCTCAGTTTATGTGCCAAGGCACCTACTGAAGTTTTTGGCAAACCCATTTTAAAGTAATTGCTTGACTCTAGATTGAATAAATTGTCTTCTTCAGATTGTATTTTTGTCGTATAACCCATGCTGAAGGGGGCATTTATAGTGAGACCATCGTGGTCAGAAAAGGGAAAATTAAAAATATCACATTCTATAGCTAAACCTTTTTTGCAATTTACTAGAATATTGTCTAAACAATTTGAACCTCGAGTTGGTTTAGTATTTAAGTAATAAAAGTCATATTACTGTACGACAGAATAAATTTATTATTTAGCCTTTTAAAAGATTTAAACGAAAAGTTCTTAAAGTCATTCTAGTACTGGCCTAGTCCTTTTAATGCCTCTCCCGAAAGAATTACCGCAATATGCTCCTGAAGCTACTTGAAATAATTGGGTGGTTTTTCAACTGCAGAACACTTTGTCACAGTTGGTTAGTTTATAATATATATAAAATAAGCATAACTAATACTAAATCATTATAAACCTGATTTGTTGATTCATAAATTCTTATACCTACTAATTTTACAACTACGCAGACTCCAACCATTTTATTTCAACTAAAAAAAAATGTTATTTGATGTTCATTATATTACTATGCCAAGCTGTAAATGAATGAGAATCATACGCAATCTAGCAAATTAAAATATTATTCCAGAACATTGGGAGTTTCATACCAGTAACAGTAAGGTATATTTTCAATTAATTAAAAATGGAAATTCCTTGACATTTAACTTTTGGTTTTTAATCGTAAAAAACTATGACAGTTAATTTTATAAAACATTGTGAATTATTGTGAAATTCATGAGCTGGGACAACTTATTAGTTACAGAGTGGAAAAAAAATAAATAAATAAATAAAAAAAGATGATTTTATACCATACAGAGAGCATGACAATGGGTGTGGTTATTATTGATAACCTTGTTGGTACAATGAATAGCAAGAAGAAGGCTTGAGATGCTGTACACATTATTTTATAAAAGTACCCCTAACTCAAAATATCCTTATTAGCTAGGGGTCTACAGGTGTTCTCTAGTGGTAATATATTTTAAAAATAAACAATCAATCAAAATATCACTATACATATTGGCTAGGGAGGTTGAGTCAATAGCACCTTAAGTGTAATGGTGGGTAAATACCACAGTACATGTAATAGATAGGCGAGAGAGTCAATACCACGTACGTGTATGGGTAGGCGTGAGAGTCATTACCATTGAACATTTATGGATAGGAGAGTCTATACCACTACCACAGTACGTATATGGGTGGGCAGGAGGAAAAATACCACTGTATGTATATGGGGCCATGCGAGAGGGTCATTACCAATTTATGTGCATAGGTAGGCAATAGGGTCAATACCACTGTATGTGTATAGGTAGGCAAGATGGTCATTACCAATTTATGTGTATAGGTAGGCAATAGGGTCATTACCAATTATGTGTATAGGTAGGCAAGAGGGTCATTACCAATTTATGTGTATAGGTAGGCAAGAGGGTCATTACCACTGTATGTGTGTAGGTAGGTGAGAGGGTCAATACCACTGTACGTGTATAGGTAGGTGAGAGGGTCATTACCCATTTATGTGTATAGGTAGGCAAGAGGGTCATTACCACTGTATATGTATAGGTAGGCAAGAGGGTAATTACCACTGTATGTGTATAGGTAGGTGAGAGGGTCAATACCACTGTACATGTATAGTTAGGTGAGAGGGTCATTACCAATTTATGTGTATAGGTAGGCAAGAGGGTCATTACCATTGTATGTGTATAGGTAGGCAAGAGGGTCATTACCAATTTATGTGTATAGGTAGTCCAGAGGGTCAATACCACTGTATGTGTATATGTAGGCAAGAGGGTCATTACCAATTTATGTGTATACGTAGGCAAGAGGCTGATTACCAATTTATGTGTATAGGTAGGCAAGAGGGTCAATACCACTGTATGTGTATATGTAGACAAGTGTGTCATTACCAATTTATGTGTATAGGTAGGCAAGAGGGTCATTACCACTGTGTGTATAGGTAGGTGGGAAGGTCAATACCACTGTACGTATACAGGTATGCGGGAGGTACCATAATTGTGTACAGATTTTTTTATACTACATACTTAATAATGGACTTCTTGACTACCATTGAAATTCTCAATATGTAACCACATAAAATATTGAAATTTATGGCATCGATTGTTAACTACGGAGTGTTAAAAAGGGTTCAATAGTAATAGCCTACTGAATATGAATAGGGGTTGAAGTGGGTTAATTAACTTGTGCTCGTGTCATCAAAAGATTTTAAGAGGACCACTACCTTTACTAACATTCCCATAAAAGGTCAAAAAATACTTAACAATGACTGAAACACTTAAAAATGTACACAAACACATGTCTAAGTCAGTATTGCAAACAAAGTATTAATATTATGTTAAATATTACCTTTTTCAATTTTTCTGCAATTGCTGGATCAATGTTTTTCTCTTTCTTCTTCTTTTTCCCCTCTTTGATAAAGGTAATGGATTTGATTTTGTCTGTTTCTTCATTAGTAACCTGTGTTGAATGGAGTTTCTTATAAGCTGAACTGTCAGGAGCATACTTACTCCAGGCTTTTGGCTTATTTGCACCCCCTAAAACACAAAATGTTTTGATATTTTTAATTTTTGAAACAGGTCTTGGATTCTCAGGCATCTTTCTAACCTTGAAGAAATATGGAAATGTTACTGGGGTAAAAAGTATTAGTTTAATTCTAAGATTCAATTGTATATTTCTTCTTTAAGTTCTTTATTGGAAATTGTAAATAATTTAAGATATTCTCAAAAATTCCAATAAAATGCTTTATTATGTGAGGCCTTTCGCATATAATAATTTTTAATTTTTTACATATGAAACAGAATTAAATTTATCAATCCCATATCTTGATTTACTTTTAACACGAAACTTAGAAACTGGAATGATTGACTTCGACATTTATAAAAAACCTACTCAAAATTACAGATTTATTTGAGTAGTTCATTTCATCCACCATCTCAAAAACGAGATGTCTTTAACTCATTAATTCATAGACTTCTCAACATGCCACTATCAAAAGAAAATTATAAAAAAGAAGTTTTAAAGATAAAAGAAATTGCTCAATTCAATGAATATCCAACTAAATTAATTGACAATATCATTCAAAAGAGGACAATATCAATTAATAAAAATAAAAGAACAACTCTAACACCATTGAGCCTAAAGAAAAATCTATTTGGAAATCCGTTTGTTATAATGAATATTCAAAGGAAGCAAAGAAGATATTCAAAAAACATAATATAAATTTATCGTTCAGAACAAGTCATCAAGTAAAAAACCTATTAGAAAATCCAAAATCAAAAATAAATGAAGAAGATAAATCTGGAATATATAAAATTACTTGTGATAAGGTGTATATTGGCCAAACAAAAAGAAAAATTAAAACAAGATTCAAAGAACACACAGCAAATTTTAAGTATGGACAATGTGAAAAATCAGCAATGGCCAAACATGCACTAGAAAAAGGACACAACTTTTCAAAATTTGAAGTTCTAATACAAGTTAACAAAAATCAATTATTAGATGCATCAGAAACATTCTACATGAACAAATTTAACACACTAATTGTAAATAATGAACCTCCTCCCATTCAAAATTCTCCGTTTATCTATATTTATAAAAGAGGATGTTTGTATATTTGAAGTTTATGCGCTGCCAAACCATCCAACCGATCGCCATGAAACTTTAGGATGTTGTCCTGTATACTTCCGAGATGGTTTCTGTGAAGTTTGATGCAGATCTGTCCACAGGGTCCCGCCCCACGGGCTCCTAAAGATCCCATGTTATTCAAATGGAGAATCTGAATTGTTTACAAAAAACATATGACTGTGTGGTTTAATGTAGTTTCACATGACATAAGCAGATTGAAGTTCTCACAACAACAGTACTGTATATGTTTTGATTTATTGTAGTTCTACATTTCACCTTGAGAGTGTAGCACACACTACTTTTACTTGATCAGGTGATCTGTATTTGGTGTTTACCTTTTTTCCTCGGTAATTAAAACATGTGGTGAAACAAGAAAATAAAAAATAAATAATTATTTGTTTTGCAGTTTACTTTTTATGACATGCTTCCTAAAAAGGTATTTTTTATTTATAGTTCATAGAATACTGCTTAAGAGTCCTGGTAAGGTCGTAGATCAATCTTCCTCACGAGGCGACATGCCAAGATCCAAAAATGGGACTGTAGCAGAGTATCTTGGTGAGGCCGCAGGCCGAGCATACCTCACGAGCGTAGCGAGTGATTACGGGGTTGGCACGCGAAGCGTGCAGGGGTGCCCCCTAGTATATATATATGTTTGAAGTTTATGCGCTGCCAAACCATCCAACCGATCGCCATGAAACTTTAGGATGTTGTCCTGTATACACCCGAGATGGTTTCTGTGAAGTTTGATGCAGATCCGTCTACAGGGTCTCGCCCCACGGGCTCCTAAAGATCCCATGTTATTCAAATGGAGAATCTGAATTGTTTACAAAAAACATATGACTGTGTGGTTTAATGTAGTTTCACATGCCATAAGCAGATTGAAGTTCTCACAACAACAGTACTGTATATGTTTTGATTTATTGTAATTCTACATTTCACCTTGAGAGTTTAGCACACACTACTTTTACTTGATCAGGTGATCTGTATTCGCTTGCTCGAGAGTAGACTCACCAAAAAACCTTTACATTTATACACCAAATAAGAAGACCAAAAATATTGTTTACCCTCTTGCACTCATTTAATAAATAATGGGTTTTTTCTATAATTCTTTTTATTACTTTATTTTGGTATGTCAATGAAAAATGAAAGGCGAGACAACGTCCGCCGGGTTCAGCTAGTATAGTATAATTTAACTTAAAATTACTTTACATTCATATTTATATACACACACTTTAAATTTAATTATTTTTAAAATCTACCGTATGTTTTAAATATTTACATTATTATGTTTTGTAAACAAATATTTTAAAATTATAATTTTGTTGATGTCTGACGATGCCTACATTGTAGGCGAAAGGCCTCACATAATAAAGCATTTTATTGGAATTTTTGAGAATATCTTAAATTATTTTCAATTGTATATTTGTAATTAAACTTATTCCAGGAAAGTGGGTTTGATTTTCTAAATAGGAGATATTTAAAATTACTTATATTATATTATAGCAGAAAATCAGACCAACACTATATTGTGGTTCGGATTCCACGTAAAGTTGTAGGTCCCATAGTTACCCTGGATATTGGGCTATTGATAAGCAGTCCTTTCTGAGCTAAGTCGAACTCAGATAGTAACAATGACTACACTCGTTCGTCTATACTTATCACTCTCATATTCGCCCAAATCTCTATGATCGGCGTCTTAGAAATGAATAATGAATTATATGTAATAATTATTAGTACTATATTATAAAACATTAAAAATATAATTATAATAGTATTATTTAAACTAATAAATACTAAATAAAATTGCCACTGGCATTGAAAGAACAAAAGATAAATAACAAGGTATAGAGAATAATTAATAAATTTATCAACAATATAAACCATGGTAATCTTTTGAATGTTTGGACGATATTACTAGTTTCCATATTTCCTTTTAGTGTAACTATGCATTCTAAAAGACATTTGCATCAATTTTACTAACATCTAAAACTAGACTAATAGTATAAAAAAACATTTTGAAAATGTAACACAATTCTTCTGAGACCTTTATTTGATACATATTTTTTTAAGAAAAAAGAGGCTAATCTTCTAGAATCCATTAAGATGGTGCGGCCGGCACTAAAGACAACTTAATTCTGCTACACAGCATTGGCTGTACCTTAAGACCACAATTTACTACTACACATGCATTTGAGTCCTCCTCGCCTTGGTATGGGAGGGGTATAATAGCAGAAAGACATTGAAGCACGATCCTGCAGGGGCAGGCACTGTGTCTCACTCTACGTGTATGTAGTGGATTGTAATATGACATGCAGGTAAAAGTACAATTACCAATTGAGTACACAAAGTTTAAACAATTTTGTAAATTGGGTGATATTAAAAAGCATAAGATGCCCTACACCGTGTTGTATTTCTCATTGTATAAAAATATAAACTAACACATAAAATGAATTATTTAAAATTAAATTTGCTAATTTGTAGTAAAACCATATAATTTTAAATAAATGTTGATCAATACCAGTCCTGTGAGGGTCTGTTTTGCAAATTTGAGAATTAACAGAGTAGTAGTCTCTCGATGGTTGTACCAAGAGAGCCCAAATTTGCATCTTTGAGGTGATGCATTTATAATTATAAAGATAATTTTAAAGAAAGAACTACTTGAAAGGCGTCTAATAGCTGATGTAAAGAAATTGCAATTGAAAAAAAATAGACTAAGTTTTTTAACCATGAACAGCCTTAAAGTTTGTACTCTTGAATAAGAGAAAGGATCTATAGTAAAAAAAATGTAAAAGCTCTAAAAGCCAGGATTTTCATGGGATTTCATGTCTATTCTTAAAAACCATCATTGATAAAATAGTATTTCCTCTTACTAAGTTAATATACCTATCTTTTATTCACAGTGTTTTTCCTGACACTTTGAAGATTGCTAGAACAATACCAGCATTCTAGCAATCCAAGTTAGAGATGGGCAGGATGTGGAAGTACGATGATTTGGTATAGATAGTGGCGCAGCTTCAAATTTTATGTATACAAAAAGAGCGATCCACAGAGCTTTCAAATTTCCTAGCAATTTCTATGCTACCTGCATTATCTAAGGTTAGTGAAAAAAATAACGAAAAATCAGTCGCAAGACTATCTGGAAAATAATCACTTAATAATAGATGCACAACATTGATTTAGAAGTGGGTGCTCAACACCACAGCTTTACTAAGCCTTATCAAGTCTGTACCAAAAGCCTTTGAAGAAAAAGAAACCGTAATGCTTAACATGTGCGACCTCAATAAAGCCTTTGATGTGGTTCAACATGACATCTTATTATCTAAATTAAAAAATATGGCATCAAAGGTGTTCCTGTTGTGTTGAAGTGCCTCACTAATTACTAAGCCGGCAGAATGCAATTGGTGTCAATCAATGGTGCCTCATCTAGCTTATTAGGACAACTTAATTCTGCTACACAGCATTGGCTATACCTTTAGACCACAAATTACTACTACACACACACTCTAGGCTACAAGGTGTACCACAAGGCTCTGTACTTGGTCCGATACTCTTCTCCGTGATGATCAATGACTTGAGCCTTAATGGCCGTACTCTACTTTTTGCAGACGACACTACCCTATTCACTAGAGGGAGTAACTTAAATCAGTTGAGATTAGAGGCATAAATCATTTACAACTGGCTAAAGATTGGTTTACCACAAATAGGTTTAAACTAAATGAAGATAAAACACAGACTCTACCATGCAGCCTGGCATGCAGCAGTCAAGTAGAAGAAGCGGTCAAACTTCTGGGATTTTGGATTGATCATAAGCTCAGCTGGAGTACACATATTTCCATAGTCTGTGTCAAGCTCTCAAGAGTGGTGTTTCTTCCAGAAAACTTAGGCCACTAATACCTACAACTTACTTGAAAACCGTCTATCATGCATTCTTCCACAGCCATATGATTTACGGAATCATCATATGAAGACATTCTTCGAGAGTACAGGATGTATTGCTCCTACAGAAAAAGGCAGTAGAGATTTTAGCATCTGCTGTATATAAAGACCACTGTAGACCCATATTCACTGCACTTGACATCCTTACTTACAGTGGTAAGCCAGTACATTTACAGTGTGTTGGTTCAATTAAAAGAAAATCTAAGCTAGTTTTGGCACAAGGGCTGATAAACACACACTTAAGACAAGAAACGCCCTAAATTTGGATGAATCTTGCTGCCTTCTCTCTCGTACCCAAAAGGAATATCCATACCCTGCCACACAAATTTTTAATAGCTTACCAGCAGAAGTAAGAAACATGAAGACAAAAGTTTTCAAATCTGCTCTGTGAGATCATCTTGTAAAGAGACCACTATACAGGTTAGATGAATTAAGGGAGGGGCCAATGAGTTTTGCTCTGACCTCCGCCTCTTGTATATAATTTTAACATTTATGTAAATATTTCTTTTAATTTTAACTCTGAATCAACTTGTGAAGTCGACTCAGTTGTGAGTTTTGGACAAAATCAATCTAACAGTTGTCAGTCAATCATGAAGAAATCAAGTTTTCAAGTAAGTAAGTATTCAAGTAAGATCAACAGGTGCACATTCATTATAATGGCTGTGCATGTTATAAACATGTGGTATGGTGATGAAAAAAGCTGCTCAACTAGACAGGTGATATAGCGTGACATGGTAGACATTGATTTTCTGTGTGACAAGATTATAAATTGTTGAGACGTTATCTTAGGGCCTATTGGCTGCTTTATGAAGTAGACTCAAGGAAGAAATAAAATGATCATCCCTTGGGGAGGAACTAAAATGATCATCTCTTCAGCAGCTCAGAGTTTAATCCTCATGCTGGAAGTCTGGAGTATCTCCTACGATAATCTGTTCTACCAAAATATGCTGCAACAATATACTTACTATGTATGAATATGACATTGCAATGAGCATAACTCCGAATAAAGCTGATCATGATGACAGAAAGGGTAGGCTAGTAGAAAACAGAGTATAAACTGCAGATTACTGATTTGAATTTTAAAATCCTTATGTTTTAGTTCAAGAGGATTAATACAACTACAGTACATGTATGGGTGGGTAGGTCAATACAACAGTAACTGCATAGGTGGGTAGGTGGGTTCCAATTAGATCTACAAATTATGTACACGTCTTTATAATTTAAAAGCCCCTTATTGTGCAGGCATTTGGGGTAGGCTATTTTAATAAATAGCTTTATTAAATAAAGTTAGATTTTGTCTAACTATAAAATTCTTTACCTGATCTATGCTAACTGAAATGCCTTACCTGCAAAATGCTAACTGAAAAAATTTCCCTTAAAACAAGCAAAGCTGCTTGTCTTTATATAACATAATAATCCAATAATAGAGACATTTATTTTAATTATAGGTGGTATATGTGCCTTACCTAATTCTGTGCAGAATTCAACTGTAATTTTTGATTGGTTTATGTATGAGTTATTGAAATATTCTTTGGCTCCATTTGCTTCCTCTGAAGTTTTAAAACCAACAAAACCAAAATGTCTGAACTTTCCATTCGGAGTATATTTGAGTTGAACATCAGTCACAACACCTTTAGATGAAAAGTGCTCTTTCAGTTTTTCAGAACTGATCTGCAAATAATCAAAGCACTAAACATAGCTGCCTTGTGGTACAATAATACGAAAATGGTAGAATCAGCACTAAAATTTTAACTTAAACAATGTTTAGTTTGGTAAAATATTCTCTTTACATTTCTGAGAAATTGATAAATAATACATCCCTACAAGTATTATATTTATGATTTTTATAGACTTGTGAAAATATGCTTTCATAATGCATAAAAATGGCTGTTAATTAAATGCACTTTCTAGACACTTCTGAAAATAAGATTTCTTGTTGACAAAGTTTGAAATAATATTAGTTTACTGTATATTTCTTGTGGATGTTTATTTTAACTGTAGAAAACTAGTTATTTACTGAAAAATCAAAAAACTATTTTTTTATGTCACTGTGAAAAAACTACTTTTTAAAAATCAAACATTTTGGTAACTACACACTTTCTTACCACATCTGAAAATACGATTTATTCGAGTGTTTTGATACGAGTGGTAAATGGTTGACAGTTGATTATCTTATGACGAAATTAAAATGATGAATCAATCAGTGTTTTCATCGCCAATTTGTATTACAAATGTGGTATTCATATAGTAACTTTGTTCCGTTAAAATGTTGAATAACTGCACTGTTAAGAGAGTAATGCAGTTTACGTTAAACAACAGCATAGATACAATAATTTTGTTCGATAATCAGATTGAACGGTACTCTGCATAAAAATCAAGATGTGAATACTACCATGGATCGTAGATAGATGAAATACGAAAGGTAGAGTGAGACAATGATACTGGGAGATCGGTTAACACGAATGAAGAAATACTCTGCTTTCGTTGTCAACAAATTTAACGTTAGAGGAAATTGCTCATCAACAATGATGCTTGTGGACATTACATTAGATTTTTACAATTAAATTCTATTATTGTAGTTTTTTACTGACTGTTGCAGAGTTTTAAAATGGAATACTTATTCCCAACTTCTTGTCATCCTGCAGTAATACAACTTTTAAAAGAAAAACCTAACGTTCCTACTTTACTACAGGACTGTTCCTACATTTACACTATTTTGCATTTTTTTTTCTTGTTGTAAACTAGTTTTGTACTTTCTTCATGGCTTTTACATTATTTTTACCATAACCTCTGTTTTATCCGAGTTTTTACGTATCCGAGGTGGTCTCAGTCACAATTATGTGTAATAACCAAGAGTCTAGTGTACTGATTAATGGCTGCTAATCACGATTGGACGCAAAATTAGTTTTTACGTTATATTTAGAAAAATAATTACTATAGAGAAAAAGAGTTTCCAAATTCGTATTCAGCACACAACAAAAAATCACAATAAAAATTATAATTTAAATAAACGGAAACGTAAAAAATACTAAAATAACATTGGTCTTCACAAATTTGTCGATAAAATACGAGATTTCCTCAGAATGAAAATCATATATTGTGAAAATATAGCTAATTTTTGTCCCATTTCAAATGTTATTTGGAGGCAAGAAAGTGCATAATTACCATATTATTTACATTTTTTCATTTTACTTTTTTTCTTAATGCTGAACAGGAATATTTAATTGGTTTTTCATTACATTTATTTTTCAGACTGAAAAATCTCTTTTCTCGCCTAACCAAAGATAACCTAACTTATCCTAATCTGCTATTTACTCAACAAATATTCGTAATTTGCATTAAATTCAGGAGCCTTTGGGATGGCCTGTAAGTAATATATACAAATTTGTTTTATGTGGCCAGTTATAGCTCCTATTAACATAGTGCATATAGCCAATGATAATAATTTTGATGTCAGAAGAAACTGCATAATTGCCCAAGTGGTAGCTTATAGTACATTCAATTTCAAATAAAATCTACAATATAAATCATATAAAATTTTTACCGTGCTGGGCAGATTTTTAATTACTAGTCGTGACATTACAGACATTCTTAAACCTTTTCAATTGTTTCACCGTCAATCAAAATTGACGATTAACCTAATAAAATTCCACATGGAGATCCAACCAAAACAATGTAACATAAGATTGACTTTTATCAACAACAGTGAACAGAACAGACCTCAGACCTAGCAGAGCAGTGCAGTGAAGACGTCAGTTTTTTTAATGCAAGCTGTAAGCAAACATTAAAACAGGCCTACAAGTTGTACAGTCAATGATGTACTCCATCGATCATAGTATCGTGTATAATGTTGAGGAATACACGGTCACCTCAGGCATTGACCTTCTATTATACCTATAAATATTATAAAATATTAAACTATATAAAAAAAAGATATCAGGGTCCATACAAAAGGCCGATATTTAATGTGTTGATAACGAATTTGCCAAAAATTTCAAATAATATCGGTAATTATGCACTTTCTTGCCACCAAACAAATTTGGAACATTTTGCTTGAAATGGGTCTAGAATTGGCTGTATTTTCACGAGATATGCTTTTTATTCCGCGGAAATAACGTATTTTACCGAAAAATTCGAAAAAACCAATGTCACAACTTTTAGTATTTTTGTCATATTTCCGTTAATTTAAATGGTATTTTAATTATTTTTTTTTATTTTGATGTGTTTTTTGCGCTGAATACAAATTTGAAAACTATTTTGGTCTATTACAAATATTTCTCGAGAAATAACGGAAAAACTACTGTCGCGGCGGATCGCGATTAGCGGCCATTACGCGATCATTATGTACAACAACTATTAATCACAAAAACCGAATTCTCATATATTCCCGCCGGAGTGACGGCCGGCAGGCCGTCACGGAGGCCAAACGCCCGAATTTAACGCAAATTACGAATTTTTGTTGAGAAAATAAGACAATTAGGATAAGTTAGGTTATGTTAACAAAAATGCATTTTTCGAACTGAAAAAATAATTTTACTACAAAACCAGTTATATATTTGTGTTCAGCATAAAAAAACACAAGAAATGAAAAAAAAATTTGTCGAAAAATAACGATTTTTAAAAAAGTTGGTTTTTTCATTATTAGATCAAAATCTAGTTTTTCGATTTTTCGGTAAAAAACGAGTTTTCCGCGGATGAAATCAAACTCCTCAAGAGATATAAACTCATTTTTCACCACTTTATTAACATGAAATCGTATTTTCAGAGGTGGCAAGAAAGTGCATAATTACCATAATATCAAATAATTCTTAAACATTTATTTATTTAACCACTTTTATTAAGGTAAAATACAATTATTCAATCAGAATTTACCGCACAGTTTTAAAAAAATTATATAAGTTACGATAATAGCCCAGACGCATAAGTTTACTGCTATACGAAATTAGATCAGTGAACATTCAAGATATTTGCCGCGGGAATAACTTTTTATGGAATATTACTTATGCCCAGTTTGGAAGCTGAACATCTGAGTGACTATAACTGGACGGGCTACATGAGATTCACAATGGCCGCAACTCAAGCACTAATTTTGGGCCTCCCAAGGACACCGCAATTAAGGCAGTTATGAACTAGCGATATGAAAGGCTGCATGAGGAGCCTGTTGTCTGTGTGTTTAATCATATACCGGAGAAAGAGTAAGTTGCAGCTTGTAAAAAGAGAAAAAAGTTTTCGAGCAGATTCCAAGTAATATTAAAAAAAACAATGTACTCAAGTTTGAACCTCTGCTAGAAAATAAATTCTCATCCGATTTCGTTGAGTTGTACATCAAAATTTAGCGTATTTAATTCTATGTAATGTCATATAACTTACATTTTTTGAAGACTTAACGAATTTTTTATAGCAAGTAGAATTAAAAAAAACACGAAATTTTAGTAGTTTTGGAGTAAAGCCCAGCTTTAAACATTTCTAAAAAAAAATAGTACTAAATATAAATCAGTGAAACTTTAACCACAAGTTAAGAAAGTTGTTTTTGTAGTTTGTCCAAATTTACTCTTTTACAAAAATGTCTGTTGTAATTTTTATAAACCCTTGCAATCTTAAAATGGCTGATCATACAAACTTCCAAAACGGTTAAAAAAATATATTGAAAAATAAAGTAAGACTATAAAACGGTAAGTGAGATAAAAATATCTTGCGATTTTATATCACATGATAACTCAACAGACATCGATGTGCGCTCATGTATAAGCAAATCCTCTTGGGCAGCACTTCAAAACTAGTTTCAACTGAGCATTTCGGCGTTGCCGAATCGAGCGCCTGAAAGTATTTAAACAGTGCTTGAAAACTTTATTACTGTGGAAGTATTGAACAGTTAATCAATCATGTTTTCTATCTTAATTCAAACTATTTTTTAATCACCTTTGGTCATGAGGGCTTTGGACCTCCAACGACAGGTTTTTAAATGTCATATATAGATCTAAAAAGATTGTCAAATTGAAAAATAACTTATTTACAAGATTTACATGTAAATTTCGCATGTAACAAGCGGAATGTAACGTGAAAATGAGAGCCACCCATTATATTGGTGATTTGCAGGATGTACTTGTCACATTTCCAGTAACTGTGAGTGATTCACCAGCCTTAAGCTGTAACATGTCGTATAAGTCATTCATAACTAATAAGTCCCCTAATACGGGGTGGAAGTCCAGCTGCAATACGTGGCAACACCGCATCCTGTAGATCGGTCGGTAGCGAAAAAATGTCGTGTTTTTGTATTCTACCATTGATTTTATACACAAATATGTAGGTGTATATAAAATATTCTTAAAGTCATACAGTTAAGTTATATGAAATTACGTAAAATTAAAATAAGCTAAATTTTGGTGTACAATACAACGGAATCGAATGAGTATTTATTTTCTAACAGTGGTTCAAACTCGAGTACATTGCTTTTTGAAACCAATAGTAGATTCGTGATTGTCACTTATATTCATCATTAACTGCAGAATCACAAACGTAAAGTTCTTCTTATTATTAGATATGAAATGCCGATACAACGTTGTGCGTATTTTAAGACGTATATGAATGTGATGGATGAGAGTGGATGACCTATAAAATATTAACATGAGTGTGGATGACTTATGTAGTCTGGTTATTTACTGAGTTCGACTGTTCCTCAGAAAGGGCTATTTATTAATAGCATAATAGCCAGGGTAACTAAGGGATCTACACATTCACGTGGAATCTGAACCACGTAGTATTGGTCTGATTTTCAGCTAATTTACAAGCCTGAGATTCAGTTCTCTTCCCTATGTAACATCTGGAAACTGACTACCACCAACATGGACACCCTAGACTTCTCCATGAAGCTCTAGAATTCAGAAGAACTTGATGTTCAATTGAATAGATACGTAGTAAATAACCCACTGTAAATCCATATATAACCTACTTCGTTATGATTTATCCTGTTACATTACATGGGGTGTATCCAGTAGCAGTAGGTTGTATATGGATATATTGGTTTAAAAAATTAATACATTTGCTCAAAATTGCTTGAATATTTACTTTAAAAATGACTTTTCGCCTCTACCAGCTCCACTTACGTCATGAGGCTGGCTCTGTTATTTAGTTATTGCGCATTCGTTTCATGAATCCAACCATGTATATAGTTGTTGTCTTCAAATGAGCATGACTTCCTTTGACGTCAAAATAATTTTCTAGAAACTAGATCTAGAGAAGAAGAAGAAATTTTCAGAAACGCAGATGCAGTCAAGTGACAAGCCAGAAGCCATACGTTCACGTTCCTCATCATACGACTTTGCCCTTCCTGGATAGAGACAATCTAGTCTTGTATCGATATTTAACTGAATTCGTGCTAAGTTATTTGTTCTGATTATTCAATTGTAAAACAAAATGCCACGACGTGGAAGGTCACCTTCTCCTACTCCTAGCAGGTAATTTTAACATTGAATATGAGAAATAAAATTTGCTGTAGGCTTATGCAATGAATGATTGCACCTATTGCAATTTATTAATTCTGTAAGCTTAGTTGTTTTGATCCTAATGAGTAATCTATTTGATTTGGATTTTAATACATTGATATTAACTAATGAGCCTGTTTTGCCTTGAATAGGCCTAATAAATTTGACCTTGGGACATCTTAGGGTAATTATGTACTTTCTTGCCACCAAACAAATTTGGAACATTTTGCTTGAAATGGATCTAGAATTGGCTGCATTTTCACGAGATATGTTTTTCATTCCGCGGAAATAACGTATTTTACCGAAAAATTCGAAAAAACCAATGTCACAACTTCTGTATTTTTGTCATATTTTCGTTAATTTAAATGGTATTTTAATCATCTTTCTTTTATTTTGATGTGTTTTTTTGTGCTGAATTAAAAAAAAAATTATCAAAAAATAACTTTTTTAAAAAGTTGGTTTTTTCATTATTAGATAAAAAACTAGTTTTTTGATTTTTCGGTAAAAAATGAAATGTTCTGGTTTCCGCGGATGAAATCAAGCTCCTCAAGAGATATAAACTCATTTTTCATCACTTTTTTAACATGAAATTGTATTTTCAGAGGTGGTAAGAAAGTGCATAATTACCCATCTTAGTAGGGCCCAAAGAGTTTTAGGCTATTTAAAGTAAATTTTATTAAACCAATTGTTTTATACTTCAAGGCATATGCCTGCTCGAGCTGCACCAGTGCCAGCACCTGCTCCAGCTGCTGCCCCAGCACAGCCTATGGTGATGCAAGAACAACCAAGCATGTTTAAGCAAATGGCAGCTACTGCGGGAGGTGTTGCTGTTGGTTCAGCCGTCGTAAGTGATCGAATAGGGTAGTCTTAATGTACTGTTGATTTGCTTAGCACTTGGAAATTCTTTTTAAGTATTTTTATTTTATTTTATTAATATATACGGCAAACGCCATTTTACAAAAGAATTGCATTGTGGTATAATTCAATATAACCTTAAATATGTATAGAGAAAAACTAGTTAGCTAGGCAAGGGTGCACCAAAAATATATCTATAAGGATAACTATAATATCACAATAGAGGACAACTAGACACGTACCGCTAATACAGATAATTTGAATAAAAGACAGACAGTTGCAAAAATTATCTAATAGACAATAGCTAATAGACAAGTTATTCAGATAACAAATAAACTATTAACAAATAACAACACCAATAAATAATATATCAATAAATTAGGTTAACAATACTATAAAACAATAAATAACAAATACATATATCAGACACAATAACAACAGATAGCACACAAGTAAAATTCAACTTAAAAATTTATAAAATCATCAGTGCGGACAGCGATCAATACTCCACCCTCTGAATTCTTAGCACTGGTAAGAGTTGACCTATCTTTTCTGAAGATTGAGTAATTATGTAGACTTAGTTCCGATGATAAGATAAAATGTCCGGAGATAGATTGAATTCCTATTGACAGACTTGCTGATAAAATACCAACCCAAGTGATTCATCATGTCTAACGAGGGAATATATGCGAATTTGTTTTCTGTGAGCTAGTCAAACTCCCTAATAACATTGTGCATATGCACACAATAGGTTATTTGCCACGAACATAGTTTTTACACGATAATTGTTATAGGCCAGACCAAAATAGTATTCAAATTTGTATTCAGCTCAAAAAGACTAGCCTAAACCAATTTAACCCTGGATTAGGCGGTAGAGCATATTTTATGCTAATTACAAACACCTTTGTCATCGGGGGTGTAGGGCATATTTTATGTTCCTGTGTTAAACTCAATAAAACATAAGTTTATCATCAAGCAAGCCTAAAAAACTTGGTACTAATGACGCTGAATGTTATGTTCTTTACATATCAGATTTTGAATTATATTTTATGCAATTTTATAAATGTAGGAAAATGTGCAGCAACAAACTCCCATAAATTCCCTCCTGGAGGCAGTAAAATTGCCGATGTTTGTCGCATGACTGAAGAGTAACCAGAAGACGGAATTAAACATACCAAATGTCAGTCTGCAGAGAATTAAATACTCTATCCACCAAAACAAATTGCAAAGTTGTAGGTGATTTAGGTGTTTTATCAAGAGTGTTTTTGTATACTCTTTTTGCGTGTTTCAAAACGTAGCCGCAGATTTTCTCCATAAAACAAAAAAAATATGGAAAATTTGTTTTATGGTACAGTATAAATATTTTTCCTGAAGAAATTTTTACTCCCTTTTCAATGCTGATTTTTACAATTTTTTCCATGTACTATTTGATTACACAATGATCATACTATAACTTTGCAAATTTTTGTGTTGTATGAAAAAAATAAAAAAAAACCTTGTTTATATAAAATATAACAATAGTCCACTAAATTCTGAACAATTTGGCTATCTTGAAATTATTTGCAAAAATATTTTACTATCCCTAATTAGGATTCAAAGTTATAATTTCCGTACATTTTCAAATTTTTGTTCTTGATAGCAATTATTTACTAAAATGGTGTGTGAGGTTTGACAGTATTATGTGATTATACAGTCCTTAAGAAGAAAAACAATATACTAAAATGTACGTTTGAAGCATACTTAGTATTTTTTATTATTTTTACAAAAAATGCTTGCAAAGGGCCAGAAATGGCACTTGTAGTTTCGGAGTTTAACATTGTCAGCGATCTAAGGTTAAAAAAAATTTAAAAAATTCATAAATATAACATAAACATAGAAAAATTGGAAAATGACATTTTAGAATTTTTTGTATAAATCGTTATTTCCCCTGGATAAAAGTTTTCTCAAAAACTATAGACCTATTTCTATCCACTGGCGACAAAAAAGTTAAGATTAGCAAAGAGTAACTTATAAAAACTGCATAAGTACCTTTACTATAGGCTAAATACCATTTAGCCTTCTATATAAATGAAATTGACAGCATGGTAAGAAACGTAAACTAATTATAGAAATAAGATGTTTAATTTTAGTAAGGGACATATATTTTAATAATTATTATTAAAATATGTGTCCCTTAATATCTTATCCCTTAATAGCCTATCTTATATGTACCACATTGTTACTTTTTCCCTATTGTTACTTTTTATTTTGTTTATTTTATTAATTATTTTATGATATATTATGAGCTGAAGATTCTCAATTTGATCGCAATCATAGTTGTAACAAATTTTGAAAGTGATTAGCTTATTAGGAACTGCTGTTCATTTATCATTTGGCTGTTATTTAATGACACATTCCGAGGAATAGGCGACCGCTCATCCTACACTAATCACACTCATTCAAAATCCATATTCGCCTGTCTCTTGACGATCAGATTCTTAAGAATAAATAAAAAAAAGTAACTATTATGACAGGGTTATCCAAATAGCTATACATCTCCATAAATAATTATTAATTAATTAATGGAATAGAAATTTTGCATCATTTATTAAAAAGTTTAGATTATTTAAATGAACTTTGCAAATTCTGAATTGTATAAACTGATGTTATTAGGGTCACACTCTTGGCCATGCCATGACTGGAATGTTCAGTGGAGGTGGAAGCAGTGAGACTGCTCCAGCACCTGCAGCAGTTGCCCCTGCTCAGGCCCAGTCTTCACAACAACCTCAAGCTAGTGGCCCATGTGCTTGGGAGATCCAACAGTTCCTGCAGTGTGCCCAAGGTCAGAGCGACCTCACCCTGTGTGAGGGGTTTAATGAGGCTCTACGCCAGTGCAAGGTTTCCAACCACATGCGTAAGTCTTAATTTTGTTGTTGAAACTTTAACAATTTAGTAATAAACTTCACAAAATGGAAAATTAAAAATATAAAAAAAATATCTAAATACAGTAGAACCTCATTCTAGCAAACTTCTCTTGTAACAGACTGCACACTGCCCAATACACGCAGACAGACTTGGGATACGTTAGACCCCACGTTAGACCATACAAGTACAGTGGTGAGAACCTACTTACCTATCCATATACATACAGCAGTGAGCACCCATTCACCCACCTAAACATTTAACGGTGGTGAGAACGTACCTGCCTGCACATATATTCCAGGGATAGGGTAATGTTCTATCACTGTACCTATTCGACACTCAATTGCTCGAATAGGTACAGCAAAATTGGTGTCGATATGCTAGCGGTGGACCAATTCGCCCTAAGTAACAAAAAATACAGTACAATAAAAGAAAAATGTAAATGTGTTCGTTATTTATTTGATTGCATAGAATTCTACTTAACATGTTCACTCCGTCAAAATTGAAGTATTTAGATATCTGTTTGCCATGAAACTATATGCCAAAAGCGTCTGTAAACGTTTTTTGAGCAGAATGACCTTGGGCGCACATTAGCTCCTGCCACATGTAACATGTATTTTACGTCTAGTTTACGTTGGGCTGAAATTTGTGCCCAGATCTATATAAATAATGTTATTTACAGAAACTATACCGTGTTAAACTTTGTCTTAAACCAAATTTTAATTAAAATAATTCTTAATATAATAAACAAGCTGTTTAGAAATAATTGTTTTGTTTAAAGAAAATTACCTGGAATCAACAAATTTATGTTGAAGGAAATAAGTTTTACTGCCTCAGGCAGTGTTCTATTTGAAAGCTGAATCTTGCCTCTAGGTGTACAGTCATTTTCACATATGGATTGCATGTGATCTAGATCTAGAGCTTAATTTGACTAATATTTATTTGCAACACAATTTTCAAGAATTTTTACGAAGTTTAAAAAATAATGATATGTTGTGTTTTATTGTTTGCCTACTTAAATGAATAGAAACTGCAAGTTTCTTATTAAAATATCTTTTAAAGATATATACCATAATGACAAATTAACATTACAGTTCTGTAAAATGATATGCAGCACAATTACCTTAATTTTTTCATGTCATTTGTTTTTTGAATTATTAAAACTTTTTATTGAAGTGTGTACTTTTTTACTTTGATTTCTTCTGAAACTTTATTTAAAATCAATTAATGAAAGTAAATAATTTGATTTCAAAACCTGTAGGATGAACATTAAACAGTTTTATGTTTTATATTATCTCTTTGGTATACATATTACATATGTTTGTTATCTGAATCATTAAAATAAGTGAAAGTCTAAACATATTCAGTATTCCATTCACACTATCAGTTTAGTGTGAATGGAATACTGATATGTATTTATATTATGAATGATAATAATATTATAATAATAATAATTCATAATAATAATACATTATTATTATGAATGATATATCATTCATAATAATAATGAATGAATCACACACAAACATATCAAATTTACTGATGTGTTTTATTTATATCTAGTATGATGAAATAAAACAAATTCTATTGATACACAAAAGTATGCCACAATTGGTAAGCTTAGTCCTGTCTTGTACCTAACCATTACACATGATGCAATATATTTTGGAAATATCTCATTACGACCTACCAACATACTGTGCTATTTGTAGTGTGCTAGCTAGAGTAGTGAAGGCTATTAGTTTATTTTCAGTGGTTGTTGTATTTTTAATAATTTGTAACATTAATAATTTATGATGTTTCAGAAATCTAATGCAGTAGTTAACTGGCAGCAAAATTAGTGAGTGAAGTTGGTGAAATACATGAATATACAATAACCACGAATTAATTATTCCATGAAGCATTTTATTTATTTTGATGAAATAAAAATTCGTTGTCTAGTTATTTTAGATATAAAAATAATGTGATTAAAATGCTTATTATTCTGTTACCTGAATGAGTTTTTGTTTTATTTGTAGTTCTAATTGTTATTATTTTTAAATAAAAGATAAGTTATTCCAACCAGTGTTTTGGTTTTCTTTTATTTGCTTATAAATTATGGGACAGCAAATAATTATAATATTGAAAACTATGTTACACATATATTGATTTAACAATTAGAAAATCTTTGAGAAATGAAGATGTACGTAATGTAAAGTTACGTAACATTAGCATTATGTAAGTAAAGAAAAAATAGCAGTTCTATTTATACCTGTTCCTATTTTGAAGCAAACTAAGAACAATAGGCAGGTAGCCAATACTTGAGCCAACTTTAGTGACTTGTTACAATTATTTTAGATTACTTAGAAAGGGAGATTGATTTAAAAATAAAATTTTGCGAAATGTTTTGAGTATATGATGATTGAACCATAAATTCATATATTATATTTGCAACCTTGTAAATCTTTTTTTGTGTGAATAAACTTGATTTTGGTTTGATTTGAATAACATTACAAAACCCAACCGTTGTGAAGTGTAGTTAGCTAAATTGAAATAATCAGAGTCTCCTTATCGACACATTTGATCTGTTAACAAATATGGAGAATTGTCAACTAGCAATTCTGAGTACAATACGTAAAACTATTAACTGTATAAATTAAAAATAATTTAAAAGTTTAAATCCTTTTTAAAATGTTCAACTCTATATTAGTAGTCATAACTATTTAAGATACGGGTATCATGTACATGAAGAAATCTCTATATTTATGTGCACAGTTTTAGATTCAAGCATGGTTGATAAAACTCAGCCTGCTTATTTTAAAATTCCTGGCAGTAGAAATATCTGGAGTGATTTCTTAAACAGTTCAGAACTATTCGGGGTTGTCCCTAAATTACGTAACGCTTAAAACAGTCTTTTCAGACTCCCTTGCCCCCGTGTAATGGACTTGTAATGGTAATACTACACCCTCCATAAAAATTAAATAACACTGCTACCAACCCCCTTACAATTTTTTTCATCCACTTTCCTTTATATTTTCATTTATGATGACGTCATTGTTTTGATTTTGTTTAGTTTGTTTTCAATGGAGGGAGAATATATTACTAACTTTATAATATATTTAAAAAAATCTTGTGTTTGGGGGAAAATGATCAAATTTATGAATGAATACAAACAAAATGTTGAGTTTTAATAGTTATGTAACACTGTATGTCAAAATACCCCACTCCCTCTCATCAGGTGTTAAGTAATTAAGGAACAACCCCTTTTGAGTGTTTGTTTACTCATGTAGATGGTTAAACATTTTAATACCTGAGTAAAGTGGCCCTTTTTCGATTTTTTTAGATCTGTACTGTGGTTAGCTGAGATTATATTTGTGCCTTGTATTAAATCTATGGAAATCCCCTGTTTTTGGTGCGAAGGCAATATTGTTGTATGTTAAAACTAATAATTCGTAAATGTACAAAGAGTAAACTGTGAAAATAGGGTATTTTTTAAAAGTTCCCTGTAAGTATGGTTATCTTTTAAGGCTAAAAATAACCCTGAAAACTGTCTTTAGGCTCTTTATCACTTTATGTAATATTGAAGAACCTCCCCAAATAGCAATTCCAAACCGCATCAGTGACTTGCATACCCTCGACAGACATCGAACAGTACCAATCAGTATACCACACGTTGGCTTCGACATGCAGACTGTGAAACTGGCAGAGCTCATTCGGTTTAAAAGTGTTTCAATACGGTTTTTCCAAGAACTTCTCTTCAAGAACTTCTCTTCAAGAACTTCTCGTCTATAGCAAACCATAGATAGAAATCTACTCATTGTCATGGATACTGCCGTACCCATTACTGACAGAACAATTAGTATGTGTGTGCAGTAGTTTTGCTACTAACCATATTAATAACACATATTACAATAATAAATATCAACCGATAGTAATAATAGATAGCTAACACTTCTTCAAGAGAACTGTTTGAGTAGGCTAATGTTTTTATGAAAAAGCCTGTATGACCAATTGTTTATGTATAACAAAAAGAGTAAGGCTGAGTAAGTGTTCCTGAGGAACACCCACGCCTATGTCTGTTCAAGAAGAAGAAAATGGACACTAAAATAATTAAATGAAATAAAATTTTAAGTTATTATTTTCCTAGGAATGCGTAGGAATGTAGTGTTATTAGTGTGTACATTATACATTATTAGTGTGTACATTATACAGTGGTATTTAGCCACCCATACACGTATGGTGGTATTGACCCACCCGCCGACCCATACATGTACAGTGGTATTGACCCACCCGCCCAACCACACACGTACAGTGATGATGGCCCACCCGCCCACCCATACACGTACAGTGGTGATGGCCCACTCACACACCCAAACACGTACAGTGGTGATGGGGCTAGCAGTTTCTACTTTCAAAATAAATGTGAAGCTATGACCTACTTGTTTCAAAGATTTTCAGTCCTCTTAAAATATAAAAAACTTAAGTATAAAAAAACTTAAAAATTAAAAATAAACTTTACACTAGCAACCTTATTTCATAGAAGTGGCTGGTGTCATGACTAAAAACTAAATCTAACAACCATACCAAGGTGTTTTTTACAATATTTACATCACCAAACGTTTCGCCTATGCTTTGATGTGGTATCTGAGAAAGGCTAAGTGATGTAAATATTGTATATAACACTTGACATGGTCGTAATCTGAAGGTTTAGTTTTGTAGTAACTTACATTAGCAAATTTAATGACAGACCAAATCTGCTTCAGAGATCAAATTTTAAATAATTAAACTTTAATGTTTTTTTGTCCACTCTTGCATTGTACTTTTTTTACTTATCCTGATATTTCAGATAGACAGTAAAGAAACATACGGTAACATTTGGTTTGACTAATAAAATTCTTTCTATTTTTATTTATTTTTAAAGACCTCTTAAGTTTCCTATCAATTCTAATAGGTATTTTTATAGGCCAACTATATGTTGTAAACTGGGCCTGAAAAAAAAAAAAAAAAAAAAAAATGCCAGAATATAACTCACTATCCATTTATCGGTTACAAAATGAAAGAAATATGATCGTAATAATCACATTTTGGATCTATCTTAACATGTTTGCTGAGTCCAGTGATACCAAGGTCACAAATCAGTGGAATTTGGCCTGGAGCGAACTTGTTAAAAGTGTCTCTCTATGCATAAGTTCAGGATTTCCAGCAGGCGGGAAGAGAAACAAACCACATTTGGTATAAATTTAGACTGAAATAAAGTTGAATTATATAAGTATAAAAACAGTTGATCACTTATTGGTCACCTTATAACAAATTTATTGTTTACTTTAACAAATGAATTATAAATATATTTAATGTATACATACGTTCAAATTAAAGTCGAGAATTTATCTCGTAATATTGTTTGGTGAGTATTTTTGAAAGGGTTTTCTGCTCAAAAAAATGTTACACTGTAGAATTTATATTGCCCCCTGGATTATTTATCTGTAACAATATCATATACTGCCTTTTAACATCGTTATATATAATATGTGAAACCGTTTTTTTTGTCAACGCAACTCCCCCAGTATTACTAGACCATATTAAAGGGTTTAGGTGGCAACAAATTTACCTCTGTCCATATTTGTGCAATAAGGTCTTAATTCTTCAATATTTTCACCGTGGAGACTATGGGAAGTCCTCAAAGTAATGTTTTTGGCCATAAAAATAACATGGAGAGAGATTTAAATTAATCGAAATAGAAGAGTTGTTCAAATGTAAATAACGATTTCCAAAAGGTTTAAACAGCTGTTGGAGTGTAAACAGTGGTGTTTGTATTATTGAGGAAGTGGATCACTCACAGTATATGTATAGACCATAATACCGTACAGGGAATGTTGTAAGCATGGTTTTATTCACATTAGATTGTAATAGTACAAAAGTAAATGTTAAATATACAAATAAATTATCATTTAAAACATGATACAGCTTTTTAACCTTCTAGTCGTGACCCTAATTTTGTCTGGCATTAGTCGTGAGCCTGGGTCCTGAGGACCCACTTTTTCTGAATTAAAAATAAATATATTATATCAAGTAGATTGTTGTATTTTGATTTATACATGTCTAGGGGATACTAATAAATAAAAAAAACACGTGTGGAACAAAATCAAATTTATATTATGATATCAAAAATACATTGTAAGGAAACCTGCATTTGTAGTAGTTAAAAAACAACCATTCAGTTTTAAACTAATATATATTATAAAAACCATAAAATTAACGAATAATACTGTCAATAGTTTGTAAAACACTACCAGGAATATTAAAAAAAATATTTGGTCATAGTTTACTCTTAGGGTTGGAGGTTTACTCTACCTTCAAGTTCATGTTGCACAATGTTTGCAAATCTTCTTGGCGCACTCATTACAGATAGGATTTTTACACTGGTAACACTCAATGGTGGTTTTTCTGTCTTTTTTTGCTGGACATGTGAAACACCTCTTCCTTTTAGACTTTTCTATGGATTGAACTTGGGCTGATGCTTCGTTCCCTGGCATTTGTACGCCAATGATGCGGCAGATCCCCAACTTTAGTTCGGTCTGTAGAGATGCGATTGCAAGACGGTTTTGCATGTGGGGAGTCACAAGATCTTTGGCAAGACTTTTCATGAAGTCACTTCTATTATAAAATGCTTGATTGTCCCTAAAAGACTGGTAGATCACATGTGAGTTTACGCCAGTGATATCTAGTAGGGCGTAGAACAAACGCATTGGCCACCGGTGCGTCTTTCTTGCTGTTGAATAAGTAGCACACATTTTATCCAAACTGTCAACTCCACCTTTACTCATGTTATAATCTGCAACAATAGTTGGTTTTTGTGATTGATCATCAAAGCTTTTGTCGTGGTGCATAGATGACACCAACAGAACAGCCTTCTTCTCTTTAGGCACAAACGAGACCAATGTCAAGTCTTTTGTGAAACCAAATGTAGCAGAACCAACTTCTTTAGTGGCATTTGGTTGAAAGGATGCTGGAATTTCCGGTTTATTTTTTTTCAGTGTTCCCAAATAGGTAAGGCCCTTTTTCCGCAACAAAACTGACAAAGGGATAGAAGAAAACCAATTGTCGGCTGTGACATTTCGGTTTGTGTGGAAAATGCATTCAGTCAATCTCACTACTGCCTTAGTTGGAATGCTGCAACTCGTATACTCATCAGCTAAACCTTTACCATCTGATCCTTTGCCTGTATATATGTAGGCGTTGTAACAGTAAGAGTTCCGTGCGTCAGTCAAAATCATTAGTTTCAACCCATATTTCGCAGGTTTTTGTGGCATGTAAACACGAAATTTACATCTCCCTCTGAATTTACACAACATCTCATCAACACATTTGTAGGCCCCTAAGTGAAAATTACTTTTAAAGTTTGCGACTACTTCATCAAACAACTTGGAAATAGGCGCGGCAGGGTCAGACTGTTTTCTCTCACGTCTTGTTGCTTTCTCATCAAACCTAAGACAGTACAAAAGTATTTCTAGGCGCTTGTGAGACATTACAAACCTAAAAATCTCTCGGCCGGTTCCGTCTGTTGCATATACACTACGCAGGTCCTCTGTATTTGACTTGAAAACTGCACCGTAGTACAAAAGGCCAATAAGTGCTCGCATTTCAGGAAACTCAACATTTCTTAATTCTGGTCTGTTTTGGTCGGTATATTTAGGTCTAATCTCTAGAAGCTTAGCATTTGTATGCTCAAGGATTTGATTCATTATTTCAGGAGTAAAAATAGTCATCCATATATCGCAAGGAGTAGCTTCAACACCCAGAGCTTTTACGTTACCCCTGAGTTGAGGTAGTATCAAGTTATGTGCTAAAGGCCTACCTCGCCTAGTTGGCTCTTTTGACGACCACTTGAATCGATATCTATTCTTTCCTTGTGGCTTGCCGTAGTAGTATTGAGGCTGTATGTCTTCATTCTCTTCACTGCTACTGTGATCATTTTCCGCAATATCTACTGCATCATCATCTGTCCCTTGTGCCTCTATTATAACATCATTATTGGTTTCCCTGTTATTACTAATTTCACCATCGTCTTGCTCAGAGTCAGTATTCTCGTCCTGCACTTCAAACTCATCCTCAGCAGCACTTTCATCACTCAAATCTTCATCTAGGAGTCGGTTTGTACATTCTTCAAAATTGCTGTCCTTAACATTCATTTTGACTGCTTGAATTCAACCACTATTCTAAAAATACGTAAATTAACAAAACATAAAAAAGTTACGTTAGTCGTGACCCTTGGGTCCTAGGGACCCAGTTGCGTTATTTCACGAAAACAACAAATGACACAGCACAACCACTCCGCTCCAAGGTCAACCTCGTACTGGCGGGAATTTACATTGGCGGCAGAAAGCTGTAGCGTGCGCTGCGGCGGATTTTGTAACTAAACAAAAACTGTCGGGGTCCTGAGGACCCAGGGTCACGACTAGAAGGTTAAATTATCATTTAAAACATGATAACAGCTTTTTAAATTATCATTTAAAACAAGATACAGCTTTTACATATTCATTAAAAAAAAGCAACTTATTCTGAAAACCAGGAGGCAAAACATATTAATGTTGCTCAAAATAGGAAAATGGCCTTTTCCCAATTTTCATATATGTTTTAGGCAGTTGCAAACAGACCCATCGTGTCAAGTACTGAATTTTCAGTGTTATAAAATTAATTTAGTAGAGGAGTAGTGTAACACCAATACAGTAAGTACCAAACAATACAAGAATAGTATTACCACAGATAACTAACTGTACCCAGATAGCTCATTCCCGTGTTAAAAATGTTTTCGTAGTGTGTCAACTTTCCGCTTTAAAGCGCGTCGAGCGGCTGTCAACTGGGCGGCACTGCCAGATTGAACTCGATCAACTAACCATATTAATAACAAATATTACAATAGTTAATATCAGCTGATAATAATCATTGAGGTTTAATACTTATTCAATCCAGCAACCTCACATACTAAATTCACGGTCATGTAGTGCATGTTGCCTACATACTCCTTAAATAGCACGCAAGCTTTTCCCGTATACTGTGAGCCATCTGGGTAGAGTTAGTTATCTGTGGTATTACATATGATAAATGGCAACCTCTCAACTCTTGACATTTTCTTTCAGGTTTTATTAAGTTCATAAATATTGAATGCACAAGACAAAAGACTAGGTCAGTCAATATCACTCCGATACATAAATATCAGAAGTCTTATTTATAGGTCTAGAATAGCAGCAATATTTTTAGTTTTTAGCTAAGATTTTTTATTGCGATATAGGACTTTATCTTTATTACTCTATTGAATTTCTGTAAGGAGTTTAATAAATTTGTATTGTATGTGTGTATAGAGTATGGTTTCTTGTCAGCTAGCATTTATTTATTTAAAAAATAGTCAGTAATATATATTTGAACAAGATCCAAAAGTCATGTTCTTTAAAATTTGTTAATAGAAATAATAAAGTAATCTCCCGTCACAAAGATAAATTCTATCCATCAAGCCATTTAAGACCTGCATCACTAATTCTATTTATACTGGCTAATTCCCCTGCAAAAGAGCACAGGTAGCACTCTGTAACTGTGTGATCCATTGTTTGAATAGATTCCCCGTAAACACATGACTGATCTAGTGTCAATCCTCACTTATACATCCAGTAGTTACATCTGGCCATGATAGTTTAGAAGCTATTTAACAGTGTTCATTCCCACGTGGGGGCGCTAACCTCATCTACAGTTATTGAAGGATCAATAAGAAATAACTTATTTAGTCCATCAAAACTATTCCTGGCCCAACTAGTATTGGGCGAGAAATTTGATCTGCTCAACTGGTAAGCAGGTTTTTTAGCAAACCTTTTGACGTTGAGATCCTGAGGAATGGGGAGCCGTAGGGCATTTGAGATCGTATTGAATTCTGTAAATAGTGCCTTCTCCTGATGTATATCTCTAAAGGAGCTATATAGCACAGCACCAAGAAGTGAAGTTGCCATAAAATTGCCACTTATAGCCCTCATGACCCTATTAAGTTGAACATAAATTGCTTTAGTATGTACGCTATTTAGCCATATGGGAGCACTGTATTCAGCAGCTGAATAAACCAGTGACAAAGCAGTTGTACACAGGACATTTGCGTTGGCTACCCAAGTTGTTCCTGCAATATGATGCTGAAATACTGTATCGCTCGCATGAAACTTCAAATAGATTTATTTAATTCAGGCAATTAGGCCATCATATGTGTATGTGTTTTTTTGGCATATTGATTGAATTTAAGACAAACAAACCAAGTTTGTTATCATAATTAAATCTGGACAAGTATAGGGATTTATAAATCAATGGTGAAAAGAACAGTACCGAACCTGGAAAGAGGGAGCATGATCTCTGAACTAGAGTTGATAATGGAGGATTTTGAGTATAGGATGAAACCATTGACTTAAGCTATCTTATTGTTCTCCAGTTGCCTACACATGCATAGATTGTTGTCAAAAACACCAATTGTTGTTGGTGCGCTTGGAGGGAAGATGTTTCTCTTTCCTCAACTCTTCTATAACCACTAGCTATCTTTCACCACAGTGTAAGATTTCACACTCCCTTTTCACACAGACCAAAGACATATGTTTAGATGAAGAGATTTTTGTTTTACACACCATCCATGTTTATATATCTCTTAAAAGTAATTCCTCATCCATTATCATCAGTATAGAAGTATAGTGATGACTTTGTAAACCAAGATCACTACATTACTGAGTATACTCAAACGGAGAAAATTGACGATTAACATGACTCCAACCAAGGCTCACTAGAAAGTAAAAAAATTAATTTATGAAGAAATAGGAATGGACACCCTATAAAATTACTCCAACGGTCTTTAAATTTTAAACTGTACCTAAAATTGTGCAATATATGCACTCCAGACAAGTACTTCTTAAGAACTGTGTGCAACTGAGAAGCAACTTAAAGTAATTATTTCAAAACAAACTAGTAAGTTAAGCGTTATTTTACTGAGCAATTCAAATGCTCAACCATAAGTACAGTAAGTAGAGGGTGGCAAGCACAGATAACTAACTCTATCCAGATAGCTCACAGTGTACGGGAAAAGCGTACACGCTGTTTAAGGAGTTTGTAAACAACATGCACTACACAACCTAGGATGCGACGTTGCCGCATTTAACTGCCTCCCTCAGGTGAAATAACTAGGTGTGTGTTGATTGAGTTCAATTTGGTAAAGCCGCCCAGTTCACAGCTTCTTCAAGCACTTTAAAGCGGACAGTTCACACACTACGAAAAATTTGTTAACACTGTTTAGCATGGTGATGAGTTATCTGGATAGAGTTAGTTATCTGTGCTTCTACTAAAGTAATACTGTAAAGTAAAATGTTTTAATGATTTCATGTTTGATATTTTTGATTAATACATTTAAATAATGAATATACCATTGTAAAACCTGTTCGGTTTCTTGAATATGTTGTCTAGAAGAGCAAGGTCATCTGCTAATCCCATGCAATTTGGCTTTATGTCATCTTTAGTTCTTCCAGCTTTGATATTCTTTGGATTGTCTTTCTCTCATTCTAATATTCTCTTATTATATATGGTCTAGTGCATATTTAAAAAGTAGTGGCAACAAGCCATCACCCTCTGCACTTGATTTTTACCAGGAAGGGTCCTGAAAGTTTGCCTCTATACTTGATTGTACAATTAGGATTTGTTAGGGTTAGTTCTATCAGTTTAATTAATTTTTAGTGGAGTCCGAAATGTCTCAACATTTCTATCAACAATGGTCCATGGGTAGATTTGTAAGCCTTTTTAAAGTCTACAAATGTTACTGCGAGATACTTGTTTTTCTTAATATACCATAATTAGTTTTAGAGTAATAATTTGTTCGACACAGCTTTGATCTATTTGTTCTTTAATCTTGATGTATAATATCTTGTAAGAACAATCTAGGAGGGAAATTCCTCTATACTTGTTTGGATTGCTCAACTCCTTTCTTATGAAAAGGATTAATTACAGCTGTGTTCCATTGTTCTGAGAAATTTTCTGTTGACCAAACTTTTTGTAAAATATTATGTAGAGATGTCCACGTTGTACTGCCGTCATACTACCAAATTTTTGCAAACAACTAAATATATTATATGTCAATGATATGTATCCATGTAAAACTCCTATGACAAATATTATAGGTCAATAATACATATTATTGGTCTAGAACTTCTTGTGCAATATTCTTTTATCTTGTACATTGTATAATAAAGACAGTAAGGAATTATGTACTGTAACAATAATCATAGTAGCACATAGTGCCAACAAATGTCAGGTTTTACATTTTCAAGAAGTATTATTTTAATATGATTTCCACCCTCCATAGTTACCTTAAATCTAATTTATTACAAATGAGCAGTTTCTTAAAAGTAAAGGACGTAATAGTGGTGAAAATTGTTCGCAAAATATATGGCAATAGATGGTAAGGTAGAAGCATTAAATTGAGTGGCAAAAATTAGATATTTCAATATCAGAACCTTTCATGCCACCACAGTCCTAGACATAACTTCTGACACTACAGTCCTAGACATTACTTCTGACACTACAGTCCTAGACATTGCTTCTGACACTACAGTCCCTAGACATTACTTCTGACACTACAGTCCAGACATTACTTCTGACACTACAGTCCTAGACATTACTTCTGACACTACAGTCCCTAGACATTACTTCTGACACTACAGTCCTAGACATTACTTCTTACACTACAGTTCTTCTAAGATCTGACTAATAGTATATCTCTGAATGAGTTTACACATTTGCTTCCTTCAAACGCAACCTACAATAATACTTATTTACTTTCTAATTTTGAAAATAGTTCTATAGTGAATGCTTATTTTTATAGGTTAGCTCATATTTCATATGTCTTAAGCAATTTTAGAACATAGTTGAACAATCTGTTAAAGTATAATTTGTTCTTTAAACGATGTAATTTCTATTTTAAATGTCCAGGAACTTACAGAATATAGTTTAGATTCTACTTTAGATGACTGCAAATCTAAACTGTAGCATATTACTGAAAACTGATTTTATTTGTTATTCTGAACATTGAAATACTAGTACAAAGATTTACAGATTAATTTTTATGCAATAAGATTAGGATTTCAGTAAAAAGTGTAAGTAGCATACCGGTACCTTGTAAGTTGTAAACTAACTGTAGACAGAGATGGACATACATAAAAAAAAAAAAAAAAAAAAAATACTGGCATATACAGTTTTTTGAAATATTTCAGTGCCTCAACTTTTATTCAGTACTAGCTGTACCCGCCCGCTTCGTATGACTGTACCCGGTCATAATATTGAGTTTTGATTGTATCATTGAAATGCGCAGCTACCTTTCAGTTTACACAGTATCCAATTTACAACAGCTGATGTTTTGTTTAGTTTACTACTGTACTCAATTATTTTTAATTTTGAAAGTTTTGCCTACCACAATTTTATTCTATTTGTTCTTATTTAACAGCTGTTAATCAAATAAATCATTCAATTAATATAGCTTCACAAGAAATCAAAACATAAAAATATAAACAGTATAATTTTGACAAATTAAAAACCCACAGCTGATATTCTTTTTATATTTGACTTATTATACCTTCATGCATCCTGCTATTTGATTAACATCGAAACTTTAGAAGTCCAAAGGATGGAGCCCTGAGGGATTAAAGAGACGGGAATAGGACAGAAACCTTTCCTGGGGTATATAGAACAACTTCCCCAAGTTTCATGGCGATCGGCTGGACGGTTTGGTAGCGCATAAAGGATAGACAGACAAACAAACATACATTGGATATTATATATATAGATTGATTGTAACACATGTTCTAGTATGGTTACAAATATACTACAATAATATATATAAACACTGATCCTATCAACTTCCTCCAAAACAGACACTGTTCAGACACAAGCTAAAGCTGGATTCAAACTCATAGTCCTTGACGTTGCACCTGGCCTCAGGTACACCATTTTAGATCGCTTGTCTGTTTTAACACAGACAGTATGGTGCATTTAATCACTATTAATCCAGAAAAGTGTTGGCTAAGTGGCTAAGGCTTTGGACTGCAAAAGGCAAAGTCCTAGGTTTGAATCCCCAACTGAGCTAATGGTTGGTACTTCACTTATTACATAAAGTTCATGCACATCTAACCCTCTTTTATCAGAAATAACGGGAGTGCCTCAGGGATTATTACTGGCCATATATTATTCTGTTCATTTAATTCACGAATGACATGCAACATCTTTTATTTAACTACCGCTAAACTTTAATGTACATTGATAACACTCCTACACTTGTTAAATTCTACCAAAGAGCTAGCATTTATTTATGTATAGCACTAAATATTGCTTAACAGTACTGCCACTCATACGACCCAGTAGTCAACATGACAAAGACCAAGCAATAGGAATTTGTTAGAAGACAAGATGAGATTGCAGTTCTTCCAGAAGTAAATTTAGAACCACATTAAACATTTTCAGGTGTGACTATTTGCGAAACCCTCTTACACATACAGCAAAATTACAAACTGTGTGAGAAAAAAACACTAGCCTTTTGTCGTAAAAATTGTGCATCATATGAACGACGCATAGCTAAATGGGGAGGTACTACAGTCTCCATTTTACAAAGAATTCTTCTAATACAGAAGAAAGCTATAAGAACTCCCAAAGGCTTGGAACTCATGAACAGCTAGCTGGTGTAAAGTTTCAAAGATCTTGCCATCATGACATTTGTATCCTTATACATCCCGGAAAATCTCCTGTTTGCTGAAATGAATGAACATTCTCTGAGAATAGCTCTCAAAATGCTTATAACTTCATTCTGCCAGAACACCATCTTCTACTATATTTGAAAAAGCCGTTATACATGGAACAAAACCTGTACAACTCACACTGCCAGTTGAGATTAAGACTCTGAAGCTGTAGGGGAAGAACCTGGAAACAATTCTTATCAGAAGATGAATGGTGGCAAGATCTTTCTACAACCTTGAACATTTGATATGCAAGGATGAATGACACAAAGTTTGAATCCCCAACTGAGCTAAGATTATTTTGCTGAATAAGATAAGTAAAAAAAAAAAAAACTGGCACTCCCATGTGAAGTTGAGTTAGCAACGTAAAAAAAAAAAAAAAAACAACCACAGTGGGCTCAGGGCCGCATTTAGCTTCATGACACCCTTAGGCCGGCCGGGTTCCGCCGCCCCCCTCCCCCCAACAACGCATTACGTATGTCTCCTACGTACAATTTTGGTAATATGAGACACATAGAATAAGAACAGTATTTGAATCTATTATCAAATAAAAATATAAGTTTATTTTAAAAATGAATCATTAGAACTACTATTTTTTAATTATTTTCTTTACACTTGTATCGCAATTTTTATTGTAGAACTATTAGCGGTAAAGTTTATGTTTTCCTTTTTATCGAACTTCCATAGGAACAATTTACTTATTTTATTATTACAAAATTTGAAATAGGTACGGTACATAATATGATTTATTGCCTATATTATCCTAAAATACTCAATTTCTAATAAAAAGGATTAATTAAAAATGGATAACATACGATAAAAATTATTGTGTAATTGTATTTTTTACAATTTTTTTTTACATGACATTTAGTATCTAATAAATAGTTCTTTATTTCTTGAATTTCCATCTAAATTACTTTCCTCCGAGCCTTCTTCTGAGCAAAGTCTTCTATCATTGTGCTGTAATCTATCTTTGCGGCAATTTCAGATTCTATACACAAAATAGACAAAGCGTTCAATTTATCTTCATTAATGGTTGATCTCAAATAGCTTTTCACTCTCTTTAAGCAAGAAAAACTTCTTTCACCAGAGTAGTTTGTAGCCGGAATCGAAAGGCACATTCGTAACTCTATGTCGATATTCGGGTAGACATCTTGAAAGGTACCTGAGGTAAGTTGAAATGCCTATCAACAGTATCTTCAAACTACTCACCAGATACTGCACAGTATGCTTGAAAATGGCAGCACTCATCGATGAACTCATCTCCAAGATCATTTCGGTAAGTTTCTATGAGATTTTGAGCTGTTGATCTCAAAATACTTTCTTCTACTTTTCCTGGAGATTTTACAATTTGTGTCAAGAAATTAAATTTATCTTGGTATTCATTGAATGGCTTATACCTTCTTTTAAATTCAACTATAAACTGATCAATTATAACTAAAAAGGTATTGATTTTAAAATATTCTCTGCCATCAAGTTCAAGATGGGAAAAGGATTTCTTTTGAGAATCCTTTTACAGTCTTTTTCGTAACTTTTGTTTTCAACAATTTTAAGAGCAAGTGATTCATAATAATCAAAATCATTTCTTTGAGAAGAGAAATATTTTGCTAGAGACGCATGCAGCTCTGTAACAGTTACAACATCTATTGTCTGAGACTGTATTTTTTTGGAACTTTATTAAGGTGGTATAAAATTGTGCTCCAAAAGCAAACCATAAAGGCTGTCTCAAATCTGTTCAATTTTTTTTAGAATTCCTACAGCGTCATATCGTGTGGTGGCTCTTTCTGTGGAGTCATTTTCTATTGAAGTTAAAACGGATAAAATTTCATTCCATGACTCTGTAAGGCCTTGGCAAGCATTGTCCCTGACCGACCACCGAGTAGTTGATAGCTTTTTTAGTGTTTTTCCTTTATCGATATCGACTATCAAACGTTCCCATCTTTTTGTCGAGTTTGTAAAAAAACATATAGCTCTTGAGGGATCATAAAAATTTACAAGCTTCACTACAAGACTGCCGCTGATGTCCCAACTAAATTTAATAAATTTGCTGCACATGGTATAAACGTTGCCAAATGGCAAGCTCCTCTTTGTCTTAGCTTGCAAGCCATTATAGAGTCCAGCCATATTCTAGGCATTGTCGTAAGACTGCCCTCGACAATCACTGATATTGATATTAAAACTATTCAATTCTGTTAGTACAGCATTGAACATTTGTTCTGCTTTGTGTCCAACGGAGGGGATAAATATTAAAAATCGTTCACATGGAGAATCATCAGGTAGAACATATCTGAAAACAAGTGTTAGCTGGTCAATGTGAGATACATCAGGCGTAGAGTCAACTACAATGCTAAAATACTTGGCTTGTTTTAACTCCTCACATATTTTATTCTTCACTCTCTCAGCCATTATTTTTATTATTTCATCACATATAATATATGATAAGTAATTTGTGTGACCGGAGCCAGGATTTCCATGCCTTGAAATATGTTTTGCCAAGAAAGGGTCAAATTCAGCGATTAATTCCAAATCCATCAAATAGTTTCCATTCCTTTGTGAACCTATTGTACTATTGTCCCCCCTGAGGGGCAGACCTCTTGAAGTAAGAACCAAAATCATCAACTACTCATGCCCAAGGCATCAACTACTCGGGTTAAAATATTACACCAGTAAATGGTTTCGTCATCAAGTTGTGCCTAAGGTCTTGAATATATCCTATTGAAAGCAATGCTTCTTGCTTTTAAATCAATGATTGTCAATACACACGCCCTGCCGTCAACCAACCAGTGATCTCAGACTGAGGACCGGCTGGTATACAAGTATTATCAAACTGGGAGTGCTGTTGGACTCCAGGTAGCTAAATGGCGTTTAGCCGCACTCCCAGTTTGATAATACAAATACTATAGTATGGTTGATATACCACACACTGCATTAGGTTTAATAAATGAAATATATATTTATGATAACCCCAGTAGCGAGTGATTGCTATGGTGTTTTGCAGCTTATCATAATATTGATGTTTACATTTTCGGGTTTTTCTATTGACATTTTACATTTATAAATATATTTTTATATCAATGTTGCATGGAAATTTGCCGCCCCTGGATATTTGCCGCCCTAGGCCACGGCCTTCTCGGCCTTATGGGAAATACGGCCCTGAGTGGGCTTAATTTACTTGTTTTTTATTTGTTAACTGTACACTTTTAATTTACTTACGTCAATAACAATACAGTCCAGATTGATTAGTATTAGTAGGTAAATAAATTTATATTTGGGTATCAATTTGAATAATTTCTCTTGTTAAATGAAAATAAAATATTATATTGGCTACCAAATTAAATAAAAAAATGATCAGAAAAATATACAAGACATATAATGAGGACAGAGGAGAGGGACCAACCTCATCCGATTGTACATAATACAGACCCAAATGTGTTGTGTATTGAGTTAAAACAGATAAATAGTGACCAAACTTTGGATCTAACTTGAGAGAGATGATAGTAACAAAGAAGAAGCCATAAGTAAATATAAAATAAGCAATGTGACATGGATAAATATTAAGACTTTAAAATAAAATAAAGAGTCACTGAGAACACATTAAATGGGACATTTAAATGTGAAAATGTGTGAGTATATGTTTCACACGAGTAAGTACATTGTCATGTAGTTGTCACCGTTAATACTGTACCTTACTACCAAGTCTCTCGCTTAGACTATTCACTGTTAGTTTCAGTTAATAAAGTACAGAGCAAGGTTTATCACTCAAGTAGTTTCATTTTTTACCTAGTATTGATATTAATGGTGGTTATACAATAATATTAAGTTATGTAGCTCCTCTGTTCAAACCTACATATGAGTTTCCAAAGCCTATACCGATACCGGCAGTATTTAATTTGCATGTCTGAACGTGAATTGAATGTAAATTTACAATGCATTCATATTCAATTGTTCAAATCAGAAATAAGCATTGGTATTACTGATATGGGTTAGCATTCCATTTTTTTTTCAAGGTAGTATGTACATGATTATTGCTCTTTTTTAATTAATTTATTGCTAATATACATTACATTCATGTATGAATGTGCAAAATTAGGCACATGTCTTAAAACACATATCTAAGATTAATCAAATAAAATTTGAAATGTTGCACTTTGAAAAATAAACATACTTGGAATGACCATATTATCATATTAATGAAATTTATTCCTTCTTTAAAAGTACCTACTGAGTATAAAAAGAAACAGACTGTTCAAGGCAATGCATTTGCTGTAGACACATGCCAGAGCTGCTATCTAATGGTGATTGTCTCAAATAAGCATTCGCACAACTATTAGCTCCTCTTTCAGTTACTTCAGCAGTGCTGGAGAGAGGTAAAGAGAGGGATGAAAGAGATAGAGAGGGCTTCACGGATTTCAGAGCCCGGCATATATCTATTACAATTAACAAATTTTCGAGGGGGAACTCACTCACCCGCCTGCGCACCCATAATGTACAGTCGTGTTGACAGGTCCGTACCACTGTACATGTTGTGTGGGAGGTTGGATCAATACTACCGTACATGTATGGGTGGATAACCATAATTACTTATGCTCAGGAATTTTTACCCGAGTTATAAATAGGGCAGGTTTGAATCCAGGCCTTGATCATTAGTTTTTATCAGTAATTTTTACTTTGTGCTGTACTGGTTCTTCCCCTTACTCTGTGTGATAAGTTCCCGCACAGATCAATAGTCTGTGGTGACTGGTAGAGTAAGGGTAAAGAGAAAATCAGCTTCTCCTTTCATAAAAAAAAAATATATTCCAACTGTGAAATGCGGCAGGCCATGCAATCTATGCAAATCTTAACTGCTTGCTTATGGTTCTAAGAGATACTGGCGTAACCTGTGAAACATGAACTAATTTAACCAATTATGAAAACCAGCTACACAGAATCTATATGAGTAGACAGTCTTCTTGTTTCTATTGTCAATGATAAAAGATATGAATAAATACATATAATATTTCAGGAATACCTGCCACAGTAGCAAATTTTGTGACATTTTAAAGAAAATAAAAGACTGAAGAGTTCAGTTAATTTCTTTACAATAATGATTTACTATTTACTCTGTGTTACGAACATTATAAGGTCTAACGGTTTCTAAAACTAAGTAACATATGTATTTTATATACAAAGCCAATATTACGAGTAACTTCGTGTTCTTAATTATATACTGGAAAGAAAAGAAAATTAATAATTTCAAGTTGAAGCATCTTTGTTTTGTTATAAGGTAACAATGTATTTTAAAATATGAATATTTTCTTTTAATGACAATAATATTAATCATCCATGGATGAGCCCAAAAGAACAAATGCATGTTCAAAGACCTGTTTTGGTAGAGGATGTATGTTTAGTACATTTATGTCAGTTCCATAAAAGGAAAGGTATAGGCTACAAGAAATTACCTCTATTTATTCCGCCACCAATCCTTTATGTATTTTTCACAATCAGTTTCAAAGTTTTCATTCCATCTTCAGGTGGAATAAAATATTTATTTATTCACTAACTAACATTAAATTTCCTAATCCAAAACATAACGTAATCTATTCTAGACTATTTCTCACTGTTGTAATTTAAAGTGAATTGATGGTTGAACAAACAAAGGGATGATTACTTTTACCCCATACCTTTATTTTAAAAACCAATTCAGTAAAAATCCAATTCCATAAAAGTTTAGGTTATTTACAGCCTTCATTAATAGAATTTGCTACTTAGTTGTAGCTGCTGGGTCCAGTTAAAATTATTTAAATTTATTAAATGCTTTTGTCATAGAAATTAATGTATTCTTGATAATTTATTTTATTTTTTATTTATTTATAAGACACCGGCGATCGTCAACATATGGGTGAATATGGATTTCGAATGGGTGTGATGAGTGTAGATGAGCGATTGTAGTCATTGTTACAAACTAAGGCCGACTATTCCTTAGAAAGTGTCATTAATTAATAGCCCAATGACAAATGAACAGCCGGTGATTATCAGCTGATCCTTCTCAAAATGTGTTACAACTCTGATTGGGATCGAACTGAGAACCTTAAGCACATGAAGCTGGGATTGAACCAACTACGCTACCTACCAATCTTTATTCTTGACTAAAGTCTATAATTGGGCTGGGTAGAAAGCGACCTGTGTATTATATTTAGCTCATGTAGGGGTTTCAGTGGCAGAGGGGAATCTTTCCACTGCTCAGATACCTTTCTTCATGGGTCTGACTAACTTCTGCCGTCAATTGTTCAATTTCTGTTTAGTTGAAAAAATAATTGTACCACACTGTACAAGTTTGTTTAAATGCTATTTATTTCTTACATTATTACTCTTGTGTTATTGCTATTATTAATTGTTATTTAAATACTAAATAATGATTTAACTTAATCCTTTTAAGCTTGATTTGTTGGTGTTAATCAAACCAACCAATGGTCACAGCTGCTAATGACATAAAATAGGCGGGGCTTGCTATTGTGCCGTCAGCATGCGGCCTAACACTCTGGTTGCCATGACAACTCTTTAATGTAATTATACAGTGGGGAAGAGTAGTTCTCTGTCTCACTTGCACACTCTTTGCATCTTACTCGCACAAGTGCAATGAAAAGGTTGTTTCCTAAGCAGCCTAGTATAAGTATCTGAAACATGTTAGTGTAGTTAATTGTTTTGTAGTTATATTTTTCTGGTAAAACATTCATCACAACTTATAACTTAATTTACACACAGAATAGTATTTTGTTTATTCATTTATTCAATATTTATATCTGGCACTTAAAATGGAGGAAACATTAATGCTAGAGTTTAATTCATCACACAGCAATATTTAGTTTAATTACACAGCAAACTATGTAAAACAACTAGAAATAGGCTAATGTACAGTATAATATATAAGTTGGTTCACAAGTTAGGGCTACTAGTTTAATAAATTGAATAATAAATATATTAAATTATATTTATTATTCAATTTAATGTACAGTAATATATATATATATATATATATATATATATATATATATATTTATATATATATATATATATATATATATAAATTAATTGATTTCAAAATATTCATCTGCAAAAAGTTATTCCATTTTACTTGTTTTTATTGCTGTTATAGCAACCAAATTTGACACAATACGGCATTACACACTTATGAAATTCAACTGACGCTCGGGTTCTGTCTAGAAGTGAACAGACAGTGGAAGGGGAGTTGCCACCGGCTTCACTTAGATTGTCAAGTGTCTACTCTATTTTATTCTTTGCTCTGTGGTATGGAAGAATTTAGTAAGTTGATGAAAGTACTTAAGACTATTGTAGCTTAACCAGTATAATATTCTGCAGAATAATTTAACTGAAAAGAACCATGCTGAAGCCAAAGCCACATTTGATGTATTAGGAAGAAGTTAGTTCACTACATGAAAAGGATACAGAGATATTTAACGTTTTGATGGATGTTATGAACTTGCTAGTAAACCTCTTGTATACACTTATGAGATGATGGATATCTGGAAGACTACGATAAGGTGTTAAAAGAGTGGGTTAATGAGCGTGTTATCGAAGAAATGTTTAAATTCACTTGACATTTAATAATGTTAGTTTAGGGAATATTTGATGGATGGGAAACAATTCATTCTTTTATATTGGCTACTACTTTATTTAGATTTAATCTGAGAAATCCAAGTGGTAATTATTGTATAGAAAATATATTTAGTTATAGAAAAAGAGAAAGCCAGAAATTTAAGGTTCCATCGGCCTTTATGCACATTTTCATGTTAGTATTTGCAGACATCAAATTTATATTTATTCTATATGAGATATTTTTTAAAGCCAAGTCACCTTGGACAGCAATAGAATGTGGTCTTGATGAGAGTACTTGACAAACAATCGAAGTGGCTGGCTTGCAGCTGAATATTTCAAACCTACTCTAACAAATTACTTTCATATTGATCTAGCATCAATTCTTAAAGTTTTTTTCAAGATTCATGAAGACAATTTCCCCATATCTTATGTAACATAGTCACTATCTGGTAATTGTTTTTTCTAATGGCAAATATATTGCTCTTTTTCTAAGATTTATTCTACAGTGTAAAAATACAGACATTCATATAAACAACCTTATTTTCATTATTAATGAAGATTGAATTATTTTGTTTGCAAGCTACACAAACATTGTGATTTTAGCAGTTTTCGTTATATCAAAATAAACTCGTTACTTTAACGTATTCAATACTTAAATAAATATTGTAGTAAATTCGAATAGTCAAATTTGGTGCTTGGAATCACCACAAATCATATTCTGTTTAGTATTTCAATGGACAGATTTTGGTCTCAGAAGATATTACAATAAGGGTACCCAAAATAAACTAGAATTGCGCTCCATGAGACTGAACTTGCAAAGTACATATTTCTCCAACTAGGCATGTAGTGTTCAACTTATCGCCAGTTCATTACCACATGTTCCATTTACCTGACTTGTTTTGATCATCTATAGTCATTTTTTCTATCAGATTTATTTTCTTCTCTCGTTGTTTTTCATGATGTTAAGATTATATAAACAATGTGAAACTATGAAATCTTTGGTCACTGATCAGTCAAAACAATTCCATGTGACAAATGGAATATTGAAATCAGTTTACTAAGATGATGCTAAAAAAAACATTTAGGAGTTCTAATTTTAATAATTGTGAAATTACAACCAAACAAAAGCCTCTTTATGGCCGTCTATTACCTGCTGAAACAGATGAAAACATGTTAGATGACAAAAGCGAATGTAATATATACAACATAAATATAATAAAAATTCAATTAATTTCTATTCATAGTTAAACTACAATATTATTATTTAAATAAAATCTGATTAGAGTAATAATTTATAAATTACAATATAGTACTAGTTTTGTGTATCATTTAAGATTGCACTAGATAGTCATAAATAAAAATTCATTAAAATCAGAAAGAGCTCTATTTAGTAGACAGTATTTTAATTTAACTCATTAAATTAACAATGGTTATCTTGTAAATATTGTAGATAGTACCTTGACGCGGTTGTCACCGGAAAATGTAGATTATAGTTATGACACCGACCGCTTAAGCCTAAGTTTTAAAATTTACTCTTTGTATTTTTTTGGTGTCTAAAAAAATTATATATTCCCATATAAGTAAGCTGTTTTTTTATCAATTTCCTTACCGGTATCATGCTTCAATAGGATTGACTATAGAAACAAAACCAACTTCAGCACAATACTCTACGCTATACATATTTATAAAACTCAGCTGATGCTAGGGTTCTGTCTAGAAGTGAACAGACAGTGGAGGGGGAGTTGCCATCTTGGTAAGAGTACCGGCTTCACTTAGATTGCCAAGTGTGTATTTTATTCTTTGATCTGTGGTATGGAGAGAGTTAGTAATTTGATGAAAGTACTTTGCTACTACAGTAGCTATACAGTATAATATTCTGCAGAATAATGTGCTAAAGGTTGTCAGTTCGATCCCAATCAGAGTCAATACATTTTGAGAAGGATCAGCTGATAATCACCGGCTGTTCATTTGTCATTGGGCTATTAATTAATGACACTTTCTAAGGAATAGTTGGCCTTAGTTTGTAACAATGACTACATTCGCTCATCTACACTCATCACACTTATTCGAAATCCATATTCGCCCATATCTTGACGATCGGCGTCTTATGAATAAATAAATAAATAATATAACTGAACAGAACTATGTTGAACCCAAAGCCGCGTTTAATAGCATATATTAGAAAGAAGTTGGTTATCACTAAATGAAAAGAATTCATTAAAATCACGAAGAGGTTTATTTACTAAAAATGATCTATTCCCGTATAAGTAAGCTGTTTTTTACTAATTTCGTTACCGGTAACAGGCTTCAATAGGATTGACTATAGAAACAAAATCAGTTATAATAGCAAACTTTGTGTATTTGTATACAGAAAATCTTGTTATTTGTAAGGTGGTAAATTTATTTTGTTTGACATTTATAGCCATTAAATTGCTCAATATTATATAAAGACAACACTTAGCAATCTTTTGTGATGTTTTTAGTAATAAAGATCGATTTTGGTCACGAAAGACCTTCTTCAACTGTACTGAATGATATAATGATATAAAATTATAAAAATAAAAATGTAGATGAATAAGTTGTAGATCTTGTTAAACTTTATAAGTTTGCATCTCCATGATAGAATCAAACATAATATTTGAGTGACATTTTATTTGGTCGTTGAGTAATAATGATGGATTTTGTTTTGTATTTTTTTATATGCAAAATTTTTCAATAGCATATATTTTTTACTTTTAGGTTCAAAATGGATAATTTCTAAATTTTAGTCAATTAATTGATGAAATATTATAGTTTTCTTGAATTAAATGTTCAGCAAACGGTGATAAATTTTGAAGTTTGTATTTTGGTATATTTTCTTTGAATCTTTTACTAAAACTTCTTCCTGTTTGGCCAATGTAATATTTAGGACAAGTTGAACATGTAATTTTATATATTCCTGAATTATTGTATTTGTTTTCATTATTTTTAGTAGAATACTTATGTTGTAGTATATATTTAATGCTGTTTTTTGTTCTATATGTAATTTTATATCCTTCTTTGGAAAATATGTTATGTAAAGATTTGTTAATATCTCCATGATAGGTCATATGAATGCAGTTATTTTTGTTAGTTTTAGAATTAAGAGTTTTTTGTTGTGTTTATTAATTAATTTACTTATTCAATTTGGCTGATATCCATTATCCACAGCAATTTGTTTGATAAAAGAAGAACTCAACATAAGTATTTTTTATAACCTTATATCATTCTGTACAACTGAAGATGGTCTTTCATGACCAAAATCAATCTTGATTATTAAAAACATCATAAAAGATTGCTAAGCGTTGTTTTTAAATAAATACATATTTAGTAAATTTATTTTAATATTTATCAGCCCAAGTCCTAACCCAGATGTCACCATAAATCATGACCAATTTTTTAGCTTAATAATATTGTATTTAGACAAATTGTTAAAGCATGTATAAAAGTAAACTAAAATATGTTGTTCTTATAGTAAACTAAGATAGCAATTTAAGAAGATTGTTGATCTTATCTTATTTCAGGTTCAAATTTATATTTTCGATTTACTTAAAACAATTTTTCTCGTCCATATTAAACTACGATTAATCCTACTTAATTTATCATGTCAGGATGGCCGAGCGGTCTAAGGCGCCAGACTCAAGCGCAAGCTTGCCGAGCTTGGCTCGGTCGGAGCGTTCTGGTCCTCGTCTGAGGGCGTGGGTTCGAATCCCACTTCTGACACATACTTTTTGCCACCGGATATTCATTTGATTAAATGCAAAAGTTGCGTAATTTTGAACAAACTTAAATCTCACTCTTTTCAAATAACAACAACAGATACAATTTGATGTGCATAAGTCTGTTGACATATAAATTGCCAAAATAGTTATCATTTTTGAATTTATAATATGCTAGTAAATACATTATGAGCTTTTCATACAATTAATCCAATTAATGGTTTACTATAATTAAACAAAAAGAGCATATTGTTTCTTATGTGTAGACTATGCAAAATAAAAAGAAAGGAAAACATATTTGTCTATTTTCGATATATAAAACAAAAACCATGCAGTTTGGTTCAGACGAGAAAAATCATATTTTCAAACAGAAAATTGACACTACTAATATCGGTCTCAATTTTATTGGTGATCAGATTAAATTTTAGATCGCTTGCATTTGTCTCATATTTTTTCATAACTCCAACTCACAAATGGGAAACTTCATTGATTATTAGGGCTAATTAAATTAAATATAGACTACCAATGTATTTGCGTTAATTAGTTCTTATTCACTTGCCAATCATAGAGATATGGGCGAATATAAGGGGCGATTGAGTTTAGATGAACGAGTGACATATTATGTCAATGTTACTCACCAAGGTCGACTGTTTCTCTGAAAGAACTATTTATTAATAACGCAGTAGCCAAAGTAGTTAAGGGACCTAAGTATTTATGTGGGATCCGAACCACGTAGTATTGGTCTGATTTTCAGTTAACTGAAAAGCCTGACAGTCAATTATCATCCTGCACAACATCTAAACCTTGACTACCAACCAACAAGGATACCTCAGACTAATCTGAGTTATTGACTAATGAGTTGTCGATGGCAACCATTGAGCGGACGCCTTGTAGGTATTAAGAGGACTGAGCAAAGAACCTACAATCTCCACAACACTTTGTCCCCAAGTAGCTGGGTTACAACACTGCGCCATTAGTGCCCGGTACCAATTATTACTCAACGAAACAAACATGCTTGGTCCATCTTTATAAACGGGGTGGTAATGTGGGAAAGCAAGGCACTCCTATACAAGTGGAATAAAAGTATGCGGCATCCTACATTTACATTGTATAGCGTCCAAGACCTCTAAAAATACGTATAGTAAAAGATCATCTTTTAATAGTTATATGATTATTTAATTAATATGACTCTTTAGCTCACAACAGTGTGTCAAATACAAATTCAATCTCTTTTCCAGTTGTGAACAATTTATTTATTAAATAAGCCTACAATTGACAATAACAACTAATTAAGCCTACAACCCACCAAAATATGAAGTAAAATTTGGAATTTTAACAGTATTTATTTATTTATTATTTTAAAGTGAGTAAAAAATCTAGGCCTCTCCAAGTTAAGCAAAACTTGTCTGTGAGGTCCTATAGTAAATAAGAATAAAAAAACGTAGTACAAAAGAATACATGCATATATACATATATATTTTATAATGTTATTTATTAGTAATTATTGGGCGGTTTAGGGCAGGCACCTATTTAACAAAATAAAAATACAGCTTATAATATAACAAAACTATGCATTACAATAGAAGGTATGAATACAATAACTGCAGAATGTGGCTACACCAGATATGCCTGGTGAAAGTTTGTAGATAATTTTATCCTGTTTGCCAAAACATTCCTGTTCTCTACTCTATGCCTTATTCCCACAACAACACTTGGATCAGCAGTGGGTGAATTATATGTTGTACTGTAAACAAACACAAGGTGATATAACCTTAGCGTGTTTTCTTACTGTAATTTAACTATTGAAAATACTATTTGAATTCTAAAACGGATATATGCTTAGTTTGTTAAATTAATTTATTTATTGTTAATTGTTATATTGTTTTAACAATATATTGCCTTATATATTGTTAAAACAATATATAAGGCTTTTTTCGAATCATTGTTGAGATATGGTATATCAGTCTGGGGGACATCAGCAAAGAGCCATTTAAACCAGATAATAAATCTGCAAAAGAAATGTTTGCGAACTCTATATGGTGAAGAAATTCAGTATGTAAATGGCAATATAAATTTATATGAATTCAGTTTCATGGGACAATTGACACCGAAAGGTATGTATGAATTAAAAATTATATTAGATAACTTTAAAAAATAGTAAATTTAAAACACCTAACAACAGGAGTTTTGAAACTCGACATATTAAAAAATATGTTACATCATTCCCCAGAACAAACTATGGGATAAGACTCCCAGAGTTCATTATTCCTTATCTTTATAATTTATTACCCGAAGAAATAGAAAACATATCTAACTATGCAGAGTTTAAGAGAGCTGTGTTTTTATGGCTTACATACTTCAGAACTGGAAATGAAAACAATTACCTGTACTTGTAATCCTAGAATTTCAATGATTCCAGCTTCAGGACACTAATGCACTGCACTTACACTAATACTCTAAACGAACATATTTTAATGTAACATGTGATTTTGAATTTAATTTATGTAAATAGTAGGTATTCAAAATGTAATATAGTAAATTTAGTATTAATTGTATTGTAAGATATTAAATTGGAAAGACAACAGGTTGTGTGATGGGCAGTGTCGGCCACGGATCGCGCGTCATGTAACTCGTAAACGAACAAACTTGCGAAGTTTGTTAGTAGGCTGATGATGAACAACTGACATTAAAATCAAGAAAGGAAATAGGCAGGATTCCAAAATATAAACCTGTCTGTTGCATGAAAAATTCAATTGTTCATTTCAATTTGACAGTGCATCTGGGCCGGCACGTCCCAACTTTCTCTTTCATTGTACTGCCAAACCAGTTATAACATTGTAGTGCCGCCCTAAACCACCACAATTACTTTGATAATTTTTAAATAGAGATATTTATTAAATGTTATAATGGACCTCACCGACAAGTTACACCAAACTTGGTGAGGCCAACGCTGTAAAAATAAATGTATTAATAAATAATAAATAAAAATTGAACAGTGCAGTGTATTTGATGTGTTAATGTCAAATTTATTACTTGGTAGATTGCCCGTTTCTGAGCCAATGTTTATCTAGGCTGTGTAATTATGGTAAATAGTCCCTTTCAGTGCACCTTTTCTTCCAAGAAAACCCCGTTAGGATAAATGATGAAATTAAAAAAGAAACACAATAAATAATCTAAATTAACCTGTATTTGTGAAATTACAAAGATACAATTGGTGTGATAGTGAAGTGATTTGGTGTAATAGTGAAGTGATTAAATGGTGTATAAACGTTATAAATTGAATTTTTAAGTATTAGTATTGGCTGGGATATAAATTTACTTATTATAGTCATATTTCAATGTCTCTTTTTACTAACCTATACACGTCGGCTAAAGAGAAGTTGACGCTGGAAGTAAAGAGACATAATATTTAAATGTATTAGAGGCGTTAAGACACCAAATATTTTAAAAGTAAGTTCAACCACTACGAGTTGGTTATTAGATAAAAAGCCAACTTGTATGATCCTTGACTAATTATATTTTTACTGACTATTTTCTACAATAGATAATAAAGGCGAACTGACACCAGTTTATCGGCTTAGTTGTCGCTTAGCATCAAGATAAAGAACTCTACACACTACTGTCACACGTCATTGTTTGTTGTCCATCTTTTGCTATAGACAAAGCGAACTGACTATCTGACATCATAATATTGAACGTAGTCAGTTGTCACCTAGCAACGAGATAAAAAACTCTAATGTCACACGTCATTGTTTGCTGTCAATTTTCTACAATAGATAAAGTGAACTGACTAACTAACATCAGTATATTGAACGTAGTCAGTTGTCACCTAGCAACGAGATAAACAACTCTACACTAAGTGTCACTCGTCATTGTTTGTTGTCCATCTTCCTATAGACAAAGCGAACTGACTATCTGACATAATATACTGAACGTATTCAGTGGTCACCTAGCAACGAGATAAACAACTCTACACACTACTGTCACACGTCATTGTTTATTGTCCATCTTTTACTATAGACAAAGTGAACTGACATCGTATACTGAACGTAGTCAGTTGTCACCTAGCAACGAGATAAACAACTCTACACTAAGTGTCACTCGTCATTGTTTGTTGTCCATCTTCCTATAGACAAAGCGAACTGACTATCTGACATAATATACTGAACGTATTCAGTGGTCACCTAGCAACGAGATAAACAACTCTACACACTACTGTCACACGTCATTGTTTATTGTCCATCTTTTACTATAGACAAAGTGAACTTACATCGTATACTGAACGTAGTCAGTTGTCACCTAGCAACGAGATAAACAACTCTACACACTACTGTCACACAGTATTGTATGTAGTTCATCTTTTGCTACAGACAAAGTGAACTGACATCATATACTGAACGTAGTTAGTTGTTACATAGCAACGAGATAAACAACTCTACACACTACTGTCACACGGTATTGTATGTAGTCCATCTTTTGATATAGGCAAAGCGAACTGACATCAGTTCATCGAACGTAATCAGTTCGCCTGGCAACGAGATAAACAACAATGTCACATATAATTGTTTTCTTGTCATATTCGTATTGTGATAATAAAAGCCATGATATTAAAATACCAATATTACTTTAATATATATCTATGATCATATAGGAATAATCCTGTTATTACCTCTGTGAAGAAAGGAACAGAGGTCGCAATCAATAGTGCACTAGATGTGTGTCGCGTAGTTTTTTCTCCATTTCGCAAGCAGATGGTAAGGCCAGCACCTTGTCAGTCTCTTCCTTCATTAACAAAAATCCTCAAGGATAAACTTAATAATTATCACTACAGATGTATAAATATGTACATTAGTTGACATTTTAACATAACTGTCATTTAAGTGTTCGCTGCGGCCATTAAGAAAATGACCTCTGTTTATTTCATATCTGTGTCGTTACCTAGATGGACAACTGTATAAAACGATGGCAGTTTAGTAGTCATTGTGTTGGTATTAAGAGAACTATGAACATAACCTCTTACCTAGAATTTCAAATTCTTAGTCTCAAAAGCAGATAAGATTCAACACAACGCTGAAGTTGTGTTGTAATCTTTCATGTATGCGTGTTTGACAGAGTGGTTTTTTATGAAGAGGAAACCCGTAGGTCTACAAGCAATTAAGTTGACATTTACATGGCATCTTTTACAAGAAGTCGTACATGCACACACATATAAATGTTTATCACTTTCAGTTAATCGAAAAATGTGAAGCTGGCACCATCACAAGGCCCTTATGTAAATAATTAGACCATTATAATTGTAAGGTATTTCTTTTGGTTCAGCCTCAGGAATGGAAATCTGTAAGAAGTAAACAAAGAAAGTGTATAAAATTAAATGTTTTATATTCACTAATTCAAAAAATCTATACCATCAATTTGATCTATAGATTTTATCAATTGTCAATGATTGGTTCAGTGAACGATTTTCACAAACCAAACTATATTGAACAGAGGACTTGTAGTGAGTGTGCAACATTTATTGAGTACTTTTTTCTTGGCATAAGTAACTGAACACGACAATGTATTGTGTTAAAGGGCTTCTTGCAACCTTTAAAGGGCAGCCTTGTTAAGGAGCAGACATCGACCATTCTGTCTGAAGGCATGACGTTTGTGCAGTCAATATATTGACTATAGACATACTTGTACCGTCCTGGCATGTAACTGAACACGACAATGTATTGTGTTAAAGGGCTGCTTGCAACCTTTAAAGGGCAGCCTTTTTAAGGTGCAGACATCGACCATTCTGTCTGAAGGCATGACGTTTGTGCAGTCAATATATTGACTATAGACATACTTGTACCGTCCTGGCATGTAACTGAACACGACAATGTATTGTGTTAAAGGGCTGCTTGCAACCTTTAAAGGGCAGCCTTGTTAAGGAGCAGACATCGACCATTCTGTCTGAAGGCATGACGTTTGTGCAGTCAATATATTGACTATAGACATACTTGTACCGTCCTGGCATGTAACTGAACACGACGATGTATTGTGTTAAAGGGCTGCTTGCAACCTTTAAAGGGCAGCCTTGTTAAGGAGCAGACATCGACCATTCTGTCTGAAGGCATGACGTTTGTGCAGTCAATATATTGACTATAGACATACTTGTACCGTCCTGGCATGTAACTGAACACGACGATGTATTGTCTTAAAGGGCTGCTTGCACCCTTTAAAGGGCAACCTTGTTAAGGAGCAGACATCGACCATTGTGTCTGGAGGCATGACGTTTGTCAGTCAATATATTGATCGACGTGATGACTAAAGCCTAGTTCAGTCAACATTCTTGGCATCCTTCCTGTTTGTAGTTGGTAATCTCATATTTCAATGCCTTTTAAATAACTTTACAAAACTAGTTTACGTGCATAAGAAAAATCTGGAATAGCACGATAAAAATAACTACGGTACCCTATTTAATTTAATTTCAGTTCGTTTGATTTGTTAATTAATAAAACATTGTTATCATGAAAATAAATGATACTTTTAAATTTGTAATATGGTAAAATTTATTCATTAATTTTTAAAAGGTGAATTGAGAAGTAACATAATAAATACTATGATATTTAACAAAGGGTGTTTGTTACAGAATATAATATAACGATAGGCAAGAGTAGGACTACAAAGTCTTCTCTACACCTAACCATGAAACAGTTCTTGCTGTATAAGTAATTTAGAACAACGTTAATTTTGGAGACTACAAGCGTTCTTTAACTTGATATTAAATTTAAACAACATTGTCTACTCTAGAATCAGACTGTATATTAAGACTAGGGGACACTAAATCGAACTTTATAGTATATAACAAAAGTTATACCTTCATTATTTGACAAAACTTACTAATTACAAAGTTGTACAGAACTATACGATATAATATTAGATAGGAAAAAAAATTCTGATCTATAAATATTATTAACTGCAAACAAAACCAACATTAATATATATAAATCCACTTAAACTAATTTATTGTGATGTTAGTTTTAACCTTATATTTGTTTTTAATTTAAAAAATTTCTTTTGTTTATTTTTTGATATATTTATGAAAAAAAGTATGAAAAAACAAAAAAACTCGGCCCTGCGGGCCTCGCCAGGGGGCAAGCCCCCTGGACCCCCGGATCTTTTTGCTTAGAGCCTACGGCTAAAATTCAAGAAACATGGAACATGCTTTAGCTGCGCTTTTTCTGTTTGCTGGCTCCTTTTTAATAATTTCTGCAAATGTATTTCTCCGAAAACAACGAATTTTAGATTTCATGTAAGGAATTACAAAAAATATAAACATATCTTAAAAATATAAATATATCTTTACTTTTTAAATTTTATTGTTTCGCGGCTCAGGTTCTTACTCACGCGATGACTCATTACCACCTTGAAAGGAAGTTAATTATTATCTTATATAATCCTATAGACACAAAATGGATTCTCTAATTAGGACTTAATTTTGTATATTCTTAACAAGAGTTGTCATGGAAACTAAAGATGTACTTTGATGAACGCTTGCAAATAAAATCATTATTGAAGTCAACACTGATATGTCATTGTGTTTTCATGGTTACGCGTCACCTTCCCGCGTCACCCTCCCGCGTAACGTTTTCAGGCAGTTAGGTCAAGACTAAAGCATGTTCCATGCTAAAATGTCTACAAGTACATTAGCCATTACCTTAGATATTACAGTTAACTGTTCCTGTTACGTTAGATCATATCTAAAGAGAATAGTAGATATTTAAGATATTTGTAACTATACTTTTTGTAAGTTATTTAATGAAAACGTAATCCCAAGATTAATACCAAATACTTAATATCAAATTAAGTTGAGTGGAAAAGAGGACTTTATAGTCCCAACTCAACCTACAAAATTATTTATTTTTCACACACTTGACATATCTAACCTGCTACCTCAAGAACAAACGACTCTCGATGCATCAGACATGGACTAATATTAAACCATGATAAAAAACCCATGCCACAAAACTTATTTGTATCACTTGTTTCCATTCAGTGATATTCCTGTAAATATCGACAATCTATCGATATTTTAGATCAATCGATATATTACACTCATAACATCGAGTTACAAGAATATTATTCTAAACCCCTGCTTCTTTAGCGAACATCGAATTGATATAGTTTAAGCAGTGGATGCTACAGTCAAACTAAACTGACAATAATCATACTGGACGTATTGCCCAAGAATTGAAAAAAAAAATTAAAGTAATTAAAACGATAAGCTCTGTCATTAGTGTTTTGCTAACTTTATTATAAAGTTTTTAATTTGATTTAAGTAACGTGTGTAAGCTGTTCATTGAATTATTTATATAGTTTAGTTATACAGTTTAGGAATATACTTTTGTCTATGAACTCACACGGGTGAAATGGCAGCTGGGTGTAACAACAACAACAAAAACTACTGTCATCCCGTGGTTACAATTAAAACTGATAACTGGTAAATAGCGTGCTTACTATTCAGCTGAACGCTTCTACAGTATGTGATTGATATATTTAGTTATAGTAGCCACTGAATATCTTGAGCTGTCGAAACCATTACTTTTCAAATGCTTGGTGGTTAGCTGAGGGGAGGAGTACGGCATACGCATGCGTGGCTTTGTAATATCCTGACATGCAGACGTTAGCTACCGCTGCTGATCAGCTGATTGGAAAGTGGAGTATAGTTGCCTCCTTTTTGTATCGAAAGTGTTTGTTATTGAAAATATTAAGTGCAATAATTTTGTTTATATTATTAGTTGTTTGTATTAATTAACTTAACCCCAGATGTTATAATTTAAATATTGATTTAATTAGAACAGCTAGCTATCTTTAAAGAGATTAAATGTAATATTGTTCACAAAGTTATTCACAAGTATGTATTTCCTAATATACAATTAAATTACGGACTGCTTATAATACAAACTTGAATATTACTTATTTTAAAACATAACCTACATTCTGTAAATTAACTAGTATTTGTTAAATTTAATTATTTAATTGTTATTAAATTAAATAATTATTAAATTATTTAATTTAATTAATAAACAAATTTAATTATTTGGTTTTCCTTATGATTTTATTTTTCTCATTAAATATTAGACAAAGACAATAGTAATATAATTAAAGGCATATAATTATAACATGATAACACATTATAATACCAAGTAATATGATTATAAATAAAAATATCAGTGATTTGGATGGGTGTTGTGTTATAAAAAAGGTAACTTGTGGGCGGGGTGACTTCCTGTTTACAGCAATGCTAGTAGTACGCTAAACGCTGTTTATTAGTAGAGATCCCCCTCTCCCCCCAGCACTGACCGTGACGTAAGCCACATCTCAAGATATCCCGTGGCTATTGTACATGTATTTAGTAGAATAATCTAACCAGCTGAATCACCCATGTGACGTCACAGTTTACTGCCTTGTGATACTGCATTGTGATACTGCCTTGTGATACTGCCTTGTGATCCTGCATTGTGATACTGCCTTGTGATACTGCCTTGTGATCCTGCATTGTGATACTGCCTTGTGATCCTGCCTTGTTATCCTGCCTTGTGATCCTGCCTTGTTATCCTGCCTTGTGATACCTACCACTTGAAATAGTTTTAACGATGAATAACATTACTGAATGTTCTTCCGTACTCATTAGATTTTTTCAGTTTTCATTACAATGAAAATTGCTATTTAACTGGATTTTTAACTTTTAATTTATTTTTATTTCACACAAATATAATATATAACTGTTATGACATATTTTTCCTTCATATAATGTATAATTTTAAACCTAAACATGTTTTACTCGTCCATGTCGATCGATGCTTGTATCGCTTTATACATAGTCTAAATATGTATGTAATTTGACACATAAATTTATCTTACCTAATCTTGATAATTATTTGACAGTGTTTTCTATTGTTTATTTATTGAATGTCCCGAATTGACTTCAGAGCGCTTATACAGCAAATTCTGGAATTACAAAGTGTTTGGGAATGCTACAACCAATGGAGTGACGATATAAGCCAACCGCACCCACTAAAAACGCGAAAAATGTGCGTTTCCTTTACGTCTTGCATTGTTACCAAGTTTCAGTTCTCTAAATGCACCTACTTGTATGATATTGTGAATTTATATTATGATCGTAGAATTTTTGTATTGTTTATATTGTCTTTTAAATTTTTTGCGTTATATTATTACAGTAGTATCTTTATATATATTTTTTTTACCAATTACAAAAATTCAAGTGAATATCTGTCTCAACAAGTAATTATTGTGTCGTAGTCGTGGCAACACCGCACGTCAGAACTACACTCTAATGACTCCAAGCTTGCTCAAGTCAAGTCGGGACATTTATTACTTAAAGTATAATGACTTTCATTGAATAAAGTTTTTTATATTAGCTAAATTTTAGCTTGAAATTTCGTTTTATGTTAGTAAAATACAGTAAATATACAATTAATTACAACATATGATTAAAATAATATTAAATGAACAAGTATCTGATAAAATTGCTATAAAAAACTACACAAATGTTTACAAAATTTGTGATTTCTCTCTTTATAGTTAACATTTTAGTGTTATTATCGAGACTTTCTTTGAAACACAGAGTTGATCCGATTGTGACGTCAGCGTTTTCAGCAGAAATTCTATTTTAGTATTACACTCCCAGCTGGTTTTTGATTTATAATAACATAAAAAAGCAGAATGATAGTATATCGTAAAAAAAGGAAGTGAATTTATGCTGTACTTGAAAAATTAAAACTAAAAACAAAAAATTAAAAAAAATTAATTATTATATACCTTATTAACTTAGAAATAAATATATAGAACCATACAATTGTATATAGCACGTATAAGCTTAATTGTGATCGGAAGAGGTAATTATTAATGGAACCATCATGATGGTCTGAATGGAGACCATTGCTCAGTCAACCTGTTAACTCACCACGAGGTAAAGCCGAGACGAGAGATCGCCGTGTGGCCCATTGTTTTCCATTGTGAAACATAGAGCTCAACGCCACAACACCGTTGACAAATGGTTGATCCGATTGTGACGAGAGCGTTTTCAGCAGTAATCCTATTTTAGTATTACATTCCCAGCTGATTTATATAAAAAAAAAAACAAAAAAAAAAAAAAACCGGTAATGATAGTATGTGGTATAAAAGAGAAGCTAATTTGTTATGTACTTGAAAAATTAAAAAAAAGTGTTCTTAGAATATCTTCTTTGAATACTTTTGAAGAGATGTACAAATCATAATGGAATAGTTAACTATCAATAACAAAACATAAATTATCAGAAAAAAATACTAACTAAAAGTATAACACTCGTAATAAAAATGAATTCTACTATAACTATCCAAACTAAAGTAACTTAAGGCAATTAAAAACTAAATAGTTGAGAAAAACACTCTTTTATATTGGTCTTATGTTAGTCGCGTGGAGGAGTATTTCAACTTGGTGGCGTGCATGGAACAAACATGTTTGCGCATGTTTGGAAGGTCTTATGCACGATCAGCTGTTGGCTTCTGAGACCCAAGAAAAAAAAAACCATCTCATTACTAGAGGGAACTCTACTTCATTGTACACGAGGTAGACAGACATTTTAACTCTTTTCTAACCAATAATTCGTTTTGTTCCAGGGCTGTACCTTTTTTGTATGTGTTCTAATAATTTTATTTCTGGATAAAAATTATTATTTACTAGGAGTAGAAGACTTTTTGGACTTTCTCCATTAATTCACTACCACTACTTTGGTTAGGTTATGTTAGGTTTGGTTAAGTTATGTTAGGTTTGGTTAGGTTATGTTAAGTTTGGTTAGGTTATGTAAGGTTTGGTTAGGTTATGTTAGATTTGGTTAGGTTATGTTCGGTTAACCTAAGTTATAACTACGGTAATGCACTACCATAAAGATCTAATATTTCTGTCAAAGTGGGTTTTCTTTAACTGTGTGAGGAACATGAAAAGTTGACTTATATTACTAAATTGGGATTTCCCATTTTAAAATAAATAAGTAAATTAATAAAATGAAAAGGCCATTTTTAAAAATAAATTATTGAATTTTAATTTAATTTAAAAATGGCCTTTTAATTTTCAAATCTTTGTTGGTACATGTGAAAATGTAGAGTAAGGAATTTCAATTCATTAAACAGAGACTTACAGAACTCGAATCTCCCGTCAACTCCTTTCAATGATTCGCAGACACCAATGTGGATAGTAAAAATTATATTAAAATATACTACGCTGGTAGGACCCCAGAATCAATCCATACCTAGGATAGACTCTACGTGAGAAAAATATACTATTAGTTGAAAAAAAGACATTTTTTTACAATTTGTTCAAAAGAGATTTGCTATAAAATAAATGGGCAATTAAAATATTGGCAATTAAGTAGTGTCTTGAATTTAAAAACGGTTAATTATAAATAATGAAATTAATCCTAGGAGGTGTGAGACACTGGGAAAATTAATGAGAAAATATTGAATTACATTTCAAGTTTGGTTTACTACAAAGATATTATTTCTGAACATGTTTTCAAGAACATTTACTTACGATTACAGTTCTACTAAAAATGTGAAAATTGCCTTTTTTTGCATAAAAGTCTTCGTATATATATATTATATATATATATATATATATATATATATATATATATATATATATATATATATATATATATATATATATATATATATATATTTACATATATTACGCATTTTGATTCTAAGAATATTTAACACTGTTAAGATAAACAATTTTACAATTAACAGTCTAATATACTTAGACTTAAAAACATAAAAATGCTATACATTTTAAAGGACTTCAAATGGCAGACATTTAAATTGGTTAGTTGCTCATTTGTAATAGTAATCTCAATTATTCCCAACAATATTAATTGTATATCAAATTTGCCTTCGATGTATCCAGGAATGGATAGGTTTTCTTAATGATACTGTAAAGATAATTATTGAATTACTGCCAAGGCTTGTGGGCTTGTTTTTAAATAAATTAATGTTGGAACAATTCAAAATTACCCTCATTTTGTCTGTTCCCCACCAAGAGGTAATAAATTAACTTTCTTCAATTGGTTAATAAGAATGGAAAAGAATGCAATTTGTTAATCCACTTCTCTTTTATGCCTATTATATGAAAATGTCTTTTTGAATAAATCTATGTCTTGGCAGTCTCAAAAAAATTACAAATTGTTGTCAGGTTAACAATTAATAAAACAACAACGCGTTTAGCCTAAAGAGGAAAAGAATAAGAATAAACAACTTAGAAACTAAAAAGGATTACAGTTTAAAGAAAATAATTCCAAAAACTCTTGCTAGGCCGGACTAACAAAACGAGAAGAATCTATTAATCTAACTTAATCTAACTTAATTAACTTAAACACTTAATCTAACTTACAATATGTTATTATAAAAAAAACAATTTATTTAAAAACAAAAATAATTATTAATCCGTCAAAAACCTACCTTTATTGAAATAAAAAGCTGTTTACGCAATTACTATTTTGAATTCACCAAAATAATAATAAAAGTTAGCAAAAGACAATAAATAAATTTGATAAATAAAATTGATTAAAAATCCCTACGCTATATGTCAAATTAAAAGTCTATAAATAAAATGTTGTTGACCTTTTTCAAAGGAAGTGGGCACAATAATAATAATAAAAAACAGAACTACTGCAAATCGGGTTTTACACTCCTATCCTTGATAAAGTGTCAATATTTTCAATACTGAAAAGAGCTTTTTTTATTTTAAAGAGCATTTTTCTTATTTTGAAGACTTTCAATTTTATTGGGACTTTATTGTACATTCCAAGTGGTAAAAAATTGTAATGTTTTAAAAATAAAACAAATAAGGCTAGGAATAGTAGGCTTATTTTTCCGATGGAACAGTAGGCTTATTTTTCCGAAGGAACTGAAGGCATATTTTTCTGAAGGAACTAAAGGCATATTTTTCCGAAGGAACTGTAGGCTTATTTTTCCAAAGGAACTGTAGGATTATTTTTCGGAAGGAACTGTAGGCTTATTTTTCCGAAGGAACTGAAGGCATATTTTTCCGAAGGAACTGTAGGCTTATTTTTCCGATGGAACTGCAGGCTTATTTTTCCGAAGGAACTGTAAGCTTATTTTTCCGAAGGAACTGTAGGCTTATTTTTCCGAAGGAACTGAAGGCTTATTTTTCCGAAGGAACAGTAGGCTTATTTTTCCGATGGAACTGAAGGCTTATTTTTCCGAAGGAACTGTAAGCTTATTTTTCCGAAGGAACTGTAGGCTTATTTTTCCGAAGGAACTGTAGGCTTATTTTTCCGAAGGAACTGCAGGCTTATTTTTCCGAAGGAACTGTAGGCTTATTTTTCCGAAGGAACTGTAAGCTTATTTTTCCGAAGGAACTGTAGGCTTATTTTTCCGATGGAACTGCAGGCTTATTTTTCCGAAGGAACTGTAAGCTTATTTTTCCGAAGAAACTGTAAGCTTATTTTTCCGAAGGAACTGTAAGCTTATTTTTCCGAAGGAACTGTAGGCTTATTTTTCCGAAGGAACTGAAGGCATATTTTTCCGAAGGAACTGTAGGCTTATTTTTCCGATGGAACTGCAGGCTTATTTTTCCGAAGGAACTGTAAGCTTATTTTTCCGAAGGAACTGTAGGCTTATTTTTCCGAAGGAACTGAAGGCTTATTTTTCAGAAGGAACAGTAGGCTTATTTTTCCGATGGAACTGAAGGCTTATTTTTCCGAAGGAACTGTATGCTTATTTTTCCGAAGGAACTGTAGGCTTATTTTTCCGAAGGAACTGTAGGCTTATTTTTCCGATGGAACTGCAGGCTTATTTTTCCGAAGGAACTGTAGGCTTATTTTTCCGAAGAAACTGTAAGCTTATTTTTCCGAAGGAACTGTAGGTTTATTTTTCCGAAGGAACTGTAAGCTTATTTTTCCGAAGGAACTGTAGGCTTATTTTTCCGAAGGAACTGAAGGCATATTTTTCCGAAGGAACTGTAGGCTTATTTTTCCGAAGGAACTGTAGGCTTATTTTTCCGATGGAACTGCAGGCTTATTTTTCCGAAGGAACTGTAAGCTTATTTTTGCGAAGGAACTGTAAGCTTATTTTTCTGAAGGAACTGTAGGCTTATTTTTCCGAAGGAACTGTAGGCTTATTTTTTTGAAGGAACTGAAGGCATATTTTTCCGAAGGAACTGAAGGCTTATTTTTCCGAAGGAACTGAAGGCATATTTTTCCGAAGGAACAGTAGGCTTATTTTTTTGAAGGAACTGAAGGCATATTTTTCCGAAGGAACTGAAGGCTTATTTTTCCGAAGGAACTGTAAGCTTATTTTTCCGAAGGAACTGTAGGCTTATTTTTCCGAAGGAACTGAAGGCTTATTTTTCCGAAGGAACAGTAGGCTTATTTTTCCGATGGAACTGAAGGCTTATTTTTCCGAAGGAACTAAAAGCTTATTTTTCCGAAGGAACTGCAGGCTTATTTTTCCGAAGGAACTGTAGGCTTATTTTTCCGATGGAACTGAAGGCATATTTTTCCGAAGGAACTGTAGGCTTATTTTTCCGAAGGAACTGTAGGCTTATTTTTCCGAAGGAACTGAAGGCTTATTTTTCCGAAGGAACTGAAGGCATATTTTTCCGAAGGAACTGTAGGCTTATTTTTCCGAAGAACTGTAGGCTTATTTTTCCGAAGGAACTGTAGGCTTATTTTTCCGAAGGAACTGAATGCATATTTTTCCGAAGGAACTGTAGGCTTATTTTTCCGAAGGAACTGAAGGCTTATTTTTCCGAAGGAACTGAAGGCATATTTTTCCGAAGGAACTGTAGGTTTATTTTTCCGAAGGAACTGAAGGCTCATTTTTCCGAAGGAACTGGAGGCTTATTTTTCCGAAGGAACTGTAGGCTTATTTTTCCGAAGGAACTGTAGGCTTATTTTTCCGAAGGAACTGTAGGCTTATTTTTCCGAAGGAACTGGAGGCATATTTTTCCGAAGGAACTGGAGGCTTATTTTTCCGAAGGAACAGTAGGCTTATTTTTTCGATGGAACTGCAGGCTTATTTTTCCGAAGGAACTGTAGGCTTATTTCTCCGAAGGAACTGAAGGCATATTTTTCCGAAGGAACTGTAGGCTTATTTTTCCGATGGAACTGTAGGCTTATTTTTCCGAAGGAACTGTTAGGTTATTTTTCCGAAGGAACTGAAGGCATATTTTTCCGAAGGAACTGTAGGCTTATTTTTCCGATGGAACTGTAGGCTTATTTTTCCGAAGGAACTGAAAGCTTATTTTTCCGATGGAACTGTAGGCTTATATTTCCGAAGGAACTGTAGGCTTATTTTTCCGAAGGAACTGTACGCTTATTTTTCCGAAGGAACTGTAGGCTTATTTTTCCAAAGGAACTGAAGGCTTATTTTTCCAAAGGAACTGTAGGCTTATTTTTCCGAAGGAACTGCAGGCTTATTTTTCCGATGGAACTGTAGGCTTATTTTTCCGAAGGAACTGAAGGCTTATTTTTCCAAAGGAACTGTAGGCTTATTTTCCGATAGAACTGTAGGCTTATTTTTCCGAAGGAACTGTAGGCTTATTTTTCCGATAGAACTGTAGGCTTATTTTACCGAAGGAACTGTAGGCTTATTTTTACATCTCCTGAACTTCTGAGAGATTACGTAATATAATTTTTATTTGTTGTGTTACTACTTGACAAACAACAATCTTTAGCACTTTATAAACGAACTCTAAGTGAGTTATTTCAGTCCTTAAAAAAGGGCTGTCAACAATAACAATCTGAACAATAACAATAAAGCATGTTTAGGAATTGCACTGCGAAATTTTAATGTACAAAAAATGTGTATACGAGTGTTAATAGCCTTTAATTACTTTTATCACATTATTAATACATGTTACAAAAATATACAGAATATAAATAAAAATTTCTGTACAATGTCCGAGCATCACATAGCACGGAATTACGTGAAAATGTGCACAATTATGCATGTTCTCTGGGAAAGTTAAAAGTTTAGTTTTACGTATTTGCACCCAACCGCAAATCCCGCTCCACTGGCCCTCAAAATTTGATTTAATTTTTATTATTTTATTTAATTGATAGTTGGCTGTAAAATAAAATTAAGTCACATAATTTTGAAATAGCATTGGGTGTTTTATTTAAACATACTAACATAATAAAACACTGGTGGCGCAGTGCTGTAACCCAGCTACTTGGGGACAACGTGTTTGGGAGATTGTAGGCGATAGGTTCCATGCTCGGTTCTCTTAATACCGACATGGTGACCGCTCAATGGTTGCCATCAACGTAGAAACTACTAGAGAAGTCTGAAGTGTCCGTGTCGAATGGTAGTCAAGGTTCAGATGTTGTGTAGGGGAGAGAACTGAGTGTCAGACTTGTCAGTTAGCTGAAAATCAGACCAACACTACGTGGTTCGGATTCCACGTAAAGCTGTAGGTCCCATAGTTGCCCTGGCTATTGGGCTATTAATAAATAGTCCATTTTGAGCTAAGTCGAACTCAGATAGTAACAATGACTACACTCGTTCATCTACACTTATCACACTCATTCACTCCTCATATTCGCCCATATCTCTACGATCGGCGTTTTAGAGATGAATAATGAATAAGCTGTAATTAAAATATGATGGTAAAAATTGTGTGAAAGTTATTTATATATATATATATATATATATATATATATATAAAAATAAATAAAAATAAAAAAAATAAAAATAAAAATTAAAATAAAATGATGGTGTTACTTTTAACAACCAAACAAAACTTATTGCATTTTTGTGTTTTATTGATATTTACTAGTTTACGTTTATACTATTTGAAATAATAGTGTTTGTGTTGTATTTTGAACGTTTTCAACAGTTTATGTGTTTTGTCGGACATATTAAATCGCGTTAATGAAGTTTATGTTTTATCTCGTAACAAAGGCATTCAAAGTATTAAGAAATAAATAAAAAAAATTATGCCTTGATTTTATTGTAGACACACTCAGCCTTAAAATACGGTTGGGTACTTTCTGAGATTGCAGAATTACAAAAACCTCTTTCCTATTAAATATGCAAGTGCTTGATTAGCTGCCACGGTAGAGCAGTGACGTTCAAGCCTCAAAGGAAAAATATACGTCGAACCTCTCTCATCTCACTGACCAAAAATAATGAAGAAAGTACAATTTATATTTTAAATTGTTATTTTAAACCTTGGAAGTGAAAGGTTTTTTAAGGAAACTGTCATTAAAATGTGTACTTTAAGTAGTTTTCTTGCCATCTATTTGTCAACCAAATACTATTGGTCGGAAGCGAAGTTGGTTTAAGCGCATCTTTGTGAGCTAAACGATGTCTGTTCGATCCCAAACAGAGTCATGAAAATATTTTGAAAGGCATCAGCTGAAAGCTACTGGCTGTTCATTTTCATTGGGCAATTAAGTAAAGACACTTTAAAAGGAATAATCGGCATTAGTTTGTAACAATGACTACATTCACTTATCTACATCCATATTTACTCATATCCTGAAGACCGGTGTTTTAAGAATAAAGAAAATAAATAAATAAATGTATATATTTATTCGCTTGTTTTATTTCGACAAAATAACTGTAAAACATAGCTAGGCTCATTCATAGCACAAAGGTCATAAGCCGGGATAAAGGACGGGCTTTACAAACATTTGTTAAATTCATACAGATAGTGGCATTAGTGAGTTTGGCGAAGACATGTGTTACTGACACTAGAATCCCCGACCTTCATAATGTACACATTAATCGTACATCTCTCACTGTTTCCACACCACAACTTACTCTTAATGGAATATTCACTTCGCAAATTTCAAGGAGACACACTGACGAATACGTATATGTACAGTACGTGTTAGTTTGAATACTTACAAATTTCGTTTTATTAATTATCTTGTAAAATAAATATAAATTTTATTGTTACCTCATGGCTTGAAATCCTATATATTGAAACAATCAGGTCATTTAGTTCATTCAACTTCTAAACTTATTACTGGACCGATTTTGATGGAACTTTTGTATTCAAAAGATAATTTTGATTTCTAAGTTGTAACGGAGCTAGATTTTTGAAAGTCCCATAGGTTTTTGTCCTACATGGCGTCAAAGTTGCGATGTTATTCTTATGGACATTAATTTTAATTGACCAGCTGGTGCCATAAACAAATGTTAAATGGTTCCAAAAATGTGTTAGGTTAAACATAGAGAGCAGCACTGTAAAATATCAAGTTACTTATTAAAGAGCGAATACATGTCTGTCTCTGTGTATGTTATCATCAGCTGTTAAGTAAATAAAATCATTTGAATTATTTTAGTTGGTTGTTTTAGTTGTAACTATAACATTGGTTGTTTATAGTTATTATACTATAAATCAAGCGCAGTAAGTGGACTACTGTAAATGAATTTAAATAATGTGATTTTACTTAATACAATTCAGTTACTAATATTTGAAGTCAAAAGTTACAAGCCGAGGTCGAGGTGTTACAAGAGCAGCGAGTTACGGGATTGGCACGCGGAGCGTACAGAGGCGTCTCCTAGTGTTTATTTATTTGTATTTAGTGGGTAAATAACAAATATTGACTTATGAAAATAACTAGTACAATTGCCATAAATGTTCCCTGAAGACCACCACCACCCCTTTCGCCAACAAACATTTCCAGAAAAGTTCCCCGAAGACCACGGTCTTTATAGCTAGCAAACATTTCCAGAAAAGTTCCCTAAAGACCACAGTCTCTTTAGCCAGCAAACATTTCCAGAAAAGTTCCCTGAAGACCACGGTCTCTTTAGCCAGCAAACATTTCCAGAAAAGTTCCCTGGAGACCACGGTCTTTATAGCTAGCAAACATTTCCAGAAAAGTTCCCTAAAGACCACGGTCTCTTTAGCCAGCAAATATTTCCAGAAAAGTTCCCTGAAGACCACGGTCTTTATAGCCAGCAAACATTTCCAGAAATGTTCCCTGAAGACCACGGTCTTTATAGCTAGCAAACATTTCCAGAAAAGTTCCCTGAAGACCACCGACCCTTTAGCCAGCAAATATTTCTAGAAAAGTTCCCTGAAGACCACGGTCTCTTTAGCCAGCAAACATTTCCAGAAAAGTTCCCTGAAGACCACGGTCTCTTTAGCCAGCAAACATTTCCAGAAAAGTTCCCTAAAGACCACGGTCTCTTTAGCCAGCAAACATTTCCAGAAAAGTTCCCTGAAGACCACGGTCTCTTTAGCCAGCAAACATTTCCAGAACAGTTCCCTGAAGACCACGGTCTTTATAGCCAGCAAACATTTCCAGAAAAGTTCCCTAAAGACCACGGTCTCTTTAGCCAGCAAAAATTTCCAGAAAAGTTCCCTGAAGACCACGGTCTCTTTAACCAGCAAACATTTCCAGAATGGTTCCCTGAAGACCACCGTCCCTTTAGCCAGCAAACATTTCCAGAAATGTTCCCTGAAGACCACGGTCTTTATAGCTAGCAAACATTTCCAGAAAAGTTCCCTAAAGACCACGGTCTCTTTAGCGAGTAAAAATTTCCAGAAAAGTTCCCTGAAGACCACGGTCTCTTTAGCCAGCAAACATTTCCAGAAATGTTCCCTGAAGACCACCGTCCCTTTAGCCAGCAAACATTTCCAGAAAAGTTCCCTGAAGACCACGGTCTCTTTAGCCAGCAAACATTTCCAGAAAAGTTCCCTAAAGACCACGGTCTCTTTAGCCACCAAACATTTCCAGAAAAGTTCCCTAAAGACCACGGTCTCTTTAGCCACCAAACATTTCCAGAAAGGTTCCCTAAAGACCACGGTCTCTTTAGCCACCAAACATTTCCAGAAAAGTTCCCTGAAGACCAAGGTCTCTTTAGCCAGCAAACATTTCCAGAAATGTTCCCTGAAGACCACGGTCTTTATAGCTAGCAAACATTTCCAGAAAAGTTCCCTGAAGACCACCGACCCTTTAGCCAGCAAATATTTCTAGAAAAGTTCCCTGAAGATCACGGTCTCTTTAGCCAGCAAACATTTCCAGAAATGTTCCCTGAAGACCACCGTCACTTTAGCCAGCAAATATTTCCAGAAAAGTTCCCTGAACACCACGGTCTCTTTAGCCAGCAAACATTTCCAGAAATGTTCCCTGAAGACCTTCGTCCCTTCAGCCAGCAAACATTCAGATATTTTTTTAAAATTTACAAACTAAATTAAAATAAAATAAAATTGATATTTGAAAAGTTTTTGAAATTTATCAATGTGTCTAATTCCTGATTTTTTAATCAATGATTATATTTATGTAGGATCATTAGAGCAGACACAAGATTTAGATTAAGTAATATAATTAAATTTGTCTCGAAAGAAACTTTTAAGATTATGAGTTTTCCTCTAAATCGGATAAATCTTAGATGATTTTTAAACAAAAACCTTTAACATTAATAGATTTGTGTGTATTGAGTGCTAAAGCCTTTTTTTATTCCAGGTAATGTCGGCTCACCTATTAGGGATGATAAAAGTGAATTAATTTCGAAGAATGAATAATGATGTACCAAAATTAAATTGAAAGACGTTTAATAGTCTTAAATGTATCTGTTCGCAGGTCATGTAATGCAACACAAGTGAACAGTATTTTAGAGAAATTCGTTTATTAAGACTAAATAAACTTACTTTTATACATAGATGTAACATTCTAGTAAGTGATTAGTTTAATAGTCGGTTTAAAATTTAAATTAATAAAGATTAGATTCTGTAATATAAAGAAAATAATTTTGTACGATCCAAACCCTAACAAAATAGTAAAGACCCCGTTAATTTTAAGAGAACGTTTTAGAAAATATGGCAAACGAGAACATTTTATTATTTAGATTAAATTAAAAACATTGGGCCCAAACAAATACATTTATACATTTTCATCTCAATATCATATACTTTTGACTTTTTGAATTACCTGAATAATTGTTTTTAGGTTATGTTAGATCGACGTTTTAAAATAATTCCATGTGAATAAAAATCGCTGAGCGAACAGATTACTAGTCAGTTCCCATGAGTGTTTTTGCATCCTCGTGAAATTTGCGTTAAGCGCTAACTCAAACTGTAAAAATAATGTTTATGTTTACCAAATAAGCTTTTTAGCTAGTTGTTGCAACTTTATGTTTGACATTTACGTTATAAATTACTACAAAACGATATTACACACACGGTTTATATCTGTACAGTTCGCTAAACTAGACAGTTTTTACGAAAATCATATAGTTATTTTCATTTTTTGTTAATACAAGTTTGATGTATAGGGTACGCAACGATAAACGGCAACCATAATCACGTAGTTTTCCCGTTGAACCTTATTCAAATCGATAAATGTTAAAATAATAACAATAATAAAAAAAATTTTAGTGTTTATACCTTGTTTATTTAATAAAACAAAGCAAAAATATCTAATTTTAATCAAATTTTATTACTAATACTTATATTTGTATTCTTCACCAAGACCATTACTAATTTTAGATAGTAATCTTACTTATAAGCAGAAAGCCATTAATATTAGGTTGGCTTTTTTTGAAATTGAAATAAAAAATACCGATGCGGGACAGCTTAGTTCACTTTTAATATAACTTTTGAGTAAGAACATAACATTTTAATTTTTTCTATAATTATTTAGTTCCATATTTCCTGTAAAAAAATATTAGTGTTATTTAATCTTGTTGAATGTATTTTTTAGTATGTAATCTTTTGTAACAAATTTGTTATTGAATATTTAGGATCTTTTTGGTAATCTGTCTGAAATCATGGAACGTATGCTATAGGAACTAAATAAACTATGCTACAGGATACGTTAAACGTGAGTAATCTAAAGAGACGTAACTTAACTACAGATAAGAACGAAACAGAGGTTGCATCCGATAATGCACTAAATGGGTGTGGAGTTACAGAATCTTTTGGTGCCGAGCAATTGCTTCTCCAGTTCACCGGGCAGATTTAAAGTGGTGAATAAACATTATTTATCACGGCGCAGATGTGATTCAGCTACAGTTGTGTGTTGCGGGTATTGCCTATCTGCTGGGGTTGTAATTACGTGTTTTGAAGATTAATGTACAGACTGCTCGGTTGACAGTGTAACACGGCGCAGATGTGATTCAGCTACAGTTGTGTGTTGCGGGTATTGCCTATCTGCTGGGGTTGTAATTACGTGTTTCAAGATATAATATACAGACTGCTTGGTTAACAGTGTAACACGGCGCAGATGTAATTCGGCTACAGTTGTGTATTGCGGGTATTGCCTATCTGCTGGGGTTGTAATTACGTGTTTTGAAGATATAATGTACAGACTGCTTGTTCAGTGGTGATGGTCCTCCTACCCACCCATATACTTTCAGTGATGACGGCCCTCCTCCCCACCCATATACGTTCAGTGGTGACGGCCCTCCCACCCACCCATATACTTTCAGTGGTGACGGCCCTCCTACCCACCCATATACGTTCAGTGGTGATGGCCCTCCCACCCACCCATATACTTTCAGTGATGACGGCCCTCCCACCCACCCATATACTTTCAGTGGTGATGGCCCTCCTACCCACCTATATACGTTCAGTGGTGATGGTCCTCCTACCCACCCATATACGTTCAGTGGGGATGGCCCTCATACCCACCCATATACGTTCAGTGGGTAATGGCCCTCCCACCCAGACGTATTTGTTCAGTGATGATGGCTCTTCCACCCACCTATACTCGTTCAGTGGTGATGGCCCTCCCACCCACTCATATACATTCAGTGGTGATAGCCCTCCCACCCAACCATATACTTTCAGTGGGGATGGCCCTCATACCCACCCATATACGTTCAGTGGGAGATAGCCCTCCCACCCAGACATATTTGTTCTTTGATGATGGCCCTTCCACCCACCCATATACTTTCAATGGTGGCGGCTCTCCCACCCACCCATTCAGTGGTGATTATACCAGCACCCTTGTCAGTCCCTTCCTTATTCCCTCTAGATCCTTAAAGATAAACGCCTTAACTATCACTACATACAAGTAAATATGTATATTAGTACGAACTGTCACTGGCGTTAACTGTGGCATTAGAAGAGATCTCTGTTTCTTTTTACTCTGTAACCTAACTAACCTACAAGATCTCAGGATTAAAGTCAGATAGATCGCGGACACATCCACCGATTGCTGTCGTGTTGAGTGATTAGCGCCAGTAACGACGATAGTGCGTACGATCAACAGGTCCGTAACCCCGCGTGTGGGCGTGTGGGAAGCCGACGCAAGCGCACTGTCCCACCCCACCAACACTGCTGCCGTCCGCCAGTGTCCCGCGCGCGCTTCCCCTACCTGTAGTGCGTACTATCAGTGCTCGTCTCTTGGAATTCCGCCCTCCACAGGTAATGACAGACCAAGCTTTCAACAATGATGGCGAAAGTCGGAAACGAAGATAATTTAACGAAAGAATTATTCTATTTATTTAAATATAATTAATAATTAATTTAGGATCAGTACCATCTTATTTTTAATATTTAATGTATTTCCTGTTTCCATAAGAAAATGCTTCCTTAAAAAATAGTAGGCAGTTTTGATCTCGTTATTGTGACCCTTAAAATGTTTACCTAAAATCATACAAAAAATTTCTTTTTAATTGTATTGTGATATTTTTGAATAATATTTTAATACTAAAAATCCAGCGAATCCTAATCGGTTATATGTAAGAAAATATAGATAATATTCTGTAGGTATGAAATATAATGATAACATGTGTTCATACATTAAATATGATTAAAAAATACTATAAAACACGTTAAACACGATTAGTGTAACTAAATGTAACATAGTTAACTAACCTATCCAAGGTTACTGACACGTAACCGTAAATATCCAAAATGGCTAAGTAAACGTGATTCTTACATAATTTCAAATATTTTGGCTTCGTTATGATTGCTGAAATGTTGAAGAACTAAAACCAAACAGTAATTTTAACAAAATTGTTTGCTATTAAAAAAAAACAATTAGTTACCTTTCAATCTTTCGTATTCGGGAGATCATGTTGCCAAAAACGAGCCGAAAAGTTCACAGCTAATACAACAAATTATTAAACAGTTTACAGCCATACAACATTTACATGACATTCTTGCAGACGTGATAATAATATGGCGATTGAAGGATATTAGGTAACTTGATAATTATGAAAAATTACTTAATGTCGTTTCAAAATAATATTCTGGGTGGTAAATTAGGCTATGAATTATTGCAGAGGTAATAGTTAGATATCACGATCTTTCTAATAAGTACCAACTTACTACTGTGGCAAATAAGTGAGTTCGTAATGTTAACGTTTCCGCAGTGAACTCTCCGTCCCTACAACAGAAAGTACAAGCACATTTTATGGTTAGTCATTTGTTTATGAACGCCAAGCCTATCGTGGCTTGTATTTTTTTAGGTTAGGTTAGGTTAGGTCCAGCTCGCTGTTTTATGGTGGTATGGACTGAGAATGAGTAACGCATGATATAGCCTTCCGTAAATAAAAGTTTATGTGGTAGATTTTATTCAACCACCTCAAACGACTAACCACCAAATGAAATTTGCACTTTTTTTGCCATAAGAATGCCAGCAGGCCGTTCTGGAGCCGGTGAAACTCGATTAAAAAAATCTTTTAAAATCCAAAATTATTTATTTCTTATAGACATTTACATGTATCAAGAATGGTCAATATATTTAAATTAACTGAATAGTAACATAATCTGCATAAGTCAGTAATTAACAACTAATTGATAGATAACAATAACAGTATTGTACATACGTTTTACTGGTATGGTTAGTTGGGGCACAAAAATTCAGAGAGTGAATAAAAACAGTTTTTCACAAGAAAATCTTTCAGGTTATTTTTAAAATATGATACTGAAAGGCTGGGTTTTAAATGATCTGGCAATCTATTGTAAACTCTAGGTCCTAAATATTCTATTGATTTACAGAACATGTTTTTACCATGATGGGGTTCAGTTAAATTGTTTTTATTTCTGGTAGAATATGTATGGTTGTGGGTTAGAAAGTTTTCAATAAGTTTAAAAGTGTAAACTGATACGGTTTAGATAAAAATAGAAGGAATATTTAGGATACGTTCTCGAAGAAACACTTTCCTACAGCTCTCCAGACTCCCCAGACCAAAAACCAAACGTATAGCCCTCTTTTGCAACTGTAAAACCCTTTGTGAAGGGGTTCCCCATGACATTATACCGTACGGAATTGACGGTGTATTCATAAGTCTCTCACTTCTCTCCCGTCAAAAGCAAAATAGCCATGATATACAATTTATTTTGTTATTTATTATTATTATTTAAACAATAATTACGTGTTGCTTTAAATGATTATTTTTATAGTAACATATATTAAGTTTAAACTTGTCATGGTTCAATTCCGAAGTTGACAAATTTTGTTCTGTTCCAAAATAAAAATATTGCTTTAGAAACGCCAAAATAAGAAAGGGGTGAATGCCTTACATTAGTTTGCTATATTCCGAGCCCACATAACTGGGCTACATGCTTCCCGAGGTGCCAAGCTCCCGACTAACTTAATAAATCACGGACGGGAGATTACAAACCTACACTCCACGCAAGACAATGGAATGTAACTCACGAGTGTTAAAAAAATAGTTAAAAGGAAGCTCTTGTAATACATTAGACGTCGGCCTGTCGTAATTATAGTGTTCAATTTAATTTTGGAAAGTTCATTCTTTGGTATCAGATTATCTTGAATATATATTTAGGTTTTTTAAAAAAATATTCTCTCATTACACGAAGAAAACCTGGGAATGTGATACTTTAATTAATCATTTCAAAGAGAGCGACTTAATATCGACCTTTTAATCGAAAGATTCGCGTCAAACATTTCACATTGGGAGAACGTTTAGAACTATGTTTTTCACCCAAAAAAGATTTTTTTTGTGTTGCAAACATTTGTGTATCGATAAAGTGTTTTTAATATATATTATACAATATCTTAAAATTATAATACAAAATAACAATTTAGCGCCCTTTAACATTTTATTGAATTAACACCGACCGGTTTCTGCAATTATGCTATCTTCATAGGTGTTTACTTTATACAATACAATGTCGGCACTGGTGGCGCAGCGCTGTAACCCAGCTACTTGGAGACAAAGTGTTTGGGAGATTGTAGGCGATAGGTTCCATGCTCGGTTCTCTTAATACCGAAACGGCGTCCGCTCAATGGTTGTCATCAACGTGGTCACTACTAGAGAAGTCTGGAGTGTCCGTGTTGAATGGTAGTCAAGGTTCGGGTGTTGTGTAGAGAAGAGAACTAAGTGTCAAACTTGTCAGTTAGCTGAAAATCAGACCAACACTGCGCGGTTCGGATTCCACATAAATCTGTAGGTCCCATAGTTGCCCTGGCTAATGGGCTATTAGTAAATAGTCCTTTCTGAGCTAAGTCAAACTCAGATAGTAACAATGACTTCACTCGTTCATCTACACTCATCACACTCATTCATGCCTCATATTCACCCATATCTCTACGATCGGCGTCTTAGAGATGAATAATGAATAATGAATATAAACTGTTACAAAACAAATGAAATTAAATAAAACATAATTATATAGAATACATATGTTTAACATATGTATTCTATGAAGATCGCATAATTGACGAAACCGATCGGTGTTAATTCAGTAAAGTGTTAAAAGGTGCTCAATTGTTATTTTGTATTTAAACTTTATTAAACATAGAAGCCCCAGGAATTACAACTTTTCTACAAATAATGGCTAACAACCAGAATGTAACCCAAAAATTTAAGTAGATAACACTTAAGGTAGCTACTTTAAAAGAAAATATAAAATTTAACAAGGATTGTCTTTACTGTGAGAAACTGCAATATAGCTCTAATACGCCTTCGTTCATGAGATAGCGAGTTGGCTTACGTCACGACTTAAGTGGGACGTAATCAGTAACATAAATGTGTTTTTACAAGTAACGTCCCCCTTTTTTAAGACGAAATTCTCTTTCAAATCGAAATTGGGCATTCAAAAATCCCCAATACTGATGGATAACTTTGATTCCTGTTTTGTCTCATCATGTATCCCACGAAATAAAAATATGCATGCAATATAGCTCTAATACGCCTTCGTTCTTGAATAGCGAGTTGGCTTCCGTCACGACTGAAGTGGGACGTAATCAGTAACATAAATGTGTTTTTACAAGTAACGTCCCCCTTTTTTAAGACGAAATTCTCTTTCAAATCGAAATTGGGCATTCAGAAATCCCCCAATCTGATGGATAACTTTGATTCCTGTTTTGTCTCATCATGTATCCCACGAAATAAAAATATGCATTTAGTTCCGAAAGAGGGGTGACAGTCTGAGACCACCCCAATGTCACCGAGTTTAGATTTTAAACAGCCATTAGTCCTGTACTGAAAATCGGGTTGCAGTGTTCCTCGAATGCAGACCTGGCTTCCGTCCACTATGGGGTATGTGATCTGTCTCACTTGATAAAATGAAAAAAATCGATGAAAAAATGGAATAATAAATAAAAAATTATTTAAAAAAATTGACGGATGCCTCACCACGTTAAGTAAGGTATGGTGACACTTACTTCTTGTCACGCACAATGTTGTAAAAGTAAAAAGTTTTTAATGGTGAATATTTAATGAAGATATTTTTTAAAATTCTGAATGCAGCTTTGAGTCTTACAAACTATGATATTTAATTATATGGCCATTGCAGTTTTAATACATAGAAGAAATGATAAAAAAATATTTTACAATTATTCTAAATTGGTACAGTTCTAGTATGGTAAAATGACTTTTTTATCTGTGTTTTAACCGTTGATTTTTATCAATTTAATATGAGTATGAAAGTTTCACATAATCTTGTAAACTTATTTTCAAAGAAAGTAAAACCAATTCCAAAACTTTGTTATAAAACGCTGGAGAAATTTCCCTCTTGGATATTGTTTTCTCGCGCAACTTTGTTATCGCAGTTCTTAGATGGTAAACGATAAATTTGTCAAAGGTAGTTTCAATAAAAATACACTGTACTAACAAAATTTTACCAAATACCAACAGCAAGTAATAATGTAAAAAAAAAAAAAAAAAAAAAAAAACAATATTATTGCATTATGATATTGGAGAGGTTGGAACAAAATTCGCTAAGAGGAATTTACAGTGGGTTCCCGATTGCCAGCACTCTCAGCTTTAATATTACCTCCTTCCCGGTCTCTTCTGATTACTCTCCCACTTCAATATTCCTAAATAACGCTGGGAGGTTTGAAACACCTACCACTTCAAATAACCGATAACATTTTCATTTCATCACAAATAAATGTCTTGTGTATCACAACTGTATCGATAAACATCATTGTTTCATCAGTTTGACAGTACATATATTTGGATATAAACAGAAAAATAGGCAATTGTCAAAAATGATAAAATTATTACTACTAAAAAAGCCTACACAAATTCTAATGAACTTGTAAGACAAATAAAATTGGTATTATTTTATAGTCATTTTGTAATATTTGAAAATTAACATACATTATTGTTAATGCTCAAATATAAAAAAATATGTTAATAACTATTAATATTATTATTTTTTTTTTACTTGTGTAGACATGTTAATGATTAACCGGTGACTTTGGCTTAAAACATATTTATTTATTCATAAGACGCTGATCGTTAAGATATGGGCGAATATGGATTTCGAATGAGTGTGATGAGTGTAGATGAGCGAATGTAGTCATTGTTACAAACTAAGGCCGACTATTCCTTAGAAAGTGTCATCAATTAATAGCCCAATGACAAATGAACAGCCGGTGATTATCAGCTGATCCTTCTCAAAATGTATTGACTCTGATTGGGATCGAACTGAGAACCTTTACCACATGAAGCTGGGATTGAAACAACTACGCTACCGACCAATTGGTGGCTACATTGTTAGATGCGGATCTTGTATATTTCCCACGAAGTTGGTATTCTACAATTAATTATTAACATTGGGCGATCTGGTGGCCGAACGTTCTGAGGCGTCAGGACTTTGAGCTTGAGTTAGAGGTAGCATTGGATCGAATTCGTCCGAGACTGGAAATTTTTTTAGTACATCAATACTGTATTCAACTTCACCTGTATTTTTTGTTCGCCCCCCCTACAATATCTGAATAAGTATGGTCCCCACACAGACCAGTAGTCTATAGGAAGAATAAGATTAAGAAAGAAATCGGCATATCCTAAAAAAAAAAAACTAAACAAATTAAACATGTAAAATAAACAACATGGCCAGGAAGTAATAAAAAGGACACAAATTAGTTATTAATTTGCACAAGAAGTAAATGGCTGTGTATTTGGCACCAATTTTCTTCCAATATTATATCACACAAATAAAATTCTTTTTACAGTTTTTTTTAGATAAAAGTTTATAGTATTTATAATCGCAATATTGCCCATAATTTGTTCTATAATACATTAGTTCTTACAGAAAAAACTCTTAAATTTTTGAAACCGATTTGGCAATTTTGTAATGGACTAAAATGAATAAAAATAACAAATAAGTCAATTTTCGCCAATAAAATTGTATTGTAACATTTAAATTACGAATTATTTAATCTAGGAAAACTGTAAAAATTTATAATTTATCATAGACTGGGATATTTATAGTTGAAATCTGACAATATTGGTTTGATAAACTTGTCAGATGAAACATCTCAACAAACAATACTTGCTGTACAGCTGTCAAACAATAAGCAGCCGTGATTGCGAGTGTAACGAGACAATTATGATCCTCAAGCTTTGATTGTCACATGGCCAAGAACTAAAGAGTCTGATGTCTTCAGACGACATAAATACTACTATGGTCTCCAGTTGGAAGTGGTAGTGATGTTGTCGTAGGCCTAGTGGAGTGCCATGTATAACCACTACTTCCTACATCCAGCTAAGGTTACTAAATGACGTGTTACTGTTAATGTGAGTGTAACGAGACAATAATGGTCGTCGAGCTTTCATTGTCACATGGCCAAGAACTTAATAGTCTGATGTCTGCAGACGATATAAATACCACTATTGTCTCCAGCGAGAAGTGGTAGTGATGTTGTCGTAGGCCTGGTGGAGTGCCATGTATAACCACTACTTCCTACATCCAGCTAAGGTTACTAAATGACGTGTTACTGTTAATGTGAGTGTAACGAGACAATAATGGTCGTCGAGCTTTCATTGTCACATGGCCAAGAACTTAATAGTCTGATGTCTGCAGACGATATAAATACCACTATTGTCTCCAGCGAGAAGTGGCAGTGATGTTGTCGTAGGCCTGGTGGAGTGCCATGTATAACCACTACTTCCTACATCCAGCTAAGGTTACTAAATGACGTGTTACTGTTAATGTGAGTGTAACGAGACAATAATGGTCGTCGAGCTTTCATTGTCACATGGCCAAGAACTTAATAGTCTGATGTCTGCAGACGATATAAATACCACTATTGTCTCCAGCGAGAAGTGGCAGTGATGTTGTCGTAGGCCTGGCGGAGTGCCATGTGTAACCGCTACTTCCTACATCCAGCTAAGGTTACTAAATGACGTGTTACTGTTAATGTGAGTGTAACGAGACAATAATGGTCGTCGAGCTTTCATTGTCACATGGCCAAGAACTTAATAGTCTGATGTCTGCAGACGATATAAATACCACTATTGTCTCCAGCGAGAAGTGGCAGTGATGTTGTCGTAGGCCTGGCGGAGTGCCATGTGTAACCGCTACTTCCTACCTCCAGCTAAGGTTACTTTAATAAGTTAGTTCATCCCAAGAGTTAGTTAATTCACGCACATGCTCAAATTAAATTATTTTTCCTGTATTATTCGTTGTTAGAGTTATAAGATACGGTTGAGTGTTGTATGTGCTGATGTTCGAGTTTAGTCTTTGCTACTATCTAACGTCACCCGAATCTTAGACATCTCTTGAAGACTATTTTTTGAAGGTCCTATTTTTCGGATAACTGAAAAGCTTACTACCCCTCCCCTTTACAATACCTAAACCCAATATAAACCCCAAAAATTATTCCTGAACAGGCCATTTAAATAGTAACCACAAAACGTACATGGCGTCTGTATTAAGAGGCCTGACATCAGAAACTGAAACCTAAAAGTAGATTAATTACAGCTACACCATACAGTTTTAATCTATATCTTAAATGAGATTAGAGGAGTAATGACTGAGAGCAGAATATTCGATTCTCGTCTCTTCAAAACAAAAATTTACTACTCTTTCATAACATACACGCTTAGGACAGAGTTGATATCTTTTGGTTTTTAATTAAAGGTTAAATATCAGTTTATTAGTGCTAACACAGAAAGGGAATTTGTGACAGAAGAAACCTTATTGTTTCTATATGAGACGCACCCGTCTCATTGGCGTAGACCTGGCGTAGTGCCAATTAGCCACCAACTTATGAAGCCAGTACCTTCATTGAATGCTACATTTTGTATACACTTTTTTCGTGTAAATATTGTGATTAATATACTATGATTATTACGTATTATTACGGGTAATGATAGTAATAATCCGTATTTTATAACAATTCAAATGAGATATTGTAATATAATAAAAGTTGAATTAAATTTACATATAAATTAAACATGCATTATAAAGAGGTCTTCAATTTTTTATAAACACTCTTATAATAAGTACTTGCACATAATTAAAAAAAATTGTTCCTCTTCTATATTTCTTACTTGATCAGACAATTTATTATATAATTTAAAAGCTATAAATTTTAAATTTGATGGAGTTTTGAGTGTTTATATTGTCTAATAAGCAGTTGATTCGAGTTTTTTGTTTCATGATTATGTATATTCTTGTTTTGGGTGAGCACATGTAAATTGTGTTTTTTTTTAAATAAACAGCTTTTATTTATGAATATTATGAATGAACATTTAATCTTTTGAATGGAGGTCTGCATGGGCTTTTAAAAGATACTCCACAAATCAGTCGAAGTGCTCTTTTAGTGTTATAACTAATAAAATACTGCTACACCGTGTAGGCTGCTAAATTAATTTGTTATTTATATAAGTTTAGTTAGGTCTGATAAACACTAACTTTGTCTTATAATTACACTTTGGATTCAAGTCGAAGTACTAGAATCTGGCAAGTTAAGTTCATTAGGTAAGAAAGAACAAGTACATACATGTGGTGCGAATTCAGTGAAAGTTGAATATTCATTGCGTTGACCACAGTATACTACTACAAAAACTTGAGATGTATGGTATCAGAGGTGTTTCACACCTGTGGTTAAAATCATTCTTGAACCATCGATCTCAGCAAGTCCAAATTTCAAACAAACTTTCAAAATCCAAACAGATGAGTTATGGCGTCCCCCAGGGATCAATATTCAGCCCACTTCTGTTCTTGATTTATGTCAATGATATTGGTTCATCGCTGCAGCATGGTCAACTCGTCCAATATGCCGATGACACGACTCTTTGCTTTAGTGAAAACTGTAAAGAAAATCTAGAATTAAACGTTTACCTTGATTTGAACAGTTGTGCTCAGCATTTTAATATGCTGAACCTTAAAACAAATTCAACAAAATCACAGGTCATCAACTTTTGTTTGAGGCCCATTGATTTCGGAAGTAGCCCCTCAGTGTTACTGGCGGACTCTGTGCTAGAAGAAGTGGAGTCCACTAAATTCCTTGGAATATACCTCGACAGAGGTTTGACATGGAATGACCATATTAATAGTGTATGCTCTAAGTTATCCTCAGGCATTTATGTACTGAGGACTCTCTCTAAATACTGCCCTATTCAGGTACTGATGACGTCATACTATGGTCTCATTTACCCTCACCTTTCTTATGGACTGGTGATTTAGGGAGGTGTTGTATATAGTGAATTCTTGAGATGTTTAGACTACAAAAGAAGGCAGTCCGAATTATTGCAAATTTAATGAGCAGAGAGTCCTGCAAACCAATGTTCAAACAACTCAAGCTGTTGACTCTGCCTTGCTTGTATATTCTAGAAACAATTTTATATTGTATGTCCAAATGCAACCTGATAAGGGGCAGTGACTTACATAATTATAATACTAGAGGCAGAGATGACTACCGTACTGGGCAACACAGAACAGTAGTCTATCAACACCTGCCCTCGCAGGTGGGTGTCAAATTAATCATAAGTTGTACTCCGCCCGTTAACAACACCTATTTTTACATAAAACAATTAAATATTACAATGGTATCGATTTAATTCATTATAATCTTAAAATCCTTCTAGCACTGTTTTAAAGCAAAGTGAAAACGAGAGAAGATGCATTTATTTTCTTAATGGAGCTATCGAATAACAGGTGACAGAGAAACTGCACTTTGTTTAATGTGATGAATGTGATCCTCCTCAGTTTTAAAATATGGAAAGTGCTGTTTCCATTTGTATCAAAGAAATCTGTATTTCGAATATTCAAATACATCTTCGAATAAAGTCTTACATTTTGGAAACCGTTTAGTATTTTATTACATGCTCTAAATATAAAATTAGTAGTGGAGATAAAAAAGAATTTTTAACTGAACCGACAATTATTGTATATTGCAATAAATAAACCCTAATTTATGTTATTCTCTTGATAACTAAGTCACAGATAGTCATTAAAATTAGGCAATAACGGTTTACAATCCAACACGACTTGTTTTTTTATTTTATCCAGATCACGATGAGATCTATGTTATAATCCCATTAGGTTAAGTTCGCATTGGATATGGTAGGCTGCCTTCTCCAAGGCTAAGATTAGATTGAGAAGGTCTCATAAACATTTTCAACAAAAGTTATGAAAACCCGCAGTGGTTTATTGTACATATTGTTTATTGTACATATTGGTTCCTTTCATATTGTGGCATTAAAATTATATTCTTTACGTTATATTTTCCAACGTTTATAAAATGAAATGTAACATTCTTTATTTATTCTTCCCAACTGAACTCGAATTGAATTGAATTTAATTTGAATTCTCTGATCTAAATAAAAATTCAAACCTTTCATGCTTTGAAGTATATTAAGAGAGTTCAACCAAAAATTATTTTTGAAATTTTAAAAATAAATGTGTTGTTCTTTTTATAAGTAATTAATGTGTTCCGGAAATAATTCAAATACAATTTCTTTTCTTACCTAAAGAGGCTGATTTGAAATTTCTAGGTATATAACTCATTAAGAAACCGTGCGATATATTTTATTCAAATTTTAAGAATATAGTAGACAAAAGTTACTAACCAATCCAGTGTAAAGTAAAAAAGTTTGTTTAAACGTAACAAGTTATATTTTTATAAATGACATCTTACAAAAGGACGAAATAGTTTATTCATAGTATAAAAAAACTGTATTATTAGAGTTTACTACATATGAGGGATTTACGTACTTTTGTACAATTTTCGGGGACAGTGAAGGGTGGGGAACACTTGTGAGTGTGTTAGTGAGGCCGCTTCTTTGCTGCTCCTTACGACAGTTGCGATCAAATCTAGAACTAAATTCCTTGGAGCGCTCAACTGGGAGCCTGGAATAACACACTTAAACTGTTCTTTTAAAAATAAAGAACAAGAAGTTACAAGTACAGTTTAAGAAATGTTTCTGTATATTCAGCAACATGTTGCACAGCATTCAATCACGTAATATTTCGTACCAGGAACTACTATATCCGACGTGCGATAACCATACAAAGATTGTAATTCTTCCTAATATATTATGAATATGTTGATGGTCATTAGAAAACAGAAACTTTGTGGCATTTTTACCTACTTTATGTGACTTAAGCTATTAGCAAGGAAATTGTTCGATAAATATCTGAAATACAAATTACGTAGAAAACAAATTTCCTTGAAATATTACAATTGAAATCTTTATTGAAGGCTGGGTAATCTACGATAAATTAATTACAGTTTTAAAAATTAGATAATGTTATATAATGTTAACAATTATATTAAGTTCTGTTTATCACAATAAATCATGCTTTGAACAACTGACTGGTAAGAAAAGTGTAAGATTTTCATTACATTTCATCGTTGATACATATAGTAGCAAACTATTTGTTTGATAAAAAATTATGTATAAAAATATATATAAATAGATATAAAAAATGGTTTGATTTCTTCTATATTTACTGTATATTGCTTATAAGGTGACCATTAATAAGCTAATTTGTATCTAGCAAAATATATCATGGCAAAATATTTAAATGGTTCCTTATTTATTGTTTTTGGTCCACTCAATTGGGTTTAAGAGAATATAGGTTTTAGCGAACGTTGATTACTGTCTTTAGGAACGGGTTATAAAATATAATGATGGACTACGGAACAATAGTAGGAATATTGTTATAATAATTAATAATTCCTAGTTGTATTTATTTATGTGTGATATCCTTGATTATATTATTACTTAAAAATGGATATTTTGAAGTGATTATGATCTATGTTCACAAATGGATAGGAATATTTGTGCCAGCAATTTGCTTTGTTAGTGAGGTCTGCTAATAAAGCTGAAATAAAATACATTAAATTTATATGGGGCTACACTAGTGCTCCACAACGGACCTCAAAACAGCTGATAGTTTGAGACACAATATTTAACGCATACAGAGAAATATATCTGTATGCTTATAAAATAAATGGTAGTATACAACCTTTCAGGTATTGGAAAAAATTACCGAGATCCTGTTGTATCATTGGAGGTAAAAATATATGTCCCAAGGTCCCTAACACAAGATCTCTATTGTTATCAAAGCTTCATTGTTACTAAGAAACAATTAATTTTTGTACAGGGATTCACTGCACTTAAAAGTTGAAAAAAGTTCAGTTTTTAAAATTGTATTGTATAATAACTCACAGTCTACCATTGAAATTCAAGTAAGTTCCACGTTTCTACGAAAATTGAGGTTAAGTGTTAGAGAAGACTTTACAGTCCTAACTTCACCCCTTTAAAAAAGGTATTTTTCATTTAATTTTGTTTTTTCATTTCATAATGGGAAGTAATTTAAAAATATTTTTTGGTTGTTTTTCTTATTACTTAGCAAATTGTCAATATATGTACTACTACTTACTGTAATATACATTAACCTAAGTATTTTGTTTTTTTTTCTATGTTGACTAACCTAGTAAAAACAGTTGTTAGTTGAAGGGCTTTATATTGAAGTTTTCTAATTTAAAATTAAGAAAACGGCAGCAGTGTCATGTTTTATTTATTATTTGGACCCTTATTTGACTTTTTTGTACATTCCGAAGGTTTACTTTTTCAAATTTCATGTTTCTTTTTCTTAAGAACCAACAAATATATCTTAATGATTTATCTTTAAATTGTTCAAACTGTTGTATTCTATAGTTGGAATTCAAATTGGTTTACATACAATTAAAAGGCATTAAAAAAAGATGAACAAATAATATTATTTTTGAATAAAGTTGTACTATTTAAAGAAAATCATAGTAGATCCAAATATTTTGTCTAAAGTATAATTTTTAATTCCAATTATATCTAAGGGCGTGTTTCAAATATTGTAAAAAATCCAGAGGGTTATCATGACCCACTTCTAATAAAAAGGTACATGTGTTAACATTAAAGAAGATATGTCGCAGCTCTTAATTTTGAACAATCAATTGATAATCCCCGATAAAATATGTCACCAAATGAAACCCTTAAAGTCTTTTGTATTACATTTACTAAGTTCCAAGGAATGTCAGCTCAATCTGAATTCAATTAAATTTATTTAAAACTAGACCATCTACGTCTACGTATATTAGGACGATTTGTACATTGTAAAAAGTTAATTGGAGCTTTTCATCAAACACTGTTTGTAATGTTATTCCAACAAAACATGGTTACCAGTCGTTACGTGTTATTTAATTATAACAGCTTCCACAAACCGCTAAATAATTACACTCTCAACGAGGTTTAAAAGTCAATTAATTAGCCAAACACATTCAATGTAAATACCATTAAGTGTTCGTGTATTTTGCATTTAAATCCGCACACAACTCATCAGCTTTGTCAAACAATGTAATTTACCCCACTGTTGTATCTGTAATAGCTTTCTATTTGAATGTATCGACATTAATTTGTTTCCATTGATTTAGGCGCTGTAATTACCTGTTGGAATACCTTGGCCCAACGTCTGAACCACTGGTGAGTTATACATGTTTATTATGGACACTACAATATGGAGATTAAGTTCGCTTACTTAATATTGAAGTACTATAAATATAATTAATTTTTGTATTGTCCACGTGTACAACATGTCAACTTCATGTACTATTTATAAAGAAGTAAAACAATACTAGGGGAAACCTTGTCATTCATAGCTAATAAGTTCCCTAATGTGGGGTGGAAGTCCAGCAGCATGAAGTGGCAACACCGCGTCCGGTAACTCGGCCGGTCGTGCGAGTTACGGCACATTAATGTCTGTTGAATTATCATGTGAAATAAAATCGCAAAATTTTTTTATCACACTTACCGTTTTATAATATTACTTTATTTTAAAATCCGGTAATTTTGAACCGTTTAGGAAGTGTGTATGACCAGCAATTATTAAGATTGCAAGGGCTTACAAAAATTACAACAGAACATTTTTTAAAAGAGTAAAATTCTATAGTTTTGACAGACTACAAAAAAAACCTTTTTCACACGTGGTTGAAGTTTCATTGAATTATCATTTTTAACACTTTTTGTTTTAGAAATTTTTAAAGTTGAGTTTTACTCTAAAAGTGCTAAATTTTCGTGTTTTTTTGTATTCTACCTCTTATAAAAAGTGCTTTAAGTCTTTAAACAAATATGTGAGTTATATGAAGTTACATAGAATTAAATAAGCTAAACTGTGGTGTACAACACAATGGAATTGGATGGATATTTATTTTGTAACAGTGGTTCAAACTTGAGTACACTGCATTTTGAATCCGACAGTAAGTAGGTGATGCAACTTGATATAAGAGGAAATTTATTTTTTAATAACGCAATCCTGCAATGTGAATAAAAATATCAAAATAACACGAAGGATGGGGCATGTGATGTGTGTGGGGTGTCCCCTAATATCGTATATATTTAATATTTATTTAATTGATCTGATAAAAAGAGCCTCGTGAATAAGACCTCCAGATCAATGAATGCACATGCAATTACATATAGATGATTTTATAGATTAACTAATTAATTGGTCTGTTTAATAAAATGTTTATACTTAGTTTCGAAAATAAATATTGGCTGATGATAATAGTGTGATTGTGACCTTTTTTTTGTACTTATAAATATTTGTAAAAAACATTTATAAGACGAATATTTCTTACTAGATCTACTTTTACTTTATCTACATTTACTAGTTCTACTTTTACTAGAATTACATTTACTAGATCTACATTTACTAGATCTACATTATTTACTACATCTACTTTTACTAGAATTACACTTACTAGATCTACTTTTACTAGATCTACATTTACTAGATCTACATTTACTAGATCTACATTTACTAGGTCTACTTTTACTAGATCTACTTTTACTAGATCTACTTTTACTATATCTACATTTACTAGATCTATTTTTACTAGATCTTCCTTGATGGTCTGAAGACCATACAAATGTTAGTGTAAAATATCTAGCGTTCTTGAAGTTGTGACACAAATCAATATCATACAATAATATTTTTTTTTGACAATATTCTAATGGTGTAACGTTTTATTACTTTATAATTTGTAAAACATTTATAGTAGTGTTATATTGTTACAGTTAAAATTACACAATGTTGATGTAATTGTTCTAAATTGATGTATTTGTCGGAAATGGTCTGACATGGATTTATCGTTTTTGGATACATTGCAAAAAATAAGCTGAATTCTTTAGATTTATGGTAGCATTACATATATTTGTAACATTTTTTATCAGCTAGAAAACCACAATGCCATTAGGATAAGTACCTAATATAATTTAAATGTATTTAATTACATTTCATTAATTTAATGGCTGCTGGATTATCCTTAAAATTTATTTAAAAAAGCAACTTCAAATAAAATATATTACTACCACATAACTTATTTTTTGAGTACCTTACATATAATTAAGTACAATTAATGTTTAATATACATTTATGTTATGCTTAACAGTAATTTATAGTAGACATAAAAGGACAGTTTTAGGCTCACTTTTACCCAGTAGTAGATCGGTGGGTGAAATAGACCCACTTTTACCTTTGGACCCAAGATGGCGGCGGTCACGTGACTTTTCCAAGATGGCGGCGCCCATTTCCCGCCAAATTTTCTAACCTCACTTTTCCTAACCTCAAATTCCCGCCAAATTTTCTAACCTCACTTTTCCTAACCTCAAATTTCCCGCCAAATTCCCAAATTTCCCACGCTTTTCCCGGAATTCCCCAAAATTCCCAATTTTCCCCCAAATTCCCGATTTTCCCGAAATTACCTTACTTTTTCCCCAATTTTCCCAAATTTCCCTCCAAATTCCCACATCATACTATATGAAATTCACTGTTAACCTTGTTATACTATATAAAATACAGTCTTAACCTAACTTTTTCCATGTTATACTATATAAAATTCACTTTTTTTGTCCAATATGGCATCTTTTTCCATGTTATACTATATAAAATTCACTTTTTTTGTCCAATATGGCATCTTTTTCCATGTTATACTATATAAAATGCACTTTTTATGTCCAATATGACATCTTTTTCCATGTTATACTATATAAAATGCACTTTTTATGTCCAATATGACATCTTTTTCCATGTTATACTATATAAAATTCACTTTTTTGTCCAATATGGCATCTTTTTCCATGTTATACTATATAAAATGCACTTTTTTTGTCCAATATGGCATCTTTTTCCATGTTATACTATATAAAATTCACTTTTTTTGTCCAATATGGCATCTTTTTCCATGTTATACTATATAAAATGCACTTTTTTTGTCCAATATGACGTCTTTTTCCATGTTATACTATATAAAATGAACTTTTTTGTCCAATATAACGTCTTTCCCTCTTCAAAATTCCCTCCCAAAATTCCTCATCCAATATGGCGACCTTTCCCTTCGGGTACTTCCAGCGACCGTCGGCTACCTTCGTACACGTCGTCTGCTGGTCGGGCGCGCATGCGCCCCTTGTTACTCTACTCTATGTGCTCGATTCGATCGTAGCGCACCTGGTGGCAAAACTTAGCACATCCTTTCGGAAACATGGCGCCTTCGGAAGGGAAGTCCCAGGTGGGAAAATTCCCTCCCTCAAATTCCCTCGGTATACTATACAAAATGCACTCTTCCCATCTCATACTATATAAAATGCAAAAGATGGTGGCCATTTACATATGTACTATATAAAATGCTTTCGTGTACTTCCGACGACTACATTCGTACGCTCTTCACCCCTCGGCTACAGGTCTGGCGCGCATGCGCACCCATATGCTACGCTCTGATTGGATAGTCCCTTCTTCTCATTTTGAAAAACAGTACTACACAGGATGACGTAATCAGATTTTCATGTCTGGACAGGCGCGTGACCCAAATACTACGTTCCGATTGGTTGCCCCCTCCCCCCCCTCAATCCCTATATAAACGACCAACACATTCAATCCGTCTCACTTCTGCTCTTGCGCTCGTACTGATCAGACGTGTCTTCACTTTGCTCCTACTCACATAATTCTTGTAATTTTGGACGCCGTTCTCTGTACGGTATTTCAAAGTAATAATCAATATTTACCACCCTTTGTTTTTCTTCCGATTTAATTTTGTTTAAAAGATGGAATCCTTTTCCATATACGACAACCTCGTCACCATTTCCCGCCGGTTTGATACCACAGGAACTGACCTCCTTACCGTTCTAACCGAACATAAAAATAAAATCATGTCCGAAATAAATAACCACCTAAACAGGCTCGGGGGAGTTAAATGGTATGTCGCAGTCCAGATTAAATTTTCCAAAACAATAAACAACGAAGAAATCACAACAACACCCTTCTTTCACGGTAAAACTCGTCCTTTGCTACCTTCCGATTCTCTAGATGTACAATACTCTGAGGCTACAGACAAAATTTTAGAAAGCGTGGCTAAGTGGGTAAGTCAAGGTAGTGGATGGGTAATAGAAAACGTTTTACACCTAGATCTGTTCATTGTTAAATATCAACCTTTGTACGCCTCTTCCTATATACCTACTCCAAAAAAAATTTCTCACCCCACTAAAGGAATTATAAATATTAAGAACGACGACAATAAATGTTTCCTGTACTCTGTACTTGCCCAATTGTTCCCTGACCTAAATAGACGCGTAAGCTATTTCAAAAAACTTGAAAATAAATTAAACATGTCTGGGATTAGCTATCCTGTCAAAATTACCGATTTAGATAAATTTGAAAAATTGAACCCTGCTATCTCTGTAAATGTATTTGGTTTTGAAAACGATGAAATTTACCCCCTAAGAATAACCAAAGAAAAATTTAGAGCTCACCACATCAACTTGTTACTACTGACTACTGACACTACCTCCCACTACTGTCTGATTACAAACATGTCCCGACTTTTAACCCACTTGACTAAACACGACGGTGTTAGGTTCTACTGTGACTACTGCCTACACAGATTTTCTAACCAAGACTTACTTACTAATCACTTACCTTTGTGTTCACCACACGGTGCACAAAAGACCAGACTTCCTACTGATGACGAAAAATACATGTCCTTTAAAAATTACACACTAACACATAAAGTCCCCTTCACTATTTATTGTGATTTTGAATCTTTTGTTGTACCTATCCCCACTACAATTAACGATCCATCCATGTCACACACTACCAACACTGCCCATCACGTCCCCTCTGGCTTTTGTTACGTAATCATTGACAGTAATGGCAAACCAGTAAAGCAACCTAAAGTCTATAGCGGCCCCAACGTTGTAGATACGTTTCTAAATTGTTTGATTGATGAGTCTAATGAGCTCTTACCAATTATTAAAAAGAATATTCCTATTAATATGTCTCCACAAGACAAAATTGTTTTCAAAAATGCTACCACCTGTCACCTTTGTCAAAAACCTTTAGACGGAGACAAAGTGGCCAACCATAATCACCTAACGGGGCAGTTCTTGGGACCCGCCCACAATTCATGTAACTTAAACTATAAAGTTCCCAATCATATTCCAGTCTTTTTCCATAACCTCAGAGGTTATGACTGTCACCACTTGATCCAAGGGTTAGGTAAATTCAAAAAAGAAAAACTGTCATGTATCGCTACTACTAGCGAACGGTACATTTCAGTCACCCTTGAATCTTTACGATTTTTGGACTCACTCCAATTTCTTAACGCTTCTTTGGACACACTCGTGTCCAACTTAGTTTCTGACGGGGCATCAAAATTCAAAATTTTAGGGCAGTGTATGACCAACACTGAACTACTACTACGGAAAGGTGTATTTCCATACACTTACATGACAGATGAATCTAAATTCAACGATACTGAACTGCCTCCCAAGGAGACGTTCTTCAATGACCTGACCAAAACACATATTTCAGACGAAGACTACACACACGCACAGACTGTGTGGTCAACCTTTAACGTGACCACTTTGAAACAATATCACGACCTTTACTTACTCACAGACGTACTATTACTTGCCGACGTGTTTGAAAACTTTAGGACGACAAGTATGACATACTATGGGATTGACCCCTGTAACGTCTACTCTGCCCCCGGACTAGCATGGAATTCCATGCTAAAAATGACAGACGTACGTCTTGAACTACTCACAGACATTGACCAACACCTATTTGTCGAGTCTGGGATCCGGGGCGGTGTCTCCATGATACCCAACCGGTACGCCCAGGCCAACAACCCTTACCTTCCTGACTTTGACAACAAAAAACCGACTAATTACTTACTTTACCTAGACTGTAATAATTTGTACGGGACAAGTATGTCAGATAGACTCCCAGAGTCTGATTTTAAGTGGATCGACCCACAGGACATTGACATTACAAAAGTACCCGACGACTCCGACACCGGTTACATTTTAGAAGTTGACTTACACTACCCTGACCATTTACACAACCTACATTCTGACTTTCCACTAGCCCCCGAACGAAAAATAGTTACAGACGACATGCTTTCCCCCTACTGTAAGGACCTACTTCATGAACTCGACTATAAACCTCCAAAGACTGAAAAACTACTAACTACACTGTGTGACAAAACCAAGTACGTTGTACACTACAAGACTCTAAAACTTTACTTACAACTTGGACTTGTACTGACCAAAATTCACAGAGCTCTAAGTTTTAAACAGTCTGCCTGGTTAGCCCCATTTATCAATTTTAATACAGAGAAAAGAAAAGAAGCCAAAAATAATTTTGAAAAAGATTTTTTTAAATTAATGAACAACGCTACGTACGGGAAATCATTGGAAAATGTTAGGTCGCGTATTGATTTTAAACTAGTAAATAACGAAAAACAATTGGTCAAATGGACAGCTAGTCCCAGACTTAAAACATTTTTCGCATACAATAAAGATATCGCGGGATTGGCTTTAAAAAAACAAACAATTTTCCTAAACAGACCCATTTATGTTGGATTTACAGTATTGGAAATTTCTAAATCAATAATGTACAACTTTCACTACAACTGGGCAATTGCAAAGTATGGGAAAAACATAAAACTTTGTATGACTGACACAGACTCACTATTCTACAACGTATATACTCCCAACGTTTACACAGATATGAAAAACGAATTACACCTTTTTGACACGTCCGACTATCCACCTAACCACCCATGCTACAGTGTAGAAAACAAAAAAGCATTAGGAAAATTTAAAGACGAACTAAACTCAAATCCGGCTAGGGAAATAATTGGCTTGAGAGCGAAATGCTACTCCGTTCTAAATTCTAATCTAGAGGAAAAGAAGGTAGCCAAAGGCGTCCCCCGAGTCGCAATAAAAAAACAATTAAAACATGAAATGTATAAAGACTGTCTTTTAAATCATTCGTTAAAAACAACATCCACTCTAAACATCCGTAGTGAAAAACATAAAATTTACACACAAAATATTTCAAAATTATCACTTTCCCCTTTTGACGATAAAAGATACATCTTGGATAATGGAATTGATACACTAGCATACGGACACCATTTAATTAGTAAAAAACGAACTTTAGAACACGATCATGATTCCATTAATAAAAAACTAAAACTCACTGGAATGAGATTGTAACACATGGTTACTAACATGTCCGTAGAAACCCAATTTACGACATTGGATGGGCTTAACCCGTCCGTAGTGCAATGTAAAAGCCTCGTACTGGGCGGACCTTCTTCTTGATTACGGTAACTCCTACGCCAGGTAAGTAATGTTAAGTTAGTTTTAAGTAAACTCTTTTACCGTCAACCTTTAAAAAACAATCTGTAAAGTAAATTCTGTTATAATATGAACACTTTTGTGAGTTTACATAACTACAATTTATTAACGGATATCTCCAGCTCTGTGTGAATTTCTATAGAATACCGTACCATCGAGGTGAGGGCGGCTCAAATTTAATAAAAAATCGCCCGACTGTTCTCTAAGGCAGCTTTAAAACGTGTAAGACCTGAGGCGGTCCTGCAGCTTGGGGCTGGGCTAATCCCCGTAAGACCTTGAGTCGCAGTCCGGGCCCTCGTAAGGTACGTGTATGATTGAATGTTACACTCTATGGCTGGACAGTATCCGTAGGTCCCATGTGTGAGGGAGAGTAGCCTACAAAAAAGAAAAAAACACAAAAACCTACTGTAAAAAACAGAATCAAAAAATAAAAACAAATTTATAAATAAAAACCCCTTTGTAAGTCTGTACGTCACATTGAAAGGCTTCTCTAAGTAAAGTGATGTCTTTACTTACAGAGGGACCCAAAAAAATACAAAAAATAAATAAAAAAATTATTAAAAAAACCATAACTAAATAATACTGAGAGGTAGCATTTTGTTGGTTGGCTACCACCGTAGTGAGCGAGGTTGGGGCTCATTACACTAAAATACCCGTGGGGGATACCAGTCCTCTATCGGGCGCGTCCCATGGGAATTGGGCAATGCCCTTCAGTTTTGCCTTCAGCTTACTTGAGGGTAGTGAGGAATTAAATACTCACCGTGAAAAAAAACTGGTTAAATCAAAAACATTAATAAAATCTGCGAGAAAGATCATGGTATAGTACAGAATCAGGAAGTGATCTTAGTAACATATGGTAAAACTTTCTATAAAAAGAGTAAATTCCATCCAAAAGTAAGAAAAAAATCAAAGATACATACAAATTTCAGAAAAAGAGTCATTTTACATAAAAAATGTGTTGAAAAATGTTTCAAATCAAGGAAGAACTACCAACATAGTACTCTCCAAACCCCTTAAAATTTAGTTAAAATGTCAATAAATAGGGTTATTTGTGTACAAAATATGTTATAATTCCCTAAAAGCATTAAAATTCAGTGTCATAACAATGATGTTTGTTCTAAACCTTTAAAATTATCTAATAGACTCTTTATAAACTTAGTTTGTGCTCAAAACAACACACAAAAGACCAAACACAAACTCTTGGTTGACCACCCACCTACTCAACATACAACACCTCTGATACACCATTCCCTTGAACTTTACATAAAACCTGTGATATTCCACTTAATCACCAAACACACATGACTCTTAATAGACCAATCCACCTACCTCTGCACACACGATTCCTTAGGACACACCCTACACCCACCACTCATCCTACAGACAAAACTCCTAGAGAACTACCCATCCACCATAAAAACACTATTTCTTCATATAATCATGTTTAAAAAATAACATTATTACACTGTAAGATAGGTTTAATATAGCTAAAGACCAAAAGTGTTACCTAAAATTCTGTTTTCTCTAGAAATATGAGAAAAAGTTAGGTTAAAAACAATGAACATAGAAAAAGTTAGGTTAAAAAAATGAACATAGAAAAAGTTAGGTTAGTAAACATCCGAAAAGTTCAGTTAAAATTAACAAACTCAAAAAATGGGACATTTTTTGTGTATGTTTATTTTAACAACTTTTCGGAAAAGTAAGGATAGCAATCAACCTTTCGGTTGATTGCTAGACTTACTTTTCTGATGTTTACTAACCTAACTTTTTCTATGTTCATTTTTTTAACCTAACTTTTTCTATGTTCATTGTTTTTAACCTAACTTTTTCTCATATTTCTAGAGAAAACAGAATTTTAGGTAACACTTTTGGTCTTTAGCTATATTAAACCTATCTTACAGTGTAATAATGTTATTTTTTAAACATGATTATATGAAGAAATAGTGTTTTTATGGTGGATGGGTAGTTCTCTAGGAGTTTTGTCTGTAGGATGAGTGGTGGGTGTAGGGTGTGTCCTAAGGAATCGTGTGTGCAGAGGTAGGTGGATTGGTCTATTAAGAGTCATGTGTGTTTGGTGATTAAGTGGAATATCACAGGTTTTATGTAAAGTTCAAGGGAATGGTGTATCAGAGGTGTTGTATGTTGAGTAGGTGGGTGGTCAACCAAGAGTTTGTGTTTGGTCTTTTGTGTGTTGTTTTGAGCACAAACTAAGTTTATAAAGAGTCTATTAGATAATTTTAAAGGTTTAGAACAAACATCATTGTTATGACACTGAATTTTAATGCTTTTAGGGAATTATAACATATTTTGTACACAAATAACCCTATTTATTGACATTTTAACTAAATTTTAAGGGGTTTGGAGAGTACTATGTTGGTAGTTCTTCCTTGATTTGAAACATTTTTCAACACATTTTTTATGTAAAATGACTCTTTTTCTGAAATTTGTATGTATCTTTGATTTTTTTCTTACTTTTGGATGGAATTTACTCTTTTTATAGAAAGTTTTACCATATGTTACTAAGATCACTTCCTGATTCTGTACTATACCATGATCTTTCTCGCAGATTTTATTAATGTTTTTGATTTAACCAGTTTTTTTTCACGGTGAGTATTTAATTCCTCACTACCCTCAAGTAAGCTGAAGGCAAAACTGAAGGGCATTGCCCAATTCCCATGGGACGCGCCCGATAGAGGACTGGTATCCCCCACGGGTATTTTAGTGTAATGAGCCCCAACCTCGCTCACTACGGTGGTAGCCAACCAACAAAATGCTACCTCTCAGTATTATTTAGTTATGGTTTTTTTAATAATTTTTTTATTTATTTTTTGTATTTTTTTGGGTCCCTCTGTAAGTAAAGACATCACTTTACTTAGAGAAGCCTTTCAATGTGACGTACAGACTTACAAAGGGGTTTTTATTTATAAATTTGTTTTTATTTTTTGATTCTGTTTTTTACAGTAGGTTTTTGTGTTTTTTTCTTTTTTGTAGGCTACTCTCCCTCACACATGGGACCTACGGATACTGTCCAGCCATAGAGTGTAACATTCAATCATACACGTACCTTACGAGGGCCCGGACTGCGACTCAAGGTCTTACGGGGATTAGCCCAGCCCCAAGCTGCAGGACCGCCTCAGGTCTTACACGTTTTAAAGCTGCCTTAGAGAACAGTCGGGCGATTTTTTATTAAATTTGAGCCGCCCTCACCTCGATGGTACGGTATTCTATAGAAATTCACACAGAGCTGGAGATATCCGTTAATAAATTGTAGTTATGTAAACTCACAAAAGTGTTCATATTATAACAGAATTTACTTTACAGATTGTTTTTTAAAGGTTGACGGTAAAAGAGTTTACTTAAAACTAACTTAACATTACTTACCTGGCGTAGGAGTTACCGTAATCAAGAAGAAGGTCCGCCCAGTACGAGGCTTTTACATTGCACTACGGACGGGTTAAGCCCATCCAATGTCGTAAATTGGGTTTCTACGGACATGTTAGTAACCATGTGTTACAATCTCATTCCAGTGAGTTTTAGTTTTTTATTAATGGAATCATGATCGTGTTCTAAAGTTCGTTTTTTACTAATTAAATGGTGTCCGTATGCTAGTGTATCAATTCCATTATCCAAGATGTATCTTTTATCGTCAAAAGGGGAAAGTGATAATTTTGAAATATTTTGTGTGTAAATTTTATGTTTTTCACTACGGATGTTTAGAGTGGATGTTGTTTTTAACGAATGATTTAAAAGACAGTCTTTATACATTTCATGTTTTAATTGTTTTTTTATTGCGACTCGGGGGACGCCTTTGGCTACCTTCTTTTCCTCTAGATTAGAATTTAGAACGGAGTAGCATTTCGCTCTCAAGCCAATTATTTCCCTAGCCGGATTTGAGTTTAGTTCGTCTTTAAATTTTCCTAATGCTTTTTTGTTTTCTACACTGTAGCATGGGTGGTTAGGTGGATAGTCGGACGTGTCAAAAAGGTGTAATTCGTTTTTCATATCTGTGTAAACGTTGGGAGTATATACGTTGTAGAATAGTGAGTCTGTGTCAGTCATACAAAGTTTTATGTTTTTCCCATACTTTGCAATTGCCCAGTTGTAGTGAAAGTTGTACATTATTGATTTAGAAATTTCCAATACTGTAAATCCAACATAAATGGGTCTGTTTAGGAAAATTGTTTGTTTTTTTAAAGCCAATCCCGCGATATCTTTATTGTATGCGAAAAATGTTTTAAGTCTGGGACTAGCTGTCCATTTGACCAATTGTTTTTCGTTATTTACTAGTTTAAAATCAATACGCGACCTAACATTTTCCAATGATTTCCCGTACGTAGCGTTGTTCATTAATTTAAAAAAATCTTTTTCAAAATTATTTTTGGCTTCTTTTCTTTTCTCTGTATTAAAATTGATAAATGGGGCTAACCAGGCAGACTGTTTAAAACTTAGAGCTCTGTGAATTTTGGTCAGTACAAGTCCAAGTTGTAAGTAAAGTTTTAGAGTCTTGTAGTGTACAACGTACTTGGTTTTGTCACACAGTGTAGTTAGTAGTTTTTCAGTCTTTGGAGGTTTATAGTCGAGTTCATGAAGTAGGTCCTTACAGTAGGGGGAAAGCATGTCGTCTGTAACTATTTTTCGTTCGGGGGCTAGTGGAAAGTCAGAATGTAGGTTGTGTAAATGGTCAGGGTAGTGTAAGTCAACTTCTAAAATGTAACCGGTGTCGGAGTCGTCGGGTACTTTTGTAATGTCAATGTCCTGTGGGTCGATCCACTTAAAATCAGACTCTGGGAGTCTATCTGACATACTTGTCCCGTACAAATTATTACAGTCTAGGTAAAGTAAGTAATTAGTCGGTTTTTTGTTGTCAAAGTCAGGAAGGTAAGGGTTGTTGGCCTGGGCGTACCGGTTGGGTATCATGGAGACACCGCCCCGGATCCCAGACTCGACAAATAGGTGTTGGTCAATGTCTGTGAGTAGTTCAAGACGTACGTCTGTCATTTTTAGCATGGAATTCCATGCTAGTCCGGGGGCAGAGTAGACGTTACAGGGGTCAATCCCATAGTATGTCATACTTGTCGTCCTAAAGTTTTCAAACACGTCGGCAAGTAATAGTACGTCTGTGAGTAAGTAAAGGTCGTGATATTGTTTCAAAGTGGTCACGTTAAAGGTTGACCACACAGTCTGTGCGTGTGTGTAGTCTTCGTCTGAAATATGTGTTTTGGTCAGGTCATTGAAGAACGTCTCCTTGGGAGGCAGTTCAGTATCGTTGAATTTAGATTCATCTGTCATGTAAGTGTATGGAAATACACCTTTCCGTAGTAGTAGTTCAGTGTTGGTCATACACTGCCCTAAAATTTTGAATTTTGATGCCCCGTCAGAAACTAAGTTGGACACGAGTGTGTCCAAAGAAGCGTTAAGAAATTGGAGTGAGTCCAAAAATCGTAAAGATTCAAGGGTGACTGAAATGTACCGTTCGCTAGTAGTAGCGATACATGACAGTTTTTCTTTTTTGAATTTACCTAACCCTTGGATCAAGTGGTGACAGTCATAACCTCTGAGGTTATGGAAAAAGACTGGAATATGATTGGGAACTTTATAGTTTAAGTTACATGAATTGTGGGCGGGTCCCAAGAACTGCCCCGTTAGGTGATTATGGTTGGCCACTTTGTCTCCGTCTAAAGGTTTTTGACAAAGGTGACAGGTGGTAGCATTTTTGAAAACAATTTTGTCTTGTGGAGACATATTAATAGGAATATTCTTTTTAATAATTGGTAAGAGCTCATTAGACTCATCAATCAAACAATTTAGAAACGTATCTACAACGTTGGGGCCGCTATAGACTTTAGGTTGCTTTACTGGTTTGCCATTACTGTCAATGATTACGTAACAAAAGCCAGAGGGGACGTGATGGGCAGTGTTGGTAGTGTGTGACATGGATGGATCGTTAATTGTAGTGGGGATAGGTACAACAAAAGATTCAAAATCACAATAAATAGTGAAGGGGACTTTATGTGTTAGTGTGTAATTTTTAAAGGACATGTATTTTTCGTCATCAGTAGGAAGTCTGGTCTTTTGTGCACCGTGTGGTGAACACAAAGGTAAGTGATTAGTAAGTAAGTCTTGGTTAGAAAATCTGTGTAGGCAGTAGTCACAGTAGAACCTAACACCGTCGTGTTTAGTCAAGTGGGTTAAAAGTCGGGACATGTTTGTAATCAGACAGTAGTGGGAGGTAGTGTCAGTAGTCAGTAGTAACAAGTTGATGTGGTGAGCTCTAAATTTTTCTTTGGTTATTCTTAGGGGGTAAATTTCATCGTTTTCAAAACCAAATACATTTACAGAGATAGCAGGGTTCAATTTTTCAAATTTATCTAAATCGGTAATTTTGACAGGATAGCTAATCCCAGACATGTTTAATTTATTTTCAAGTTTTTTGAAATAGCTTACGCGTCTATTTAGGTCAGGGAACAATTGGGCAAGTACAGAGTACAGGAAACATTTATTGTCGTCGTTCTTAATATTTATAATTCCTTTAGTGGGGTGAGAAATTTTTTTTGGAGTAGGTATATAGGAAGAGGCGTACAAAGGTTGATATTTAACAATGAACAGATCTAGGTGTAAAACGTTTTCTATTACCCATCCACTACCTTGACTTACCCACTTAGCCACGCTTTCTAAAATTTTGTCTGTAGCCTCAGAGTATTGTACATCTAGAGAATCGGAAGGTAGCAAAGGACGAGTTTTACCGTGAAAGAAGGGTGTTGTTGTGATTTCTTCGTTGTTTATTGTTTTGGAAAATTTAATCTGGACTGCGACATACCATTTAACTCCCCCGAGCCTGTTTAGGTGGTTATTTATTTCGGACATGATTTTATTTTTATGTTCGGTTAGAACGGTAAGGAGGTCAGTTCCTGTGGTATCAAACCGGCGGGAAATGGTGACGAGGTTGTCGTATATGGAAAAGGATTCCATCTTTTAAACAAAATTAAATCGGAAGAAAAACAAAGGGTGGTAAATATTGATTATTACTTTGAAATACCGTACAGAGAACGGCGTCCAAAATTACAAGAATTATGTGAGTAGGAGCAAAGTGAAGACACGTCTGATCAGTACGAGCGCAAGAGCAGAAGTGAGACGGATTGAATGTGTTGGTCGTTTATATAGGGATTGAGGGGGGGAGGGGGCAACCAATCGGAACGTAGTATTTGGGTCACGCGCCTGTCCAGACATGAAAATCTGATTACGTCATCCTGTGTAGTACTGTTTTTCAAAATGAGAAGAAGGGACTATCCAATCAGAGCGTAGCATATGGGTGCGCATGCGCGCCAGACCTGTAGCCGAGGGGTGAAGAGCGTACGAATGTAGTCGTCGGAAGTACACGAAAGCATTTTATATAGTACATATGTAAATGGCCACCATCTTTTGCATTTTATATAGTATGAGATGGGAAGAGTGCATTTTGTATAGTATACCGAGGGAATTTGAGGGAGGGAATTTTCCCACCTGGGACTTCCCTTCCGAAGGCGCCATGTTTCCGAAAGGATGTGCTAAGTTTTGCCACCAGGTGCGCTACGATCGAATCGAGCACATAGAGTAGAGTAACAAGGGGCGCATGCGCGCCCGACCAGCAGACGACGTGTACGAAGGTAGCCGACGGTCGCTGGAAGTACCCGAAGGGAAAGGTCGCCATATTGGATGAGGAATTTTGGGAGGGAATTTTGAAGAGGGAAAGACGTTATATTGGACAAAAAAGTTCATTTTATATAGTATAACATGGAAAAAGACGTCATATTGGACAAAAAAAGTGCATTTTATATAGTATAACATGGAAAAAGATGCCATATTGGACAAAAAAAGTGAATTTTATATAGTATAACATGGAAAAAGATGCCATATTGGACAAAAAAAGTGCATTTTATATAGTATAACATGGAAAAAGATGCCATATTGGACAAAAAAGTGAATTTTATATAGTATAACATGGAAAAAGATGTCATATTGGACATAAAAAGTGCATTTTATATAGTATAACATGGAAAAAGATGTCATATTGGACATAAAAAGTGCATTTTATATAGTATAACATGGAAAAAGATGCCATATTGGACAAAAAAAGTGAATTTTATATAGTATAACATGGAAAAAGATGCCATATTGGACAAAAAAAGTGAATTTTATATAGTATAACATGGAAAAAGTTAGGTTAAGACTGTATTTTATATAGTATAACAAGGTTAACAGTGAATTTCATATAGTATGATGTGGGAATTTGGAGGGAAATTTGGGAAAATTGGGGAAAAAGTAAGGTAATTTCGGGAAAATCGGGAATTTGGGGGAAAATTGGGGGAAAATTGGGAATTTTGGGGAATTCCGGGAAAAGCGTGGGAAATTTGGGAATTTGGCGGGAAATTTGAGGTTAGGAAAAGTGAGGTTAGAAAATTTGGCGGGAATTTGAGGTTAGGAAAAGTGAGGTTAGAAAATTTGGCGGGAAATGGGCGCCGCCATCTTGGAAAAGTCACGTGACCGCCGCCATCTTGGGTCCAAAGGTAAAAGTGGGTCTATTTCACCCACCGATCTACTACTGGGTAAAAGTGAGCCTAAAACTGTCCTTTTATGTCTACTATTTATCATTAGGAATAACATTAGAAAGTAACAAGCTGTCAATTATTAAAAATATAGTTACTGGTATGTTTTCAAATTTAAAACTTACTTCTCAAACTCAAACGAGAGTGTTTTAAAGTAAGCAAAATACTAACTAAAACAAAAACAGGACAACTTTCTCCACAGCCAAACTGATTTCGTCATACATTATTCAGAGGTGTAGGCTGATGCAAATTAAATTTCCAGCGGCAAAAATGAAAACGTTTTGTTTACTTAGAGAGAACAATTAAAACCCCTGTTGATGTCTACATGACGGCTTTTGTCACACAGTTGGCTCGTGACACGTGGGCTGTAACTCGTAAAGCCGGATACTACATGCAAAACCCGGGTGTTAAGAGCATTTACTTTTTTGTAAATTTTTTTTTACTGTATCGTTTGAAAAAATACATTTTTAAAATTAGTAAATGGTTCCAAAGAATTGGCACAACATCTCTCCTGTATTAAACACAAAACAAAATAAAAACTTTGAAAATTACCATTTTGATTCCCAAATATGTTTTATGCCATATCTAAAACACTAGTCAAGTTAGAGACATGCAGTTTTTACTAAAATAATTGGAATTGTAATTCACATAGTTCCTGAAACTTAACAAAATCTTTAGAGCCGTTTTTGAGAAAATTCAATTTTGTATATCTTTTACCCATAAAAATGAAAAAAACCTTAAATTTCATAAAAAATAAGAAAAAAATGGTCTAGAGATATTGGCTGAATACACATTCATACCAAATTTCATAAAAATTGATCCATCCGTTTGTTTCTCAGTGAAGTGCACATACACACTTTTTTGGGTTCTGGGAATCCTAAAATACGTAAATCTTCATACCGACATGTAAAAAATGGGAGAAAGTAAAAAAGGAAGATATGCTGTGGATCATCGTAACTATCATTAATTTTTAGTGACAACTATATAAGAAGACAAACATTGGATTTTTTATAAATATTACAGTTAAAAGAAAAATAATAATCTTAAAACTGTAATGGAATAACATTTAAAACAAAGTTGTTTTCCAACCATGTAATGAAGATGGTTTGTAATTTTTACCTTTGTTCGAATAATTATTTTTTATATTTGCAGTAGGACAAAGTGAAATTTATGTTTTTAATGAGAATACAACCCCTGAGTCAAATTTGTGAACGTATTGTATCCATATTAAAATAAATGTAAGAATTGAAATAACCTCTTTTAGCAAAATAAACCAGACAGTATCTTTAAAAATGGAACAATTAAATGTGTAAATATACTATGGTTTACTATATTCATTACATTTATCTATAAGTTATAACTTATAAAAATGAAAGTTCAGTATTTACATTTGTGGTTAACAGTGTGTTTGGTCGTTCTTATGGTAAACTGATTGTCCTTAACACCAGGACACTTAATGCAATTTACATTTTACGTTCTCCTATATGCGTTAGCATAGAGAAAGTATTGTGATCGTAAAAAAAAAACCTTTTACAAGTTTGTCTAAAAATCCATTTTAGGGTTCCCTGAATCCAAACGTGTTTTTTAAAAACTATTTTGCTGTCTGTCCGTATATATGTCTGTCTGTGTGTATGTGCACTTCACTGGAGACCAAATGGGTGGATCGAATTTTTATGAAATTTGGAGCTAATATCTTCAGACCGTTTTTCACTTTTTTGAAATTTAATTTTTTTTTATTTTTATGACCGAAAAACACACAAAATGGAATTTTCCTAATAACGGCTCTAACGGTTTTGATCATATTTTCAGAAATGATATAAATAACAATTAAAAATATTACAGTAAAAACCACTCACCTATCTATAAAAACCACTAACTTTAATGATTTTTGAGTTATAACATTATTTACGGGTAAAAACATTTAAAACATGCAACATTTTCAAGATTTATACAAACAATCATGATTAAATTTTCAGCAATAGATGCAAAATAATTACAACTACAAATATTTTAGTTAAAAACTTTAGTTACAACCTCACTAAGTTGGGGCCGGAAGCCACAACTCAAGTTGTTGATGGCTGTTTACATAAAATCTGGCTTTATGATTAATTGAACAGCTGTTTTTGAAGATTAATTTTTCTGTACCTTTATTTAAATAAAATAAGTGTTTCGTCTGTACATTCCTTAGAAATGTAATTAATTAAACATTTGTGTTTATTTAGTTGTGTTTTTACATACTTTAATTTTAATTCAATTCAATAATATATCATAACAAGATTTGTATATTTTTAAAACAATCTGGCATAACAAAGGGAAAGGAAGAACTTTTGTGCCAGTTACCTGTTAATGTAGGTACTGGATTCATACTTGTTGGAGTTGCCTCTCCGTCATTTAATATTGCCATCCTCCACTAGTGGACCCTTATCTATCCGCCTATTCTCTATTTATACAATTATGAGGTACTTTGAACATCGCTTATGTTCCTTCTGTGAGAGTTGCTTGGCCATCTGCACATTACGTATAGCGATGGATTTTCTTCACCCTTAATAAAAATTCACTTCCTGCATGCCCACACACTCTCCCTTAGACGCCTAACTATCCACTACCAAAACTAATTGGTAACAATATACCAGTGCATTTAAAGTTACCGGAAAAAATTAACTAAAAAAAATAACTAAAAAAAAATCTGGTTCATTCATATACCATACATGCTTGAGCAAAATAAGCGGCACTTGATAGCAGATAAAGTGTTTATTTTCAAAATGGCGTTAGTAAAATTATCAATATAATTCACCAACAACGGAAATAAATACCTGCCTTTTTAAGCTGATATTTTATAATTAATTGTGTTTTGGAATTTTTATTTTATTAAATTGTACTTCATGATGGTAAATGAAGGAAAACGAACAATGAAAATGTTTAATTGTTTCTAGTGAGTGATAAATGTTATATTTAATTTACTTGGAAAAAAATAAGGTCTGGCTGTATATGTCAAACGCATGTACAAAAATTTAATGAAATATGAACTACCGTATGCATAATATTCCCTTCACAATCTACGACTAGTATATACTCATAATTGTATAACAACGTCATAAAAGTACACATTTGTTCTTCAATAATGAACAACGGAAAACGATTGTTTTAAGAACTAAGGTTAGAAATCATTGCTTATCAAATAATTAATATAACTTTTAAAATCCGCTACCAACAGAACAGAATTGCCATTGGCGAGATTATTAAAATTACCGGAATTATTAATTTAGTTTAATTATTTGACGCAGTCATATGAGGAAGACGTAAGTGCTTCTTTAGCTTAAAAATAGTCGGTTTATATTTCCACCAGCGACTTCGTTTAAATATACTGGAGAGTTAAAACAACCGAATTAGTTAGAGTTAAGTTATTTTACAATTCAATGCAAATAATTGCAGGTAAATTGTAAATAATTGCAGTTAATTACATAGCTATGTAACCAAAACGAATAATAAGATGGGAAATAAAATGTCTAGGGAAATATAATCTCGTGATGTGGCACCTGGTGTAATCCGTTTCATTTAGCATGGATATTACGAACCGGAATTGGATTTCTTGGGTCTAACTTTGCTCTAATTTACATTACCTTTCATTTACCATTCTCTTCCGGAAATTCTTGATTGTAATTATTTTAAATTTTAAAATATTTGCATTTAGGATTAAATTAAAAATAGTTAAATTTATCACAATTTACCTGAACTGGTCAAAAAAAGTTAAAGGAGAATTATAGTACTAAAAGAAATTTAGAAATTAAAATTCTCAGTTTACAAAAAAAATCATTAAACACATTAATTGAACCATGTGTATATTACACAAAAAGGGAATTTCCACCATCATCTACTACCCATATGTAAAACATTACAAAAATGAACCGATTCGCCCTTTTTCTTAATACGATGAGTATGAGTGACGGTTAGTAACTGAAGTTTCATTTACTTATCTTTTTATCAACAGGATAGTACACAGGTTAATCGAATAACCTAGATTTGTATTGAATTATAAACCATTTGATTTCATTAAGCGTTGTTTAACGGCACTATACATCAATGCCTTATCTAACTATAAATCCATCACTGGCCTTCCTATACATTAATGAATTTACTTATATACATTAATACATTTCCTCACCATACATATATGGCATCCCTCACCATCCATTAATGTCTTCTCTGACTATAAATCCATCCCTGCCCGTCCTATAGATTAATGCCATCTGTTAACTCGTCCTTGTTCTTCCTATACATTAATGAATTTACTCATATACATTAATACATTTCCTCACTATAGATACATGGCATCCCTCACTAATCTAACTATAAATTCATCCTTGCTCGTCCTATAAATTAATGCCATCTGTTAAGTCGTCCTTGTTCTTCCTATACATTAAAAAATTTACTCATATACGTTAATGCGTTTCATCATATACATTAATACATTTCCTCACTATACATACATGGCATTCCTCACCATACATTAATATCTTGTCTGACTAGAAATCCTCTCTGCCCCTCCTATACATTAATGCCATCTCTTGTTAACTCATCCTTTTTCTTCCTGTACATTAATGAATGTACTCATATATATTTACACATTTCCTCACTTTACATACATGTAATCCTTTACTGTACACTAATTCATTCCTCACTATACATTAATACAGGGAGTCTTTTTTACATAGGCCACAATTATGATCTTAGAAACCATAAGTCTGGCAAAAAACTTTAAATGAGGAACTTTAACTTGTTTTTAGAGACAATACAAAATAAGTATTTAAAATTTTGATAAACTCACAATATAGTGGTCAACTTTGTTTTTTCATATTGAATACCCTATATTTTATAATTGTTTAATATAGAAATAGTAATGTTAAGATTTTTTAAAAATTGTTTACAGTTTCTCGATATTTTGACTAGATATGAGAGCTCAAAGTGTCCAGATTCCTTATAGAGTTTACCATTGAGATGGCAAATTTTTCAATATGCATTAAATAAAATCTATTCTGCAAACATTGTAACATATATTTGGAAAATGTATGCTTAGCTTTTCTTTTTTCACGATTAAACAAATGAAATGTTAAATAGTTTGTATACAATAGTTTAAGTTAAAGTATAACACAGAAAATAAAATTATTTTGTCAAAGATAAATTGATGTTGGCAGTACTGTTACCATTATCAGCTGTTTAGTTAAACTTCAAATAAATGCAGTTCGTCAGCTGTAATAAAAAACCGTTAAAAGATTAAAAGCACACTGATCAGTAATTAAATATTTATTTTAACTTAAGGAAACAGAGTAGCTACTCAGAAACATCGATCCAACTTAGGAAGAACAAATTTAAAGTTAGTGAACACAATGGAAGTTTCCGATGAGCTCGGCTCCTTTGTGAGCACTCCATTGGCTTGTATCTTGTAATGAACCACTCTTGTAATATCGCAAACTTGTAAACAAAGGAAATACCTGTTGCGAATTGTAACGTGCAGGATCAATGTAGAACCCCAATACTAATGCCATATTGAGAAAAAAATAAAAAAGAGTAATGGGATACATAAGTACGGTTTTTAGTTTTTACTGATATATAAATTGATCCATGTATCAGTTATGTATATATAAAGTTTTAGTTCGTTGCTTCAAGAAATACTTTCAATACTTCATTAAATATATATTACACATAATTGAAAATAATAGTTATGGAAATACAATATAATTGAACGTTACACTACTCAAGGTTGTTGTACTACTAGAGGACACCCCTGCACGCTTCACATACCAAAACCCAAATCTCGCTGAGCTCGATACACCTCGGCCTTCGGCCTCGGCATGTGACTTTTAACCACAAATAATAGTTGATTAACTGTATAAAATAAAATCACAATATTAAATTTATTTACAGTGTATCACTCACATTACTTGTGTTGCTACCTATTTATTACGATAAATACCCAATTCTATTACCCTTGTAAAATCAATGGTGTTACGTAGCCTATTTCAAACGTGTTGCTTTGTTTGACAGCTGAAGATTGAACTCCTATAGTCTCCTGTTGAGAGGGAAACAAAATGGCTGCTATATAAAACACGTTTTTCTACTTATATCACTATAAGTACCGTTAGGATTATGAAAACATATTTTGAACAAAAAAATGTTGCTACTGTGATTCTGGACAGAACAAGTTTTTACAAGTTTCACGTAGTCTCTACCGTATACTCTAAAATAGTACTTTTACATTTTTTGATAGTAAAAATTAGTTGTCTCAGTATGAATGTGTTACAAGCGAATAATTATCAACGATTGAATATGATTTTAAAAACACTTCATGGGACAGTGTGTACCAAGGCTATGAAAGATCAGAATCAGATACATACCATATGTACCACATGTATCAGAAACATATTGACCACTTTCGTTAGTTTCGCCAAAGGAGTTTCGAAAAGAATCATTTGGAGTGCTCTGCCAACCACAATAAAATGTACAAAGCCAGCTAACAATAAAATGTAAAAACCTTCCGGTGGTTACCAGTCATCATTCGACGGGCTCGGTCTTTCAGGGGAAGAAAAATGCTATCTTTTCTGTTAATTCACTACCACTTGATAAACATTCTATTGCTCTAAAAACTGTTCCCCAATAATTTTCACGTCCACTGTGGTATTCCTTGTCCGCTAGGAATCCGATATCGCTGGCCTTATCTTATCCCTTTCCAAAATCTTACACACGGAGAGCGCATTCGGCGGTAATTCAACAATTGGATTTACCAGTTTGTGATAAACTTTAGTAGCCAACTAACCTAACCTAACCTGACCAGATCTGACCTAACCTAACCGTAATTGCGATAAAAAGTAGTAGTAGTGAAGCAACGGAAAAAGTAGTGGTAGTGAATTAACGGAAATTGTCCGAACAATTATTTCTATTTACTTAACGTTTCCAGTTTGATATAGATATTTTTACTAAAATCCAGCTCTTAGCTTTTTCGAGGCAAAAATAATATAAGCTTAGCTACTGGTATTGACAGATGACCTTGAGAAAACTAACGTAAATGGAATCATAAAGAAGTCGAGTTCAGCGTAAATAATCCATTACAGCAGTCAAAAACGTAAAGTAGAGAAGGTAAACTGGCTTAAAATGTCCGGGCAAGCATTTCGGTAAATAAAACGGAAATAGAAACGACAATTTACTAGAAAGGACGTCTCGTTGGAGACAGGCTCGAGGTAGCTTTGTAAACTCTGATACGGCATGCTATCGACATTCGTTCTTGAAGTACATCAATGCATTGTTTTGGGAGGATACAAATAGATTTATAATGTCGAGTGGTTTTTAAAAATATAATTGGATTACGTGTTTAATATCTCGTAAATATTTACTATAAGAAATATATCGTATTATTTATAAGAAAATGTTATGGAAACAATGGTTGATAACAATCAGATAATAGTTAATTTTAAGATAGAGAAAGTGAGTCACTTTCTTTTAAAATTCGTTAGAATAATATTTTATCGTTTTAATAATAACTAGAATACACTAATTGGCTACTGTAACAAACACACATTTGACCAAACAATGGTGGAAAGTCATGAAAAATAACATGACAGAGTAAAAAAGATACATTGATAAAAAATCTCGAAACAAAAAATTCATTCGTTGCCTTGAAACCATGTAAAATTTGCATAATTGAAAAAGTAATTATGTAGATTGTTTAGTTAATTACTGTTTTTATTGACATTTCTGTAATAAACATCAACAAAGAAATGTCAACGAACGTACATTATTGTTTTTGAATATTGTAACTTTCATGCTTTTTGCTTTCATACCAAACCATAAAGTAAATTTATTTTTACTTATAAAGTGTATGTAACGTTTACTAAACACCATGTCAATATATGTTATACAATTTTTTAAACTGTACAAATAAAAAAACATGTCAAATTTAATAATTGTAACTCAAATGAATCTAAAAATCTGATACTATTAAAAACGTTTTTTTTTTTTATATTTCTTCCTTATCTTCCTTAATTAAACATTAATAAATGTGTATGAATTATATGTAATTATTATGTGATTAAATATGTAATTTTCGTCATAGTTATGTAAGCAATTTAACTAAAAATTGTAAAACAATTCATTTTCAATAAAAAAGGACGACAACAGTTTATTACTATATTTACTTCTGTGATTTTATTTGCTCAGTAGCTTGGTTGATATAGAATAAATATATAATAACACAAAATTATATTTTTAAAATAAGTTACAAAGTTACAATGCAAAGAGATTTTAAAACAGCACCATTATAAATATGCCTATTGTACGACACTAGACATTAAACGCTAGAGTAGACTACCAGAATCAGACCAGTATTTGCAGTGGGTGCAGATATATTACGGTAATATTTATTTAACAAATTTTGTAAGCTGCCAGTTTGTATATTTGAGAGAGCAGAACTAGGCGGCCTTTACCTGTGGTCGAGTTTAATATAAAAACATAATACCCCTACCAGTATTAGTTTTGGGTCCTTTGGGACCCCGACATTGACACAGTAAATGCCACAACTCGTTTACCACCGTAGACAGAATTTCTTGGTGGTTTGCACGTACTAAACATAGGTGATACTTTGCGTTTCATCCCCAATACTAACCCAACTTTAACCCTAAACATTCATAAACTCAATAATCTTTCTAAAAGGACACTTTTGTGGTCTAATTGCTACGATAACCACCCTTATTGAATTTCTCGTTGTTTACAGAGCTTAACAGAAGCCTTGTATCATTTGACGTTGGGAATCACTCTCTACTCTATAAAGATGCATCTTGGCTGATGGAGCCTAGTGGCCTACTTCCCACCCTACCGAAGGTTATACAGTGAATCAATACTTAACCCAACAGATAAAACATGGTGGCCCACCTATCATCCATTATAAATGGATTTATTTGGCCCATGTTGACTTCAAACCGATGTATCTTAACAGAACAACGAACATAATTGCACAGAAGGAGCTTAGCAGCCTACTTCCCATACCACAGAAATATATAGAGGCCCCAAACATACCTGAAGATATCAAATTTAGGAGGTCTAATTACTAACCTTAATAAATGAATTCAGATAGCCCTTCCGTATACGAAAAGACTTTACAGTTTCAATGTTTACCAGCCTACATGGATGAACCTTGGTGCTCCCCTTCCCCATTATATACGGTTGAATGTTTGAGTAAGTTGCGTGAGAGAATTGGGTGAGCGAGTGTTATTGGAGTGTTTTTTGGCTGGGTTGGACGACGCAAGTCATCATTCATACTAATGGTGCGCAAGCACAGCCAGCTCTCTGCCACACTCAAATAACACGTCCTTCTAACACCTCCAATACGTTGGTCAGTTAAAGAAAACGCCACATTCACCATGTTTTTACTGTAGGAACAAAATACAATTTGTACTATCATGTACATCTCATACATTTGTAAAGAGATTTGGAGGAAGTTTTACGTAAAATTAGTAAAATATGTGTTAATAATTTTAATAAAATTAAGAACAAATCATATTATTTTATAATTCCACCTAGTATACATGTTGGAATATGATCATGGTAAAATTACATAAAAGGAGACTCTAATAGACATCAATTTACGGATTGAACACGTGTACTAAGTCTAGGAAATTTTGACTGGAACGCGTGTTAGTAGTCTAGGTTGGAACGGGTGTTAATGTTGTCCAGAACGTGTTATTCAGACAAAGTAATGTTTTCTGGACCGTGTGTACTAATTCAAGGCAATTTTGACTAAAATCGTGTATTAAATCTATATAATGTTGGTTGAAACAAAATGTTAAGTCCCGGGAATGTTTGCTAGAACGTGTTTTATTCAGACTAAGTAATGTTGGATGTAACATATGTAATAAGTCAAAATGTTTTTGAAATTATATCACAATTCAGTCATAACAAGTAGAAATATATAGTGAATTGTTGACACATTGAATATATAGTGAGAACAATTTATTTTGCCAAAACTACGAACCTATTAAAAAAGTCATACCAACAACTATTCCTGATTTGTGTTAATAAACCCATAATTTGGTAAGTCAAACAAAGCAAACCATTAAATTACTGTAATATCGAAATAAGCAATCCAAATAAAAATACGAACGTCATATAATTTGATTTCGTTGATTTAGATATAGAGTTGTAAATATTTGTGAATAAATTATGAAAACAACGATTGTTTTGAAATGAATGAGATAAAAATATATATATATTTTTTTTATGAACTTAAAAAATATTTTCTGTTAAACTTTTCCTTAGTATAATTATTAAAGTTTTAAATCAGAACTAAAAAGTACAATTTACAATAACTCGTATTTATGTAGTTGTAATATGAAATGTATCATTCTATCGCACTTGAGGAATGAAGAAAATCAAACCAGTAAACCGGGTTTGAAAGAAAACAATACAATATTGCATGTGCAGTTTCTACAGACATGGATATTCCCTAATACTGCATATTCCGTGTAGGTTGAGTGATCGAGGTCGTGTATCGATGGGAAGAGATCGAGGCCGGTATCGATTCCATCAGACGACATTTTGCGTGTCCAGGACCTACGTCATCCTTCATTCGTGACTCTAGACACAAGATCGTTTCCAATGCTACTATATAGTGCTTATCATGATCCTCTCTAAACGGAATTCTCCCTTTCTCAACTTAAGTTAAAACTCCTAACATAAAGAAGAGCTACTTCATGAAAACAAGCATATATACCTTAAGACGAAGTCTCTTTTCCACTAGAGCTCGATGATGGAGAGTAATATATTGTTAATTTAAAAATCACATAAATGATAAATTGTGAATGTAAAGTACAAGATATATTGAATTACTCTGATTTCCACATCTAACCGGGCACCTTGATTTTGGATAGATTACGTTGTCGCAGTTTTTTGCTGACCTTTTTTAATTTGATAGATCAGGAGACTAAGTGTGTAAACATTTAAAAATGATACTTACTGAAATGTTAAGTAGGAAATTAAATTTAGTTATTATGATATATATTGATAGAAACATTGAATTGTATCAAATGATATCTCGTAGAAAAAATTGATATACAGTACTTGTATCTACTGATTACAAGAAAATTTTGAATTCCATACTCTATGATCGAAGAATACGAGCCAATGAAAAGTTTATAAAGTTTAAAAATATTCAACTGCCGATATTTGAACCCTCTTCCATTCATGGCCACACATCTACCACTCCAAAAGTAAATTTAACAGTGTATATTGTGTATGGTTTTTTGTAACTATAATTTGTCACGTAAGTTTCTTCCCTAGCTGAATGATAAGGTCAAACTATTATCAGTCGTTAGTCTGGCAAATTCGTTTACACTGTTTTGAAACAAACAAAATGTTATATTAAAAAAATACAACAGCTGGGTATGTCTTGGGCATTTTTATTTTGTTCATAGATTAATGTTTTTTCTCTCATCCACTCAAATGGAAGTAGGATTGTTATATCTCTTACCTCATTTGGTTGCACTTTTGCAATTCCAAGATCTCCTCAAAGTCAAAATGAAAGAAAAATAAAATATGATTTTTCTGGTTGTTGTATTGATCAATATTTGTTGTTACAAAATCAAAAATTTACTTTAGCTGGTGGCAAATATTTAAATGCTTTGAACTACAATGTACCAGTATGTTCTTTCAAATACTTTAATTAACATTCTTTCAGTACCACATTATGTGTGTAAAAAGGAGGGACAATACCACTGAACATATGTGCGCTAGGCAAGTGGGTCAATACCACGGTGCGTCTGTTGGCAGGAGGGACAATACCACTGTTTGTGTTTGTTTTTGGGGGTTGGGTCGGCCAATATCACCTTACATGTTTAGCTAAGTGGGTGAGTCAATACCTCAGTTCGTTAGTGGGAAGAAGGGACATTACCAAAGTACATGTATGGGCAGGTGACATAATACCACAGTGCGTGTATGGGGAGTACCGGGGGGAGGGTCAATACCACAGTACGTGTTTGGGGGTACTGGGGGAGGGTCAGTACCACAGTACGTGTATGGAAGGTACTGGGGGGAGGGTAAATACCACAGTACGTGTATGGGGTTACTGGGGGGAGGGTCATTACCACAGTACGTGTATAGTGTACTGGGGGGAGGGTCAATACCACAGTACGTGTATGGGGAGTAATAGGGGGAGGGTCAATACCACAGTAGGTGTATCCCCCTGACTGGGGGGGAGGGTCAATACCACCGTTTATGTATGGCCTGGTTGGCCAGTCATAAATTAAGTTGAAACTTTGATTTTAAAAATATTTATTTATTTATAATAATCACATACACACATACCACATTCTTATATGGTAAAATAAAGTTAGGAAGATAACTCGTTAAATTACAAAAACTAAATAGGACAATATACAAAAACGGTACTCACTAAACAACACATATACATCCTGGTCCTGGATGAGGATGCCTTTGATTCTAGATTCTTCAACCATTCATTTTACTTTACTGTATAGTAAATTTAATGTTTGGACGAACTTACAGTATAAATATAGTTGCTGGCAGATTTGTTGTGATTCACAGGAATCAATGAAGAATTTGTAGCCCAAAATAATTGATTTTTATCAACTCTAACAATAATTGGGTGAATAAATCATACTTATGTTCAAGTTATTAAACTGTATCAATTTTAAAGGCATTAGCATGATCTAACGTTTGAACTGAACTTAGTTTATGCACAGAATTCGAATAAAAAGTCAACATCCTGGCCTGCTTCAAGCAATTGATTCCCATTTACCAAGACAAACTGCAAGATCTTTTAAATACGGCCATATTTACTAACTAGGTACTTTACAACGTTGTATCACGTCTGCATAAAATGGGAAATGTAACTTCCACATTTCTGTCCTTTGTCACCCAAATGTTTTTTGTTCTAAGTTGTGCTATCGTTTTTATGTTGACGGTACTTTAATTTCAAAATATTTTTCTAATGTTGTTCTTCTTCAGTTCTCCTGCTGCTGGTACGTTTATATTGTATGAAATATGCATTCCGTTACAGAAAACTAAACACCAATTATGTAGATGTTAAAGAAAACTGTATAAATAATATCTGTTTAAAACAAAAATGTCTAAGTAATTATAGAATATCGGGGGGGGGGGAGGGGGTCTGTAGATATAAAAGAATAAAAGATAGAAACAAAAGTGATGGAAGATCATAATTTTTTGAATGAAGTAAGACTTGAAAAAAAATGATAAAACTAATGCCTTCACATGCCAGAGTGATTCTCTCGAAACAATCCTTTCTCGACAACGTGGCGATCTCTCAACTCTCTCCAAGCTGCTTAAATTGACATTCCTCACATATCAAATGAAGCAGACGCGACAGTCTGCATCCTAAACTTGGTTTGATTTCAACTCTAACGTTGAGGAATGAATGTGTAAATTGACAGTGAGAGGGATCGTGACTCCACCAAGATCGATTTGCATGCAAAGCCATCTCATAATGCACTTTACTTGTCTTATATACATAACTACTACAAGTGGAATTACATACTGGATTTTATGTGTGATATAATATTATTGTGCATCACCAAAACTCATTTTAATCAACACTATTGGATAGTTGCGTGTTTTTTTAAATGACTACGAACAAGATATGCCAGAATTACTATTGAGAAAAGGTTTTTTTTATTTAGAAATATTTAATTAACCGCCTTATGGATGTAATATGCGCGGAAAAAGAGCAAAAAGATTGAAGAAAAATCACGGATACGAAAACTGCAAATGAAGAATAATTTCTAGATTTACCATAAACGGATATTCTAAATCATCACTGGAACCGAATAAAATAAATGGGCATATATGTGAAGAGATACTTGTTGGGGTTTTCATCGGTTGCAAATATGGAGTTAATGTAGGCTGGTTACTATTATTATCAGTTTTGATTTGATAGAATAGTTAAAAATACAGTAGACACATTTGAGAATAAAATTAGACAACTTAACCAAGGTTATATTATAAAATATGTTACTTTATATCTATAGTAATAGAATAATTTACAGAAAAGTTCTAAATTCTCCTAGGAACAATATTTATAAAAAGAATAACAATTATGCAAAACAGTTATGCAAATTCTAAAGAAACTGTAAATAGTAATCTGGAGTACCTCAAGGTTCTATTCTAGGACCAATATTATTTAATCTGTTTAGGCAAATACTTAATTTATCAAAACTATCTTTATCTTTAAGAATTTGTCTATTTGCATAAGATATTTAGACTTTAACAACAAAGGATTCCAATCGACACTTGTATTAGTTATACCGTAATTGTCCCTGGTTTGGAATCATCCATGTTTAATAAATTTACCAAAGTCCATTAATAAATTCAGTCTATAACATTAAAATATAAACTCTTCCAGAGAAAATACTATAATGCAACGAAAATTTATTGGAATAAAATGCTACTTTAACTTTATGGTTATCAGAAATAATTGACAAACATTTTAAATTTAATCTAGCACAATAAGTCTTTAATGAATCAACAAAAGAAATGTGTTTTAAACAGTTTGGCAACAGTTTTTGGTTATATATTATTTCACTTTAAAGTAAAAAAAAAACCATACTTTTGGATGTCTATAATTCCTTTATAACTCCAAATATAAAATATGCAATTTACGAAAAGGGACAAGACTACTGATGGTACGATACACATTTCTATTCCACAAAAAGCTTCCTTTAGAATTATATTCCAAGTACTGAAAGAGACAAACCTGTAAAACTGTTTTAAATATTATCTTTTATTAACATTTCCCAACATATATATTCATGAAACTGTAATATATATTAATCAAAATGTGTATGTATTTGAAAAGGAACACACATTTTAAATTACTATATAAGAAGTAAAAATGAACTGGAAAATATATATTTCAATACATATTTTTAAAAGAATAAATTTCTCTACAAAGGCCCTGTTACGTAAAATTAATATCTAAAAAAAGTGAAAAAATGTAAACAGTTTCTTAGACACCAAAATAACTACATAATATAAGACTGTTATAATAAAAATAATATAAGTAGCTACCATAATAACAATGGAACATATGTTATAGTTGTGGGAAAAATTACCTTATACTCGTATAATTAATCAGTATTTCACTAAACATAAGTAAATTCCAACCTTAATGAATTACTTATGTTAATTTAGGATAGAAACTGTATAGTTATACATTTTTGTAATTTTTTGACGCTTGAGGCTATGTACTGTTAATGATTGATTGAATAATATGTTTTCTTCATATACGTAGGCCCTATACATATTTTAATAGATAGATTCACTCACTATACACTAAAATATCATTTAAGGAACTATTGTTACAAAAGAGCACTAGAAATTCCCTGAGATATGATCTTCTAAAAGGTTTCAACTTGCAGAAAGAAGTATCAGAGTTCATTCATCGGAGTGGCTCCCCCCATTCGCGGGACGTCAATGCGGGTAGCCTTTTTGATCAGCTTAGCCGATATGAAACCTGGATATATATGGCTAAATGTCTGATACGTTCATTCATGAAGAAATGAAGTTATGTCACGAGATGATTTACAATAACATATGATTTGTGAGAACGTCCAATTACTCAATAGATAATTTGCAAGTGTTAAGCAGTGATGCATAATAATTGCTTGTAATTTTATCAACGTAGTTAAAGTGGAGAGTTGTAATATACACAGGGGGTTTTTGGTATTTATGCGCCTCACCAATCTTGACTTTTTTATCACCAGTGGATAGAATCAGAAAACACGTTATGAGAAAACACATTTTATTCCGCGGACATAGCGTTTTATTTAAAAAAATCGAAAATTCTAGATGTTTGAAAATGTTATTTTTCGATTTATCTCCGTTATTTTTCGTGATTTTTTCCTTATTTTAATTTTATGTAGTTTATTGTGCTGAACACGAATTTGAAAACTATTCTGGTATATGACAATTATTTCTCGAGATATCACGGAAAAAATACGTTTGTGCAAATCACCTATGGTGCCCATATGCACAATGTTAATAGGAGTATGACTAGCTTCCAAATACAAATTGTCACATATTTCAACTGGAGTGACGGCCGGCAGGCCGTCACGGAGGCCGTGTGCCCTAATTTTATGCAAGTTATGAATTTTTGAATATATAGACGATTAGGATAAGTTAAGTTAAGTTTGGTTAGGCAAGTAAAAAGTGTATTTTTCGAGCCACAAAATTAATTTAATGGAAAAAACCAATTAGGTATTCGTGTTCAGCATTAAAAAACAAGTAAAATGAAAAAAATTGAAAAATTCAAATTTGTTTTAAAAAGTTGGGGTTTTTATGATCACTTAAACACTAGTTTTTCGATTTTTTCGGTAAAAAACGAGTTTTCCGCGGCTAAAATCAACCTCATCAAGAATTACTAACTCATGTGTCACCACTTTTTCAACAAGAAATCGTATTTTCAGAGGCGTCTAGAAAGTGCATAATTACCGGGGTTTTTACTGTGCCACCATCGGTATATTGTAAACAATAAGGCTGAAACAAAATTTAAGTGGGAAACGTTCCCTTATTTTTAGTACGTAGTTTTTTTTTATGGCAACTGTTTCCCAATACGACGGCCAATTCAAGTTTATTTCATTAGAAGACCCAATCTTTTATAGTGGGTTCTGATAGTTGATATAATTTGTTAGGCTTTTTTATAGTAGAGTAACTTTTCAAATACCTAACTGTATACGAATACAGTGAGCTCAATGTTACAAAATTAGGCCTAGGCCTATATGTAAAATGACCTAGGAGACCTCTATTATCATAGTCAATTGTTAATTAGACTCATGCATTGATGGATCATAAACAATTATTGACTTACAAAATTTCGGTCTGTCAACAAGTAATGTTCAATGCACCAATTATTCGGCATTACCTAATGTAATAAATTGTTATAGTTTTATTGTTTTTTGATGAGATTTTGAATACCTACACTGTGGTGTACGTATATAAGGATGCCTGTCTTTATATGCGATAGTCTAGCTGCATCACAGTTCCGTTACTTAGAAAATACCTTCAATCTTTTCAAGTTTTTCATTGTTTGTAAACTCCAAAGCAAAATTTTCAAAAAACAATAAAAACCATAATAATTAGGTAATATAAAAAAATTGACACAGTGAACAGTAATAGTTGATAGACAGAAAGTTTATAGGTTAGTAATTCCAAAGAAAAATCTCTAAAAAACAATAAAAACCATAATAATGTATTACAATTGGTAATATAACACATTGACACAGTGAACATTAATAGTTGATAGACTGAAAGTTTATAGGTTAGTAATTCCAAAGAAAAATCTCTAAAAAACAATAAAAACCATATTAATGTATTGCATTAGGTAATATAACACACTGACACAGCGAACAGTAATAGTTGATAGACTGAAAGTTTATTGGTTAGTAATTCCAAAGAAAAATCTCTAAAAAACAATAAAAACCATATTAATGTATTGCATTAGGTAATATAACACACTGACACAGCGAACAGTAATAGTTGATAGACTGAAAGCTTATAGGTTAGTAGTTCTGAAAGTTGAAGAAACCCATCGAAGAGCACTGGAGGGACACCCAGTAATCACCCAGTAGTGAAAGCTGGAATAGGTTTCCTCTCTGATTTTCTTTATCCATTTAAACTTCAAACGCGTCCGCTTAAATTTCACTGAAAGGTATTCTTTGCGCGTCTAGTGTTCTGGCTTTTCATGAATAAAGATGTTGAACGGCTTGGTTTTCTTGAGAATAAATTTCATTTGCATAATGAAACTCGATAAAGAATCTCTAATCACCGCATGTCAGTTGTCTCAGGTGAGGTGTAGAAAAATCCTGTTCTAGTCTTGAAAAATGACAAGAAAAATGAGCCGTGTAATCAGGTGTTATTAGATATTTTAATGTTGGATCCTACCTCTTTCTAACCGACTTACTGCCCTGTATACTAATCTTTATACATTCTCCCTGAATTTCTAGAAAAATTGACACTTTAGATAAGAAATTCTAGTCACAACATTAACTGGGACAATCAGTAAACACCCAATCACGCAATTATGGTGTCAAGTGTGTGAATGTAGGATGCATGTGCAAAATGTATGTATGAATGTGACCGACTGTGTGTGAGTGTTTTAGGCTAGACTAAATTATGACTTTTGCAACACAAATGTTAATTGTATTATGCAACAAAGAAATTATTTATTTATTAAACGGAGCTCCTTTTCTAACTTATCTAACGATTTTATGTGATGAAAAATGTGATTTGAGGTGTGACAGGACGAGAAGTGTTCTCTTAGATAATCTGACCTCCCATTCATTCAAAATTTGAAGGTACTTTGATATTTCTTTCAACATTTTAGTATTTCAGAATATACATAATTAGATCCCTGAGATAAGGAAAATTCTTTAAGAAATTGAATAAATATTGGATGCTGAATATTTAGCCTATAATGTGGGGTTTGTACATTGCTACTTACCTTAAGAACCTAGCCTAACCTATCCCGGCCATACACGTACTGGTATTCACCCACCCACCTGCCCATACACGTACAGTGGCATTCACCCAACCACCTGCCCATACACGTACAGTGGTATTCACCCACCCACCTGCCCATATACGTACAGTGGTATTCACCCACCCACCTGCCCATACACGTACAGTGCTATTCACCCACCACCTGCCCATATACGTACAGTGGTATTCACCTACCCACCTGCCCATACACGTACAGTGGTATTCACCCACCCACATGCCCATACACGTACAGTGGTATTCACCCACACACCCACCCAAACACGTACAGTGCTGGTGTTAAATATCGTAGAGTTACCTGAAGACAAGTAAATAACAGTTAAGCAATTTCTACAAATTATATTTTGCCTATAAGCTTATTTAAATAAATTGCAATAATAAATACTTTCACAAATGTTGGGCTACATTTTTATACACTGGTTCGATTAATTTTACTTATAATATTTATTTGTGAAGTATTACACGTTCCATTAAACTGTTAGTAAATGTTATTTTAAATTTTGACTAAATTATTTATTTCTAAATTATTACGGGAAATGACTATTATATAAAAAGTGAATCGTTCAGTATTCAGAAAGCTTGAGAACAGATTGTTAGCGGCAAAGTACTCAAACGTCGCGTGGCAAAGTACTCAAACTCACCCATACACGTATGGTGGTGTTGACCCACCCACCCACCCATACACGTACGGTGGAGTTACTTATTTGGCCTTCAAGTCAGATAAGTAACAAAGATGTTAATGAGTGAAAACCGCGACTACGGTGGCTATGAAACAAGTGTTGTAGCAACACGAAACTGCTGTAAGAGTTATTGGTGACAAGGAAAGGCCATCGATTGGCTGTTTCCGATTGGCTCTAAACATATGTTACTACCAACAACTACAGTGTATTGATGTATCTACGTAGGTCAGATACATCTCTACATACGATATTATGTAACTACCAACAACTACAGTGTATTGATGTATCTACGTAGGTCAGATACATCTCTACATACGATATTATGTAACTACCAACAACTACAGTGTATTGATGTATCTACGTAGGTCAGATACATCTCTACATAAGAAATATGTTACTACCAACAACTACAGTGTATTGATGTATCTACGTAGGTCAGATACATCTCTACATACGAAATATGTTACTACCAACAACTACAGTGTATTGATGTATCTACGTAGGTCAGATACATCTCTACATACGATATTATGTAACTACCAACAACTACAGTGTATTGATGTATCTACGTAGGTCAGATACATCTCTACATACGATATTATGTAACTACCAACAACTACAGTGTATTGATGTATCTACGTAGGTCAGATACATCTCTACATAAGAAATATGTTACTACCAACAACTATGGTGTATTGATGTATCTACGTAGGCCAGATACATCTCTACAAACAACTACAGTGTATTGATGTATACATCTCTACATACGAAATATGTTACTACCAACAACTACAGTGTATTGATGTATCTACGTAGGTCAGATACATCTCTACATACGAAATATGTTACTACCAACAACTACAGTGTATTGATGTATCTACGTAGGTCAGATACATCTCTACATAAGAAATATGTTACTACCAACTACTATAGTGTATTGATGTATCTACGTAGGTCAGATACATCTCTACAAACAACTACAGTGTATTGATGTATCTACGTAGGTCAGATACATCTCTACATACGAAATATGTTACTACCAACAACTACAGTGTATTGATGTATCTACGTAGGTCAGATACATCTCTACATACGAAATATGTAACTACCAACAACTACAGTGTATTGATGTATCTACGTAGATCAGATACATCTCTACATACGAAATATGTTACTACCAACAACTACAGTGTATTGATGTATCTACGTAGGTCAGATACATCTCTACATACGAAATATGTTGCTACCAACAACTACAGTGTATTGATGTATCTACGTAGATCAGATACATCTCTACATACGAAATATGTTACTACCAACAACTACAGTGTATTGATGTATCTACGTAGATCAGATACATCTCTACATACGAAATATGTTACTACCAACAACTACAGTGTATTGATGTATCTACGTAGGTCAGATACATCTCTACATACGAAATATGTTGCTTCCAACAACTACAGTGCATTGATGTATCCACGTAGGTCAGATACATCTCTACATACAAAATATGTTACTACCAACAACTACAGTGTATTGATGTATCTACGTAGGTCAGATACATCTCTACATACGAAATATGTAACTAACTTAGGCGTTACTGGATTTATATACCTTAGTATTGACTTTAGTATACAGTACGACCTAGGGATGGCTGAATATATTAATATTAGCTTTCGTATTAGATGCAGAAAAGTAACTAACACTCAGAGTAACTAATATGTGATTCAGACTAATATTAATTTTTTTGTATTCTTAATATGATATGATTAGGTGGTGCTGTCTGCGGGCTGGTCTTCTAGAACAATCTTGGTACAACAAATATTATTAGTGCTATTCCTGATATATAATATTATTGTGAATGAAACAGAAATTAATTTTTACAGTAATTTTAGTTAATATTCAAACTCCTTTTTCTGATTGGTCACATGGATATACGATCTTTTAAATAATTCTAATATTTAGATTAATCTAAGTGTGATTGTTTGTTGTTTTATGTGGTATTACTGTAATTTTGTTAAGTTCTATGTTAATAAACCTAATTCTAGGTGAAGTATTATAAAATGTTCTTTTTCCCTTATTTGATCAAATTATGTACCTTAGTTTATGCTATAACCTGCTATTAATATATTTAAGAAATCGCTAATACTAAAATATTACTAATATTACAAGTACATCACGACTAGAAATATTACTGTTGCTGACCTCATTGAATCAGTGTGGTATTAGTATATTTATTAGTAGTATTTAGTATTAGATATTTTCAACCTAATATTTTTCTGTATCTAATACGAAAGTAACAAATACCTTGAAACATCTAGTGCCTTGTATGACCTTCTGAAAATGTAATATTGTTGACTGAAAACCATGGTCAGGACAGACAACAAATTAATATATTGATATCACAGACTTGTGAATGAGACATTAAATTGATCTATAAGGTAAAGTTTACAGTATTGACTGCCACCTGTATGTTTAAAGGACAGTCTGTGGTAACTATAATGTTGAAGGAAAGTGATAACCAAGGCATACATTTGTGTAAAAGGTGACAACAACCTCAAACTCAAGAGTGCATCTGTGAAGAATACAATTGGAGAGCCATCGTCAAGACAGATTAATCATCGTATTTTCTTGTTATATAAAACACAACCTGTTCTAACTATAACATAAGACATTGGAAATCATTTCCGAGCATACACTAATATTAAATATTACATGTAATTTTAAAATATAGGTTACGTACCTTATCGTCCTCAATTCCTGTATAGTAATAAAGTTTCAACTACAGTATTAAACTATAGTTTCAACTATATTATTAAATTCCAGAAGGCTAATCGTGAATAAATTTAAAATATACCTTGCGGCAATCACTGAGTTGGTAAAAGAAAGCTAACACCGAGTCAGGCACTAATTGACGTCTTGAGATTATGGCTTGTTTGTGTGAATCAACTATGTTTCTTGCTTCCAAACCAAACACTGTTTCTTGTGAGTATATAGAGGACTTTGAAGAAACAACGATGTTGATGATTGAAAGCTACCGTCAAGACAGACACTAATTTATAACTCAAGATAACAGACTGTTTGTGTGACTCTACTGTGTTTCCTGCTGTATGTACGAGACTGTTTCCTGTGAGTAAATAATAACCTTGCGACAATCGCACTGTCGGTAAATGAAAGCTACTGGTGAGAAGACACTGATTTACGACTTGTGATTAGGACCGTTTGTGTGACTCAACTGTGTTTCCAGCTGTATACACGAGACTGTTTCCCGTGAGTAAATAACAACCTTGCGACAACCAAACTGTCGGTAAATGAAAGCTACTGGTGAAAAGACACTGATTTATGACTTATTATTAGGACCGTTTGTGTGACTGAACTGTGTTTCCTGCTGTTGCTCGAGATTGTTTCCTGTGAAATAACAGACATTGCAGTAACCACAATGCTGGTGATTGAAACCTACAGCAGAGAAGACACTGATTTACGACTTGTGATTAGGACCGTTTCTGTGACTCAACTGTGTTTCCTGCTGTATGCACGAGACTGTTTCTTGTGACTAAATAACAACGCTGCGACAACCGCACCGTCGGTAAATGAAAGCTACTGGTGAGAAGACACTGATTTACGACTTGAGTTTATGGACTGTTTGTGTGACTCTACTGTGGGTATTTAGTAAAGCTTGCAGAAACCATAATGTTGGTTATTGAAGGACATAGCCGAGAAAGAAACGAATTAAAACTGAAAATAATATACTGTTTATGAGACTGCTCTTTGTTTTCTGCTGTATACACGAGACTGTTGGAAACATGGTTGAGTCAAACACAGGAGTGAATTGACATTAGACTTTGCAGCAACTACAATGTTTGCGATTGCAAACCGTAGTCAAGACAGACAATGTATTACGACGCGAGATTATCATAGTGATGGTTCTCCACGTAAAATCTTGTGGGAAATGCATTGTTGACATCTAAAGGCTATCGCAGAGACAAACTGATTTATTTTTGGTATTGACCACCACCCGAATGCCTACTTGTTGACTTCACTATTTAAAATTTTGTTGATTAGAAATAATTGATAGATGGAGTATGATAAAACTTACGAAACTAGTAAGTTCAGGTACTGATGGTCAAAATGGATTTAATCTTACTAACGGTCTTGAGTTGGTCTACCTCTCAACCTGCAGTAGCTGCCATTTTGATCGTCAATGACAATCAAACTTGCAGAACCATTGATTCAACAAACACAATAAAATCACAATCAATAAGAACATTCGTCAATACGTCGTATTGACTTTCTTTCTTTGAGGCACGTGACGATAACAACCCCACTTGAGCTTGAAGGTAATCGATTAAAAGAATACTTAATTTACTGCCAGTAGGTAAGCTTACTGTAATGATTATATTCTATTTAAATACTTAAAATAGAACCCTTTGGCGTTGAATGCCGTAAACACAACGCCATAGTTTATTAATGCCAAATTACCAAATCACCAGTAGTGTTGAAACATAAAAATTGAAAATAGAGTAAAATATCTAGATAGTTATTATTGATAAAATAAAAATTGGAACGTAAAATAATAATACTGACGCCGAAGTGGTAAGAATCTGGAACAATATGAATGTTATTTTATTTAATGTTTTCATTTATGCTCAATCTTCATATAATCAAAGAAACTTGGGTTTCAAATGTATTTTAACCCTTTTTTAAAAACGGCAGTTATCACAAATACATTTTTTCGATATCTAACAGTGACTTCCTGTATTTTTTAAATTCATTTAGGTCCCATGTTGAAGATTTATATAGATTACATCTATAATATTTATAGTAAAAAAAGCTACTCTTGTTATATGAAGCTACACTTGTTTTGATCATGCTTTGTCAAATTGCTCAGATGTTAGGTAAAGATTGGATTTTGCCATCGTAAAAACAAAATTATAATCTTATTTAAATGAAAATATCGGGTTATAGTGTGGTTATAGTGTTTTACAATTTGCATACTTTATCCCTCGTTTTTATTTATTGTTACCTTACGCTTCATATTTAATTCAATTTGTTATATTATTGTTGTTGTTATACTTTGTTATATGATTCTTATTTACTGTTTGGTTATTATTTTTCTTAGTTGTTTCAGCTACTGTTATTACTGCTTTACATTTATTATAAGTTGTATTTTGTATTGTTTTGGACGATTGTTAAATTTTTATTATATAATTTTTGTTCGTTTGCTGATGAATTATGGTTTCATAATGCATGTTAGTTTTGGGTTCTCTCCATGGTTATTAGTGCTGCATTTAATTTTGTAGTTTAATTTATTAATGCAAATTGTAATTGGGTATGTTAACTTGTTATGTTGCATTATTATTATTATTATTGATATATTGAAATAAACAATGAAAATTAGTGTTGTTTGGCGGTATATGATTGAGGAACTTGCTAATACTGCAGAGTCCAACGTTGAACCTTGGTCAGTAACGCATGTGGCTTGAACTCTATTTCGGTAAATGAGCCTTTACTGTAATAATAGACATCTCTTACAGAACCCAGATGACAGCTCTGATGGATTTATGTGGGTGGGCAATTAGACCTGGGAGAGTATAATATAAGCAACAAGGTTGGTTTACTTGCGTTGGCTCGTTCTTTAATGTTGATTTGTCGGAAATGTCTAACACTTGAGTGTTAAAAAGTACTATTATTAACACGTGAAACTCTGAATATCTTCAGGTATCATAACCTATTTCACAGTGTCGTTGAATAGGCCTGTGCGTGTTATTCAACGAGTTAAGTACCGACTGTTGGCTAAACTGGGGATTCGGACCTTGGACCTTGCAACCCATTGTCTGAAACCTCAGCCCCAGAAAAACCATGCCTATTAAAGTCAGTAAACAAAGGCAGTATAGATAAAAATTTAATTTATTCTGAGCATTTATTCTCTGAAGCAATTTTAATCGGTATCAAAGTTTTATTGGATCAGTATTTAAGCTTCGGTTTGTGCTATTTAACCATGCATGTTAAAAAAATTAAAATAGTGTCCAATTTATTTGCCTTAAATTTTAATTTAAAATTATCTTTCTACTCCTTAGAAGTTACACTACACTCTTGAATATCTAATAATAGTATCTAGATGTACTCTTTCAGATCTTAGAAGTTCCAAGTTTTCAGTATTCTACTTTCTCTAAATATACTGTTTTAATAGTCCGGACCTTGTAGAGCACTCCTTGAACTTATAGAAGGACAGCAATTTCAAATCGAAGCTTACGAGAGAAAAAGTTAACCCCATTCATCAGGTGCCCATCCACCAAATACCCATCCACCAAGTACCCATCCACCAAATACCCATCCACCAAGTGCCCATCCATCAAGTGCCCATCTCTCAAGTACCCATCCACTAAGTACCCATCCATCAAATATCCATCCACCAAGTATCCATCCTCCAAGTATCCATCCACCAAGTGCCCATCTCTGAAGTACCTATTCACCAAGTGCCCATCTATCAAGTACCCATTTACAAAGTGCCCACCCACCTAGTATCCATTCACCAAGTACTCATCCACGAAGTATCCATCCATCAAGTGCCCATCCACCAAGTACTCATCCACCAAGTATCCATCCACCAATACCCATCCACCAAGTACCCACCCACCAAGTACCCATCCACCAAGTACCCATCCACCAAGTGCTCATCCATCAAGTGCCCATCCACCAAGTGCCCATCCGCCCACCCGACGTGTGTTTGTGACGGCTTCCTTATACTCATCCAGAGCATGGCTTGGCGTATGATAATGTTCACTTATACCGAACTAGTTCCCCTCCTTACTCTATCTCAATAAGTTCCCGCACAGAATGAAATCGGAAATGGGCATAGTAATGAAAAAAATATACTTTAATAATTTTGTATACATTCAGTATTTGTTTATTCAAGAACAAGAATTATATATGTATAGACGTGAATGTAGTTTTTGATCTAACTTAAAACAAAACCATTTAAAACAAAATTTGAATTACTAATTATAAGCGAATCTTAACAATTATTTACATATAAATCCTATAATTTATGGCTTGAGAGAGAGAGAGAGAGAGAGAGAGAGAGAGAGAGAGAGAGAGAGAGAGAGAGAGAGAGAGAGAGAGAGAGAGAGAGAGAGAGAGAGAGAGAGAGAGAGAGAGAGAGAGAGAGGAGAGAGAGAGAGAGAGAGAGAGAGAGAGAGAGAGAGAGAGAGAGAGAGAGAGAGAGAGAGAGAGAGAGAGAGAGAGAGAGAGAGAGAGAGAGAGAGAGAGAGAGAGAGAGAGAGAGAGAGAGAGAGAGAGAGAGAGAGAGAGAGAGAGAGAGAGAGAGAGAGAGAGAGAGAGAGAGAGAGAGAGAGAGAGAGAGAGAGAGAGAGAGAGAGAGAGAGAGAGAGAGAGAGAGAGAGAGAGAGAGAGAGAGAGAGAGAGAGAGAGAGAGAGAGAGAGAGAGAGAGAGAGAGAGAGAGAGAGAGAGAGAGAGAGAGAGAGAGAGAGAGAGAGAGAGAGAGAGAGAGAGAGAGAGAGAGAGAGAGAGAGAGAGAGAGAGAGAGAGAGAGAGAGAGAGAGAGAGAGAGAGAGAGAGAGAGAGAGAGAGAGAGAGAGAGAGAGAGAGAGAGAGAGAGAGAGAGAGAGAGAGAGAGAGAGAGAGAGAGAGAGAGAGAGAGAGAGAGAGAGAGAGAGAGAGAGAGAGAGAGAGAGAGAGAGAGAGAGAGAGAGAGAGAGAGAGAGAGAGAGAGAGAGAGAGAGAGAGAGAGAGAGAGAGAGAGAGAGAGAGAGAGAGAGAGAGAGAGAGAGAGAGAGAGAGAGAGAGAGAGAGAGAGAGAGAGAGAGAGAGAGAGAGAGAGAGAGAGAGAGAGAGAGAGAGAGAGAGAGAGAGAGAGAGAGAGAGAGAGAGAGAGAGAGAGAGAGAGAGAGAGAGAGAGAGAGAGAGAGAGAGAGAGAGAGAGAGAGAGAGAGAGAGAGAGAGAGAGAGAGAGAGAGAGAGAGAGAGAGAGAGAGAGAGAGAGAGAGAGAGAGAGAGAGAGAGAGAGAGAGAGAGAGAGAGAGAGAGAGAGAGAGAGAGAGAGAGAGAGAGAGAGAGAGAGAGAGAGAGAGAGAGAGAGAGAGAGAGAGAGAGAGAGAGAGAGAGAGAGAGAGAGAGAGAGAGAGAGAGAGAGAGAGAGAGAGAGAGAGAGAGAGAGAGAGAGAGAGAGAGAGAGAGAGAGAGAGAGAGAGAGAGAGAGAGAGAGAGAGAGAGAGAGAGAGAGAGAGAGAGAGAGAGAGAGAGAGAGAGAGAGAGAGAGAGAGAGAGAGAGAGAGAGAGAGAGAGAGAGAGAGAGAGAGAGAGAGAGAGAGAGAGAGAGAGAGAGAGAGAGAGAGAGAGAGAGAGAGAGAGAGAGAGAGAGAGAGAGAGAGAGAGAGAGAGAGAGAGAGAGAGAGAGAGAGAGAGAGAGAGAGAGAGAGAGAGAGAGAGAGAGAGAGAGAGAGAGAGAGAGAGAGAGAGAGAGAGAGAGAGAGAGAGAGAGAGAGAGAGAGAGAGAGAGAGAGAGAGAGAGAGAGAGAGAGAGAGAGAGAGAGAGAGAGAGAGAGAGAGAGAGAGAGAGAGAGAGAGAGAGAGAGAGAGAGAGAGAGAGAGAGAGAGAGAGAGAGAGAGAGAGAGAGAGAGAGAACTCTCTGCGATTTATCTATGGAGTGGGAGAAGGATAAATGTAAATGTTTTGCTTGAGAATGAGGCAGACTGAGGGCTAAAATGTGAAATCATTGAATTGTGAGGAGAAAGAATGACAGCGCGTGCCAGGCATATGGACACGAAGGTTTGGGGCCAGCCTGTTTACTTCCCTCGCTTGTTCGAATTTTAAATTACAAATTTTTATGAAGAGTGTCGTGAAATTAGCACTCGTTGTTAGCACTTAATTGAAGTGAAGTTATGTACGTATTCATTGCACCACATTTGGTGTATGGATATAACTGATGAAAATAGCAGTGAATCCTCACATAATTAATAAATGTTATTTATGTAAATCTATATTACATCATCGATACATCGATACAAATTGCGATATAAAACACTAATCAATGGTGAGCGACGAACTTATTAACTCTAGATCTATAGCCAAACGCACTTGCACGATTCTACACAGTCAACCGTCATAATTAATTATACATTAATTATAACTAATTTATTAGGTAATCAAAAAGCTTTAGTATCCCAGTGCTGTAACCCAGCTACTCGGGGAAAACGTGTTGTGGAGATTGTAGACTCTAATGATACAGTGCTGCAACCTAGCTACTTGGGGACAAAGTGTTGTGGAGATTGTAGACTCTAGTGATACAGTGCTGCAACTCAGCTACTTGGGGACAAAGTGTTGTGGAGATTGTAGACTCTAGTGACACAGTGCTGTAACCCAGGTACTCGGGGACAAAGTGTTGTGGATATTGTAGACTCTAGTGACACATTGCTGCAACCCAGGTACTCGGGGACAAAGTGTTGTGGATATAGTAGACTCTAGTGACACATTGCTGCAACCCAGGTACTCGGGGACAAAGTGTTGTGGATATAGTATACTCTAGTGACACAGTGCTACAAACCAGCTTCTTGGGGTCAAAGTGTTATGGAGATTGTAGAATCTAGTGACACATTGCTACAAACCAGCTACTTGGGGTCAAAGTGTTATGGATATTGTAGAGTCTAGTGACACAGTGCTGTAACCCAGCTACTTAGGGATAATGTGTTGTGGAGATTGTAGGCTATTATAGGTTCACAGGTCAGAGTATTATGTTTGGTCTGTGGTTCTATGCTCAGTACTCTTAATTCTGATACGGGATTCGGCTCAATGGTTGCCATCAATGTGCAATAATAGAGAAATATGGGGTGTTTTTGTTGGGGGTAGCCAGTGTCCGAATGTTGTCTTGGGAAGAGAACTGGAATCAGACTAGCTGAAAATGAAACCAATACTACGTGGTTCAGATTCCACGTAAGGCTATATGTCTCTTAGTTGCCCTCAATATTGAACTATTAATAAATGGCTGTACTGTATCTAAGGAGCAGTCGAGCTGTTAGTAACGAGACTACTCAGGATCAACCAGACTAATTTAATTATTCATAATTGCCTCAAAATAAGCACAGGACTTTATTTACATCTCATATACGAATGATTTCAAATTAATTTAATTTAAATTTACACTAAATGAATTTAAATCATTAGCGTTTCAAATTAGCAACTGTCTAGGTTGCTATAATGCTATTTACTCGTACAATAACAATTGTATTGGGGAAATTTTATATATTTTTATGGTACCTGAATAATTAACATAATGTACTTTTGTATCTCCCTCCTTGTATAGACGTAAAAATTATTAAAATTTTAAAAACTCAACGTAAGGATTCCTCTTGGAAAGTCCCAAGTGTCTTGTAAAAGTTCTTCTTGTCCCTGTTTAAGTAATTGTGCATGATAATTGTGATATGACACATTAAGTCAAAGGTATAAAACAGTTTAAAAAATAAATTACTGATCCAAATAAATTTGTATGCATTATTCTATGGAAATACAGTATACATTTACACTAAGTTCGATTAAAACTATAACATCACGTACTGAATTTGTCTTTGACCACAAAACTAAAATAGGCTTTGATATTGGTATCAAGAGTTTCGGAGTATACAAATAATATACATTCTAGTTTTGTAAAACCAGAATAATAAACATCATTTACCTATTTTTGTTTCTTTATCCACAAATAGACATGTTCTTTTTCAATACATGCAGGTCAACCCCACGTTCCTCGCTAATTTGACTGTATTCTATTGGCTTCGGACTAAGGTTATTGTTTCCCAAAGTGCTTCGCCACCGCTGGGCAGTTGACAGCCCTATATATATAAGGTGTCCAAAAAGTCCCCCTTCTTGTAACTTCTTGTAAATAACCGAATAAAACAAACCAATATCCTTTGGGGGGGGGGGGGAGTTATGCAATGACTAATGATGATTTTTGCGCTATATGAGAATCATTAGCGCAAGATTTTGTTTATCAGAGTCATTTTACTGATAAAAGTTGTGCAATCAAAGTACAAAGAACAGTATCTTTTTTTTTGTTTCAGTTTAGCAAAAATTGACGGTGACTGTATGGTTCTATTATGGGGGTTTCCTGTTATTTACATTATTAACCTAAATTTAGTTTTATTTAAGAACTTATTATTGACAAATTTAACTTTTACAAAGTAAAATCACTTGATATTCTTACTTACATAAATTATTCACTATGTTTTTATGTTGGCATAAAATATTAGCCTGACCTCTTGGTTTCTTTAACCTACTGATATCTTGAAAACGTTACAATCCTTTTAAATTTTAAATACACCATTGTTTTCAGGGTGAAAAGGCAATTTTAATAGACATGCCGTATGACCATCCTCCCATCACAATTCGGAACTTGACTCCTACATCTTAGACCCAATACTCCTAATATCCCACAATACTTCAAAAGTTAGAGCATCTACCTATATAATGAATGGCATAATTTTAAAATCTTGAAATGTAAACTGTAGAAAAAAGTAGGGAGAAAGGGACTTTATAGCCACATTGTATATAAAACCTAACTGTCTCAAACAAATAATTGCTGTAGTTTGGTGCATAGTAAAATAACTTAAACTGCGTATTTTATGAACTTACATTAGCTGATTATCAGAGTCAACTTGTTTAGTTTTATTAATTAAAAAAAATTCTAGTAAAAGTTTAGCCATATACAGGGGACATTTTAACATATATAAATTGCAAATATCAGAGTTTATACAACTAAAAGGGAAAATAAATCAACGTTTTATTATACTGTGCTACAACAATAAGTAAGAGTTTAATAAATATAATAATATATTTTACTACATGAAAGGAATATTCAAATTTATGTATTACAATAAAGTAGTATTCAAAATTAGTACTATGTAGAGTAAGAAAATAACATGTATATGTTCGGTTTAACAATTTGGGAAGACCGACACAGTTGAGTGTTATGTGTTAAATATATACATATGAACTTCTAATAACAATGATAAAAATACGTCTTGGTTCTCGTGAACCCAAAAAAGATATTTAAATATAATTACTTGAGGAATTTATTAAACGCAATTTAACGTTTCACATAAAAATAAATATGGAAATATAGTAGAGTTGAAAACAAAACACGTACAGCGGGCGGTGCGTAGGTGTAGGGAATTAAATGTTAAGCATTTGTTTCAGTTAACATACCATTTAACATCACGTTTCATTTAATTAAAGTTAATTTCACCTGAAACGTGCATTTATGTTTGGATATAAATGCAACTCTTTATTTTTAGAAAATAAAAAAAAAAATTAATATAAATGCTGCCATTACTTTGATTTAAAAATAAATTTTTATTGATTTCCACTCACTAAAAATAAAAATTTTCCATCTCACTAAAATTTTTATGGGCTACAAATAATGATTAACCATAACTATTTTACCTTCGTACTTGGGTTGATCACATCAGAGACACTATGTGTGTAGATCTAACTGTGCAACTCTTCATCCACCAGTTAAACTGGTGGCGCAGTGCTGTAGTCCAGCTACTTGGGGACAAAGTGTTTGGGAGATTGTAGGCGATAGGTTCCATGCTCGGTTCTCTTAATGCCGACACGGCGTCCGCTCAATGGTTGTCATCAATGTAGACACTACTAGAGAAGTCTGGAGTGTCCGTGTTGAAAGGTAGTCAAGGTTCGGGTGTTGTGTAGAGAAGAGAACTGAGTGTCAGACTTGTCAGTTAGCTGAAAATCAGACCCACACTAAGTGGTTCGGATTCCACGTAACGTTGTAGGTCCCATAGTTGCCCTGGCTATTGGGCTATTAATAAATAGTCCTTTCTGAGCTAAGTCGAACTCAGATAGTAACAATCACTACACTTGTTCATCTACACTCATCACACTCATTCACTCCTCATATTCGCCCATATCTCTACGATCGGCGGAGATGAAGAATGAATAATAAATTAAGATAATGAGCTTTTATTTTTAAAACAAACTAGCCGAGAGTGCTTGCTTAACTACGGGGTGGTTCCCTACACTTGTTTATCTTCCCTCAGTGATTCTCTAATCCATCACATCAATATAAAAGCTCAGCCTGCTGCCGTTATTCTAGATAACACACTTTTATAGTCCAGAAATCCCTATAAGCTTTTATGTCATGTTTATGTTTTTTGTATCAGCTGTTTGAAAGAATATATGAGACTAAATTAATGACAATGTTACTCTCATGAAAAAAAAGAAATGATGAAAAGCTGTTTCTACCGCTTAGGAGTGGAATTTTGAGAAACCCTAAAATTTTTTTGGAAAAGCTAACTTTCCTCAAAATTTTATAAAAATCTGTTCAATGGTTCCGGAGATTTCATGATGATTTCATTGTTTTTGGATCCAAACTTTATAGTATAAAGTTACCATGTATTGAGTGCAGTACTTGCAACCTCTCTGAATCAGCTGTTTTTATTGTTTCTGAGTAAGAATTCTACGTTGATTTAAAACTATTGTCATTGCAATTAGTATTTATAAGCACAAAACAGTTGTTTTTTCTGTGGGAAAATTTAGATTGTAGTCAATTGTTTATTTAGTTTAATTTATAAGTTGATGTTTTAATTAGTTTTGGTCTTGGAAATCAATTAACTGATATTAGCTTTATTTGTGGGTACAGTAGATTAATAAGTGAAATAACTTATAGTTTAATTTTATTTGGAAGTATTCGGATTTTAACCAAATATCCGGGAAAATCGCAGATTAGTTGGTTGCTAAAGTCGGCCTGTTATCATACAACTAATTAGCTTATGGCCTTACACATTAAAATGACTGTCAATTGCGCATCTCTGGTTCAAGATTCTTGGTATACTTGCTCGGCTTAAGTACGTGAGTGGAGAGGGGAATATGTCTATGACTCTGCAGAGTAGCAAGGCATTATTGGAATGATCCTTAAGGATACAATACCGAGGATCATTACCACTGTACTTGTATGGACGGTCGGGTAGGTCAGTGCCACTGTACATGTTTGGGTGGGTGGGTGGGTCATTACCACTGTACTTGTATGGACGGGCGGGTAGGTCAGTGCCACTGTACGTGTTGGGTCAATAGTTCAGTGTGTGTACGGGTGGGTGGGTTGGTCAATAGTTCAGTACGTGTATGGGTGGGAGGGTGGGTTAATACCACTGTACATGTATGAGTGGGAGGGTGGTATAATGGGTTATGTCAGATTTTTCATATTTGACATACACCATTGACATAATGGCGTTACGGCTGACTGGCAAGTAGCTAGGGCACGTGATCTGTAATTTTCAAAAGTTTTGTGTCAAGCCAACGATGTTTATGGCTATCACTGAACCCTAAACGAATACACTTGACTTAATATCAATAACAGAATTTGGGATGCCAAAAATTCCGAATGAACATGTTAAAAGTTTGAGTACCTTAAGAACTGCTGATTCAGGTACGTTTTTTTGTTCATCTTCAAAATATTTAATTTTCATTGGTACCAAGAGTCATTTGGACTCAGTACAAACAACCTCAAGATATATATATATATATATATATATTTTAAGGATACATATTTAAAAAAAAAACAAGAAAAAAACAGTTAAATGAGTGGATCTATTTTAATCATTTAAATTCAATCATTCAAACAGTGCTTCAGTCAACATCTATATATCATATATATATATTAGATGTATAATCTTCTCACCTACTAGTAAGACTTCGGAATGTACTTGCCAATTACAAAAGAAAAGAATATTGAATTAGTGTTTTACCCTTTTTTTGTAAACATTCAATTTATGTAATGTATTTTACGCAATGAAATATAAAAATCACATATTTTGACATTAAAAAGCAAACAAATTAATAATTAAAGGTAAATTTAAAATCCATCCATGATTTTTTATTTATTTTGTTGTATGTGAAAGAACAAGTTGATTTTGTGGGGTTTAAATATGAACATAATCAACCGAAGTGGATATTGAAGAAGGAAGGCCGTGTTTGAACCATTTATTTAACAAAATAACATCTCAATAACTAGTGTGAAAATGTTTGAGTTCTGCTGCCAACCCGCATTTAGCGTGTGGTGAGATGGGCGGTACGGCCAACTGTGGATACTGTAAATAAACCGGCCCTCGGTGCGACCCATTCACTGCTCCGATCGTATGTGTCTGACCGTCACCTCCAGTTGTATGGTACGATACTATCTTGCAAGTATTATAATACATCGGCCCTCGGTGCGACCCATTCACTGTTCCGATCGTATGTGTCTGGGCCGTTACCATCAGTAGTGTGTATACCTTCAGGCCGAGCTTTTATAATGTGATGGACTAGAGGGTACTCGGGGGAAGCGATAAGCAAGCGTAGAGAACTAACCCGTGGCGGGGCAAGGACAGTCAGCTAGTATACTAATAATTGAAATAAAGTTACAATGATTATTAGAAAGTATATAATATCTTAAATTGTGTCATTTTGAATTGATCAAATCCCCTTGGTTATTGTATATAAATATTTAAGAGTACATAATGACCACATATTTTAACATGAGGATTGTTTAGAATTTAATAAATTTGAACAAGTCAATAAATACCATAACATGGAAAAATATAATTACATCATAATTTTTATTTCTTAGTTTCGGCTAGATCGTTTTGAATTTAATACCAATGTTTTGTTCATTTTTATAAAAAAGGCATTAAGAATTTAAAGAAATTAAACATGATGCTTTTCGATATAATGCGTAACTATTGACGATTTCAATTGCCATGCTGGCGGAAACCAACCTCTTCGTTACACTTTTATATGTAAGGCCATTAAAAAGGTTTGTTTTTTAAAAGTAATATCGTAAAAAATTATTATTGAATTTATTATTATTAATAAATGAGTTTATCATAATATACCAAATTCATTTATTAATTCCTACTCTTTTTAGGTAACTTAAAGTAGGGTTGACGTATCTGAGGTCACGTCAGCTGCAAACATTAGGAACATATTCGTACAAATTGTTTACGGAGGGTAAATAAACTTTTGTTCTACAAATAAATGTCAAGGTCAAGACAAAAGCACCTGGTCAAACTGCTATTTAGTGGTTAATGAAGCCTAACTGTTTAAAATAGTTTAGAACAAACAGTATCCAACAATAGCTACTAGAAGCGACCGCTTTACCTTGGCAAACCAGCACCACAATGTAAATACTTGTCGGTAATGCAGTTTCCCAGCATCGGACGCCTCGTACAGATACAAGAAAACTGATCAGACGCAAGGAACAGGTTGTTCGACACAGTGCGGATTGGAGTGTAAATGGAGCCAAATTTCAGTTACTATAAATATTTTGCTAGTCAAGGGACTGGATGAAATTAAATATATACAGGGTGTCCCTGAACTCTCTGAGGATATTTTTATGTATTGATTGTGGGTCATAAAAAGACATAATATGATATTTAAACATTCCAAATCTTCAGTACCCATTCAGCCACCATTTTGTATTTTTTACAAATTATTTTTATTTTTAAAACTATTTAACCTAGAACTCAAATTTGGTACACACATAATTAAAACCATTTAATTACTGAAAAAAAAATCAAAAACCTTTTTCAATTATTTTGAAAATGGTGGCTCTTTGAAATGTTTGATCCTTAATAACCTTGGAAAGGTAAGGAATACAAAAACTACAAGAATACATTTATTTTGAAAATTAAATTTTCAATCCAAAAAAGTAAAGTTGAATGAAATCGGATGACAAACAATTGAGATTTGAGTATTTTTGTATTTAATCATTTACGCGTCAATGTGTCAGCCGTGATGTCGTGCCGCGCGAGGCAACCACAACAATATTCTGATTACTTTCATCCAAAACACTACAGTAAATTGATTTTTAACATTATTGTAACGAAAATGTCCCTAGCAGGCAACGGGGAAAAAGTTGCAAGTGATTTTCGTTGTTATCAGTTCAAAAGTAATTTCAACCTTAAGTAGTGCCATAAAAACTAAAATTGTTGTAAACTTTTGGTTGGTAGAATTGTTGAAGGTGTTGGAATCATCATGAAGAAAATTAATTTGCTGCTGTGTGCCAGTCACTTTCTAATAGTTTTTCTTTGCAAACATTAGGAGGACAAATTTTGAGCATAGTTCATAATGTGAAAATAAATTTTATTAAAGATCATTTTATAAAATAATGCTTTTTAATTTTAACTGTTTTATGTCTACTAACTGCTTTGCATCACAAATACATTTTACAACAATTTTAGTTTTTAGGGCACTACTAGGTTGGCATTAATTTTTAATTTAATGACAACGAAAAATCATCTGCAAAAATTTCCCCATTGGGGAATGCCTTAGGGGCATTTTTATTACAATAACATCACAAATTACTTTATTGTAATGTTTTGGATTAAAGTAATCAGAATAGATCTCTGATGTATTGTTGTGGTTTACTCGCGCTGCACGACATCACGGCTGACACATTGACGCGTAAATGATTAAATACAAAAATACTCAAATATCGATTGTTTGTCATACGATTTCATTCAACTTTACTTTTTTGGATTGAAAATGTAATTTTCAAAAAAGGTATTCTTGTGATCTTTTGGTCTTTTTCATCTTTCAACAGTTATTAAGGATCAAAGATCTAAAAGAGTCACTATTTGGAAAATAATTAAAAAAGGTTTTTAATTTTTTAATTTCAGCAAGGAAATGGTTTTAATTATGTGTATACCCCATTTGAACTCTAAAGGATAAATGGTTTCATAAATAAAAAATAATTTGTAACTGGAGGTGATTTGGAATGTTTAAATATGATATGATGTCTTTTTTTGACCCACAATCAATACAAAAAATATCCTAAGAGAATTCAGGGACACCAATAAGTTAAAAAAAACATTCTTTTAAACACTATGGAAAGTACGTTGTACCTAAAATTTCATTTTAGATTTACAAATTTTCTTTCCTTTGGTAGCCGGCGTTGAAAGCTATAGGCCTACTATACACACATACAATATTTTCCAAAGTCAAACTCCCTAACCACTTCTGATCAGTAACTAGATAAATATTATATTACGTTTTTATGAGCTAACATCACGCTATCAAAATTGTTTTATGTACCATAAAAGCACTTGAAAATGGAACAGACACGCATGCAATTGGCTGATATTGGGGATCGGAAAGTAACAGCGTTGGTTTGTAGAGAACTAAGCTCGGTGACTATTGCCCATGCAATTTATCTCTAAGGACAATAACACTTATCTAATTTTTTGCTGTTATTGTGGTGCAATGATACTTAGCAAGCTAATTAAAAAAAATTTGTTTTGTAAAAAGCAAAATATATATATATATATATATATTATTAGACTGATTAGTTGCATTAAAAATGTATGCTAGGGTGAGTGCACCAGTGAATGACCATTTAAGCTTGAGTTTCCACTTGAATCTTACATATGAGAACAGCCTATTACACCACAGTTATGGAACAGTTTAAACGTGTTTCCCGTAGTCTTCTGTACTTCCTAACTATAAAACTTAATGTATTATGTTTAAACGGAGTATTGAAAAATACAATTTATTGTACATAAATCATTGGACCAGTGAAAGACCGACTGAATCATTATTTATTGTTGGCTAGGATTTTTGATCTTAAAATGAGTGGATGTGAACTGATTTTCCTTAACATATTTACTACAGAATTTAGATATTAAGTTTATTACTATGTTTACATGTCAATTACATATAATAAATTACAGTATAAATCAATAATGAAGAAACAATGTGAAATACAGCTGCCCTTGTTCATTGTATGGTGGGGAAGCGGTAGATAACTGGGTGGAACTTTCAAGGGAAGGCACATTAGCTAATTTTGATTATACAATTGGAAAATAATTAACTCACTGGAAACCGATTGTACCACCTTAATGATTCATAAGACTTCTGTAGAGTTTAAAAGGATACAAATAGTAGAAAGCTGTGCTCCTATTGTTTATAAGGTAATTAATAGAATAAACAATCTTTTCTCCTGGCCAAACCTAATTTAAACCTAACTTCAAGAAGGGAAAGCCATTCTAAGACAAGAGACATTCGCCCTCGAAAAACAATTAATTGGTCCCAGAAAGGCTCTTCCATCTCTCATTGTCACTAACACTGGATTGGGTCGTTCGGTCACGTGCGGATTCAGTTGCCTAACCTCTTTGTCTGTGATTAAACTGGCAGCAACAAGACGTGGATAAAACACACACACACACACACACACACACACACACACACACACACACACACACACACACACACACACACACACACACACACACACACACACACACACACACACACACACACACACACACACACACACACACACACACACACACACACACACACACACACACACACACACACACACACACACACACACACACACACACACACACACACACACACACACACACACACACACGCGCACACACGCACGCACGCACGAGCGCGCACGCGCACACGCGCGCACACACACACACACACACACACACACACACACACACACACACACACACACACACACACACACACACACACACACACACACACACACACGCACACACACACAAAGCGCGCTCGCACGCACGCACGCGCGCGCACACGCGCGCAAGTACGCAAGCACGCACCGCCCATGTATTCTGACTGGATAACATATTAACTGCCATGTGTATCATTTTTGATACACAAGATTCTAGTTATTTAAGTCATGTGTATCAGTTCTGATACAAATTAAATTTTTGGTCTAGTCCATGTGTATCACTAATGAACCTGTTTATATAGGATTTAGCATATAACATGAATTTTCTATTCGGCGAATTAATGTATACAATATGTGACAAACAAATTTGGTTGAAATAAATTATTCTAAGTTTATATATCTACTTTAAAAGGGTAGCTGCATTTTAACAAGCTATATGAACTTACACAACTTGTTAAAAATAATATTAGGAGTTTGAAAAGGGGAAAATTGTTTACATTTTACGTTTACAGTAATAATGTTCAAATAAGTAACATCTCAGATTATAAACAGAATTTTGTCATTATTTTCATTATTTTTCTAATTCTCAACCACATAAAAAAGAACATTATTTGCCAAAAAGAAAATACACTAAATTGAATGAAATTATAAACTGCTGCATAAGGAAAAAGCAGTTTTTTCCTATAAATGGTTTGTCTCATTCACAAATAGTTTTGTAATCTTTTTTCGTCTTAGGTGATCTCCATCAATTTTTGAAAGTAAAAAGTATCAATTAGTTGCTTATAAAACTTAGAACAAATAAATAATTATATAATATTTTACAAAGTCAAGATGAAAACAACAAATAAAGAAAATAATGTGTATGTGAATAAATAATACACATAGCTTTATCGTCAAATTGTGAGAAAATATTATGTACCAGGCCGCGTGTGTCATTTTTGTACACTTCAATAAAATCATAATACAAGGGTTTAAAATGGTTGGAATCAGTTTTTATCCATAGCGTTGAATTTTAAGCCCAAATAAGCCTAAATATGAACTTGGCCTAGATGATCAAAACACATTTTATATGGTTGCAGTTAATGTGTGGACAATGACTTCTTTGTACCTAACAATAACAAAACAACTTATCACATAAAAAGGGGCTATTCTATTTACTTTCGGTTGATTAAAGATCACAATTACCAACTTTTTTGCAATTGGTCAGGATATCTTTCAAAGTAATATTTTAGTTATACTATTAATATTAAATAAAACAAATTGCTCATACGAGCTCAAAATTCAACAAATTTATTTTAAATTATATGATTGATTAATATAAATATGGTGCTTATATACTATATTTACTTGCATTCGTAATGAAAGCCATTCAAAAACACTCCTAAAGTGTAAACAACTCGCATATTGGCTGTTAAAGCCAGTAATTGAGTTCCAGGTTGTTTGGTGTATTCTCAACTTTGTTAAAGGCATCTTGTAACTTTGACATTGCCACTTCCGAGCTCCATTTGTAAACATGCAGTTTGTTAGCTAAGTTAGGTGTACTTGATGCGTCGCTTTAATTTACTTAACTTTAGTTTACAAAGTCAAGTTATTACCGAAGTTAAAAAAAGTTCCAAGTGTAATTGATTTGAAATTCATGGTAAAATCTTTTGGCATTATAATTTTAAAATGTTACCTCTCAAGTGACCGTGTTATACAAATGCACTTATTGTTGTTATACTTACTAAAATGGAATAAACTATTTCCGTTGTCCCAAAATCAGATAAAAATGTACATAAAACCGAAAGCCAGCCACCATTTGTTCATGATCAAAGTTGAGTTTCATTATTTAGTAAAGGCCTTTATAGTAATCACGTAATTTTCTTATGTAAGGTACATAGTTAAGCTACGCTCTATTAGAAGAAGTAGTGTAAACAGCTGCCAGATTTTACATTTATATCGGCACTAGGGGACACCCTTGCACGCTTCGCGTGCCAACCCAGACGCGCTCGATGCACTCGATACACCTCTGTGTTTGGCCTCGGCATGTGACTTTTGACTAGAGACAATAGTGGATTAATTGTATAGCGTAAAATCACAATATTACATTTATTTACAGTATCTCACTCACACTACTTGTGTTGCTACATATTTATTAATATAAATAACAAGTGGTATTATTTAGCCTATTTCAAACGTGTTCATTCCATTTGTTTTTTTAATAGCTGAAGATTAAACTCTTAATGTATCAATAGTATAATGTCAAATATACAAAATAAACACGTTTATATTTATTTACAAAACAGTTGTTATTAATATCCTAAAACCATTACAATGTTATCATTATGGACAATGTTTTAGGGATGGTTTCTACCCTTAGGAGTAATTTATCAAGACGAAAGTACTTTAGTTGTTCTATATAAGACCTAAAGAAACAGTGTAGAAAATTTCAGCTCTCTACATACATGGAAAGTTGGAGAATTAGTGATGAGTTAGTGAGCCAAGGCTTTGGCTTTTATACATGTGTATGTAAATATAAAGTGATATTTATGTGTTGTAAGTCCATATAAGTTTTCATTTTACACTACATAAAATGAAGCCAAAGTATGTTCAATTTAGGTTATACGTAAATAAGGTAAAAGCGAGCTTTGATTAGAAAATATGTTCAAGAAATATCCACTAGTTAAACAAGGCGCCCCTAGAGGAAAATATTATCAAGTTTTTATAAGCTTCTTACCTGAGCTTCGTTTCTCATCTGTTTACAGTTACCGTTTGATGACAATGAACTTTTTTAATATCTCATGAACGTCTCATGTTTAACAGTACTACAGAATATTATTCTTTATTATGCACTCATTGCTATATTAAGATACACATAACGTCAATAATGCTTGTTATATATTGACGTTACACAAAATACGCAGTATTTTGAAACTTTAATCATTTCAAATGAAATGCCACATTTTCAGTATAGATGCAATGATATTGACAATAATTTTGATAAACAGACAAAACATGACTTGAAGCAAAGAGAAGCGACTACAGAAAGCTCATACAGCAATTGCGAAGAATTTGTTATATTTGGATAAAAAATATAACTTTTCTGGTCAAATGGATATTTCGTGATATAATAACGACAAACTTTGTACTCGTATTATGGAAAGAAAGGGGTGAAACTATGAGATCAGTGAAAGTCTGACAGCCTTGATTATGTACACCAACAATAGATGTGTCATCTAATAGGAATATTTGTGGCAGTAATTTTGTTAGTTTGTAAGTTGTAGTCTGTAAAAAGGAATATATATATTATTAGACTGATTAGTTGCATTAAAAATGCATGCTAGGGTGAATGCACTAGTGAATGACCATTTAAGCTTGAGTTTCCACTTGAATCTTACATATGAGAACAGCCTATTACACCACAGTTATGGAACAGTTTAAACGTGTTTCCTGTGTATTCTCCTGTACTTCCTAACTATAAAACTTAATGTATTATGTTTAAACAGAGTATTGAAAAATACAATTTATTGTAGATAAATCATTGGACCAGTGAAAGACCACTGAATAATTATTTATTGTTGGTTAGGATTTTTCATCTTAAAATGAGTTTAACATGTTTTTCCTTAACATGTTTACTACAAAATTTAGATATTAAGTTTATTACTATGTTTACATGACTGTGAGTAGATGGCAAAAGCTGATAAGTCATGTTTTGCAAATTTTTCAGGAGAGCAATTTTAAAGTTTGCGCATTTAGGAAAAATCATCTGTTACATTATTTGATCCAAATTTTATATCAATCCATGCAGCTGTTATTTAGATATCTAAAAACAAAAACTTATTGCTTAACCATTTTAGTTTGATTTGTTATTAGCATTTTAATAAATTTTGTCAAAGATGTCATGTTTTGTCATCTGCCATATGACTCAAACTGCTATACAATCAGATAGGGAAATCATACTTAATTTATTGTATGGATAGATTAAGTCTATGGTTATTTTCTAAGCAATCACTTATTATTCTAAATGGGTTTATATGTATTTGGGTAGTTTGCAGTTTATTTTAAGCAAGGAAAAAAGTATAAAACGTTTAGTTTGAAAGGCTTTATGACAATAATAGGCCGACTCAGTAATAATAGTTGGTTTTAATAAAATTCAGTCTTACATCAGTCTTTACAAGTTATATTTTTTAACTAACGTATTGAGTTGAGAAAGACAAATTATTTAAAAAAATATTCTAAGAGAAAAAAACAACAGCTGAGTAAAACTAAACTTATTCTTCCTTTTAAAAGTCTGTATTATTAAACTTATTCTTCATAATCCAAGTGTAAACACCATTACTTCCTTTTCTTCACAAAGATAAAAACTAACTTTCATCCTCTTCAGCCAAGTCATCCAATTCATCAAATTCAAGGCTGTTGTTATCAGTAGCCAGCTTCTTGTAGAAAGAATGGAACTGAGGATCAATAAGGTTGAACATGGAGAGAAGGTCCTTCTTTTTCTTTGGGTTTACTGGCAAAGCTCTTGTATAGGATCTTGCAACTTCAACGTTTTCTGGCCGACCCTTCTTACCTCTCAAGATACTGAAAGATCTGAACGGAGAAAAAGGATTAAGGTCATACTTGAAATATATTCTTCCAAAGTCTTGGGTGTACCTTAACCACCGTACTTTTAACCATTCAACTTTTTGTTTGTCGTCGTCAACTTTTCGATGTACCAGCACATTTTTCAATAAACTAGAAAAGTCTTTAAAGTAATGTTGGTCCATTTCAATTACTTTGAATTTCTTTCTTCCAGATAATATGCGGACAAACTGACACCAATCACGTGGTACCATGATCCTGTACTGATCACTACTATTGCTTGCGTTGGCTGAAGAGCGGTTTCTTTTTAGCTCTTTCAATACGAGCGTGATCACTATCACATTCGAGGCGTGTATGGCCAGGCAGCAAAAACTTTTGATCTATAACTTGAATGGTTTTTTTCTTTGTCAGAGCGTAAGAAAACATGGTGGCAATGTTAATATTCCGATTTTGCCCTCCACAAGTGTCAGAGTATGTGGTGACATGCTCGATATTATCTGGAAGATCCATCAACTTTTTAAAGACACAAGAGGCAATGTCATCTGAGCCTCTGCCTGCATCAATTTCACTCCACATGCAGCAGTAAGAAGACTCTTGATCATTCGAACAGTCTCTTATAGTGAGGTTGTACATAGATAGAAACCTCTTGTAATAAGCAATATTAGATGACAAGTAGGGTACAGGGAGAACCTGTTGGAGATCAAACACCAATAGAGCTCTATTGTCATAGAATTTTGAAAGGTTTTTATCATGACTTTTCATATCATAACCCTCCTGAGCTTCCTTCACGTGAGAGTCATGCATATCCGAAATGATTTGGCGATCTGATTTATTTGTTGAATGTCTTATCCTTAAAATGTACTCATCACATTTGTTGCATGTGTCAATGAATGGCTGTTTGAATTTATAGCCTTTGGCATTAAACTGTTTTCTAAAAACATCATAACATGCTGATTTCTGATGACCATTTTCAATTCTGTGTTCACAGTATTCCTTATACATAATCTTTATATTTAAATTACTTGGTAGAAATATTTTTTTTGACGAGCTATCACGCGTAGCGTAGTGACTCTCATGCCTTGGATATCTGTCAATAAACATATTAATTTCTTCTATTTCATCACTTGAAGTTTTTAACTGTTGTGGGTGCTTACCACGCATATCTCCCTGGATAATGCCACTTGAAGAAGCCTTAACTTTTTGAATAATGACATCGACCTTGCCTCTATTTAATCCAAAAACACCCATGAACATATTTTTACAAACTTCTATTTCAGTTGTATCTAAGGTAATGTAGTACGATACAGTCACGAGCCGATCACGTGTAACTTTTGTGTCACTGTTATCTTCCTTTTTTCTACAAACAGATGGTCTGGAAATTTTAATTCTGTCAGCTAATGCTTGGTCCCTTGCACAAACTGGCAGTGTATAAAAGTCATTAAATATTTTTCTTTGGTCTTCTGGTTTGATCTTCTCATCGCACTTCCTTTTATTGCAGCACTTTCCAACTGGTTTGAATACCTTGGCTGAAAATAATACACCTTTTCTATTTTTATAGTCCAATCCTTGATCCTTTTTCAGCTTTTCTTCTTCTCTTTTTCTAATACCTTTCATTCTTTTTACACATTTACTGGTTTTACTACATTGTATTGTGTTTTCGGAGTTCTCGTTCTCGTTGCAGTTTTCTAGATTTAGGCCTACTTCATTTTCAGCTAGTTTTAACGTAGGCCTACTGGCATAAGCCTTGGGATGGGCTTTGGTGTTTCTGTGGGTAGATAGACCATCATCTGTAAAAAACAAATTGTATTAGTGAATATCAACTGCAGTACATCTGCATGGCTCATCAAATTTATAATTAAATGAAATTATATTAAAAATAAACATCGGAAGGAATTAAATAGATTTTTCTTAAAAAAGATTTTCTCCCATTACCAACACACAATGGCATCGATTATCGCTCGGCACTTTAGCTTTGTTAAGTCTGCTGTTTTAGCCTGGCATAAGAATTCACTTGTACATTTGCCTTTCTTAGCCAACGGGCAAATTAGCTTCACTCCATTTCCCTCCTTAGTCTTGCAAATCTGTATTGGTTACCTTTATTCTAGAGCTATACCAAGCTATACATATCAAAGTTTTTTTTAAAGATTTAATGTATAACTATTTATGCGGGACTAACATTTTGATTCATCTTCCATAAGATTAGTAAGGGTTGTTAGTAGTTTCAATCATGTACAGAACCACTGCAAGTGGATGTTGATTGAAAATACAAAATTTCAAACTTGACTGCAACTGCTGTATCTGTAATAACACGCATTAGGCAATAAGAGAATTAAACTGTGGAGTAGGCCTAATGTAATGCAGTACCAATAAAATGGGATGTATTTTGATGATTGTTTCACTTTCTCCACAGTAAACAATTAATTCTCCTATTCATAGAACAGTAGAAAAAAATGTTATTAATGAAATAAGCCTACCTTTACTTTTATTATGTTCTTCGGAACATCTTTCTCTAATTTTTTGTCTCTTTGCGTTACTTTCTGAATCAGGCAACCAATCAGGATCAGAATCTGTGTCGTCCACATCACTTCCACAAATGGCCTGCAAAAAATAAAGTCATTAATGACGAACATTAAAAATACGTACGTGCAATATGTGGTAGTTTATAGACAGTTTCAAATCTATGATATATTTTATATTCTCATAAAATAGAAAATATGGCTCACCTGAAAAAGACTATTTTTTTTTTCATTTTCTACCAATTCTTCGTTATTTTTACTAACTTCCTTACCAATTTTCTTGCTTATGGATTCAATAAGCTTGTATTCTTCATTTTCGAAAGAAATACATTCTTCAAAACTTACAGGCATCTCCTGAAAATAAGAAGTAACTTTGAAGTACCGGTAACTGTATATTTAAAGTTAGTGTAGAAGCTATTTATGTTATCAAGCTATTTAATTTGTTAAAATACTTTTGATATCAATGTTAAAAAAACTTAATTAAATCTTAATATAGGCTATTGAAACTAAACTAATTCTCTAAACAAACATGTTTTAACGTTTACTTAAACGGGATAACTCTAGTGAATAAAGTAAAAGTAATTAACCTAGTTAGTCAATTCTAGTAACTTACATCAAGTGAGGCAAGTTGGATTTCGATGTCCATCTCCATCGGACTATTTACGGGAGATTCAGTTTCAATTTCCACATTTTGTGATATTTCAATAGGAAGACTTTCCAATACGGGAATTTCCAGATTATCTCCGATGTCTTCAATAATTGTAATGGGAAGATTATCTAAGTCAACATCTTGCTGATCGCCTCCAAAATTTGGATTAATTTCCCCTTCCAAAAAGTAATGAGTGTCTTCTATTTCCATTGGAAAAACCTCCACTTCAGAAACAGTAGGATTAGGCCTAAGCCTATCCTGTAACAAAATAATAACTTAGTAATTGGTTGCTATTAAGATTCAAATACATAAGCCAGTTTTTAAACAAAAACAATATAAAATATTCTTGCTTTCATATTACTGTACACTTATGCACATTAGATATTACAAGAATAGTATAATATCTCTTATGATATCATAAAATCAAATACTAACCTCAAAGTTTGTATCCATGTCATCCCAGTTTTCACTCTCTGACTGAGCAGGAATTCCATCTTCCTTTGTTGCCAAAGAAACTAACAGTTTTGTCCGACGACTTACACTGATATTTTCTTTTGAATTCATTACTTTACGTAGTTTACTTTTTAAAAAAACACATTTCAATAATTAGTACTTTGGACAGCATTAGAATCTAAGAACTAGCAAATGACAAAACATGGTATGTTTATATATCAGCTGATGCAATTTCAAAATTTGACTTAAATGAGGATGGCAAAAGCTGATAAATCTTGTTATCAAGTTTTGCCATCTGTTAAAACTACAAATGTGTTACCTTTGAAACCTTCTGTTGTGGATAAGAAAACATAACAGGTTTTGTCATCTTAAGATTGATTATTAATAAAACCTGCAAAATATAACAAAACCTGATATAATTACTTATCAAATTTTGCCATCTACACGATGATTCGATTATCTTAAACCCAATGTCGAGTAGTTGATATATACTGACATAACAAAATTTGTCATCTTTAGTATTGGAGAAAAACTACATATCAGGTTTGGGCAAGGCCTATATCTCAGTTATTAATAGAGATACAACTTATCTGATTATGGCATCTTGTAGATCACTCTTTTATGAACACGCCCATATGCATAACTCAATTTGGCCAAAAACATGACTTATCAGCTTTTGTCATCTACTCACAGATGTCAATTACATATAATAAATTACAGTATAAATCAATAATGAAGAAACAATGTGAAATACAGCTGCCCTTGTTCATTGTATGGTGGGGAAGCGGTAGATAACTGGGTGGAACTTTCAAGGGAAGGCACATTAGCTAATTTTGATTATACAATTGGAAAATAATTAACTCACTGGAAACCGATTGTACCACCTTAATGATTCATAAGACTTCTGTAGAGTTTAAAAGGATACAAATAGTAGAAAGCTGTGCTCCTATTGTTTATAAGGTAATTAATAGAATAAACAATCTTTTCTCCTGGCCAAACCTAATTTAAACCTAACTTCAAGAAGGGAAAGCCATTCTAAGACAAGAGACATTCGCCCTCGAAAAACAATTAATTGGTCCCAGAAAGGCTCTTCCATCTCTCATTGTCACTAACACTGGATTGGGTCGTTCGGTCACGTGCGGATTCAGTTGCCTAACCTCTTTGTCTGTGATTAAACTGGCAGCAACAAGACGTGGATAAAACACACACACACACACACACACACACACACACACACACACACACACACACACACACACACACACACACACACACACACACACACACACACACACACACACACACACACACACACACACACACACACACACACACACACACACACACACACACACACACACACACACACACACACACACACACACACACACACACACACACACACACACACACACACACACACACACACACACACACACACACACACACACACACACACACGCGCGCACACACGCACGCACGCACGCGCACGCGCACACGCGCGCACACACACACACACACACACACACACACACACACACACACACACACACACACACACGCACACACCCACAAAGCGCGCTCGCACGCACGCACGCGCGCGCACACGCGCGCAAGTACGCAAGCACGCACCGCCCATGTATTCTGACTGGATAACATATTAACTGCCATGTGTATCATTTTTGATACACAAGATTCTAGTTATTTAAGTCATGTGTATCAGTTCTGATACAAATTAAATTTTTGGTCTAGGCCATGTGTATCAATAATGAACCTGTTTATATGGGATTTGGATTTAGCATACAACCTGAATTTTCAATTTGCCGAATTAATGTATACAATATGTGACATACAAAATGTGGTTGAAATAAGTTATTCTAAGTTTATATATGTGTTTTAAAAGAGTAGCTGCATTTTAACAAGCTATATGAACCTATACAACTTGTTAAAAATTATATTAGGAGTTTGAAAAGGGGAAAATTGTTTACATTTTACATTTACAGTAATAATGTTCCGATTAGCTACATCTCAGATTAGAAACAGAATTTTATCATTATTTTCATTATTTTTCTAATTCTCAACCACATAAAAAAGAACATTATTTGCCAAAAAGAAAATACACTAAATTGAATGAAATTATAAACTGCTGCATAAGGAAAAAGCAGTTTTTTCCTATAAATGGTTTGTCTCATTCACAAATAGTTTTGTAATCTTTTTTCGTCTTAGGTGATCTCCATCAATTTTTGAAAGTAAAAAGTATCAATTAGTTGCTTATAAAACTTAGAACAAATAAATAATTATATAATATTTTACAAAGTCAAGATGAAAACAACAAATAAAGAAAATAATGTGTATGTGCATAAATAATACACATAGCTTTATCGTCCAATTGTGAGAAAATATTATGTACCAGGCCGCGTGTATCTTTTTTGTACACTTCAATAAAATCATAATACAAGGGTTTAAAATGGTTGGAATCAGTTTTTATCTATAGCGTTCAATTTTAAGCCCAAATAAGCCTAAATATGAACTTGGCCTAGATGATCAAAATACATTTTATATGGTTGCAGTTAATGTGTGGACAATGACTTCTTTGTACCTAACAATAACAAAACAACTTATCACATAAAAAGGGGCTATTCTATTTACTTTCGGTTGATTAAAGATCACAATTACCAACTTTTTTGCAATTGGTCAGGATATCTTTCAAAGTAATATTTTAGTTATACTATTAATATTAAATAAAACAAATTGCTCATACGAGCTCAAAATTCAACAAATTTATTTTAAATTATATGATTGATTAATATAAATATGGTGCTTATATACTATATTTACTTGCATTCGTAATGAAAGCCATTCAAAAACACTCCTAAAGTGTAAACAACTCGCATATTGGCTGTTAAAGCCAGTAATTGAGTTCCAGGTTGTTTGGTGTATTCTCAACTTTGTTAAAGGCATCTTGTAACTTTGACATTGCCACTTCCGAGCTCCATTTGTAAACATGCAGTTTGTTAGCTAAGTTAGGTGTACTTGATGCGTCGCTTTAATTTACTTAACTTTAGTTTACAAAGTCAAGTTATTACCGAAGTTAAAAAAAGTTCCAAGTGTAATTGATTTGAAATTCATGGTAAAATCTTTTGGCATTATAATTTTAAAATGTTACCTCTCAAGTGACCGTGTTATACAAATGCACTAATTGTTGTTATACTTACTAAAATGGAATAAACTATTTCCGTTGTCCCAAAATCAGATAAAAATGTACATAAAACCGAAAGCCAGCCACCATTTGTTCATGATCAAAGTTGAGTTTCATTATTTAGTAAAGGCCTTTATAGTAATCACGTAATTTTCTTATGTAAGGTACATAGTTAAGCTACGCTCTATTAGAAGAAGTAGTGTAAACAGCTGCCAGATTTTACATTTATATCGGCACTAGGGGACACCCTTGCACGCTTCGCGTGCCAACCCAGACGCGCTCGATGCACTCGATACACCTCTGTGTTTGGCCTCGGCATGTGACTTTTGACTAGAGACAATAGTGGATTAATTGTATAGCGTAAAATCACAATATTACATTTATTTACAGTATCTCACTCACACTACTTGTGTTGCTACATATTTATTAATATAAATAACAAGTGGTATTATTTAGCCTATTTCAAACGTGTTCATTCCATTTGTTTTTTTAATAGCTGAAGATTAAACTCTTAATGTATCAATAGTATAATGTCAAATATACAAAATAAACACGTTTATATTTATTTACAAAACAGTTGTTATTAATATACTAAAACCAACACAATGTTATCATTATGGACAATGTTTTAGGGATGGTTTCTACCCCTTAGGAGTAATTTTTCAAGATGAAAGTACTTTAGTTGTCCTATTTAAGATCTAAAGAAACAGTGTAGAAAATTTCAGCTCTCTACCTACATGGGATGTTGAAGAATTAGTGATGAGTGAGCCAGGGCTTGGCTTTTATACATGTGTATGTAAATATAAAGTGATATTTATGTGTTGTAAGTCCATATAAGTTTTCATTTTACACTACATAAAATGAAGCCAAAGTATGTTCAATTTAGGTTATACGTAAATAAGGTAAAAGCGAGCTTTGATTAGAAAATATGTTCAAGAAATATCCACTAGTTAAACAAGGCGCCCCTAGAGGAAAATATTATCAAGTTTTTATAAGCTTCTTACCTGAGCTTCGTTTCTCATCTGTTTACAGTTACCGTTTGATGACAATGAACTTTTTTAATATCTCATGAACGTCTCATGTTTAACAGTACTACAGAATATTATTCTTTATTATGCACTCATTGCTATATTAAGATACACATAACGTCAATAATGCTTGTTATATATTGACGTTACACAAAATACGCAGTATTTTGAAACTTTAATCATTTCAAATGAAATGCCACATTTTCAGTATAGATGCAATGATATTGACAATAATTTTGATAAACAGACAAAACATGACTTGAAGCAAAGAGAAGCGACTACAGAAAGCTCATACAGCAATTGCGAAGAATTTGTTATATTTGGATAAAAAATATAACTTTTCTGGTCAAATGGATATTTCGTGATATAATAACGACAAACTTTGTACTCGTATTATGGAAAGAAAGGGGTGAAACTATGAGATCAGTGAAAGTCTGACAGCCTTGATTATGTACACCAACAATAGATGTGTCATCTAATAGGAATATTTGTGGCAGTAATTTTGTTAGTTTGTAAGTTGTAGTCTGTAAAAAGGAATATATATATTATTAGACTGATTAGTTGCATTAAAAATGCATGCTAGGGTGAATGCACTAGTGAATGACCATTTAAGCTTGAGTTTCCACTTGAATCTTACATATGAGAACAGCCTATTACACCACAGTTATGGAACAGTTTAAACGTGTTTCCTGTGTATTCTCCTGTACTTCCTAACTATAAAACTTAATGTATTATGTTTAAACAGAGTATTAAAAAATACAATTTATTGTAGATAAATCATTGGACCAGTGAAAGACCACTGAATAATTATTTATTGTTGGTTAGGATTTTTGATCTTAAAATGAGTAGATGTTTAACATGTTTTTCTTAACATGTTTACTACAAAATTTAGATATTAAGTTTATTACTATGTTTACATGTTAATTACATATAATAAATTACAGTATAAATCAATAATGAAGAAACAATGTGAAATACAGTTGCCCTTGTTCATTGTATGGTGGGGCAGCGGTAGATAACTGGGTGGAACTTTCAAAGGAGGCACATTAGCTAATTTTGATTATACAATTGGAAAATAATTAACTCACTGGAAACCGATTGCACCACCTTAATGATTCATAAGACTTTTGTAGAGTTTAAAAGGTTACAAATTTTAGAAAGCTGTGCTCCTATTGCTTATAAGGTAATTAATAGTATAAACAATATTTTCTACTGGCCAAACCTAATTTAAACCTAACTTCAAGAAAGGAAAGCCATTCTAAGACAAGAGACCTTCGCCCTCGACAAACAATTAATTGGTCCCAGAAAGGCTCTTCCATCTCTCATTGTCACTAACACTGGATTGGGTCGTTCGGTCACGTGCGGTTTCAGTTGCCTTACCTCTTTGTCTGTGATTAAACTGGCAACAAGACGCGGATGTCTCAATTATGTATAGTGTGCTCAAAATATTTAGCAACACCACTTGCACTTTAGGTACACAATTACCAACTTTTTTTGCAATTGGTCATGATAGATTTCAACGTAATATTTTAGTTATACTATTAATATTAAATAAAACAATTTGCTCATACGAGCTTAAAATTCAACAAATTTATTTTAAATTATATGATTGATTAATATAAATATGGTGCTTATATACTATATTTACTTGGATTCGTAATGAAAGCCATTCAAAAACATTCCTAAAGTGTAAACAACTCGCATATTGGCTGTTAAAGCCAGTAATTGAGTTCCAGGTTGTTTGATGTATTCTCAACTTTGTTAAAGGCATCTTGTAACTTTGACATTGCCACTTCCGAGCTCCATTTGTAAACGTGCAGTTTGTTAGCTAAGTTAGGTGTACTTGATGCGTCGCTTTAATTTACTTAACTTTAGTTTACAAAGTCAAGTTATTACCGAAGTTAAAAAAAATTCCAAGTGTAATTGATTTGAAATTCATGGTAAAATGTTTTGGCATTATAATTTTAAAATTTTATCTTTCAAGTGACCGTGTTATACAAATGTACTAATTGTTGTTATACTTACTAAAACGGAATAAACTATTTCCGTTGTCCCAAAATCAGATAAAAATGATCACATAAAACCGAAAGCCAGCCGTCATTTGTTCATGATCAAAGTTGAGTTTCATTATTTAGTAAAGGCCTTTATAGTAATCACGTAATTTTCTTATGTAAGGTACATAGTTAAGCTACAGTCTATTAGAAGAAGTAGTGTACACAGCTTCATATATTGCAATAATATATTGCTTAATATATGAAATTACACAGATTGTCCATATTGAAAGAATCTATCTGTACAGTATAATTGACCCACCCACCCACCCATACAAATACAGTGGTATTGACCCCCCCCACCCATACACATACAGTGGTATTGACCCACCCGCCCACACATACTAGTACAGTAGTATTGACCCACCCACCCACCCATACACGTACAGTAGTATTGACCCACCCGCCCACCCATACACATGCAGTGGTATTGACCCACCCACCCACCCATACACGTACAGTGGTACTGACCCACCCGTGCACATACAGTGGTATTGACCCACCCGCCCACCCATACACGTACAGTAGTATTGTCCTACCCGCCCTCCCGTACACGTACAGTGGTAATGACCCACCCGCCCACCTGTACATATACAGTGGTATTGACCCACCCGCCCACCTATACACGTACAGTTGTATTGACCAACCCGCCCACCCATACACGTACAGTGGTATTGACCCACCCGTGCACATACAGTGGGATTGACCCACCCGCCCACCCATACACGTACGTTGGTAGTGACCCACCCGCCCACCCATACACGTACGGTGGCAGTGACCCACCCGCCCACCCATAAACGTACGGTGATAGTACTATATGTACTACCGTACTACCGTACGGGTATGGGTGGGCGGAAGGGTTAATACTACTGTACGTGTATGGGTAGGCGGGTGGGTTAGTACTACCGTACGTGTATGGGTGGGCGTGTGGGTAAGTACTACCATACGTGTATGGGTGGGCGGGTGGGTTAGTACTACCGTACGTGTATGGGTGGGCGGGTGGGTCACTACTAACGTACGTGTATGGGTGGGCGTGTGGGTAAGTACTACCATACGTGTATGGGTGGGCGGGTGGGTTAGTACTACCGTACGTGTATGGGTGGGCGGGTGGGTTGGTACTACCGTACGTGTATGGGTAGGCGGGTGGTTTAGTACTACCGTACATGTATGTGTGGGCGGGTGGGTAAGTACCACCGTACGTGTATGGGTAGGCGGGTGGGTTAGTACTACCGTACGTGTATGGGTAGGCGGGTGGGTTAGTACTACCGTACGTGTATGGGTAGGCGGGTGGGTTAGTACTACCGTACGTGTATGGGTGGTCGGGTGGGTTAGTACTACCTTACGTGTATGGGTAGGTGTGTGGGTTAGTACTACCGTACGTGTATGTGTGGGCGGGTGGGTAAGTACCACCGTACGTGTATGGGTAGGCGGGTGGGTTAGTACTACCGTACGTGTATGGGTGAATTGAAATTTTACATTTATATCGGCACTAGGGGACACACTTGCACGCTTCGCGTGCCAACCCCGACGCGCTCGATGTACTCGATACACCTCTGTATTCGACCTCGGCATGTGACTTTTGACTAGAGACAATAGTGGATTAATAATTTATTTACACATAACCTGAAGATGGAAGCTTTGCTTTCGAAAACGTTTGTGTTGTAATAAATTTTATATTGGATTTACGATCTATGAATTGTGTTATCTTAATAGTGGATTAATTGTATAGCGTAAAATTACAATATTACATTTATTTACAGTATCTCACTCACACTACTTGTGTTGCTACCTACTTATTAATATAAATAACCAGTGGTATTATTTAGCCTATTTCAAACATGTTCATTTCATTTGTTTTTTTTTAACAGCTGAAGATTAAACTCTTAATGCATCAATAGTATAATATCAAATATACAAAATAAACACGTTTATATTTATTTACAAAACAGTTGTTATTAATATACTAAAACCAACACAATGTTATCATTATGGACAATGTTTTAGGGATGGTTTCTACCCCTTAGGAGTAATTTATCAAGATGAAAGTACTTTAGTTGTCCTATTTAAGATCTAAAGAAACAGTGTAGAAAATTTCAGCTCTCTACCTACATGGGATGTTGAAGAATTAGTGATGAGTGAGCCAGGGCTTGGCTTTTATACATGTGTATGTAAATATAAAGTGATATTTATGTGTTGTAAGTCCATATAAGTTTTCATTTTACACTACATAAAATGAAGCCAAAGTATGTTCAATTTAGGTTATACGTAAATAAGGTAAAAGCGAGCTTTGATTAGAAAATATGTTCAAGAAATATCCACTAGTTAAACAAGGCACCCCTAGAGGAAAATATTATCAAGTTTTTATAAGCTTCTTACCTGAGCTTCGTTTCTCATCTGTTTACAGTTACCGTTTGATGACAATGAACTTTTTTAATATCTCATGAACGTCTCATGTTTAACAGTACTACAGAATATTATTCTTTATTATGCACTCATTGCTATATTAAGATACACATAACGTCAATAATGCTTGTTATATATTGACGTTACACAAAATACGCAGTATTTTGAAACTTTAATCATTTCAAATGAAATGCCACATTTTCAGTATAGATGCAATGATATTGACAATAATTTTGATAAACAGACAAAACATGACTTGAAGCAAAGAGAAGCGACTACAGAAAGCTCATACAGCAATTGCGAAGAATTTGTTATATTTGGATAAAAAATATAACTTTTCTGGTCAAATGGATATTTCGTGACATAATAACGACATAGTTTGTACTATGGAAAGAAAGGAGTGAAACTATGAGATCAGTGAAACAACAGATGTGTCATCTAATAGGAATATTTGTGGCAGTAGTTTTGTTAGTTTGTGAGAATCGCAACCACAACTGGTATAAACTGCACTAAATTTACATGGGACTACACTAGCGCTCCACAATGGACCACAAAAACAGCTGATATTTTGAGACTCAAAAATTAACATTGGATGGGAATCTATTTGTGTACAAAACCAATGCTGACAGGTAAGTGAACTATTGTGTTTATTTTTTGCTTTAAAATGCTGTATAAATTATTTGTGCATACTATTTTGTATTGATGTGAAAGATTTTTTCTAGAAACAAACGACTAATTAGAGAAAAATACCTGTTATAAATGAAAGGCTTGTTGTTGTACTTTGATATACTGTATGTCTTATATCTCATATTCATGCAATTTTATACTAAAAAAAATGATTATTCTTCATATATATAATTAAAAAAAGACGCATTGACTCATCAAGGCAATTCCGAACCTACTGAACGAATTTCCATGATATTTGGAGGAAAGTAGTTCTTTTACTTTCTCCCGTATGCGTTAGCATAGAGAAAGTATTGTGATCGTACAAATAAAATGTTTTACAAGTTGGTCTAAACATCCGTTTTAGGGGCCCCTGAATGCAAAAAAGTGTTTTTTTTTTTTTTAAAGAATGAAAAAAAGTTGGATGTCTGTCCGTATTAGGGATGTGCCAAACTGCTGTTTGAAAGAAACAGCTTAGCTGAAAGCAGTTGGCAGTTTAATATGCTGCTTAATTAAGCTGCTTATTAAAAGCAGTTTAGCTCAGTTACAGCACACATATTGGCACGTTGTTTCTGTATACAGTTGTTGACTGAAAATTGCTGAGCCAGCTTTAAACTCGCTTTTAATTAAATTATAAGATCAAATATATTAGTTACACATATATAAAAGTCTAAAAAGCCAAGGCTATACAATTTCTTGGAGATAATTTAATGAAATGTGTGTATATTTTTTAATTCATAGAACATTTAATTCAAAGTATATCGTCCATAACAACAATGTATCTCAACAGTACAAGAGAGCTGCAGACAGCAACTAATATAGAACAGAGCTTACTTTTCACTGCTGTTGACCAACTGTTTTCTGGAACTGTTGGACGAGGATAGCTACTGCCAAAAAAGAAGGTATTCTCACTCAACTGTTTAGTAGCTGAGCTCCTTACTTTAATAAGCTGTTGCTTCTAAGCTGCTTAATCTTATTTGGCACATACCTAGTCCGTATGTGCGTCTGTCTGTGTGTATGTGCACGTCACTGCAGACCAAATGGAAGAATACATTTTTATGAAATTTGGTATGAAGGTGTAATTACAATATCTGCAAGCAGTTTTTTTAATTTTTTTGAAATTTTGGTTTTTATTATTTTTGTGGGCAACAAACATACAAAAATGGAATTTTCTCAAACATTGCTCTAAAGATTTTGATTGCAATTTCAGGAAAGATGTGAATTACAATTCAAAATATTTTAGTAAAAACCGCATGTCTCTAAACTTGACTAGTGTTTGAGATATGGCAAAAAACATATTTGGGAATCAAACTAGTAATTTTCAAAGTTTTGGTTTTTAGTGTTTAATATGGGGGAAGGTTTTTACCAATTCTTTGGAAACATTTATTATAATAGATATTGATTAAGAAAGGATTTCTCGAAATTCCATTCTCAAAGGGTAGAAAATGCTCCTCAAAGTTTTATTTCCCATAAGAGTAATATTGACATTGATTTAATATAAAAATGTATTTCAAACAGCTGATACCAAAAACATAAATTTGAAATAAAAGCTTGGCTGATTTGGTTTTCATTGTCAACTGTTTAAGGTCGTTTCTACTAACTCTAACATGATTGAACTACGTTGAACCCCCTAAAGTAGACTTTAGGGTTTTAGGGACTTTAAACCCTTATTATGTAGGAGAACGGCGGCAGGCTGAGCTTTTACACTGACGGTTGATGGTTTAGGGAGGAGAGCTACGGAGGGGAAGGTAAGAAAGAGTAGACTACTTCGGGGCTGACGGATAGTATATTACATAAAGTTAAAAATAAGATGTTTTAATCTTTAACATTATTTAAGAGCTATAGGGCAAAAAGTGATCTATGAGGGTACTACCTAAAGTAGAGTAATGTTTCAATTTTTTATATGAACAATACATGAAGAGGAACCAATAATGTCTATAAATAGGTGTTTGGAGATAGTACATACAAATACAGGTTCTTGGCTAAACTAGTTTGATTGATATTTATCTTAGATACATCATTAAGAAATTTTCTTTAAAAATCTTAACAACCACTCCTTAATTTTCAATCTTTCAATAGTTGGTATTGTAGTTAGAATAATGATTTATCCATTATAGGCTTCAGAATTGAATTTAAATATTACATTGAATAAAAAGAGCAAATAAAATATAAATAAAAACACAACATACCATAATATTCTTTAACCACAATCTCGTAAAAAAATTCTTTACTCACAATTACGATAAAATTACCCACAATCTCAAAAATGGCTGCTTACCATAGCTTAATTCATCCTTTAATAACTATTCCATTTAATAATAATGATAACGTCGAAGAATTAAACACATAGCAAATAGAATGGATATAATAATAATTTTTTAGATAAACTTGTAAAAAACATAAACGAAAATTAAATACTCCAAAAAGTGAGAAGCCAAAAAGAACTTTTATTCCAATCAACTATAGTGAAAAACTATGCACCACACATTAAATAGTGAACAAACGCAATATTTATTTGGCTACTGAAACCAATAATAAACTTGAAAATAAATTAATCATAAATAAAATAAATAATGATAACGATTCATAAGAAGTAATTGGAGTATGTAAAAATACAAAACCTAAAACTGTATATGTTCAACCCAAAACTGAAATTAATACTTTGTAAGTCAAACAGGTACTTCATTTCTTAAAAGATACAAAGAACATTTACGAAGATAACAAATTACTAACCAGAAATGAAAATTAGCTCATTTATTCGATGACAATCACTGAATACAAAACATAAATTCTGATATGGGAATTTTACATAAGTACAAAAAATAAAGAATGTTATATTGTTTTGAGCAATATGAGATATATATACAGTGAAAAACATTTATTATAGTGACATTTTAAATGAAAAATTAAAATATCCAACGAACATTTTACTTGATAGAATTAACTTAATGAACAAAACAACTGAATATAAAGAAATAATCCAGCATGGAATGTAAAGTTTCTTTATGTCATGAAATTGCAATAGGGTTTTTTGCAATCAGAAGAACTGAAAACGGATTTTGACTGGTATTTTTAAGATTTTATAATAATAGAATAATGAATTTGTGACATATATTGAAAAGTTAGAATAAAATATCCATTGTAAATGACCAAACTTACAAGAAAAATATTATTTGATAATGTGTACATAAAGTAAAGTTGCACTTTAAATGTATGAATATAAATAACTTTTTGATTACTATATTACGAGGTAAATTTTGATTACTATGTTATTTAAGTTTAATTTCAACAAATCTAGTAATCACTATTAAAATTTTACTGGTATAACGAGTTACCTAGATTTATAAGGGGCATTAGAGATCAATTTTATGGAAAATAATAACAGCTTTTTTTACCATCGAATACGGAAAGCCAACTAAATTAATTATCGATTTCTTATATAAACAATGTACACGAAGTGGTTTACGAGTTGAAAGTTCTATCACGTGATCATTTTCCTATTTCTATACTTACACCTTAAAAAAAAAAAAAACATAAAAATGCAAAATGGTGTCAGGTAGAACAATCCTCAATTATTTCTTAACCTCTAAGCGACACTTTTGAACATCTGTCCAAGGGCATTGTTCAACAGCTGTGTGGTCTGTCAACAGACAGAACATAACAACGCGCTTCCTTTGAATACAGTTTTACAGTGCTTTTATTCAAGGAACGAAATTTACAATTGTAAAAAGGTATGAGTTAGTTCAAATATTAAGTAATCAATAAAATTAATATATTAACCATATAATGTTATTAACATTATATGGTTAATATAATGTTAATATAATAATGGTTATATGGTTAATATAATTAAGAAGTGCCAAAACTATAATGTTATATCTATGTATGCTTGATGTATATCATGTTAAAATTTACAGCTTTATTATATAGTATGTTAAAGACTGTTAATCTACTTTATTGTTTTTCATAAAAATAAATTTCCTAGTAATTGTTGGTACTATCACACACAATTACGTCACTCTTTATTATTGCCCTGTATCGTTATCACACGTTATCGTAGGAGAGGGTCACGTTTATGTCCAAATCAATATTCAAATCAGCCACATTTAACTGTGAATTACACTGCATTAAATTGTCAAACACAGGTCTCTCAGTACATGCTGTTCACTGTATGATTTGAAGTGGGTGGGTTTATCTTGCACCATGAAGATTTTGTTGAAAAGCTTCAAAAACCTTATAAATAGCTGTGCCCATGACCTTGTCATGATGTATTAGGGTGAGATGAGAAAGGCGGGATTAATCAGAGCATTCCTAAAAATATTAAAAATACATTTGAGTCGATTTTATCATTGATTATATACACCTACAATAGATAAACCATCTAATAGGAATATTTGTGGCAGTAATTTTGTTAGTTAGTGAGATCTGCAACTACAGCTGGTTTATACTGCATTACATTTACATGGAACTACACTAGCGCTCCACAATGGATCACAAAAACAACTGATATTTTGAGACTTAAAATTTAACATCGGATGGAAATCTATTTGTTTATAAAATCAATGATTTTATTAAAAACTTATAACAGCTGATTGGTTGTTTAAACCAACTGAAGAGAAATGTTAAGCATTATCATTGATTTTATACACAAATAGATTTACATCCAATGTAACATTTTTTGTCTCAAAATATCAGCTGTTTTGTGATCCATTGTGGAGCGCTAGTGTAGTCCCATGTAAATGTAATGCAGTTTAAACCAGCTGTGGTTGCGGGCCTCACTAACTAACAAAACTACTGCCATAAATATTCCTATTAGATGGTTTATCCATTGTAGGTGTATATAATCAATGGTATTATAGCTTCCCGGGATTATTTTCAACAACGTTTTACACGTCATATTACACGTATTAAATAATATGCACTTTTTATCAAATGAACACAATTCAAAGACTATCACATGTTTTTTTTAGTAAAAATATAAAAATAATGATTCGCTCAACAAAATCACTTCATTTTACTTGGTGGTACAGTATTAGTTTTGGAACCTAATTTGTACAGCACGAACAAAGAAGGGTAATGAGTACAGGCACACGCCTCTGTATACAGTGAAAAGGACAGGTGGGCTGTTGAAGTTGAGTATGTCTATTTATTTTTTATTTATTTATTTATTTATAAGACGCCGATCTTCAAGATATGGGTGAATATGGATTTCGAATGAGTGTGATAAGTGTAGATGAGCGAATGTAGTCATTGTTACAAACTAAGACCGACTATTCCTTAGAAAGTGTCATTGACAAATGAACAGCCGGTGATTATCAGCTGATCCTTCTCAAAATATATTATGTCTGATTAGGATCGAACTGAGAACCTTTAGCACATGAAGCTGGGATTGAGCCAACTACACTACTGTCCATCATTTACCATGTATTTTGGAAGAGTGGGTAAAATCCACATAACATGTTAATTTAATTATAGATTTAAAGTTTACTATAGACAGTTGTACTAATTTTCATATTTTTGAAGAGGGATGATTTGTGCATAAAAATAGACAGCAGACTGTGTAAAGGGAGAAAAAACGTGCCGTATCAAAACAACGTTTATTTGTCAACAAAACTCATCAAGCCAGGAGACGAGCAGACCGTTGTTCCCACCCAAATACACTTTCCAACCAATCAGGTTTTGTTGTAGGAGTATAAAATGGTTTCATATTGTATTGAAAAATCTAAAATGCCAAAGCACTCTTGTTAAATCCACACTACCAAAATACATTTATTCAATTACATTTAGGCTTGTTTAATTGTTGGAATCATCATGGATGTAAAGAGGTACATTGATAAGAGCTTACAGAGCCTCTCACGACTACTTGGGTTTCTACTGACCCATTAAAACACTCCGGACTCTACTTACTTAGTAATTATTGGTAGCTCATACCAAGAACTCTACCATCCTATCCGTCACGCATGAAACATGAGCCTTGGCGAAGTACGTTACGCACTTCTATTGTAGGACACAAGTAACGTTGATGTATTATGGTTAATAGGTCTACTATCCGTGCAATTTCATGTGTACGGGTATTTTTGGAATGTCTCCCCTCATGGTAAAGATAGTCTACCAAGTTTAGAACTAAACTAAACTTACAAACAATGTACTTTTGATATTTTATCAATGTCACGTGATTTTAAAGTAGAAGAATGTAAAAAGCGTCTTCGTTGTGTGTGCGTGCGTGCGTGCGTGCGTGCGTGCGTGTGTGTGTGTGTGTGTGTGTGTGTGTGTGTGTGTGTGTGTGTGTGTGTGTGTGTGTGTGTGTGTGTGTGTGTGTGTGTGTGTGTGTGTGTTTGTGTTTGTGCGTGGGCAAGCAAGAAGCATGCGCGAGAGGTTATAGTGGGGATATAAAGGGTGGAGGGGTGAAAGTAATTGGACAAATAACGACTATAAATTGTTTCCCACTAAATCGATTATTTTCACTGTTTATATTTACAATTATTTGTCCACTACGAAACATTTTGCAACAGAGAGACTAATGTTAGTTGGATGTTATAGGTTATTTACACGACTAAAATAATCGAATAGCGGAAAAAATAACCGATTGATCAGTTGGTTACTAAAACTAGTCAGTTATCCTACCTCTTGTCAGCTGATACTTCACATATTACTGCACATTGCGCATGACGGTTTGTCTGCTGCGCATATCTGGTCCAAGGATTGTTCTTTACCTTGTCTTTTACGTGTCTGGAAAACCAAATGTTATTTTCGTTCTGACATCGTGCTTATATAAACTAATGTTTCCCAGTTCGAACAATGGATCACAATGCTTAGCCACACCGGGAACCTTGGATGACTGAGGCGTGTGTTTGTTTATGTACAACGAGCCGCCATCGAGATGATCATATACTCGTCATCTGTGGAGTGGACGCCAGACCATTACACGTGTTGGCGATGTCCAGGAATAGAGGGATCTAGATCAAAGATGCAAGTCAGTTTATCATTTATTGGAAGCACGCGAATGGCCTTGAATGACACGTGTGGAGAGGCGAAGCATTACTACGTAACACGTGCTAGTGAGTCACCTACAGGATCGTCTTACATATTGTATCTTGAATAAAGTGAAAAGATCAAGGTAAAATGGTTCAAACTCATTCTTGGAAAAGTAATAACATTTCACAAGAAAATAAAGAGAAGAAAACGCATTCCATTTTAAAAATATTCTTGTTTTCTTTTGAAAATTATAATGCTTAATTAAGTTGTTGAAGGTTTAAGTGTGCATTATTTATTCATTTTGGTTGTTTTCATGTTAAAAAAAGAAAATTAATAACAGCGACTCAAGATTATATTTCCAATTTGAAGTGCACTCTTTTGAGTGTAATACAATTGAAAAAAGAACATTAATAACAATGACTCAAGATTATATTTCCAATCTGAAAAGCCATACAGCAAATGTAATTCAATTCTGTTGCTTTTATGGAAATTTCACTTGCAATAATAAAAACGGTGATAGGTACAATTTGTTTTCGAAGCACTGTATCTCAAAATTGTACATTTCTTACCATGTTTTATTTATTAGGACCGTTCAGAATATACATACAATAAAATGGAAAGTTTGGCAGTTCTAAAGCAGTAAAATGTTTGTAAGATAGGTAAAAAAATGTATTGAATATAGTTAAGTTTGGTTGTTTATTTCTTAGCATGTTATTATATAGGATTTGTAAGATGCAATACATTTATGTTATATAAACTACTGTGTTTAAAACATAATATGTCATGAAAAACATTATAATGTGATATTTGGAGTGTTGAAATCATTTTGAGCAACTTAAAATAAAAAATCACGTGCTTTGAGGAATTGTTTCTTAAAATAAAAAATCACGTGCTTTGAGGAATTGTTTCTTAAAATAAGAATCACGTGCTTTGAGCAATTTTTCCTTAAAATAAGAATTCATGTGCTTTGAAATGTACGAAACATCTGAGAAATTGAAAACACTATTATTATAGGAAGGGACACTTACTGAAACTATCGTTTTCAATAAAACGCATATTTACCATCTTTGGGCAAAAAATATTGACAACGGAATTAATCAGCAAATTATTGTAGCGTGTATATTTTTATACTTATATCGTAATAAACTGTTTATGTGACGTTCCGACATGAACATTAACAAATGACAACTCGAATAATGAGAATTATATATTGGAACTTTATAAGTCAAACTAAAAATATAAATCTTTAACGATATACTTAAAAAAAACTGTCTACATTCCCAAATATTTCTGGTTAAATTTTATTGTTTGTAGAAGACACTTGAGTAATAACGAAGGTTGTTTTATTTTTCCCTTGATACGTGACAAACGTTTTGTCCGGAAAATAAATAATGACTAAACGTTAATATTTTTACGCATGTCTCAAAAATATTAACATAAAAAAAATAAAGTAGATAGTTATTACTAAACTGACTTGGTGATGATGAGCTAAAGGTTAACTAAATCATTTACAATTAAAACGATACTATCTGCCATTTTCTATCAGGACTATCTTTGAAAATTGTTTTACCATATTGCTTGATTGATATCTATCAATGTGGTTAGTACATTTATTTGCTTTATCAAACGAAATGGGAAAAATGGCAGGACTATTTAACACTAAGTAAATCCATAAATACTTGTCAATACGGATTTAATGAATCTCCGAGCTTGGCAAGAAGACGCTTGGGGTGTTTGAATGGAATAAATCTGACTTATGACGTTGTCAAGACCACAAAGTTCTTTTAGTTTACTACAGAGTACAGACAATAAGAAAGGGAAATATATTGTAAAATATAATCAATAAAGAAGTAAGTGATAACAAAATTTTTACTCATACATTCAAAGAAGTTTGTTAGACAAATGTAGATAAACAATTGAAACGTAAAAACCACGCAAGGCATTATTATGGATTGGCTGGCTAATATCGTCACACCATTGGTCGTAAACATAGCAATCCCAGCCTTCTCGTGATTCCATATTTTTCAGTAAGAGCGCTTTCAAGTATGAATGTTTGGCGTATGGTTTCCTGTCATATAAATTGGAACAAGATGCTAATGTTGTTATTTGTTAATTGAAATAATGAAGTGATCCGTCACAAAGCTAAATCCAATCCATCAATCCATTTAGGACCTGCCTCACTGATTCTATTTATGCTGGCTAATCCCTCCGTTAAACAAGCTCAGGGGACACTCTGTAACTATGTGATCCATTGTTTGGATATACTCCCTGCAATCACATGACTGATCTAGTGTCAATCCCCATTTATACTTTCAGTAGTTACATCTGTCCACGCCAGTTCAGATGAGATGTAACCGTGTCCATTCCATACGAGGGAGGCATTCCACCTATAGATTTTATCGGATCGATAATAACCCATTCCGTCCATCAAAACTTAAACTTTTGTTAAATATTACATGATTAAATATTACGTCAAAAACGCTTTAAAGTCAAGCAGAAGATTCAGTAAATGGAATATAACAATTCGTATTCTTACCTAAGTAAATGATATCGTAACAATATTTGTACGCCAAAAAAAGATATACTCAAATTCTGGTCAGTCATTAATCCTCACCAATCAACAACAACCGTGATGATACCTAACCTAACAATCAGTTCTTCTTATACGGAGGGACAAATGAGTGTTGAAGTACCTATCTACACTGTTAGCCTGACTCAGGCCGTCTGTGGAACGTAAGTGTCTTGGCAAACTGTACCGTACTGCCTCTTGTAATGGACTTGCCAAGAATGTTCATTGCATGTCTGTTTGTAAATAAAACTCAGTTATAAACCAAGAGAAACTATGCAGAGTCAAGTTCATTAGCTGGATACATGTAACCCAAGCATCATTCTCACTTTCCTTGCTGCAGATGGAACTTTCATTTGTTATTTAACGTTAAGGACCTTTTCGTTAATTCACTACCACTACTTTGGTTAGATTATGTTATGCTAAGTTTGGTTAGGTTATGTTAGGTTTGGTTAGGTTATATTAGGTTTGGTAAGGTTATGTTATGTTAGAATAACTTAAGTTATAGTTATGGTAGTGAATTGACGGAAAATATCCAATATTAATATTATTAGCATCGAGAATTATATAATCCAAATGTTTTCAGCTATACGAAACTAACATTTTACAGGAATGAAGAATTAATACAGTATTATAAATTACATAAATCTGTCACCGGGCCTTGTGCGGGAATGAATAAATATATAATGGCAATCGGCGTTTTTTTTTTAGAGTTCGTTTTCCGAGTTGTGTGATAGTTCAGAACAATAACATTGATGGTTTATTGTTATTGGATAGGCAATCAAACAAATTACGTTAAATATGTAATCTGTCAGTTGTATAAACGTACTACTTGATGGTAAAGTACAATATACACTATTTAACTGCATTATATGAATACATATTGTTTGAAAACTACACATTACACAACTAACATTGATTTATACTGACACGATTAAAAATATATAAATAATAGAACTAGCCAAGTACCAATTCTAGATTTAATAAAATATCACATCTAAACATGATTTTAATATAAATGAAGTTAAAATTATTCATAAATTCAACAATGACCATTGATTTACCTAGTTATTTTTTAACACTCGTTAAATTTATTTTGGTAGGCTAATTAACTGTAGTGAATAATTTTAAACGTATTTGGAATGTTATTAATTAACTAAAAAATTAAATTATATTTTATTTATCTTTTACAGTGATAAAACTGAGTGAGTATATATTTCAAAAAATAATGTTTATGAATGTATTTGCATTTTTATGAACAATAGTGCAACAATATTGTTTTTAATGTTATAATTAATTAATGTTCAAACTAATTTCAAACTAAACATCTTTGGAAGAGAAAAACCTTTTGAGATAAGGGGACGTTGTTTTGGAGGGAGTACAAAATTAATTGATTAGTGAAGTCTGTTCAACTAAATCACTTATTACTGTCTTTTCATTAAGGTAGATGGCACAATTAAATCATGAAGTAAGTATAAAAGGCAATGGAATAAATAAGTCATGTGGTTTAATTACGAGGATATTAGATATATTGGTCATGACAGTATACCTATTATAATAATGTGTCACATGTATTTTTATCGTTATTATATTTTCGGTAAACTAAAGACCTAACCTAACCTAACATTACATAACCTAACCTAACATTACATAACCTAACCTTGCATAACCTAACCTTACATAACCTAACCCAACCTTACATAACCTAACCCAACCTTACACAACCTAACCTAACATAACCTAACATAACTTAACCTAACCTAACCTAATCTAACCTAACATAACCTAACCCAACCTAATGAAACCACTCAATACTAAAGTGTGTTTATGGGTGAGTGGGTGGGTCAATACCACTGTACGTGTATGGGTGGGTGGGTCAATACCACTATACGCGCCTGCTTATGAGTCACTATAATTACCACGATGAGTCTACACATGACTTGCGAGTGGCAACTACGTTTTTAGCTGAATAAAACCGAGTGGCCACCCACAAAATTCTTACATTCTTACATGTGTCCACTCGTGAAAAAGGGAGGCTGCTCCCTCACAGAATCACCGCTGCCGAATATGTACTCAAGTAAGTTTATTATGGCTGAATTTATGCCAATACTTGCACGTACAATTTACAATGTTCGGAGAGAGTTGAGAAATGATGACTATTGATATGTGCATCAAATAGCATAGTTATATGAATTTCGTAAATAAGGTGTTTCGTAACAATTAAGAGAAAAGCTCCGCGCCTGCAAACTAACCGATACTCTATCCGTCATACATTGTTGGTTGGAGACAGGCGCCGGGGAGGGGGATGAGGAAGGCCGCGACCTTGCTTGGAATGCGGAAATCTGGTCACTAGGTTATCACATCGATGGTTATCAGTCGTTTGAATGGTTTAAAGAGATTTAAATGACCTACAGCTTAAAAGGAAAGAACGGTTGTATTTTGATTGGTGTTTCTTTATGATTTTACGACTCTGCTGGTCACTCCATATAAATTTATTTTTTTTGTCACTCGTATATAAGATAATTTATATTTTTTCATAGTCCTATGTTTAATCAAATCATAATTTTGTTTATTCTCTGAGTGTGTGTATGTACGTATATGTGTATATTGTATGTTGGTAGTTTATTATATTTTGTTCGTTATAATAATTCTTTTACTTAAATTGCTAAATAATATTTTTTATTTATATTGTATTTTATTTATGTTCTTTCAAGTATAGTTTTGTTTTCACCACTTAGTTGTTTTAACTGTACAGTATCAGTTACTGTACACCGCGTCCACAATGCGTCCGTGTTTATTTATTTATTTATTTTTGTGAATGCTACATAACAGCAATGCCAATTACAATGTAGCATTAATTATTATACATCTAACAATACATGCAGCAGAGTAAGAATTCTTGATAAAGTTCTTCGATCAGTCCAGCACAAAACATTTCCAATTTAAACCATAATACACGAACCATAAGATAATTATAAACATACATATATATATAAACAATATAACTTAGGCTATAAAAAAGATGTACACTAAATACGCTTAACATGCAAATGAGCATCCCGTAATAGTACAAATAAACGAGTGACAGTATCAGTTAACCAGTTGATAATATGCACAACAATAAAAATTCAACCAACATAAATAAAATTTATAAAAAAACTTAACAAAATATAATATTAGTGTAATAACGAATTATATAACTAAAACATTATGCAAACTCTCAATTTTAATGGAATGGTGAAATAAATCTATTGAGGGACAGTAAATGTTATACAGCCTGGACATAAGATTGATAGGGGAGTAATAACCTAAGTTGGTACGTGAGTACCGCGGAGTGAGCAGGAAGGAGCAGCGAGAGTTGTGCCGAGGCACAGTGAAGTCCAGCTGAGACAACAGACGGCTGTCGTCCAGCTCGCCGCGCGCCAGTTTCTGCAGGTACATCAGTACACACGCGTCTCGTCTTTTGGAAAGGCTCACTAATTCAAAAACACTTAATAATTGGCTATAAGGTATGAAAGTGGCAGGAATTCTAAATGATTTAAAATACAAACATCTTAAAAATTTGTTTTGAACATTCTCAATCATATCAGAGAGATAATTAACGTGTGGATACCATATTATTGACCCGTACTCTAATTTTGACCTTACCAACGAAAAGAATAAAAGCTTGAGTGAGTTCGGCTTTGTCAAAAAAAACCCCGTTCTTCTAATAAAACCCATCATGGAATAAGCTGATTTACAAATGGCTATAACATGCTCTACAAATGAAAAATTTGAATCAAATATAATTCCCAAATCTTTAAAATATTGTCATTGTCTTTAATGATAACTGTTCACCACCAATAGAGTAATTAAAACGAATAGTATTTCTCTCAGTTTTTTTAGTAAACGTCATTACAGCACACTTTTTAACATTAAATTTTAAATTTTTGGTGCTCCATGTGAACAGCGAATGTAAATCCTCTTGCAATAGGTGGCAATCTAACAAACTTCTAATTTTTTTGAATATTTTTATATCATCAGCATATAACAAAATTAAACTGTTATTTACACATTTAATGATATCATTAATAAATATTAGAAACAGTAAGGGACCAAGGTTTGAGCCCTGAGGTACGCCTGACTCAACAATAATTTTCTTGGACAAAAACCCCTAAAAAAAAACATATTGTTTCCTTCTGTACAAGTAAGAAGCAAACAATTTAAGAGTGTTTTCAGTTAGACCAAAAAAGTTTAACTTACTCAGAAGGGCTAATGCATTGACTTTATCGAAAGCCTTGGCAAAATCGGTATATACTACATCAATTTGGGCGTTATTGTCTATAGCTGACATACAGTACTGAGTGAAATTTAGAAGATTGGAGTTTATTAACCTGTTAGGGAAAAAACCATGCTGGAATTCACTAATATGACTCTTTACGTGGAAAAATAATCTATTGTAAATAACCGATTCGAATACTTTAGCAGGCGAGGATAAAAGAGCAATGGGTCGGTAGTTTTTTATGTCCTTTTTAGAACCTTTTTTCGGTACTGGTACCACTTTGGTGGTTTTCCACACGTCTGGAAAAACTTTATTTTTTACAGATAAATTAAAAAGATAATGTAACGGCGTAACAAAACACTCATCGCAAGCTTTAAAGATGTAAGGCGGTACCTCGTCAGGCCCCATTGATCTCTTAGGTCTCAATTTCTTTAATCCATTTAACACCTCTTGCTTAGTTATTCCATTCAGAGTTAAAGAAGAAGCATTGTCCATGACAGGTGAGGCGTGCGCCTGCTGCCACAGCTCGTCCAGGCTGAGATTACAACTTTCGTAAACAGAGCTAAAATATGTAGCCATGGCCTCCGATATAGCCGCTCCTCCCTCCACCTCCCTATCGTCCAGGTGCATTGTTGACGGGTTCTTATCAGCTGCCCTCAAACGTTTTATTGCACCCCAGAATGACCTTGGATTACTGTTTACTTCTCGCTCAACTGTTTTTATGTGATTCTCATATTCTAATTTAATTAGATTTTTTGTGTTTTTACGTAAATCATTGTACTCGTTTAAAAGATGAGGCATGTTGAATTTTTTATATTTTCGTCGACACCTTTCTTTCTTGTTGTGTTTTTTCTTTTTTTTCTTTTTTGTTTTCTTTCTTGTTCTTAGTGTTGTGCAGTGTTGTGTTGTGTTGTAGTGTGCAGTGTTGGAAGAAGCTGTATTAAAAGAAGTTTAGTGAAACATCAGACAGGAATGGAATTGTATACATATGTAAAATTGTATTGTTTCATTCTTTACATACAGGGTTGGGCAAAAGTTTGGAATATATTTATTAATGTCAAAACCATTGAAATAAATGTAATGAAACTTTGCATTTATGTACACGTTCCTATACCAAATATACAGATATTTTAATTGTTTTTCGCATAGCCAGGTTACTACCGTACGTTTCTGGGTGGGCGGGTGGGTATTCACCACCGTACGAGTCTGGGTGTATGGGTGAGTGGGTGGATCGTCACCACCGTACGTGTCTGGGTGTATGGGTGGGCGGGTGGGTCATCACCACCTTACGAGTCTGGGTGTATGGGTTGGCGGGTGGCCCATGAGGGAAGTCTTAAATATTTTTAATGTAAGCCTACATCGAGCTATACCTCATTTTAAAGGTCTTTGTTTGTAAAATACAAAAGTGCAAACCTAAAGAGTTTTAAGATATAGAAACTAAAAAATAAGCCACATTCATTTAGAATAATCTCTTAGAAATGGGAAAATATTTTAAGCAAAAATTACATGCTCAAATATAATCTAAATATTATTTATTTAGATTAAAATACGTATAATAAGTAAAAAAATTACGTTTGGGACTCCTTATATACCTCTATTGTAGATACCTCTATTGTAGATACCTCTATTGTAGATACCTCTATTGTAGATACCTCTATTGTAGATACCTCTATTGTAGATACCTCTATTGTAGATACCTCTATTGTAGATACCTCTATTGTATTCGATTTCAACGAACTGTTGAAATAAGTTTTCAAAAAATAAAACTTGATTTTCTGGTTTCACGCACTCATCAGTACAAATCCTCAACCTGTATAGCTGTGGAAATTACGACACACGCAGAGTTCCATAAACCTCAACCCCTGTTCCTGGATTACGTAGGAGTAAGCTGGAGGGGAAATACGTGGGGAATATTCTAACCTCATGTTGGGGGTGAACATCTTGGGAATGACAATGGAAGTTTGCAATGGTTTAATGCAATTGCCTTGTATAAAACACTACTTTTCAATTCAACATATATTAACTTCAAACAAAAAAACCGAACAATTCATTATTGAATTTGAAAAATAGTAATTTAATAATTTAATAAACAATGGAATTCCCTACGGACAGTTTTAGGATACTTGTAAATGACAAAATATAATAATAGAACGTTTGTATGAAATTAAATTATTTGTTACATCATAAGTAGCTTTATTATTTATTTTAAATAAATAATTGAGAGAATGATAATTTAAAATTAGAAAAGAAATTACCACTTAATTGTGGCACGGTTAAGGCACTCAAACCTAGTGTGGTATTCATTTTGAGATAGTGATCAGCTTGAATATATATAAAATTATGTAATAAAAAAATTATAAATATAGGCTGTTTCATAGATGGTTCTGATTCTGAATCATTTGCTTATAACATTAATTTGTCCAAATTTTAGCTTTGGATATAACAATTAATAAAGCGAATATACTAGAAAAAAACAATAGTAATAATAAATTATATATACTATGCATTTTATGATTTTGTAAACTTAATGTTGAAATATTGGACGGATTTTGTCCTTCTAGTTTACCTGGAAAAATCCGTAAAATTCAAAACAACTTACCACTGCACTTTAAAATTCAATACCACTGCACGTGTACGGACGGGCGGCGGGCCAATACTACTGTATTTGTAATGGTGGGTGGGTGGGCAATTACCTTTGTATGTGTAGGGGTGGGTGGGGTTAACTTTAAAAATATATGTCACAAACCACAATAATTTTAAATGCTTATTCAACGTTAATAATTATGTGTAAATGAAAATCATTTAAAATAGTGACACGTGTCAAAAATTAGAAGCAGTGGAAAAGGGTTTTACAATTTTGTCCGAATTTGATAAAAAGTGTAGTAAAAATCCGTTATATGCCTACAACTTTATAGTCCTTGAATAAATAGTCTATTAAGGAGATAGATAGTGATAAGAAAATAAGTTTTTAAATTATTTTTTAACTACGAGTCAAAAAAAAAAAAAAAAAAAAAAAAAACCCAGGCACGTTACAAATTAATTACATTTGACTTTATTTATTCTCAGCCGTAGATAATTCCTCTAAACAGTAAACTGATTCAAAAATATTTCTGATATTTGTCTGTGCATACTATTTAGTAAAGTCTAGGACAGTCACTTCTTGCCTCCCTATCTATGACGATTTTGTTGCACTCAAATAAACACAAGTTAAAGAAATTAAGTGTACTTTTGACAGGTACTCGAGGATATAGGTGTTTTCTCATATTTAATTCAATATTCCTTAAGAAAACGGTTTGATTTAGCCTGAAGAAATCTTTGCAGATATAATACTATTAGAAAAAAAACAAGTTAACGTAACATTTTTTAACTCAACTTTTATTAGGTATATGATATTATAGAAAAATAGAAAATGTTCTTTATTTTATGGTTGAAGTCAGCAGAGTTGCTAAGAACTAACAACAATTTAACCTCTTCAAGAAAAGATCTGTATTTGGAAATAAAATATTTTTAAGCAATACCAGAGGATGGTTAAACTAATGACATGGTTTATATGTTAATTAAGAGTGTATTAGCTATTCATAATCAATACAGTTACAATCAATACAAGATGGTTGAAATAGTAATCCAACTGAACAATAAATCGAAAATAAAATTAATTCAATTTAAATTTACGATATAATTTATTATTGACGCTCAAATTCGGTATAAGCTCAAAAACGTAGCCAAGGGGCTAAAGCGATGACTTGCCACGTAATCGTTCCGGGTTCGATTCCCGATAAGACCAGTAACAGTTTTTGCCCTGTCACTCCCGTGGTTCGGAAGTCACGTTAAGCCGTTGGTCCCCAGGTTAAGTGTTAGAGAGGGCTTCTTAGCCCTAACTTCACCTGGTAAAATAAGACGAACTTTAACTTTCCTTTAACTTTATTCAATGAAACCTCAGGAATATATAAACAGACATTATATATTTTAATTAATAATGTTTAAGTTTAAAAAATATTAACAAAACGCTTGATTGATTTTTATTCATCACACTATAAATGAATGGTAAACGCCACTCGAAAGCTTTCAAGTTAATAACAATTCCACATATGCAAGCACTTAGAGACCGCAATTTACTACTAGTTTGTCTGACGTCATGAGAGAGTTCAACTTTATCAAACAACTAACTCCATTTCATCTTCTAACTTCCCCATTTACCATTTACCACCAGTATTTAGTAAACGCACCCTTGATAACCAAGCCCTATGATACTAGAAGGTAACTTGAATAAATAGTTTGAAATGTTATGCTAAAAATATGCGCTTAGTTATTTAATTCATTCTATATTTTAATGGAAGTTGTTGACGAAATAAAGTAATTGTAAATGACCGTTGTATTTATTAAAATGTCAGTTGAATGGGTCTATTTATTGGTAAAAAGTAAATTTTATATATAATAATAATAAAAATAATAACCTTTATTTTCTAAAATGTACATACAAATTCAATAAGTCATATACATTGAGATTAGAGTACAATAATACAACAAAGAAAATGTCTTATTTGAATTCCTTTCATATGCAGCAAGTTCACAGCTTATAAAAACGAATAAAAGTTCTTTACACTTGTCAGGCTGAAAAAATAGCCTATCTATTATTAAACATAAATTAAGAAGGTAAAACAGAATAAATCATACAAATTCTGTTCATTTTATATATACAATGTTTTCCAAACGCTTGCTGTTAACAATAATTTAGAAAATAATAGGGCCTCTAAGGCAAAACCTGAGTAGAGGTTCCTTCACTACATATAACACTTTTTTGCGTTCAGAGTTTGACTAATAATTCATATTTACATAAAAAAATCTTTCAGTTTTCAATAAAATTAAATATATTAATTTTTACAGCCTTATTAAATTTGGTTAAAAAATTGAAAAACTAAAAATGTGAATTTAAAACTGGAAATATGTTTTAGTGGTTTTAAAATCGCATTCGATTTGTCCTAGATTGTTAATTTTAAAACATTAAATTGTTGTGGAGAATTTCAATCATTTTTGTTTGTTTAAGCAAAGTTAACTGAATCATGATGTGTGTGTTGTAGTTTCCAAAATATGGGGTAGAATTTGTTGAAACTTGTTTATACTCTAGCTAGTATAGTGTTTGCGTAGCTAAAAATTTCCTAATTTAAAATACATTTATGTAAATAACGTGACATTTTAAATGTTATACCACATAAGCTTTACATATACTCATTTTTCGTCAAAATGTCTCTCTGGTTGTAATTTTTGATGGTTTCGTATATTTGAAAACGAATATAATTGAATTATAAAAATGTAATTAAAATTAATAATGTAAGAGAGGTATTTTTACGATTCGTCCAAAAAATAACTCGTATAATATCAAAACTGGAACAAAATATTTTCGTTTTTCTACAGCAAGAATCATATTTGCGGAACACTTAAAGTCACTCAACATTTCCCATCTGCCGAAATTGTTACTTGTAGCAAGTACTACATTTCATTATTGTACGCTAAAAGCAACACTAATTGAAATTTACATCTATAGGGTAGAAATAGTTTACACATTTGTATTGCAGTTTTGTATGTTCACGTTTGTTTAGGTCTTATTACGCAATATATCACGTTATATGTGATCAATATAAGTTGTACGTTAAAAAAGTAAAAGGAAGTTTTGATTAAATAATACATGCAAGAAATATTGCGTTCAGTAAATAAGAAGCCCAGAGAGAAGTATTATAAAGTTTGCATAAGTATATTACGAAGTACCCAGACAGATGGAAGTAGCTACATGGAAGTTAAAGTTGAATGGAAACTACGTTTTTAGTATAAATTTGTGTTTTTAAACAACCATGTACCTTTCATATAACGTAGGTTACAAAATTATATTTTTTGCAGGGCTAATACACTAAAAAATATGTAGCACCATTATTTCTTGCAAATAATTATTAAAACCTTTATTTTTTGGGTCCAAAAAATAATAATGCCATATTTTCAGAATTTAGAATTTTCAAAAATAGAGGACATATTAAAGTTTTACCTACATTAAAGTTTTTAATAACATGTAAAGTACTTCTAGTTAATAATATTTTGTCTAAATACTTAACCAAACGAGACCTTTATTATGATAATAAATTGGCAGATAGTTAAATTATTTATAAATATGGATGAATCTATCGACCTGTTTTAGCAATGTGTATTGTATCTCGCTGAAAACGAATCACTGGCCTCAAACGAGTTTTTGTGACATTCCTTACCGCAAGAAACAGAAACAAGCCAAGTATGTTTCTTACAGAAAATTTGATGAAATAAATATGACTGAGTTTATCTCTGTTCTCTCAGAAATCAACTAAGAGGGAGTAAGAAATATCCATACTGTCGATGATGTTTGCAATAATTTAACCACTGACATTATTAAATATCTTTGATTCACGTGCTCCTCTTGTGAGAAAAATAATTACCAGATATAAAGCTCCGTGGTATAATCAAGAAATAAAAGAACTGTCCAAGATCAAAAACTTGTCTAAGAAATGCTTTTTTCAGAGTAAGTGCTCACTATCAAGTAGACTTGAGTACTGAAAAGCACGCAAAAAAACTTAATTATGCTATAAGAAGAGCCAAAAAGAGTTGTTTCTCTGCACATTTGAACTGCAAAGACTCTAAAAGGTTCTGGGCCACTCTGCGTGCTGGAGGAGTGCATAGTCAAGACCAGAATGTTATCCAAGACGGTCAGTTCTCACCTGATTGTATGAATGTGTTTTTTACAAACATCGAATGCAGTATTTCTGGTAACCCGAACAGGTTTGAGTACTACCGATCTAATGTGAGTGATAGTGTAATGAGCAGGCTTAAATTTGTAAGTGTGAGTAAGTTCGAAGTGATGACAATAATTAACAGTTTAACAACTAAGGTCTTTGGAATAGATGGAATTTCGATTGACATGGTAAAAGTCATAAGTCCTTACTGCATTGAAGTTTTAACTCACCTTGTCAACATGTCACTGTCGATGGGTAGTTTTCCTTCAGTATGGACACAAAGCGTGGTGATACCTCTTCCTAAAACCAGAGCTCCTACATTTCTGTCACAGTTCAGACCGATATCTATATTACGAGTTCTTACGAAGGTGGAGGAGAAGGCTGTGGCTAACCAACTGGAGAGGTTCATTGAAAGTGAGAGTATTTTACCAAAAAGCCAGTCTGGCTTTCGGAAGGGTTTTAGCACTACGTCTACGTTGGTAAATGTCACTGATCAGTTGTTTGTTGCTAGGGATAAGGGTTTAGATAGCATTTTAACCACACTCAAAATGCGCAAGCATTTGACTCAGTTAACCACAAAATGTTATTGGCAAAACTGAAGTTTTATAAAGCTAGTGAAACTGTTTTGAAGTGGTTCACATCGTACCTTAAAAATAGAACGTAGGTAACAAAAATATATTGTGTGCTCTCTGAAAGTCAGTCAAGGGTGGCTGGCGTGCCCCAGGGAAGCTGTTTGGGCCCGATCATGTTTATCTTGTATACAGCAGACCTTTAAAACGAGTTGTCTTTTTTATCTCTGCACACTTATGCTGATGACACACAGTTAATATTAACCTACCCGCCAGATCAGTTCGAAGAAGCAGTGAAGCACATTAATTCTGATCTTTGTAGTATTAAGTGTTCGTCGGAGGATAATGGACTAAAGCTAAACCCCGATAAATGTTCAGCTGTACACTTTTCTTTTCGTAGGAGTGGACTTACAGATTTAAAAATAAATGGTATTGTATCGTTTCACAATGAGTCTCATAGAAAGGCATACTATATCAGGGGTCACCTTTGAATCGTAGCTAAAGTTTGACAATTACGTTAACTCAGTTTGTCGTCGGGTAGTTCTGAAAATCAAAATTCTGCAGATTCAAATCCTTGATTCCTGTAATGAAAAGTTGATTATAGTTAGGCATCTTATTCTTTCGCTTATTCACGACGCACTTCCAGTTTTTGGCTATGGTCAGACAGAGGAAAGTTGTGCTATCTTGCATAGATTAGAAAATAGTGCAGTTAGATTTGTGTACAACATGCAGAAGTATGACCACATCAGTGAATTCCGTGATGCGGTTGGACTGTTATCTATTAGAGAAACAGCCAATATTGAGATAGCCTCTTTGGTTTATAAGGCCCTACTCACAAGTCTTACAGGTGTTACTCACAAGAAAGAGAAATTAATCCATCGCTCCTCAGTAAGAGAACGAAACACGCGGCAAGATGTCATGTTCCACATGCCTCTAATAAAAACAGAAGCTGGTGGGAAGGGGTTCTCCTACTTCGGGCCCTTTATGTATAGCGATTCGCCCTTTCTCCTTAAATCAAAAAATTACAAGCAATTTAGAAAGCTTGTAAAAGAACTTAATTACTTGTAAATATTAGTAAGTAGTTTTAAGCTAATTGACCTGAGTTATTTTGAAAAGCAATGTTATGTTAAAATCACTCGAAAAGAAGACATTATTTATTTACTGTTCCAAACTGCCCTCCCCCCCTTGAAATGAAAATTAATTTCAGTTTTGAAAATGCCTCATACTCGTATATTTTGATATAAATAGAAACTTATGTTTTATAATACGGGTATGTTTTGTTGTTGTATAAGGAATATTGTTGGTATAATCATGCATATTCCAACATGTCGTCCATGTTGAGGTGTTACACGTCAACATGACGGACAAAACGTCAGGTAATGACGTAAATATTGTATAAACCACTTTGACGAGGTCGATATCGGGTGACCTAGGTTTTAGTCTAACACCATTCGAGGGCGCGGTAAGTATGCATATTCCAACGACACATGTATATTCCAACATGTCGTCCATGTTGAGGTGCCACACGTCAAATTCACGGACGGAACGTCAGGTAATGACGTAAATATTGTATAAACCACTTTGACGAGGTCGATATCGGGTGACCTAGGTTGTAGTATACACCACTCAAGGGCGCAGTAAGTATGATCAAATAATATGGGGGAAACTACTTTGCAAAAAAGCAACATTCAATGGGTAAAGTATAATAATAGATTAAGCATAAAAATAAAATAAACACTTACTATACTATATGTTATAAAATAGCATTACTTATTTACCACTGCTTGACTACAAGGACTTAATACTGATTATGATATTTTGTAGATAACCTATACAATATTAAACGTGAGTTTCTTCAACTTTTTACTATAAGAAATTTATATATTTTTGATATATCATGAATTGATATTACTGTGTATGTTTTTTACGCTCTTAATTTTTCTTTTGTTTTTTAATCTTTAAGTTTTATGATTAAGTTGATATAGATCCTTATCTAAGGAACAGTAATTTTCACTCGTCATTAATTCAATTTATTTAAATGTAAAAGTGGTCTTCAAATATAAATTATATTATTATTTCCATTTAATAGCAGCATGGGATATATGTGCACATGATTAAAAAATGTAAACTTATTGAAACAAGTTTTAGTGACAATAGAAAATTGTTCTGTTCTCAGTACTTTCAAATTTAGCTAAGTTTAGATAAGTGGTTTCAAGATATTCAGTGATATTAGGCTGTTTAAACGTAAACTTGTCTGTAGTATGAATGCTAAAACATGCAAGTTATGTTATACCTTGAAACCACGGATTAAGGATAATAATGACATGACTTTCATTTAGTGGTTGCCATATGCGTTGACAGTGTTAGAGAAGTGTATCTGTTCAACATGGATAACCAGAGTAGAGGACTTTTATCAGGTTTCAGGAAGCCGAAAATCAAACAGAGTTGGTCGTACGTAATAATTTGGTTGTACGTAATAATTTGGTCGTACGTAATAATTTGGTCGTACGTAATAATTGGTCGTTCGTAATAATTTGGTCGTACGTAATAATTAGGTCGTACGTAATAATTTGTTCGTACGTAATAAATTAGTCGTACGTAATAATTTGGTCGTACGTAATAATTTGGTCGTACGTAATAATTTGGTCGTACGTAATAATTTGGTCGTACGTAATAATTTGGTCGTACGTAATAATTAGGTCGTACGTAATAATTTGTTCGTACGTAATAATTGGTCGTACGTAATAATTTGGTCGTACGTAAAAATTTGGTCGTACGTAATAATTTGGATTCCACAAGATGTTGTAACTCTTGTACTACTTCTATGGCTATTCTACCTAAATGCCCTTTATAAGAATCAATTGACGTGATTTGTGTCAAGAATTGTGTCAATTGATCAGTAATGTTCACCTTGTACTGTTCTGTATTTCCCACTTTCTCTGTCTAAATAGGTTGCTCTCATAGATCGATGGGTAATAGGCACAGTAAGGCTTAGGAAGAGATCGAGATCAGCCTCCCTTAAAAAATTCAAGTTTTACGAAAGAAAAAAAACTAACTAAACTTTGGTTACAAAAGTGTTATATTTACTGTAAAATATGATTTTAGCTGTTTATTTTCATAAAAGGTGAAAGATTAGTAAGGAAGATTAATGTAAAGAATATTATAATTTTTCTTTCAATATAATTTTAATTTAATTTAAATTATTTTAAGTCTAAGGACCAAAAAAATAAATATTAATAAAATATAAATAAAAAGCATGTGAAATAATGTTGAATAACTAAGTTTAGTGAATAATGTGAATTATTGTCAAATATGTCGCTGAAATCATTGTGCCTAGTCTCTATTTTAAATTGGGGGTTATTAACAGGAGGATTTTCAACTGTTTCATTCATAAAATAAAGATGTCTTAGAAACAGACAAGGCAAACTCTCTGTTTGCTCTTAGCTACATTAGATTTTATAATTTTAAACTCAATGAATTCATGGGGTTGGCATACTTACTTTAACATTATCTGGGTGCATAAACCTGGCTAGTGGGTGGAGTAACAGGGTGTTGGAGACTCAGTGTTGGAAAAGGTTAACATAGAAAACGTCTTTTTAACTAAGGTTGGTATTAACCCAAATGTTATTATCACAGCAATTCTTTAAATTCTGCAAAGAATTTATGAATCTGAATTTTGAATTGATTTTATTTCAATCTTATTAAATATATATGTATAAACTAGTTCACGTTAGGGCTACTATTTTAATAAATTAAATGATAAATATAATAAAGTACCCTTTTATTCATTTTTATAAAAATATATTACCGGTTTCGGCTCTTAGGACATCTTTAGATAGTAAATAATATAACCTAAAATCAATAATTTTAGGTTATAACATTTACTATCTGAAGATGGCCTAAGAGCCGAAACCGGTAATATCTATATTTATAAAAGAGGATGTTTGTATATATATATATATACAAACATATATTACCGGTAATATATATAAAAATATATTACCGGTTTCGGCTCTTAGGCCATCTTTAGATAGTAAATAATATAACCTAAAATCAATAATTTTAGGTTATAATATTTATTATCTGAAGATGTTTGTATATATATATATATACACAAACATCCTCTTTTATAAATATAGATATTACCGGTTTCGGCTCTTAGGCCATCTTCAGATAGTAAATATTATAACCTAAAATTATTGATTTTAGGTTATATTATTTACTATCTAAAGATGGCCTAAGAGCCGAAACCGGTAATATATTTTTATAAAAATGAATAAAAGGGTACTTTATTATATTTATCATTTAATTTATTAAAATAGTAGCCCTAACGTGAACTAGTTTATACATATATATTTAATAAGATTGAAATAAAATCAATTCAAAATTCAGATTCATAAATTCTTTGCAGAATTTAAAGAATTGCTGTGATAATAACATTTGGGTTAATTTTTTGAAGTTTATGCGCTGCCAAACCATCCAACTGATCGCCATGAAACTTTAGGATGTTGTCCTGTATACTCCCGAGATGGTTTCTGTGAAGTTTGATGCAGATCCGTCCACAGGGTCCCGCCACACGGGCTCCTAAAGATCCCATGTTATTCAAATGGAGAATCTGAATTGTTTACAAAAAACATATGACTGTGTGGTTTAATGTAGTTTCACATGCCATAAGCAGATTGAAGTTCTCACAACAACAGTACTGTATATGTTTTGATTTATTGTAGTTCTACATTTCACCTTGAGATGTACTCCCAAGGTGTACTATCTATGTACTACATTTAAATGTATCTATGTACTACATTTCAATACTACTGTACGTGTATGGGTAGGCGGGTGGGTCAATACCACTGTACGTGTATAGGAAGGCGGGTGTGTCAATACCACTGTACGTGTATGGGTGGGTGGATGGGTCAATACCAGTGTACGTGTATGGGTGGCGGTTGGGTCAATACCACTGTATGTGTATGGGTGGGCGGGTGGGTCAATACCACTGTTCGTGTATGGGTGGGCGGGTAGGTTAATACCAATGTACGTGTAAGGGTGGCGGTTGGGTCAATACCACTGTACGTTTATGGGTGGGCGGGTGGGGCAATACCACTGTACGTGTATGGGTGTGCGGTTGGACTGGTACTGTTATATTTAAATTCAACCAGAATGGCCAACCAAGTAGCACACACTACTTTTACTTGATCAGGTGATCTGTATTTGGTGTTAACCTTTTTTCCTCGGTAATTAAAACATGTGGTGAAACGTGAAAATAAAAAATAAATAATTGTTTGTTTTGCAGTTTACTTTTTATGACATGCCTCCTAAAAAATGAAAAATGAAAGGCGAGACAACGTCCGCCGGGTTCAACTAGTATTTTTATAAAAATGAATAAAAGGGTACTTTATTATATTTATCATTTAATTTATATAAATAAATAAACATATATATATATATATATATATAAAACAACTACAAACCATAACTAATTTAATCAAAGGGGGTTCTTTAGTAACACATTTTGAATTTACTGTCTATAACTTTCTTTTGACATAAATTGTACATTTTGGAAAAGTGACGACATGGTAACAAAATCAACGCGGGTAATGTGTGAAAGGAGAAACGTGCCTTATCAAAAGGAAGTTTGTTTGTCAAGAGAGAAGAGGCACCTGTTGTATACACCCAATTTACTCTTCGTGTACACTTTTCACCCAAACATTCAGGAGTTATTTAAGATATAAAACTTTAAATGGCCGCCATTTTGAAAATTTGATACAGGAAAACCAATAATTCTGCTCTAAACATATGTTTATGTTATAAAGGGCCATCCAAAATTACAGCTTAGTAAAATTGTTTTTGTTTTTGAGATATAAATTTGAATATGAAAAAAAACAACAAATGGTGGCTGTAAGGATAATAAGTGTTTTTGACACTTTAAATATATTTGTGATTGTAAATTAACCAGGAACAACAACCATGAGACCTTATCAGATAGTTCAGAGACCCTGTTTATCGTATGGATTTCAAAGATGGTTGAAACACTACTAAACTAATAGGAGGAGGAATAAAAAATATATACCGGGTGTTCAAAAAGCTTGGAACCCCCTTAATATTTATTTTAGTAATCAACGCAGAACAATGAAACTAGGATTACATCTTCACTATAGTTACTGGCTTTTTGGTCGTTTTAACTGTCCTTTTTCGCTTTGGGAGGACGTCCTGAGAAGGAAATTTGAAAAATCTTAAATGCAGATTCCAAATAGGTCGAGTTATACCTCATTTTAAAGGCCATTGTTAGAGAAACGTATAGCCGGAACCTTGACTGAAAAAGGCATATTCGTTTGGAAATAACAGCCTCTAAAAGTTTGGCCTCATTGGAACTTTGAGAGGCTGCTAGTTCCAAACGAATAGTCCTTTTTCAGATATATTTGGAATCTGCATTTAAGATTTTTTAAACTTCATCCACAGTACACATTGTTAGTTACAGCTTAATAAACTTATTTTGGTTTTTAAGATATTGAAGTGAAAAAAAGAAAAAGAAAAAACAGAATGGTGGTTGTTAGGATAACGAAGGTGTTTTTGACACTTTAAATATATTTGTGATTCTAAATGAACCAGTAACAACAACCAAGAGAGCAGTTTTCAACAACCTGAGCAAAAACCTGTAACAACATCCTGAACAAAAACAATACAAAGCTAAAAAGGACACATAAAATGGCCAAAAAGGCAGTAACCACAGTGAGGACGTAATCCTAGAGTTTCATTGTTCTGTGTTTATTAATTTCATATAGTAATACATTAAGGGGGTTCCAGACTTTTTAAACACCCGGTATATCTTCCTTCTCATGAAAAAACTTTATGTATTGGAAAAAAACTATTGACGTTAAAAGAGTTACTGGCACAATACCAGATGCCATGCTCGACGAGAAGGATTTGGCAATAAGATTTTTATTTAGGATTTAACCTAACTAGATTTGTGAAAAGCATATTTTTTACTAATTGTTTATTATTATGCTTTGTGATAGGCTAAAAACACTCTAGAATATTGTACTGAAATATTTATAATCTTTTTATGAAATGAATGGCTAGATGTCATTTTGGAACGATTGACTAATAAATTATCAGCCTAGTTTCTCGAATTTCAGCAGTAGCCCTCTTTATACACAACGGTATTTTGTAAATAGTAAAATGTTATACTTTTGTAGTGGTAACTTTATTACTAGAGTAAAAAGAAGAAATAAATTTTCTCGAGTAATATCTTAATGAAACAGGTGCTGCATTACGATATTACAGTACTTGTGATGTACCTGGAACATCCTGTGATGTTCCAGGTACATCACAAGATGTCAAGCTAAGTAAAGTGTACAAAAACAAGCTGACAAACGGCGTACGGTGATGGTTGGCAATACTGTAATTGTTTTGGAAAAATTAAATTAAAATAGTGAATTTACTGTTTGAAATTACAAAATTTTGTGGCAGTGCTCAAAACCTAAAAATTTCAAAACACTCCAGAAGAATCTCAAAAATAAGTTAAATCGGGGGAGGGGGCAACAATTGAATAAATACCACAGAGGAGAAAGGAACAGAGGTCGCACGCATCCAATAGTACGCTAAATGTGTGTTGAGTATATATTTATCCAGTTTCTCATGTGGATGACACTTCTAGCACCTAGACAGTCCCTTCCTTGTTTCGCTCACATCGTTATGTATAAACGTAGTAATTATTACTATAGATTTATAAAGATGTACATTAGTTGTAATCCATTTATTACTACCACTGAGGCGTTCACTGCGGCCATAAGAAAGCGTTCTCAGTTTTATTATTCTTTGTGATAAATACATAAGAAGTAATGAAAATGTTATGTTAAATCATATTATGCAGAAATATAAAAATTAATTTATTCAAGTTGAGATGTAGAACGAAATTTCTTTGGGCCAAGCAGAATAAATTATAGAATATTTTATAGTCTACATCTATAAAATCCAATGTATGTTTGTTTGTCTATCCTTTATGCTCTACCAAACCGTCCAGCCGATCGCCATGAAACTTGGGGAAGTTGTTCTATACACCCCAGGAAAGGTTTCTGTCCTATTCCCGTTTCTTTAATCCCTCAGGGCTCCATCCCTTGGACTTCTAAAGTTTCGATGTTAATCAAATAGCAGGATGCATGAAGGTATCAGCTGTGGGTTTTATATATGTCAAAATTAAATTAAACCATGTGTTGATTTTTTAAACTGTTTATATTTTTTATGTTTTGATTTCTTGTGAAGCTATATTAATTGATTGATTTATTTGATTAACAGCTGTTAATTAAAAACAAATATAATAAAATTGCGGTAGGCAACTCTTTCAAAATTAAAAATAATTGAGTGCAGTAGTAAACTACACAAAACATCAGCTGTTGTAAATTGGATACTGTGTAAACTGAAAGGTTGCTGCACATTTCAATGATACTACAATCAAAACTCAATATTATGACCGGCGAAGCGGGCGGGTACAGCTAGTATTTTATAAAAACTACTAATTAATTGAATAAATGTTTAAGAGCATTATTTAATTTATAAATAAATAAATGACTAAGAAAATATTAGTGTAATCCAATATAGTTGTAAAGTAACCTATTGCTATGTTTTCATCATATTTTAGATGCTCTATGCAGTTAACCTGTGTGGTAACGGTATAATGCGTCTGGACTGAAAGTGAAGTCTGCCATTAATTGGCAATTAGTGGCAAGTCGCTGATTGCCAGTTTACAGTCTTCTGGCTTGAGGTCATCACTGTTTATTAGTAGGTATATCCTCCCATCTTCTAACTTGCCTTGATTCTGGGAATTAAAGATTTTTTTGTGAACGATAGACACTTTAATTTTTTCGTTTTAAATGCAAATATTAAACACTGGACCATATAAATATTAGACTGGCTGTAAATTAATTTAGTAATTTTATAAGGTACACCTCATTTGAGGAGTATATTTTATTAGCCTCAAATTTAAACTATTTAAATAATAATAACATTAAAAAATATATTAGATTATAAACACATGTGTTGGAAAGTAAATATACAAAACTGTGTTGCTATTGATATTTTCAAATCGATCATTTTATAAAGGGTTAATTGTTATAATAAATGAAAATAATTATTATAATCATTATTATAACCTTGAGTTATTTTCATACGTTATAAGATAAACCTTGTACAAGTTTTACATTTTTATTAGATATATAAAAATATGTTAATTGGTGAATTTTGATGATCGAAGATTGCGGACAAATAAAAGTAGGCCTATTTGAGTTTTGTTTACGAAAAAATTAGCAAGTAAAAAAATTTTCCTGTGACTGATTGTGACGTTTGGTCATTAAAAAAATTATGACATAGGTAATAATAAAGTGTTATCAATATACAGTAATTAATAACAGACGGATTGATAGTGACAAACCAAGCAGTTGAGTATTGAGAGAACAGTAACATACGACCCTAATTCTAAATGTTACAGTGGTATTGACCCACCCGCCTGCCCATACACGTACAGTAGTATTGACACACCCACCCGCCCATACACATATAGTAGTATTGACCCACCCGCCCGTCCATACAAATACAGTAGTATTGACCCACCCGCCCGCCCAATCACGTACAGTAGTATTGACCCACCCGCCCGTCCATACACATACAGTAGTATTGACCCACCGGCCCACCCGTACACGTACAGTGGTATTGACCCACCCGCCCGCCCATACACGTACAGTAGTATTGACCCACCCGCCCGCCTATACACGTACAGTGGCATTGACCCGCCCGCCCATACACGTACAGTAGTATTGACCCACCCGCCCGTCCATACACATACAGTAGTATTGACCCACCTGACCGCCCATACACGTACAATGGCATTACTACTGAACGTGTATGAGTGGGTGGGAGAGTTATTACCACTGTACGTGTATGAGTGGGTGGGAGGGTCATTATCAATGTATGTGTAATGAGTGGGTAGGAGGGTCATTACCACTGTATTGTAATGAGTGGATGGAAGGGCCATTAACCTGTATGTGTAATGATTGGGTGGGAGGATCATTACCACTATATGTGTAATGGGTGGGTGGGATGGTTATTACTAATGTATGTGTAATGAGTGGCAGGAGGGTCATTACCAATGTATGTGTATGAGCGGGTGTGAAAGTTCTAATATTAGCCAAAATCAAGGCCTCCTTCCTGTTTTGTCTGTATTTATTTTTTGTAATTTGCAAGATAAACAAACTACCACTGTACGTGTTTGGGTGGGTGAGTGTCAGCTGCTTTTACGCCTTTAATGTTAAGAAAACCTATCACAGCCCATATTACAGTTGGCAGCATTTTCAATCGAAGGAAGCATTTACACACTAATAAACAACCTTAGGAAGCATTTAACAAGCTGTATATACTTATTGTTTAAGCATATTTGTTCTGTCTATTAAAAGTAACAGCCTTAAAATCTTACTAAATTTTATGCAATATTATTAGATTAATAAATATTTCCTAAATTCACTTTTTTTTAATACATTCCGTCGGATCGTTTTAGAAATACAAACAGTAATTTTATACTTTGATCTTTTACCGAGAGGCAATAGATTCTGAAATAAGTGTTACGACGGTTTCAGTTAAATACCAACCCCTATTGTTGAGTTCGCTTAGTAAGTTCGTTAACTCTATCTATAAAGTATATTTTTTTGGGCCATTTTTTATAGTAAATTAAATATTTCAAATATAAAACCAATACTCATGGTAACTTAAAGCATAAGTCATTTATTCAGCTTAGGTGTCAGCATAAAAATGTATTCTAGTTTTTAAGGCACTACTTAAGGTTAAAATTAATTGTCAAATTAATAACACGAAAATCACCTGAAACTTTATGCCTGTTGCCTGAGGGGGGCATTTTCATTACAATAATGTCACAAATCACTTTATTGTAGTGTTTTGGATGAAAGTAATCAGAATATATCGCTGATGTGTTGTTGTGCTTGCGCGGTACGACACCACGGCTGTACTCATTGACGAGTAAATGATTAAATACAGAAATACTCAAATAACGGTTTTTGTCATCCGATGTCATATAATGTTAAATTTTTGGATTGCAAATAAAATTTGCAAAAAAAGATATTCTTGTGATTTTTTTAATTCCTAACCTTTCAAAAGTTATTAAGGATGAAAACTTTCAAAGTGCCGCCATTTTGAAAATCTTTAAAAAGGCTTTTGATTTTTTATTTCAGTAAAAAAATGGTTTTATTAATATGTATACCAAATTTGAACTCTATAGGTAAAATATTTTTAAAAATAAAAATAATTTGTAAAAAATACAAAATGGTGGCTGTACGGGTACCGGAGGTGATTTGGAATTTTTAAATACGATATTAAGTCTTGTTTTTGGCCCACAATCAATACCTAAAAATATCCTCGGAGAGTTCAGGAACACCCTGTACATATACACTATTGTACGTACATGTGTCGGTAGGGGGATTAATTTTTGTCAGTGGTAGTGAAATTCCTGTCCAACCATACATGTATAGTCGCATTGAATCACCCACCCACCTATATACGTACGACGGTATTGACCCTCCTTCATATCCATAAAGTGGTGTTATAAGTTAGATTTAGTTGTGACTATACTATTATTCGGCGTGGTGGCTCAGTGATTGAGGCTTCGGACTAATCTCGAAATCCTGACACCTTAAACCGCTCGACCATCGACTTGCCCAACTGCGGAGAGTAAGGTTCAGGGTTCGAGTCCCCAACTGAGCTAACGGCAGTACCTCACTCGTTGCATGAAGTGGTCACACACAGGCCTGTAGGGCAAGACAAGGGGTTTTAAAATAATAATAAAGAAAAAATATTATCGAACAAATCCATGAAATAAAAATCAATGATTTGGTGTTCCTTTTGAAATGAGACGGCTATATTAAAGTAGACACACATAAAATTCACATAACTTAATGTTTTCGTAAAAATAGTACTGAATGGAACTTTTTTTGGAAAATCTAAGAAAATATGGAAACAAAAAATGTTCAAGTGATGTAAAATAATAATTACATTATTTGAGCAAATTATACACAGCCCTTTGGAGGTACTTCTATAAATACACATTGTATCATTATAAAGATTGTTTTATGATGTACACAGGGAGTCATGCATTACAGTTGTCAAAGTAATATAATGGACGACTTCAAAGCTCATGTAACTCAATTTTACCTGTGGATGCTTTGTTTTCCCTTTGGTATATAACTAACCTTTTTATATGTTTATATGTGAAGGGTTGTGTATATAACAAACTGGAATATCAGCCAGTCCTTGTTTTCAAATGCGATGTTTTTTATCAGGAACTAATTGGTATACAAAAGTAGCAGTTATGCTGTGAATAAATTGGGGGTTTATAACATAAAATAAACATTTAAAAAAATTTCATTTAAGAAACTTACACAGGATAGGGCATACTTCCAATTTAAAATAAGGCTATAAAAATTTTAAAGTAAATATGAATATTAAAAATTGGGCATAACTAAAGAAAGACTGGATCATTTTCGATGAAATATTTAACATAGAAGGACTGAACAAATAAAGGATAAAAATTACAAAGTGCTTTTTAGATAACACTAAAAAGTATAAAATGAAAATTATTATTTTATGTTTTAAATGCAATGCTCACAGATGTAATTTACACTAAAATTACTATTATGTTTTTGAAATTTAAAAATATAAGTACAATTAAAGAAGATATTGTGTAAAAATATTAATACAGAATGATAACACGAAAGTAAAGAATTTGTTGTTATAAATAAAATACAACTTCAAATTTTACTCTCAAAATCGTTGTAAATATTTCGTATATAGTTGTATTTAGTCAATTATTATGTAGATAAAACAATTACGTTAAAAATGTAAATAGGGAATATTTTTTTTTGAAAATGATTTCTTTCCTATTTCCATCTAGTAAACATTGTTGATTAATAATGATAATTAAATCAACAATGTTTAATAATCAACGTAATTAATAATTAAAAAATATATAAATATTCCTAACAATAAAATTAATAAATTAATTGAAATATATGGTATAAAAACAAATTAGTATTTCTGAAATAATTTATGAATGATTTTATGATTGTTGAGGCTTCGTAGGTCGATAGAGGTGAAGGAAGGGCTTTATACTTATACAATATGGATCTCTTTATACTTATACAATATAAATCTCTTTATACTTATACATTATGGATCTCTTTATACTTATACATTATGGATCTCTTTATACTTACACAATATGGATCTCTTTATACTTATACAATATGGATCTCTTTATACTTATACAATATGGATCTCTTTATACTTATACAATATGGATCTCTTTATACTTATACAATATGGATCTCTTTATACTTATACAATATGGATCTCTTTATACTTATACAATATGGATCTCTTTATACTTATACAATATGGACCTCTTTATACTTATACATTATGGATCTCTTTATACTTATACAATATGGATCTCTTTATACTTATACAATATGGATCTATTTATACTTATACAATATGGATCTCTTTATACTTATACATTATGGATCTCTTTATACTTACACAATATGGATCTCTGTATACTTATACAATATGGATCCCTTTATACTTATACAATATGGATCTCTTTATACTTATACAATATGGATCCCTTTATACTTATACAATATGGATCTCTTTATACTTATACAATATGGATCTCTTTATACTTATACAATGTGGATATCTTTATACTTATACATTATGGATCTCTAAATATTACTGATCAAAACACTAGTATTGTCGGGGGGGGGGAGGGTTCTTAAAATAAGTGACTAAAATAATTCTATAGAAATATTTTACATATTAATTACGATAAATGATAAATAATAGAAAATATCTAACGTATGAAACATTTAATTTTCACCATTAACTAAGCTTCAAAAAAATTGTCGGGACAATTTTTAACGCATTGTGAAATATACTTGTTAGGAGAATATACAGTCACGTACTGCCATATAAAACTGCACCTCGCTTAGAGTAAATGGCTGTGAAATACAACCTGAGTTACAGCCATGTAACTCGTGATCGACTGTACATCCTTTGGTGAGCATGTGCACATCTGTGCACACAAAGTACTGTAGTTAGAGTTATTTTACACATTTGACATTTATTTTGCTGTATAAATAACTTTAAAAAAATTATTTACTGACTTATTATATCTTAATAAAAAAATCAGCTATATATAATAAATTGAGAAAACATATTTAAGTAAAAAATAGCAAGTATATTTATTTATAGATTTAAGATATTATTTTATAAGGGTAATTGGTGTATTTTAGTGCCACTTTTGAAAATAATAAAAGTTCGCATGCATCATCAGGTAAATTAAAAATTATAGTTTCAGTTTATAAAAAAGATTTCATTATCCCTAATCAGAATCGTCAAACATTACAAAAAAATCAAGCAGATGATAATATGAGTAAAAAATACCCCAGAGCCATGACATAATTTCAGTTCTATAAAAAAGTAAGCTATTTTAGTCACAGAAAAAGTTTATATTTTATTTAACAAAAGCCTAGCTTTACATTGCATTTTCTAATATATTTACAAAATAATATGAGTTTATATAAAACTAATTAACTGATAAAAGGTTGGTTATGTATGGCAAAATATAACTTCCAAATATTATGACGAGTTGGATAACACTTCTCAGCAGCTTTAGTTGTGTTGATAAATTGATGTGAAACTTGTTGCAGCTTGGATCTTGTCTGATTGATAGGAAGTTGTACTCAATGAGAAACCCACCATTTTTTATCTTGATCCTCCGTTAAATCAAGAAACTTTAGAATATTTGAATACTTCAAGGAACGTTCACGATGGATACAAGCTGTAAATATCTTATTAGTTATCACAAGTAAATGAGATAACTTTAAACTTTAACTATCTACTCTCCTCCTTAAGCTAGTCAATGGACTAATTGACTGCCCTGCATTGTTAGAGAGGGTCACCTTTCGAGTCCTCATTGGAACTCTTTGGAAAACTGCACAACGCAACAAACTACGAGAGAAACAGCACTATAGGTAGGATCCAGCGTCTAGGAAATATTGTCTGCCCTGGAATTGACTTTTTTTAACTATAGTCTACCAGCATTCAAAAGAGTGGCCACGTTACTTTTGACTCAATTACTGGAACATGTGACAGAATTGTTTTTTACTGTTATTTACACTCATTGTGCATATTCATCTTTAGATCAGCTAAATATTTCTTTCCTTTTTTAATGAAATGATGTATTTTTAATAACTTATTGTAATTATTTTATAAAAATGGAATGTCCGTTGAAATAAAATAAAGTAAAACTGTACATGATATTAATAGCTAGGTATTAATAGCTAGGTACATGATATTAAATAGCATAATCAAGGACTCAAAGTCAAATTAAATAACGTGCCATCTATGACCCGTTTCAAATTATCTTGACGTTAATTTGGGCATATAAACTTCGCAACCCTATATATTAAAAGACCGGGTTATTAAGTTCACTCAATTTCTAAACCGATTTTAATGAAATTTTTATACAAAAGATATTTTTGATTTCTGAGTCGTAACGGAAGTAGATTTTTTAAATTACTATAGCTTTTTGCTCTACACTGCGTCAAAGCTGCATTGTTATTCTTATGGAGATTAATTTTAATTGACCAGCTGGTGGCATGACAAATGTTAAATGGTCCAAATAATTTGTTAGGTTAAACATTACTGTGAGAGCAGCACAATACTTAACGTCTATAATATAAAGTTATTTGCAGAATGCCTTAAAATAATCAGGTTATTTCGTTCATGCAAATTGCAAGACAACCAGTAGAATGCCAGTAGAATGATATAATTCTATGATTATTTATTTTATACGAAGATAACTAAAGGCCCGTTTATGAAATCGGACGTCTAAGCGCTTTTGAGATTGTGCTATTTCGTTTGTGAGTTATATTCAAATAATTCTACGTTGCAAGTAAGCGTGTCAGTAGAAGTTGCCAGTTGCTTGCAAGTAGTTACTTGCAACGTGTAAGCAAGATACAGCCAGTCTTTTTATGCTAGTTTATGCTTATTATAAAACGTAACTAAGCTAAGTTTTAACTAACAATTATGTTACCATTAAGAAAAATCAACCTGCTTTACAAAAGTTCACTCTTTTATAGTTTCAAATTCATTTGAATAGCATAAAAGTGCAGTACGTATAATTATAACAAAAAAATGTTGAATGTAAATATTTCTTCTCTAGCAAATTCTGAAAAAGTACAGGCATAATTTTAAAGTATCTCACTTTGTAAAATCTAATACAAAAAAGATAAGTTTTAAAAATATATATGAAAGTGCTATAAAATTTGAGCTGATCTAGTATGACTTGAAAAATGTATTGCAATAACCTGAATGATATAAGGGGCCAACCAGCTACAAAACTCATTACTGAGTGGCACAAATTATTGATGCTGAGGTCGTAGAATATTGGAGCTGAGCTGGTATTGATGTCTAAGCGCTTTTGTGAATGTGCCATTTTATTTGTAAGATTTATTCAAATAATTCAAACATCGACGTTTTTAAGATCAAGAGAAATCTTCAAATTAATTAGTACAAAGATAATTAAATATTAATTGGTATTTATTTTTTGCCACCAGCTTGAACATATTTCAATTTAAGACAGTGAAAGAGTGAGGGTTTAAATTTTGATACATTGTAAATGAATAGAGCGTAAGTTCTAATAATAGTTAAAAATTAGAAGTATTATGGTATAAACTGTAAAAATTGTGTTGACATTTAAAATGTGATGTAAGCATAAACAGTAAACGTTATTAATGATTGATTCTAGACGGCGTCGTTTTAGTGTCAGTTTGTAAAGAGAATGTTTTTGTCTCTGGAGAGAAGTTGACTAAACTTAACACATTTCTTGAGGCTATCACTAAAGTTTAAAGTACAATGTTACAAGGTTTGGCTTTCAACTAAATTGAAACTTACTCTGGATTTTATTTTATTTATATTTATTTTATTTATTCATAAGACGCCGATCGTCAAGATATGGGTGAATATGGATTTCGAATGAATGTGATTATTGTAGGTAGATGAGCGAATGTAGTCATTGTTACAAACTAAGGCCGACTATTCCTTAGAAAGTGTCATTTTGACAACTGAACAGCCGGTGGTTATCAGCTGATCCTTCTCAAAAATGTATTGACTCTGATTGGGATCGAACTGAGAACCATTAGCACATGAAGCTGGGATTGAACCAACTACGCTACCGACCAATTTTGTATCCTGAATCTAAATATAGTTTCAAGATATGTGATGAAACATATCGGCCCAGTCGACTCGTCATTGTGATAGTGATATTACAAAATATTGGAGGAAAATTTTGTGGGTTGGTACTGAATAACTTATTTCATTTTAGTTTGATTTAAGGGACTTAAAAGATTACAGCTCAAAAATCGTATTTACATTCTATTTAATTTTTTTAAATTTTAATTTAACAGTTTAAAAATATTATTAATGATAAACAGTACTTAGTGATTAATATGAGGTAAGTTTAAAAATTGCAATATTGATATTCGGACATCACGTGTTCTTAGTACAAACACTTGGTAGTGTTCATCACCACGGTTTTCGGTGAGATAGATATTTCCCAATTTTTTAATCATAATTATTTATAATTAGTTAATCCTTCCCTTGGGACAGGAAAAATAAATAACACTTTTTTTAACCTCTACATTAAAACTCGTGGCCTTTTGAAGAGGTGAATTTAGCTGATTTTAAATGAGAATTCAGAAAAAACCATTTGAAGTACAAGTTTAATTTGTTATAAATGCGTTTTTTACATATAACCGAAGGGATTAAAATGTTTTTAATTTTAAAAATGTACAAATATTTATAATTTTAAAGGTAATAAGGGTATTTTTCACCTTTAAAATATAAAACTTTTTACTCCTTTTAAAAGTGAGTAACATTTGAATCCTTTCAGTCATATGTAAAAAAACGAAGTTATACCAAATTAAGTTTGTACTTCAAATCATTTTGCCTTAACGTTGATTTAAAATCACCTACATTTTTCACTTCATAAGACCACAGGTGCTAATGTAGTAGTTAAAAAAGTTTGTATTTTTCCTGTCTTAAGAGAAGGTATACTAACTAATTAAATTTGCGTTGCGGTGTGTTGAAATTATAATAAAAATGAAATAAAGTTTGAGAAGAACTGAATTGTGTGTATTAGACATAGGCAAGAAAATTACAATAATATTTGGTTTGTTTACATTTTAACAGAAAAACATGTGTTATTTAAAAAATAAATTAAAATCATAACTCACATGTTGAAATAGTAAATAGTAAACATTAAACACTAATTATGACTATAAAATTGGAAACTAATTAACTCACTGAAAACCGATTGAACCACCTTAATGCCTGGGTGGTGGGGAGTACCATTACCACTTTAAGTGCCCAGGAGTGTCTTAATCGATATTCATGGTCATCACCACTGTTAATGGCTGTGTAGGTGATATGCCATTACCACGTTTTGCGCCTTTCATCACTATTGTACCTGTCTGAGTGGGTGGGAGGGTCATCACTCCTCTGTACGAGCTTGGGTGGGGGAGGAGTGTCATCACCACCGTTTGTGCATTGGTGGATGAGAGAGTCCATCATCATTCCTTGTTCCTGGATGGATGGGAGGGTCATCACCACACTGTACGAGCTGCTTTGGTGTGTGGGATGGTTATGTACCTGGTCGGGGTTCAAAGTACGTATTTAGTGATGGTATGGGAAGTATACGTTCAGTCAAAACAATTACTTTTAACACGGGAACAACATTTGTCAGTTTTGTACTGTCATATTCAGTATATTTAAATATTTTGTATTTATATAAATCAGACAGCAATCAAATATATTCTCCTGGTGATTTTCGTTACATTTCATGATGTTTTTATTTTGAATTTGAATTTTTATGAAAGATTAACATATTTATGTAGGGTAAAGTTGTATCAGGATTTACATAATTTAATAATGTTTACATCTTTAAATGCTAAAAATTATAAAATACATTACATCAAACCAAGTTAGTAAGGAGACACTATATCATTAATTAAAAAGTGAGTCTTAATTAAAAAATACGTTCAAAAATGTGTTCATTGCCTAACAAGGTGCCCCTAGAGAAGAATATTATCAGGCTTTAATAAGCTTCTTTCTGGTGTCTCGTATCTTATATTTACCTTTACAGAAAATGTAAACTTTATGAAAATTACCTTCATAATAATATTTTAGGTTCGTTGACATTATTTGTTTTTGTTTAAATTTAAAGGTAATTACAGGTAGTTATGATATTTGTATGGATGACATAAAAATACACCCAGCTGAGATGTTTACTTACTCTCAGTTTTTAAAATAATAAAAATTCCATAAAATAATGTTAATTTTATATTATGTTTAATGGAGCAATGAGAACTTTAAATATACATTTTAAATGATGACTGATTTATATAAAAATGACTTGGAGAAGACACATTCCTTTTGTATAGTACGTGATGCCATTTTTGTCAACGCAACTCCTCATTTATTTCTTGACTAATTTAAACGGTTGAGGTGTCAAAAAATTTGCCTCTGTTTTTAGTTGTGCAATAAGGTCTTAATTCCTACATATTTTCACCCTGAAGGGTATGGGAAGCTCTCAAAGTACGTTTTCGGCCGTATGTACAATATGGAGTGTGATTTAAATGAATATAAAAGAAACATCTGTTCAAATGTAAATAATGATTTCCAAAAAGTATTAACAGCTGTTGGAGTGTAAACAATGTTGTTTGTAATATTGAGGAGGTTCGATCTTCTTAACGTTAAATCTGGGAAGGTTGTAAGCAAGATCGACTTTAGGGCTACACTCTACTGGACTTGAAGGTTTCAATGGCAAACCTGGGAAGGTTGTAAGCAAGATCGATTGTAGGGCTACTCTCTACTGGACTTGAAGGTTTCAATTGCAAACCTGGGAAGGTTGTAAGCAAGATCAATTGTAGGGCTACACTCTACTGGACTTGAAGGTTCCAATGTCAAATCTGGGAAGGTTGTAAGCAAGATCGATTGTAGGGCTACACTCTACTGGACTTGAAGGTTTCAATGGCAAACCTGGGAAGGTTGTAAGCAGGATCGATTGTAGGGCTACACTCTACTGGACTTGAAGGTTGCAATGGCAAACCTGGGAAGGTTGTAAGCAAGATCGATTGTAGGGCTACACTCTACTGGACTTGAAGGTTCCAATGGCAAACCTGGGAAGGTTGTAAGCAAGATCGATTGTAGGGCTACACTCTACTGGACTTGAAGGTTCCAATGGCAAACCTGGGAAGGTTGTAAGCAAAATCGATTGTAGGGCTACACTCTACTGGACTTGAAGGATTCAATGGCAAACCTGGGAAGGTTGTAAGCAAGATAGATTGTAGGGCTACACTCTACTGGACTTGAAGGATTCAATGGCAAACCTGGGAAGGTTGTAAGCAAGATCGATTGTAGGGCTACACTCTACTGGACTTGAAGGTTCCAATGGCAAATCTGGGAAGGTTGTAAGCAAGATCGATTGTAGGGCTACACTCTACTGGACTTGAAGGATTCAATGGCAAACCTGGGAAGGTTGTAAGCAAGATCGACTGTAGGGCTACACTCTACTGGACTTGAAGGTTTCAATGGCAAACCTGGGAAGGTTGTAAGCAAGAGCGACTGTAGGGCTACTCTCTACAGGACTTGAAGGATTCAATGGCAAACCTGGGAAGGTTGTAAGCAAGAGCGACTGTAGATCTACACTCTACAGGACTTGAAGGATTCAATGGCAAACCTGGGAACGTTATAAGCAAGAGCGACTGTAGGGCTACTCTCTACTGGACTTGAAGGTTTCAATAGCAATATAAAGTAGTTATTGTATTGATTTAATTAATCTTCAACTGTTAAATAGGCGTTGAAATAGGCTAAGTAATATCATTGGGTGTTTATACTAATAAATAGCTAATAACGCAAGTAATGTAAGTGAGATACTGTTAATAAATTTAATGTTGTGATTTTGCTTTATACAACAACTACTTTTGTTTGTACACAAAAGCTCTAGGCCGAGGTGTAACGAGCGAAGTGAGTAACCGGGTTGGTACGAGAAGCGTGCAGGGGTGTCCTCTAGTTAACACTAATTCTTGTTTTGCACTATGTTTGATTCACCAGTGATAGAATATAAAGGACATCAAGAAATAAAATCTGTAGTACAATGTGTAACAATTGTTAATCGTTGCATTATAATTAAATTAGAAAAATTGTATTTAGAAAATGTTAAATTTTGTAAGAACTGAGAGGTTTAGGAGTTTGTTTTGTTTTCCAAAAGTTTTCGATATAAATTCTCCAAGTTTTGAGAAAAACTCAGAATCTTCCCCTTTCAAATAAAAAAGTAGTTTTTTCCCATATAAAATAGTTAAATAACCAGTATTTTCACGTTTGTTAATTTCCTGTCAATTTCATGTGACATGTTTTCTGAAGGCAACATGTTTGGTGAGCCTTACCTGTTCAGATGTCCTGGTTTAGAGGGTTCTAATTGGTTGATTTAGCTTCTAGAGTTTAGTGGGGGTAAGTCCGTTGGTGGAAGGGTTGCGGGAGTTTGGCAATTCTTCAATAACTTTCTGAGTGTGACCACGTGCGATCCGCTTTCGAGTTCTCGGTGACTTATACAGTTTCGGTGTTCTTTACCGTTGCGGCAATTTTTCTTTTGTTCGCGTGTGAGTGATTGGTTGAATGCCGGTCGAGCTTTGTTGTGGTCACTTTTGGATTTGAAACCTCCAGGACAGCTACGTAAGTAATTTTTACAAGTTTTCTTTAGTTAAGAGTTTTTCAGTAGGGTTTTAGTAGATAGGGTAAGATCCACCAAGCATGCGCGGTTAAACTTGTTTCTGGTTTGAAGTCACTTTTCTAGTGACAAATTTTTAGAGTTTTTTGATTTTCTTCGTTTTGGCCGTTTAAAACTTTGTAAGTAAAAGGAAAAACGTTTCAAGTCACCAAAAGCTGGATATTTCTTTTGGGTCCAGATCTCCCGGAGGCAATTTTAAAGCAATTTATACAATTTTAAAGAATTAAAAAAAATTATTAAATTTTATACAGTTTTAAAGAATTTAGAAAATTTATTACAATTTTGAATTTTGAATTTTTTTTGTTTTAAAAGTCTAAAGAAATTTATTAAAAAGTTAAATAAATAAAAAAGGTTCTGGTCTGAAGATATTTAATTTATTATTTTGGAAGAGTTGTTTTAATTTATTTATGTTCCATTGAGTTAATAAAAGAAGAGATTTTTATTTTCGTTTTTATTATTATTTGTAGAAGATACCAATTTTATTTGTTGAAGTTATTTTTAAGAAGATAAATAAAGAAACATTTTTATCATTGGAGAAGTCTTATTTTAATCTCTCATTTAAGTTTGTTCAACATATCAAAAATAAATAGTAGCTTTAATAAGGCTACAAATGTTAACCTAAAAACAAAATTCGACCACGAATAATGTGTTTAAAATATTACCTAAGAATTGATTGAGTACAATGACGTGTTTATGTAAATATATTTGTTTATATAAGTAATTTAGAAAAGGGAATAAAAAATTGATATAAAATTGAACTTAAAAAAAGATTGACTACTTATTGACTCATCGTGTTCGGTTTGTATTAACATATAAATTAACTTTGTACAAACTATTAAAATGTATTACAGACAATTAAACAAACCTAATAGAAAGTCTAATAATTATCATTTTACGTTTATTTAGTAATAATGATAATAATTATAATTTAGTATAAGTTACATAATTGTATCTATAACCAAAATTTTAAACGTTTAAAAACATAAATATGCCATTTCATTAAAACTAATTTGATAGCACATTTCTGAAACATGTTTATTTTTGCCAACAATTTTACTACAACTATTTTTTTTCGGTATGGGTTGAAGGTATGTTGTCTGTGTTGTTATTCCGAGAAGTGTTGGCCGAGTAACGATAGTTAATCGCTCATTACAAAATCATGAAATTGGTTAACGAGGTGCACTGAGTCAGGCCGACTCGCACCATTTGCCAAACACTTCGAACGTCGAAGAGAGCCTGGCAAATGTTTTTCAACGAGCACTATTCAGCTTGTTTATTTGCATGTATTTTATATATACACACATTATTTTAAAATTAATCTACAAACAAACTGGACACATACACAGAATAAACGTTTTAAAAAGTTTCAGTTCGACCCAATCAGAGTCGTAATACATTTTGAAAGGGATCAGCTGATAACCACCGGCTGTTCATTTGTCATTGGGCTATTACTTCTTCTTGTTCTTATTATTCTCTAAGACGCCGATCGTAGAGCTATAGGCAAATTTGAGGGGTGAATGAGTGTGATGAGTGTAGAGGAACGAGTGTAGTAACTGTTACTATCTGAGTTCCACTTAGCTCAGAAAGGACTGGTTATTAATAGCCCAATAACCAGGGCGAATGATAAATGACAACTATTCCTTAGTGACAATTTCTAAAGAATAACCAGCCTTAGTTTGTAACAATGACTACATTTACTCAAATTCACTCATCATACTCATTCTAAATCCATATTCAGCCAAATCTTGATCGGTGTCTTAAAAGTAAAACAAATTACTTGCAAAGTATATTTAAATATAAAAAAGAAACGTTTTATAATTTTACAGTAAACAACATGCTGGGGTAGAACAATACTTCCTATTTTACAGTAAACAACATGCTGGGGTAGAACAATACTTCCTATTATACAGTAAACAACATTCTGGGATAGCACAATACTTCCTATTTTACAGTAAACATCATGCTGGGGTAGAACAATACTTCCTATTTTACAGTAAACAACATGCTGGGGTAGAACAATACTTCCTATTTTACAGTAAACAACATGCTGGGGTAGAACAATACTTCCTATTTTACAGTAAACAACATGCTGGGGTAGAACAATACTTCCTATTTTGAATCATACAACTTTCATAGTTTGGATTCTCTTTAGCACGTCATTGAGAAAGGTCCTTAGAAAGATCCTGTTACATAGGTCGGTAGCTTAGTTGGTTAAATCCCAGCTTCATAAGCTAAAGGTTCTCAGTTCGATCCCAATCAGAGTCGTAACACATTTTGAGAGGGATCAGCTGATAACCACCGGCTGTTCATTTGTCATTGTGCTATTAATTAATGACACTTTTTAAGGAATAGTCGGCCTTAGTTTGTAACAATGACTACATTCGCTCATATACACTCATCACACTCATTCGAAGTCCATATTCGGCCATATATTGATGATCGGCGTCTAAAGAATAAATAATTAAATAAACATTGATTGCTAATTATTTAGTTGTACTTATTTAATAGTCACTTTAACACGTTTAAAGTTGCCAATCGATACATTTTGTCAGGTTATACTAAAATATTACACAAATCAACCCTAATCAATTCTTTATAACTTACTACCACCACCATACAAGGTCCCATTTAGACCACCTGATAAGAAACATAAAGTACCACAGTACTTGGCAGACTATTCAGAACTCCGTCTTATAACGGGCGCCAAGAACACTCGTTCCCGCAACTTTTTGTAAATAAAAGTCATTATATAAACCAGAAATGAAGCAGAAACTTAGTAGAGATCTTAAGTAGTAGTAGATTAATCCATCAGTAGAACATATAATTTTTTTGAATCTTCATGTCTTATGTGTGAACAATAATATATTGTGACTATAAGAAAACATAATTTTAAATATATATAAAATAAATATTTGCAATTTAAACATAAAGTAAACTAAAACACTGACAAAAAGGTTTTATTTTAATTAGGCTATATTTTTCAAAATATTGATCTATTAATAGTTTTGAATAAAAAACAAACTATGTATGTCATAACTAGCAGAAAAGTAATTTAAAACGCTGATTTCAATTAAATGTTGTTTGCAAAAAAAATAACATTTATTTAGCGTCACAAATATTTGATGAATTCAGTTAAAAGTATGTGATATCAAAATAGATGAAATAATTTATTTATTATTTGGAAATTACTCTGGAACTGTCATTGACAAATTCTAAAATATTGAGACCAATTTACTTAATTTGGTTCACACAATTTACATAAACACATAGAAGAGTATATAAAATTTATCTTTGATTTCGATCAACATTTATATAATAATTAAACATACAAAAAAACCAGGAGTTTTCATTTTATGAGCAACATGGCTTGCTAGTACATTACTCGATATATTAAAACATAGATCTCTTCTTACAATAATAATTTGCTTTTAAAATACATATTTTAGTACTTATTTGATTAGATAGCACAATGTTTCTAAAATTTCATCATTGATAACATGACTTTTAATTTGTTTAGAATATACGTTTTTCTATAATTATGATAGAAAACACAGATTATTCAGTATAGTTATATTCAGTATAGTTCAAAAACAGGTTTACTACAAAACTCATTTTAGTAAAAAAAATAAACAGCGTAGTTTTACATTACTGAAGTTATTTAAAACACAATCTCTCTAATATACTCGTTTTATTTTTGTTTATCATATTATTAGAAATTGCTGTAACCCACCATTTATACACGATTTCATACAAATAAAGTTTATTCCAACTTTAATCCTACTACTTTAATACCATACTTATTGTAATAAAAAACCATTCACCTCCTCACTACTCACTTTATTGAAAAAAAATCAGCTTCTTCCCACATTACTCAATTTACTAGGAAACTCATGTTCTGTTAAAGTTTACTCTCATTTTCGGATTCATAAGAGCTAGGAGTAAAATCGCAAAGCCAATCCACACTATTTTTTTACTTGTGAATCAATAAATTCACTTTGTATTAAATTGTTTATTAAGTATAATATATATATAAATATATATATATATATATATATATATATATATATATATATATTATACTTAATAAACAATTTAATACAAAGTGAATTTATTGATTCACAAGTAAAAAAATATATATATATATATATATATATATATATATATATATATATATATATATATATATATATATATATAACAAGAGATAGTAGTTTGTATTGATTAACTTATTAACGAAATGAATATTTAACGAACAAAGACAGCACGACTCAAGAGGCATGTTGTGGACTTTATTCACTTAGGGTAAACAGAGACCACTGAATGTTTTTTACGTTGAGCCATGAATATAACATGACTTGAAACGTAGCAGAATTGTCTAATCCAATATTCTGATTGCTATCTCAAGAATACTTGTGTTAGGTAAGACAATTGCAAAACTGTCGGCCCAGAAATTATGAGCACCGAGTTTGAAGGTGTAATGTTTCAAAAATTATGAAACTTATAGAAAACATTACTATAAACCAGGTATTAAAATACGAAAGCCATACATTAATGGGGTTTTTAGTATTAACGGTGTAAATTTCATGTACAGTAAAAATTAGTTAGAATTCCGGTACTTATTTTCCAACTAGTATAATAATTATTAAAAGTCGTAATAAAATTACGACTTTCTTTACGAGCTACCATGTAAAATGGTAACTCGGAAGTAGCTACCATTTTACTCCTAGCTCGTAAAAAAGCTACCATGTAAAATGCTAGATTTTTTAAGCTACCATATTACGAAGCTACCATGTACGTTAAAATATGTCGTAAGGTACAGTTAAACTGTGGAAACAATGGTATTATACATTTTCCGTAGGCCTTTTAGTTCCTTTTATTCGGGTACACGTGATTTCTGGCCCAACAGTAACCTGTTTCCAGTAAAAACTATAACTAATTTCCTTTAGAGGTAGCACACAAAAATAATACTATTACTCTAATTGTTTAATATTTTCTTTGAATTTGCGATTTGATTTTTAATAATAACGTTTACAAAAATATTACGGTGTAAAATTAAATAAACAAATTAGGAAGAGTAAAATATTTCAAGCCCGAATCAGTCATAAACATTACGCTATGTCAAATTGTACCTTATTACTTATTTAGTTTACCTATTTTCACAATTAAATTTGAGTTTAGGTATGAGTTTACACTTTTCTATACGCAGGCATATTCTTAATTACTTTACAGGTGCTCGAAAAAGTTTCCATCGAATGCGTACTAATTCTGATCCGAAAACAAAAACCCATTTAACAGTGTTTATTTTATTTGTTTATAAATTTTTATTTGTGTTAGTTTTTTAATAACAGTTGCAATGTTTGCGTTAGAAATATAATATGAGTAGAATGTATTTGTTTTAAGGAAGTGATTTTTAAGTTGCTTTAAAACTCTTGTATTACTCCGTTACTACAGTAAAATATTTACCACTGCCTTTAAAATTGTATAAAATTCAAGCAGTTTATTTTTATTATCTTCCCCTTAAACTGAAGTAAGATATATAAATATTGTTTCACAATATAAATATTTTTTAGTCGGTAAATTATGTGAAATGAATGACGTAATGAAATAGTGATTTGTTATAACAAGCCTTTCATTCAAAGTTTACGTTTTCAGTTTTCGTTATTTACTATTTTAAATAGTTACTCATATATTATGTGAGTAAAACCTCCTCATGATGTTTAATGGATGAAGGCTAACAGAACTTGAATAATGACAGCAGAGGGAGAGTTCAGAAAAGCATTTCCCAACCCGTATGACATTTATGGAACTCTAGTAAAAGTGATCCAGCTTAGTTGACATTGACCGATGGGAACACATTGAAATGACTGGTAAAAACCCGCATTACGACCTAACAGAATCCAATGTCACTTTCGTGTATACAAGCATGATCAAGCTTTAAATAATTCGAAAACTTTTAAGATTGATTTAGTTCAAAATACATCTTAAATTATACATTTCGGATGAATATTGTGGAAAATAATTATGAAACCACTGTTGTAATAATTGATATTGTAATTGTTTATTATAAAATTACTACGGTATTAAATTGATTAACATTTAACAACTAACACTAAATGATATCTTTAAACTTTCGAAATATATTTGTTACAGTACTTAACATAATAAAGTATGAATTGTATTTTAGGTTTTAAAATTGGCTTCGTTAAATCACTTTTTACAATCTACCTCCATAAGACTATACTGTTTTGTGATGATAATAATAATAAAAAATTATAATATAAAAGGTTTATAGTATACAAATGGCTGGGTAGTTCACTACATTGTGTATGATTACATAGTTGATAGCAGTTACAAACACCACCCACCCACCCACCTAGAGACGTATGTTGGTGTTGGTTGACCTACTCATATAAACAAACACAAACGCGGTGTTATATGAAATAATTTTATTTAGTTTATAAATCAATAAAATTTGAATAAATAGCTGTAATATTAAAAAATAAATTAAGTTTGGAGACTTAAAATGAATAAATATTATTTTATAGTGTTCTTTGTCAAAGAGTATCGAGGAATTAAGTTTGACGATAACGGTGGTCAGCTGTTAAAATAATATCATATTCTTGATATGATGGTTATCGATCTAAAGCGTTTCAAGGGTACAAGAGCTTCAAGGGTATTTATCGACTAAGCTTTGAATTATATTTACTTGGAGGAGAGGCTAATATCTCAACAGTCTACTACAATATTTTACGGAGAGGAAGACCGTGTTAAGTAGTTTTTGAAGTACCTTCAGGACTTTACTTAAGACTCTCAAAAACTTAAAAGTTCGAGTCTACCCTAATTATCATTTTTATCAAATTTAAAACAAAATTAGTTGTACGTATTCTAATAAAATTTATCCATTTACTTCCATCGATTTCATCTGTATTGTACAGTACATGAAATTGCTTGAAGGCTATTTCTCCCCCTCCCGGAGATGTGCCCATTTCCCCTTAATATCACACTTTGTAAGATGGCTGCTGAGATGTCGTTCATATTTCTCTTTAACCCATAACCACAAGGTGGGCTATAGCTTATAAGGCTTCTTATCTAAATTCTCTATTTATATATTAACTATATTTTTTGGTGATCTATATCTATCTCGTATCTATTTGCCTTTTTTTACTCTTAATAATAGGCTCTTAATAAGAGTCGTCTATACATCCTTACTTGTTTATCTAAGGAATAGCGTCTATTTTTTTCAACGTACATCCTAAGGTTACGCAAAGTTATGCATGATAAGACACGTAAACTTAAAAATAAGTCTAAGTTATAGAATCTCTCTTATCTATGTATAGGATAGACTTGTTCAGGAAATCGCCTATTTTCTCCCATAACCTCCATAAATAGGTAAAATAGTAAATTTTACTGAGGAAGATTACTTACGTTTTAACACAATTTATTTAAATTTAACACAGCTTAATCTAATGCAAATCAATATTGTAATGGGGACGAATGCTTGGTATAATAACTTCAGTTATTATCCCCCTCCCACATATCTTCTGAGCAAGTTCTTTTTGTCTTTAACTTCTAAGAAAATTATCAACTATTCAATCATTATTATTGAGGAGGACAAGTATTGACAAAGTGTTGAGCTGTTTAAATATTTAGCTTTGTACGTTTCCGACTTAATGGCAGATCCACAATATAGAATGATTAATTAGAGGATAAAGTGGGTCTTTATTTCAACCGACTTGTCTCAGAAAACATGACTGAAAAAACTGTTGTAACTATAATTAGTTTTTTAGTTTACATATACAGTACAAGTAAACGTCACACAACGCAAATTTATTACAATATAAGCAACAAATGTTCAAATATATTACAATACAAATACAAAATGTACATATATTATGGTGATCGATTTCGGTGAACCACCCTAACCTTGCTCAGATCAGAGGGATTCACAAAAGAATCTAGTCTGAGGATGTGAACATGGTTCACTGAAATCGATCATTATAATATTTGTGCATTTTGTACTTGTATTGTAATATATTTATGCATTTTGTGCTTGTATTATAATAAATTTGTATTGTGTGACGTTTGCTTGTACTGTAACTATAATTATTAAAATATGTTATGGTAATTATAATTTATTTAACATTTAATTTATTTATAATAAAATATGAAGAAATAACGATAACCTGTATAATTAACAGTTACTTATTGATTTTGTTTTAAATCTGCACTAATTAAACACAATAATATCACAAACATTTTTCAGCATATTTTAGACTTTCCGTTGCTAGCCGATATACAGGATGTCCTGTAAGTACTGACCAAAATTTCACGAGGTTATACTATAGGTCAAAGCAAACAATTTTCATCATATAAAGTATAGTCCCATCTTGCTTAGTTTTCTGTCTATCTGTCTGAATGTGTTTTTTAGAAAATAATTTATATCTTAAAAATAGTTTAAGATATCAAGTTGAAACTTTGTACATTTACTGACCTTATTAATGTACATCTAAGATAAAAGTTTCAAAATTATATCATTTACATAAACAAAATGGTGGCCATTTAAAACTTTCAAAGCCTAATAACTTTAAAACGAGTGATGTTATAGAAAAATGATGACACAAATAAAATAGCCCCTTTTAATACAAGACTTTTGATACCAGATTTATTTTTCTACAATAAGTTGTTATAGAAATAAGTAAGATTTCTCAAGTAAAGGTCTGTGTTTTATTCAAAATTCCGATGTGTTTTCAAATAATTTTGAATAAAACACAGACCTTTACTTGAGAAATCTTACTTATTTCTGTAACAACTTATTGTAGAAAAATAAATCTGGTACCAATATTCTTGTATTAAAAGGGGCTATTTTATATGTGTCTTGTCATTTTTCTATAACATCACTCGTTTTAAAGTTATTAAGCTTTGAAAGTTTTAAATGGCCGCCATTTTGTTTATGTAAATGATATAATTTTAAAACTTTTATCTTAGATGTACACTAATAAGGTCAGTAAATGTACAAAGTTTCAATTTGATATCTCAAACCATTTTGAAGATATAAATTATTTTCTAAAAAACACATTCAGACAGACAGAAAACTAAGCAAGATGGGACTATACTTTATATGATGAAAATTGTTTGCTTTGACCTATAGTATGACCTCGTGAAATTTTGGTCAGTACTTACGGGACACCCTGTATAGAGAGTCGATATACTTGGCCAGCTCTCAAGGTGTCCGGACTTCGGACAACTTGTTATTAGAGATAACCCAGGTTCGAATCCTGGCCTGGACTTGTTCCATCTGAACAAGTTCGCCGCACATATCTATAATCTGTGGGAACATTTTTTTTATATTTGTATTTTTAGAAGAATAACTTCACTCACCAGTTAAGATAGATCTACAGGCCTGACTGTGAACTTTATTCAACGTATAAATTACAGTTAGCTCAGTTGAGGATTCGAACCTTGGTAACTACCCTCAACAGTATGAAGCCTCTGAGCTTCCACTGGCATTGTTGGCCTTATTGGTTCAAATTTTGAAAATTTGAACTGTTTAAAAAATGTGTTTTTTAAAATTTATTGATCTTTTTAATCAATAACTGAATTGAAAAACTCAAAACATGTATCAGTTTTCATTGTTTGAGTTGTAAAATTATAGGAAAACAAACGAAAGAAATTAAACAGTTGGCTTCAGAAGTGCTCAAGGCCAACAAGTGGTTTTGGGAACACTAAGTTTGAAGTTTGTTTTGTCATATGTTAGAATTTTAATCGCATTGCCAATAAATAGAATCCCCCTCTACCTAAAACCAAAGAAACTTTGCACCAACAGGATTTTCGAAACTGTAAACTATTTATCCTGTCTTACATAATCGTACAAATATCGTTGTAACGATATAGTTCTTTTATTTACAAGTGCAGTTAGGCTGTCCCTCACCAAAGACTTTAGAGAAAAAAATGTTCTGGCGTGGTTTATGTTACCATTCAGAACTGGAAAAAAGAGTTCCTCGTAAATATCCGCTAATAACGTACTCTATAACATTAACTAGAGATGGAAATTGTCGTTGTTGCCCGGCAACGTGATATAACGTTTTTCAGCCAGCCGACAACAGGTTGCGGCAACCTGTTATTTTGGCAACTGTTGTCGACTACCCGTTTTCAATCATTGCGGCTGTGTTGTGTTATTCAACCTTTCACTATTGGTTGCCTGTTGTTTTTAAATTGAGTTAGTGTTGACTATTAATTGACTTATGTTTAATGGATAATGTTTTTGGATTTAAATTAAATTAAAAGTCAGTTCATAAACAGTTATTTAATTAATGAAATTACGTTATTATACAATACTCATAGCATAAATTAATATTTGTTAATATTGTTTGGAATTAATAAATAAAGAGTTATTAAATTAACATGGTTATGTAAATGTAATTCATCGTTAAATATAAATTCATTTCGATTACAAAATAATTACTTAGATATAATTTAAATACTAAAACAATGTCATATTCCGGCAACGCCAACGACCGGACAGATATACTAAACGGACGAATACCGTTGTACATTGTAAGGCTGTTGTTAAAATAACCGGGAGTTTCCAGCAACGCGTTACGGGAATAAATGTTGTCACGTGACAACACTGTTATTTTATATAACGTCCATCTCTAACATTAACCTCTCGTGTGTATGAAGTAATTCCTATTAAACTTTACATATTCAATACGATGCTCGTTCAAATCATATCTAACCGTCCAAACTAAACAAGCGATCGGATTTACATAAAACTATAGTGCTTTAAAAGTGGGGGTGATACGTATTCAAATAACATCTATAACGCTTTTCAATTACTAGTGACAAGATTACATTTTACTATTAAGTCCATCAATACATGGATATAGTTTTGCAGTAATGACAATATGAGTTAAAATATTTTCCCTACTTACATTTCTTTGATTAATATACATTTTTCAAAAACGTGTTGGGAGATAATTTTTATAGGTGTTTTACTTGCGGTTTAAACCTATTTTTATCATTGTTCCTATTTAATAAATATATCACTCACATGTATTTTTGTTTTAATATGATATCAGTATGATAATACATAAAAAACTATAATACGTATATGAAGTTTCATTAAAACTTTTTTGTTTTCCAAAGTAAAACCTTTCAGTTCATTTTTCAATGAAGCACAATAAACATTCCTTTCTTCAAAAAAACACTATAGTATCATAAAAAGTCTATTACAATACATTATAGCCAGATGATCTGTGCCCTTTGGTTTTATTTTTATTGTGATAGATTGAATAGTTGTAAGGAAATTATCATTTGACAAATACCTCAATTGGTATTTCAATCTTCTCCTTCATGTTTTATCTTTGAAAGCCTTTGACTAAAGACATACAAATATTAGACAATACATTTATAAGTGAGTAAATGAACGGCCAGGCGAAGGTATTTTGAATTAAATAAACATCATCATTTTCGAAATTCTTAAAATGTCTATTACAATACACTATTGAAGTTATCACGTTATAATGATTATTTAAGAAACTTAATATACAATTTATATTTAATATAAAAGTAAGTTCAGGTTATGTTTTATAAATAACTTCTAATTCCCAACTTTACCTGGTGAAAAAGTACTGTCTTAAAGTACTTTATTTTATAGTTCCAGAACAGTTTAATAAAACAAAACTAATTTTATATTAAAATGGTTAAAGTTAAATTTGTACTAGTAAACCAGCGTCTCTTTTTATAGTAAACAATTTACAGACGTCATTCAACAATGAATATAAGCCAAAAGTATTGCATTCAAGATTCCTCATTGTGTTATATTTGTATGGTGAGAGTTTAAATAAATAACATTTTTAAGGTCTTTTCATTCAGAAAAAAACCACTGCAGTCATAAATATCAATCATTAATTGATCATTCATTCATAATTATTGTGTATTGTTTACAAAGATACTCAGGCTCACGTTTTTGGGACAAATACTTTCGATTAACGTTGTAAGAGTAAATAAATGTAATTAACAACATCGTTTTAATTCTGCAATGTGAACGGATATAATAACCTAACCGCCAATGTTTTTATACATACACACACTGGTTTATACAAATGATTGTTTAAATACTACATGTTTGCATTATCCAATAAGCAGAAAATCTCATTTTGTCACTAAAAACTAATAATCAAGGCGTACAAGTACATTAACTAACAAGTACAATGTTACATATTACTGCAGGTAAAATGTAGAGGAACCAGTTACATACTATTAATTAATTTGGTTTTTTTTCAATGTAAAATAATAATAATAACACAAAAATAAATGGTACTAGGTAACTGGAACAACATTTCTCCCATTCCCTTTGTTATGTGACATTGTTTAAAAAATGAAAATTAAAGGATGTAAACATACCTAAATAAAAACAGATAGTTAATTAATTACATTTCAAAGGAATGTACAAACGAAAAATTTATTTAAATAAAAGTAAGGAAAAAATATTCTTCAAAAACAGTTGTCACATAGCCATATTTTAAATAAACTACCTTCAACCATTTCAATTGTGGCTTCCGGCCTTCGGCCTCAAGCCCCAACTTAGAGGAGTGTCAATTAAAATATTTTAAATTGTAATTTGCATCTTTACTGAACATGTAATCAAAATCGTTAAAATAAAGCTCAAAAATTTGCATTTTTAAATGTTTTTGCGATTAAAAAATGTTATAACTAAAAAACTAGTCAAGTTGGAGACATGCGGTTATAAGAAAATATTTAAAATTGTAATCCACACCTTTCCTGAAAATTTAATCAAAATCGTTAAAGCAGTTTTTGAGAAAATTTTACGTTTGTATGATTTTTGCCCATAAAAAAATTCAAATTAACAAACTTAAATAAATTGTCTAGAGATATTGGCTAAATACACTTACATACCAAATTTCATGAAAATTGGTCCATCTATTTGGTCTCCCGTGCGAACTGCACAAACACACAGTCAGACACACATACGGACAGAAACCAAGGTTTTATTTTGAAAAACATAATTTTTTTAGGTTCAGACGACTCTAAAATGGATTTTAGACCAACTTGTACAAAAAAAATTGGTCCAATACGCTAACGCATTTGGAGAAAGTAAAATAATCGAGTTCATTTGCTACGTTTTAAAATATATGATAAAGTATTATTAAAAAAGATTAAGACATACAGTGTATTGTTTGAACTGTATAATGTATCCCAGATCAGTTTTACAGCCTTTTAAGATATTTTATTGAAATAATGACAATTTAAAAATAACCTATTTTAAAAATGTTCAGCTATCATTAAAGTGGTTAGTTTGCTATGTATTTAATATTTATTTGATTTTCCTATTACATGTTTTACAAAATAAAGACAACATTTCAAGAAAAACATTATTTTTCAGTAAGGATTGGTATTAAATAACCTTAAAGTCAAATATATTTAAAAAAATTATTTAGAAATTGTAATGAACAAATCAGCAATATTATTAAATATATAAAATATATAGCAACGTTTAGTTTGATTAATGTGGTCTACTTGCGTTGCTACCTTTTTATTACGATAAATGGTATTACTTAGCCTATTTGAAACGTGTTCATTTAATTAGTTTTTGTTAAATAACTGAAGATTAAACTCTTAATAGATTAATAGTATAATTTCAAAAATTCAAAATAAACATTTATTTACAAAAACAGCAGTTATTAATTTATTAAAAATCATCCAATGAAATGGAACAAGCTTTTAGGGGACGTTTCTACCCACTCATGAGTATTTAATCAAGATGGAAATACTTTAGTTGTCTTATTTAAAACCCAAAGAAACAGTGTACAAAATTTCAGCTTTCTACCTACAAGGGAAGTTAGAGAATTAGTGATGAGTGAGTCAGTGTGTCAGTCAGGGATTTGCCTTTTATAATGTAATACACAATCAGCTGATCAAGATTAGAATTAAAATAAATGTCATTTTGTTGTATGGAAGATATGCGACATGAAGGTCTTGTGGTCAAAGTATGTGTATCTTTCTTGGGCCTGCACCTAGAAGTGAAAGTGGGGTAAAATATTAGTTCAATAATAGTCATTATAACCAGTTGATTTAAGAACTCATACAGCTGCAGTTTAAAGGTAAAGTTCGTCTTATTTTACCAGATGAGGTTAGGGCTAAGAAGCCCTCTCTAACACTTAACCTGGAGACCAACGGCTTAACGTGACTTCCGAACCACGGGAGCGGTAGGGCGAAATCTGTTACTCGGTCTTATCGGGAATCGATCTCGGACCGAGTGCGTGGCAAGCCATCGCCTTAGCTACGGCCACTCCAGTTTATTACTGTTTGACATTTATAATTAAAAATATTATGGCGTAGGCCTACATCCTAACAAAAATCAGCCTACATCCTACAGATTTTCAAAATTTAAAAATCGTCAAGGTTTCCAAAGAAGTTTATTCCTAGATATTAATTTAGAATATTATTATTTAGTTTTATGGAAATTCACTGGCATCGAGTATTACATTTTTATTTTGCTTTGACAAGTATAGTAATGATAATTTTAAAATGAGTATGAATTTTCCACAAATTTAGATACACATCGCATTAAAAACCCCCTAAAACAAATCATTTGAAAGATATATGAATACTAGAAAGACCCTCCTACCTACACGTACAATGGCAGTGACCTCCCCACCCACCCTTAAGTGTATATTGGTAATAACTTATAAATTAACACGAGCATAGCTAAATGGCTTTGATTATAGAAAAGTTTGTTTGTTTAAACAATTGTAATACTAAAAAAGAATGAAAATATATATAATTTCGCGTGTCATAACTATGGAAATGTACAATCAGTGTGATGGGTAGGGGGGTGTGGACATCAGCAACATATTCCAATTGGACATGGCTACAAAATCAAACGACGGATGACAACTGATCGGATTTCGATGTTGCCAAACAATTTGATAAAAATGCAAATTTCGAATTGATTGTTTGGATTTTACTGCGACGAAATTGTATTTTTGGCAAGTTCATCTATGTTAAAAACTTGTTTAAAACTTTATGTTGCCTTAAGGGAACTAATTTGTTGAGAGAGTTAATCAGAAGAATTTTTTCGATTTCAGTTTGAACAATAAATAAATGTACTTTAATACCACTATGAATACCATGTTTTTAGAGGGGCTTTGTAAAAGTAAACATGTTCAGTTGAAAATTGACTATATGTTCTCTAAAAACTTTAAGCTTTACATATATAATATTTTAAAATATTATTTATAATTTATTATAAGAACAGAAAACGAAATGTAAGCTATTTTACAGCTCGCGGACTCGACTGTACTAACCGTTCTCACGACTTAGAACTATTTCATTTTTGCACCCAAATACTGGTAATTATTTTACATAGCATTAAAGAAAATAATAAAGGTTTGTTTATTATTAAATAATATTATGTTATTATCACACAGATGTTACTAAAAAATACAAATTTTCTTATATAATTTAAATTTCAAAATCATATGTTATTTGTTTATTTAATCGAGACTATTTAAATAAATAATAAGAAACGCATTAAATTAACACTACTTAAATGTTACTATAAGAAAACAGTCAATAAAGTTTATTAGAAATATCTTCTAAGCTTAGTTAACAGAAATAACTTTTCAAAACGGATGATTCAGAAACAGTAATAATTAGTTGCAATGAATTCTAAATATAGATTATATTTATAAATAGATATGACAGAAAATAATTAGTTACCGGTGCATTTATATTGCACCAATACCTAATACTTTCTTATTTTCAATCACCAGATCAGGATAATGTTTTTAGAAAAGTACCCCCACCCTGTCCCGCTTCTATTAACCTCTGCTCAAGGTCACGCGCATCTTTAGACTGGGCCAACTGTAGTTTTATGAATATACAATTACATTTTTGTAATGAATTATAGTAAAATACTTTAATTACATTTACGTGACCTGTACACTAAAGTAAACAATTCGTAACATTCTTTAAACCAATGTTAATAACCTAAACATAAACATTAATACCACTTTTATTAAAATTATGTATTACAATTCTTACATATGGGACGCCGACACAACGTTGTTGGTATTTTAAGGCGAATATGAAATATGAGTGTAGGATGAGTGTGGTTGAGTATAGTCTGCTTACTAACTGAGTTCAACTGTTCCTCAGAAAGGGCAATTTATTAATAGCCCAACAGCCAGGGCAACTAAGGGACCTACAGCTTTACGTGGAATCCGAACCACGTAGTGCTGGTCTGATTTTCAGCTAATTGACAAGACTGATATTCAGTTATCTCATCCACACAACATCCGCACAATGATTACCACCCAACATGGACACCCCAGACGTCTCTAGTAGTGTCCACGCCGGTAGCAACCATTGAGCGGACGCCACGTCGGTATTAAGAGGACCGATCATCCAACCTATCACCTACAATCTCCCAAACTCTTTGTCCTCAAGTAACTAGGTTACAAACCAATCTCTGAGCCTGTTTTAATAATTAATTTATAACGTAACAAAATATCCATAAAATAAATAAACTACTATAACAGACCTTAATAGTTCAACATCAAATCCTTGAATGATTTAATATTTTGAAATAACAATGTCTACATACAATAAGTTTTATTTATTGTTGTGTTAAGTAATTTAAGTGTTATATATTTAGTTTATTTATTTTAAGTATGTTATTTACTTTATTTAAAAAAATATATAACAGCTAAGCATTTTGAAAAATTTTATTGTTACTTGTTAATATTGTTTAGTAGAGATAAAACAATATTTAATTATTTATTTTAAATCCAAGAATGATTTAAATGACGTTGTAGTGTTATAAAAACACGAATAAAAAAGATGGCAACAACAGAATCTTTATTTAAACAAAACGCTAAAACCACTAGAGTAAAAATAATCAACGAGCCATGAAATGCACAGACAGCACAATATACTGAGCCCGTATTGTCTCTTTGACAAATCTGTGTCTCACTTGAGCTGTGTATGGTCTCGCAATACAGTCTAAAATACAATGCTATAACTCGCAATCGTCATCCAGGTTTGTATACTTTAGGAGCAATTTATATCCAAAATTCTGCACTGATAAACGTTCCTCATGCCCTGCCTTAGTCAGTAGTTTATATGTGTCGTAGGAGACTTTATAAAGTGAGACTGAAAGTTTTTGATATTTTTAAAGACTACTAATAAAGCTATAAAACTATATTTATTATAATTACCGTAAAAATCTACGTAGTAATGGATAACAGGTTTTTATCTCATCAGACCCTCAATCATGTGGTATTGATGAGGTTTTTATCTCAATACCACTGTGCGTGTATCGGTGGGTGGGTCAATATCACTGTTCGTGTAAGGGTGGGTGGGTCAATACCTCTGGACGTGTATGGGTGGGTCAGTACCACTGTGCATATATGGGTGAGTGGGTGGGTCAATATCTCTGTGCGTGTAGGGGTGGGTCAATACCACTGTACGTGTATGTATGGGTCAATACCATTGTGCGTGTATGGGTGGGTCAATACCACTGTACGTGTATGGGTGGGTCATTACCACTATAAGGGTATGGGTGAGTCATTACTACTGTACGTGTATGAACGGGTGGGAGGGTAGTTAAAAAAAGACCCTCAAGTATTCACAAAAAAATCTTAGGTGAGAGCATAGATCAAGTAGTACGTAAAATTTAAGGTCTATTTATAAGCAAATACATTACCATAAAGCAATATTAAAAAGATTGCACACATAAAAAATGGCAGCTTTTTAAATTTGCAGTCTTGAGCTTGATAAAGAACTGCTTTGTTTGTTAAAACATTTTAGATGAGAGCAGTGACCTGTAAAGCAGCGATACAGTGCCTAAAAATATATAGTTTATAGCAAATATGAATAGTTTATCACATCACGGAATGTTTCTCGTGGAGTCAGAAAAATTTCTTAAAAAGAGAATATGTCAGTTGTATAACAAATTAAAGATATTTATAAGGAGAGCGCAGTGCTTGAAGAAAAAATCTAACGATGAATGGTTCATCCTACACAACATGTCAGTAGGATGGCATGTGTTAAACTATTGAGAATTGCTTTTGAGCGGTTGTTTATCAAGGTCAAGGCTGTAAATTTAAAAAGTCACCATGGTAACAACATTTTAAAATTTGTTTTACGGCATTGTATTTCCTTAAAAATACCTTTAATTTTATGTGCAACACGACCTATGTCCTCTTTGAAAGGTTTCTTCTGGCTCCTTTTAGGCTGTCCACTGATGAGGTAAAAACCTAATAATCGTTTACAAAAGTAGACTTTCATGGGTAATATTGGTATTCATAATCTTATTGTTTTATAAGTAATGATTAAAAATCATTAAACCGTTCCAGTTCATCACGTTGTATCTTTTTTGTTTCTCATAATGTTTAGCTAAACATACTTTAAGTTATATACTGATTTGACGGGTAAAATATTGTAACATACAAGCAGAATATATTTTTCATTTCCAAGAAGTTTGTTATTTTTGTAAATTACAATTACAGTACAAGTAAACGTCACACAACACAAATTTATTACAATATAAGCACAAAGTGCAAAAATATATTACAATACAAGTACAAAATGCACGAATATTATGGTGATCGATTTCGGTGAACCACACTCACCTTCCTCAGACAAGAGGGATTCACAAAAGAATGGAAAATGGTGTTGAACAACTCAATTTATTGGCATATGATCACGTGACCCCATTGGCTGGAATCGTCAAAATGGCGAATGCTGTGATATAATATTTGTACATTTTGTACTTTTATTGTAATATATTTGTGCTTATATTGTAATAAATTTGTGTTGTTCGACGTTTACTTGTACTGTATATGTACCAATAAGTATTTTACTAATTAAAAAACTATTTGTAAATTATATTTGTGCTAAACTTTATCGATAAAAAAAGTTTGCTTGGTATTTAGTTAAAGGATTCTATCCATGTCAATGTGGTGCAAAGTCCAACAGATGGCGAAACAAACTCATAACAACTTGTTGGCTTCAACTGTTCCCAAACAGCTGTTTTATTGAGCTTAAGTTTGACAAAAACTCAAGTATTAAAGCTTATTAAATAAATACAATGCGATTTATGAAAGCAGTTACCTTATTGTTAGTTGTTTTTATTCAGTTAAGTTGGCTCTTTAAGGGTAAGTTAACGAAAAAAAAAAACTTAATGACAACTGGTGGGAATAAATTTACGAATTGGGCTATGAATAAATAGCTCTTATGTATTAACCAAACTAAACAGGCCATCTACACTTATTCATGTAATTCATATTCCACCTTAAAATAAGCAAACTGTTATTTCCGCGTCTCTTATGGGAATAAACTAAAAAATATTGTAAATTTCAGTAATAATTCAGTTAATTAGGCCTAGAACGTTTTTGAAATTATCCTATTTACAGAATCAACAAAAAATATATCTATTTATAAGAAATCACTGATAATAGTGACTCAGTATTCTGTATTTTACTCAAAGACTTGAATACTAAACAAGGAGTGTGAGTGTGTGTGTGTTTTTTTATTCAACAGTTCAGTCGGTCAATTAGTGAACGTTTCTGAAAACTTTTATTTGTTAATTTTTCTTATTTATTTTATAAAACTTTCTCACCAGATCACATGAGCTTACAGATATGTGAATGAACTTTATTCAATGAGTGAACTTCTAACCGTTAGCTTAGTAGGGGATTTGAATTTTGGATTTTGCACTCCACAGTTCGAAACCCAAGCCACCACTCTGACAAAGTTATAAAGTTCTTACAAATATCTTATGATCTATACAAATTTGTAATTTATAACCTTTATTAGAGTTATAAATAACTTAGAGTACTTGAATTATTTATGAATTCTGTGCAAAACTCAATTTTGTTTAATTAAATATTATTGGAATTTAAATAAAAGTAAGAAGAACAACATTAATCTTGTACTGTTTATTGGCCATATGAATAGCTTTTATTGTTATTGGAATATTTTAGTAATTTCTTTCACAATTATATAAAAAAGTATAATTATGAATATTTATTGTTTCAGGGTTTAATAGGAAATAATCCAGATGTAAGTAAATGAAGCTTAGCAATCATCGTATTAAACAGGGTGGAAAAAATATGGAATTGCTTTCACAACTTTTGTATGACTTCACTTGTAAAAGTGAAATCTTGTACACGATCATGGTTATAAAGAAAATACTTTTTGACACCATTAGTGACATTTCATCTCTTCAGGGGTATGAACGAGGTGTGAACAAAAACCTTCCACGTAAGCCTAGGTCGAGTTTGGTGTCAAATGAAAAGTCTATTCAATAGAAAATAATTGCTGCAAACCGGAGTTCGAAAGGTTTATCTTTTCCAGAGTAGTAGTCATTTCAATTTCAAAGTAACCAATTTAAACAATAATATTTCCCCACTATTTATTGTTTTTAAGTAAACTATTCTGATAAAAGATTATACTTTATGGAACACAATTATCAAACAAAATTAAACTATGAAACTATCTATGAAAAAATTACGTTGTTGTGAAAGCGTTTCCATATTTTTTCTCCACCCTAAATACATTGATTAATACTAGTTTTATTACTCACTTACTTACGACTGGGGCTTTAAAAATCTCAGTCGATTATTTGGCTCATTGATCAGCATCTTCCACGCTTCATGTCTCCTGCCCAACAAATTGCCTCTCCACACTGGGTCATATCATATAACACTTGGTCATACAAACTTATTTTTGGCCTCCCTAAAGGACGTTTCTTGCATGTACGTCCTTATAAACCTCTTCTAGCCTTATTCCTTCATCTTTTCTTAGGACATGGCCTAGCCAGCTTAATATTTGTAGTATTAATTTACTTCAGATTTGTATTATTTTAATCATTTTATTGTTATTGGTAGTAGTTTCATTAGAAATTGTAAAATAATATTACGTATCATCATTTAAATCGATTGTTTTTTATTTAATGGTGATGAATGTGATGACTGTAAACGAACGAGTGTGGTCATTGTTACTATCAAAAGTAATTTGTTTCTCATCAACAGTGTCATTTATTATTATTGCACATAGCCAGGGAAGCTAAGGGACCTACAGATTTTACTGGACTCCAAACCACGCAGGATGGACTCCAAACCAGCCTGTCACTCAATGCTCTCCCATAAACAATATCCGAACAATCGCCAACACTCAACAATAATGCCTAATTTTTTGTCCACGCAGATGGTAACCATTGAGAGGAGAATTCAACATCCTGAGGTTACAACTATTAACAGATCCATAAAGATTCTATAGCTATAATAAAATTCTTCATGTTCAAAACTTATGAACATGAAGTATTCATAATCTCTATTTTTCTTTTCATTCCTTTCAAATCGTTTCAATTAAATAAGCTATGCTATTTAGTTTTTACTAGGCAGATAATACAAAAACAAAAAGGACGTATTTTGTTTGTTTGTATTTTTTCTTGTGATTGGTGACGATGTCTTTGTTTACAGCTAGGTCACACATCGATGAATGTATATTTGTACGTAAGGAAAGCCGTTCGATAATTGAGTGGAGTACTGTGAAGTCGGGTGTCCAGTATTCAGTGGCCATAACTGAAGGCCTTCTGTCTAATAATTAGACAGAAGGCCTTCAGTTAATTATTGACTGATTGAGCCCTTATGACCAAAGCACGTAAGGTCCATTTCTGGCCCTTTATATCACAGGTAGGGTGTTTTAACCATCACTGATACAAATAAACATAATAAGTAGGTATTAGCCTATTGTGTTTCAATACTACGTACAAAAATCAGACCAAAAGTACGTGGTTCGGATTCCACGTAAAGTTGCCCTGGCTATTGGGCTATTAATAAATATTCCTTTCTCAGCTAAGTCGAACTCAGATAGTAACAATTACTACACTCATTCATCTACACTCATCACACTCATTCACCCCTCATATTCGCCCATATTTCTACGATCGGCGTCTTAGAGATGAATAATAATAATACTGCAATAATAATAAAAAAAAATTCAATTGACAATGGTGTTATCATCTAACTGTCTAGAACTAGATTGTGCTATCTGGTATGTAGCAGTGATTGATTGAACGTAAGAAACAACATTTAATCATTTCTAACAAATTTGTTGTTAAATTAAACTCACAAAATGATAGAAAATAGGAAATTAAGTAGTCTCTAAAATTATGTTTTAAAAGGAAAGATAATTACAAACATTGATGAAATTTTGAGTTAACAATATACGCTTCAAAGGAAAACACAAACTCTACTATGCTGTTTCCTGCAAAAATAATAAAATACTTTAAAACAATTAACGAGCTTTAAATGCTTAAAAAATAACAATTTGAAGCATAAAAATATTGTATAAGAATGCAGTCAATTTGCTTCTCTATGAATAATTAATTGAAAATACCGTCGAAATGTGGTTTATTGATTGATAAACGTAGATATTATATAGGCATACTAATAAATTTAGTTTTGGGGTTCAATATGCTTGTTAAATTTACCATGAGAAAGATTTAAACATCGAAATAACGTCTAAACAGCTACATTTTTGTAAATAATAATAAATACAAGTTTCAAAACTATCCATGAGGAAGATGCTCAGGGAAAAGGAATTAATAAGAGAATTGAAATGATGTATATAATACGCTTGAAGAAATTAATTTAAAACAATTGAAAATTGATTTTGTTGGCAGGCTTATTTATACAAATATCCTGAATTATTATTTATACATTAATATGACAAAGATTCATATGACACCATTCGGAGTAATACAATTTACTTCTTTACATAATATACTTAATCCTTTAAGTGCGTTTGGAAGGATGTTGACTTGGTTACATTTTATTTAACAAAAATGTAATAAGTAATGTAATGAAAATCATACTTCCATAAAAATGTTTCTTACACTAAATTATATCATCAAATGATTTATGTATTTTTTTAAAACTATGTTTTAACTTCAAACCACTTTATAGAATTGGAATATTTTAAGAGCACCTAAATGAGAAGATTATTCTGTATAAAACATTTAATTTAGTAATTTTGTTGGTCCATGAGATTTTATTACGAAAATGAGTTACTGAATATTATAGTATCAAATGAAAAACTGTAATGTCTAGAATGAGGTTCGAAAAATAAAAAAAATGCACTGAGGGAAAGACACTTTTTAATACCAGCAGCTAATGTTCATTTTTAGCTTTTATTTAGTATAGTAATTGCTTTATTTCACATTGAAGAGGGAAAAAGGACCATAAGATACCATAACGGTTTTGATTGTATACGTAGCACATTAATGGAGCTATAATTTCTAGCAATATTTATTCCATATAGCATATTCTATATTTAAGTGAATATTATTCTCATAGGGAGGTAACATTTTGTAGCTCGTTACGTCATGTATTTTAAAGATTTATATGCTTTAGCATATCTAGTTAATATTATAAATATGTAAACATCTTTTAGTAATAATATAAAATAAATCTTTGGATCTTTTCCGACAATTCACTACCACAATCATAACTTAGGTCAACCTAACGTAATTAAACCAAACCTAACATGACATAACTAAACCCAACATAACCTAAACAAACCTAACATAACCTAACCAAAGTAATGGTAGTGAATTAATGAAAAAGGCTCAACTCATTTTACGTCGTTTTAAAATTATATAATAAATACATATAAATGTAAAACCATTTTAGAACTCTTCTTACTTAATTTAGCTATGTTCTATATCAGTTAAATTTTTTATATCTCAGTACAAACTTTTGAGGAAAATCTTGTGAAACCATATGGGTGTCACCCGACTACATACAGAGAGCACTCTCTGATCTTGTTAGTAAACTTTGTGATAAGGTGTTACAGGCGTTTGCTTTCAGGAAAATACTCACTGTCACCAGTGTTTTGTTACAAACATTTCTTTTAATTTTTTTAAGAAGGCCGATGCTCCCTCTTAACCTTACTCTGTCCATACAATGAAAACTATTCTCATCCCCCAAAAAAATTTTATTTGATGAACATTTTAGATACTTTGAGTGGCGTCCCATATACACTGCAACAGCCAAAAAAAGTGGGTTCGAAAAATCAGAGAGCAATAACAAAATGATCAACTCGATAAGATTAGTTTTTATAAAAGTCACCCCACTTCATAAGCTTAATATTTCTGTGTATCTGTGGACAGAGAAGTAATTTTCCTTATTTTTAATATTAAATAAAACTTACGTATATTTCAAAAGGGTTAAAGTAATTTTTGCCCTGTAATGGTATAGAACACAGATTTCAAAATTACTAGGAGCGAATCTGAACAAACCACTAATTGTGGTATTTTCCAAACATTGTTTTGCTATAAATATTTTCACACATTCATTACTCTTCATTAAGGGATGGGGAAATACATTTTCAGCGTAATAATGTTTATTTGCCAACTAAATTATGTTTGAGAACCATTTATGCAAATTAATTTACATATATTTTACTTTGAAAAATAACAATAGTTTGATTGATATATTTTATACGTGTATTTTGTTACTATTTGTTTATTAGTGAAATTTAAAGGTTGGTTTTGTATACTTAAATTTAAAGGCAATTTGATACTGTCATCAACAATAATTATTAATATTTATTATATTAAAGTGCTATTTCTATATTGCATACAACCCCTATAAATTTTACTAATTAAACATGAATTATTTTACTATCATCATCTTATTATTACCATTGATTTTATACACAAATATATTTACCATCCAATGTTGAATTTTGAGTCTCAAAATATCAGGTGTTTTTGTGGTCCATTGTGGAGCGCTAGTGTAGTCCCATGTAAATGTAATACAGTTTAAACCAGCTGAGGTTGCGGGCCACACTAACTAACAAAATTACTGCCACAAATATTAAATTTCTATTAGGTGGTTTATCTATGTAGGTTTATATAATCAATGTTATTACACATAAGAGTCTGCAGAGGCTGTCTACAATGTTGGTTTTAATCCCATAAGAACAATGTTATATGTGAATTCATATTTCTTTCGTTATTGACCAAAAGTTGTGTACGAGGTCTCATTTTAAACGTCATAATATTGTGCAGTAGGTTTGTTTTTAATATTTTGAATAAATACGCCTAGTTTAAAAAAATAGGAGAAAATAAACACTTCAAACTAAATTATTTTTATATATTTTTCTATAAAACTGATTAGATTTTTCAAAGCAATTACAACGTGCAATTTCATTCTTGATAAAATTCAATTTGTCTGGAAAAAATCCATTTAGAAATAACTGTTGTAAAAAACGTCACTTGGATACGCGTCCGGTTCAAAAATAACATTGTTCTCATGGGATTTAAACCAACATGGTCGACAGCCTCCAACAGCCTCTGCAGACTCTGAAGATAAAAAATGCATTTAGAATATTTTATTCTATTTCATTCTTTTGCTACAAAACAGCTAAAAAACAAATTACATTGTAGCAGGACATTACACAGTTTAAATAGTTTTGATTGGAAACTAAGTTTCCACAAAAAAAAAAAAAAAGTTGTACTAAAAAATACTTTTAAAATATTAGTAATATTTTTGACGACTTTTCTAAATTTTGTTTTAAATCTATGTAATACGGTTTTAATTCAGAGTAAAATCGTGATTTTTATTGTTTTATTACCTCTCAACGAATTAATACTCAATAAACAATTATGTTATCTCTCTTATTTTACAAATATCATCTTGTAAGAACAAAATGTGTTATCTCCAACTCACATCCAGTATTCAATGACTCACCTCCAGTCACGTGACCCGAGCTATTGTGGAAGAGTTAGCTGGATGACTAGCCTCAATCTTGGGGAATATTACACGCTATTCAGTGGAAGAGGTTCTAGAATGGACTGAACGGTATTCACTGGCTGGCGTCCAATGACTATGTGTAGTCTGGGTGATCATTGATATTTGCAATACTGCTCCTAATTTGTCTCTAAAAGCATTTATTATAGATATGAGGATATACAAATAAATTATTTTTGTAGCTACTTTTCTTTTTCATATTTTAAAAATGAAACTAAAATATTTTATTGGTACGTTTAACGTATTTTTTCTATGTTAGACAATTTAAGAAAAATATCGTGTATTTATTTGGGAGTTGTTTAAAGAGCTGAAAGCAGTAAAATTTTATTTGTACATTGTTTAGAAGAAAGCCTTTGTATTGAGGCAAAATTATATTTTCTGAAATGTTATTTTAAAACTAAACTGTTTTGATATTTCTTTATTTCAATTTTAAAGGAAGGGTATACTTAGTTATTGACAAAAATACGAAATCACTGGTTCTTACTGTTAGCAAATTCAATGCTAAAAAAGTTAAAGGTCTTATTATTTTACCAGTAGAAGTTAAGGCTAAGAAACCCTCTCTAACACTTAACCTGGGGACCAACGGCAAGGATGACTTCCGAACCACCACCAACGAGAGACCGGGCAGGCGGGCTGCATGCAAGGACGATATCGCTCGGACGGTCACCCATCCAAGGGACAGCCACGCTCGATGTTGCTTGACTCGATTATCATGCAATTAAGTCAAAATCCTCCAGTGAAGACCACACTTTCAATTTTTATAATCAATGCTCTATGATTATATAAACACCTTACATTATTATTAGTAGTGAAATATTTTGGATAGCTTAATTTCTTTGTATACTGAAGGAAATGTCATTTATTTCCTAGACCTAGAATATTTGAAATAATATAACTAATTCCATAATGATCACATTAAACTAAATTTTAAAACGTTAATTTGTAAATAAGATACAAGAAGATGAAATTAGTCATAACCAAACTTTTTGAAATACTACATGTTTTTTTTCTGTTTACTTATCAGTAAATGTCACACTGAGTATAATCATATTCCTTTCCGGTCGGGTACAGTTACCTTTGATATGTGCGTCTCTTATCTTGAACAATAAATGTACAACTTTTGTCATTACTAACAAAAATAAAATGTGTCATTACTATAAATTATAGTGTACGAAACATTCTCAGCCATGAAAAATCTTCATGAATCGTAGCTGGGAATGTGAGTGATGTTAGTGCTTTAGATAATATGCAGAATTATCCTACACCATAAAGTAGTCGTAACAAATTGTGACATTGTAGATATCGAAAGAACCTTGATCAATTTTGTGAAATAAAGAAAAGTCTGTTACGTGAAGTGTCGTGTAATGAGGGTTGGATTGTGTTCAATTGAGTTGTGTTATTTTATGTTATGAGTTTTTGAGTATAATTGCAACTTCTGAGTACAATTATGGAAGTGTAATGACAAACATATTTAAAAGAATAACATTTTACATTGCAGAATTCCCTTTTTATTTCATAATTCATAGAGGTACTCAATATTTAAATACAGTTATAAAATTACTACTAACGTGATAGGACAAGCAGAATGTATGTTTGTCGGATGTATTGTACAAACAGAGATCGAGATCTGTGTTTCTTACAGTTTAGTTGTTTATTATTTCCTGTTTGTAAACAAACTTGCTGCAAGCAAGCAGAGAATTTTCGTAAGAAATTGAGTGCTTGTGACTCAAAACACGTCAACATAATGTTATGGGTCTTTGTTTATACGATTTAGTAGTATGTTTTATAAACAACTGTACTTTAATTTTTGTCGATCGTTCGTGGATTCGAAACAACTCTCGACTATATTGAGCAATACAGTTTTTGGTACTATCCATTGTGCAACTTAGAACCATACGAAAACTGTTACGGATCAACTTCATAATCTGGCATTTTGATAAACACATAAATTCTATACTAAATCTATTTATTAAATATATATCATAATATATGTACAAGGTGTCACAAAACAGTTGTTCAGATTGTTAATTTTTACACTGTACGTCTTATTACGAGTAAAACATTAAGGTTTTAAACTGTTTTTGAAATCCGTTTCAAATAAAAATATTTGTTTTATTTTTACGAAAAAGTTAATAACTCAGAACGTTTTGGCTGACTGGTCTAACATTTTGCACGCTTCTTTACAATAATATCACCAAACAGTAAAAATAAGTGATATAACCTTTAGTTATCTGTAGCCATTTAACAATAATGGGGATTTTAGATGTTTAAGCGACTTTTGGATTACAAGTTGTTTGGAGTTGACATTTTTAAATGGCTACCAGAATCTTCAAGTGGTTGAGCATTTTTATAATGGCTAATCCGACCTTCAAAACCAGTAATCTGGAGGTTTCTCAGGAAATACCATATTTCATTCATGATCATCATAAAAGTAGTGTGAGGTGTAATGGTTGTACACATTTGTTTCTAACATAAAGATTGGTCTTTATTGCACAAGTACTTTTGCTTGCGGTTTGTATTTAATATCTGACTGTTTACCAACAATTTATAGTTATATTTTTGTTGCTTAGGGCTCAATTTATAATAGTGAAAGTTTAAAAGGAATTTAGACATTTTCAAGAACATTTTTTTCTTACAATGATCTAAAATCGTCAACACTATTTTTAAAATGTTTTGAATCGTTAAAATATTGCTAACGGCATTAAATGGGCCATAAATAATTTCTCCAAGAATGTATTTTAAAGCACGTTCTAAAATGTGTTAGTTACTATTTTATATGAACAATATAATACGTACTGTGAAATAAAAATAAAAACAGAATAAATATATAATACAATAATATAGGTACGTAGTACAAAAAGAGGGGGGGGGGAAGTATATAAGAATAATTAAGATAAAGACAGTTTTCATTCTGAACAGTTGATAGTAAGTTAATAAATTATTTTTCTTCCTTTGACCTTTTACAATGGACTTTCAATCAGAATAAAATAATTAATTTTACTCATTTATTTTTGATCTAATGATGGTAATTAAAACTTCGCCCGTAGAACCTCCCCGACTAATTAATATAATGTTAGTTAAATTGTCAAACTGTAACTTTTGAATGTACTGTAACTTTTAAATTTACTGAAACTTTTGAATTTCATATCAGTTTTGGAAATATACTATCAAGTTTGAGAATTACATCAGCAGATTTTTCCAAGATTTGTGACATATTCAAATTGGACGTGACCACAAATGCACACCACGTGTTGTCACAGATCTGAATTTAATGTTGGTAGACGAAATAACGTAACTTGTATTTTTTAACTTACATATCAGCTCTAAACTCTAAAATATATAGTATTTAATTTTCGGTTATTTTATTTGTTCAAAGAAGTTAGAGAGAAGAAAGCTGATTATTTGGTAAACACTATTAAATAAATATAAATTTATATCTTAGTATCTTTGAAAAAAACGTATTCTCTTATTTTATAAAAGCTTGACCTTTAATATTAAAAACCGATAAAGATCACTGCATTGTTTTAAAAACAGTTATAATCACACCATTCTGTAACGTCCCTTTATACACTACTAAATTACATGAGTTGTATCTAACCTGTAATTTTTAGTACATATTATGATGTTAATTAAGAATGTTTGTACAGTCAGTATTCTAAAATTATGTTATCTATTTAAAATATAACGGATTTTTTAAAGTACTACCTAACAAAGTCGCACTAAATTTGCTTTTATATTTAGCAATGAAGCTCCACCCCTTGAATCGTCAATATCCTCCTAATGAAAAAAAAAGAAAAAAAAACACGCAGTAAAATTTGTTTAGCACATGCAGTTCTCTTTTTTTAGAACGCTTCCGTTGTCAAAATCCTTTGTTTTTACGCAGTAGAATAGGAACGACAAATTAAAATGCACTTTCCGCTTTTTTGAATGAAATTTAGTAAATATTTTAGAAAAATTGCTGTGCCTTAGTTTTACGACTACATCCTTTAATACGTGAATGCTATTTAAAATCCGACAAAAATTTAGTTATATTATGTCTAATTCTAATGTATTAAGGGTGAATAGAGTTGTAATTGTGAAGTATTTTTTACGAATTCAATGTTCAAGAACTTGTACCTCATAGTGCAGTATAGACAGATCAGTTAAGTAAGTAACATAGATTTAGGTGACAACTTTGGAAAAAACCTCGTATTTAATAAAATATGTACTATTATTATTAAATACATAAATTGAAGGTGGTAAAATAAATCAAATGAAGGGCAGTACATTAAATTTATATAATAGAGTAAAAACTAGGTTTATATACTGTTAGTTACAGACTTGAATGAACGCATATTCGTCCAGCGTACAGCCATGCGTCACATGTAGTATCTAAAATAATGAAGGCGTTTTTATGTTTACTATGACAACTAACATATGTGACATAATGAATTTATGTAGTACACATTTAAAATCAAACACAAACTAATATTTTACAGTTTTGTATATTTTATAAATGTACAAAACATTTGACTTAGAGGTAAAATAAAGCACTATATATGTATTTCAACTATAAACCCTTGTATGTTTATGTGGAACTGAAATGTTCACGTAATGTTCCTTGAGAAAGTTATTTTTAAGTAATATTACAATATTTAATTGTTATGCTAACATGACATGTTCTTTAACATAGTAGACTACGGAGTTTTTTCACGACACGATGTAATAATGTAGATATAAAAATGTTCAGGATGGATATAGATATAAAAAAATAATATAGATGTAAAAATTTAGATATATATATATATATAAATATAGATATAAAAATAATAAGTACCGGTAGTAAAGTTGTACAAAGTTGAGTTTCATAAACTAATTAAATAACATTCAGTGATTTGTTAAACAATGTATTAATTTAAAAAGCGCTTCTGTATGTAAAAAAAGGTCTTATATAGAAAATATTTAATAACGGTATCATGTGACTTAATAGCCCGGTGTCCCCGCTACAATACGGCCTGTAGAACGCCTGCGAACCAGAGTTAGACAAGGGGCCTCGTTTATTCAAGTCTGTCACTATCAGTAGTTACTATCATATAAAACGTACAGAAAAATGATATCATGTACAATTATGAATTAAGACTACCCTATTGTAAATATTTCAGATCACCGAAATTTTTATTTTGTGAACACTTAATCTTATTTATACGAATTAACATTATTTCTACCGTATACTAACAGCGGTATTATTGCTACGCGTACTAAACGTTATGATAAAATAACACCTAAAATAACTCTGGCTGTACATCAAATTATTGGAGGTCGTGGAAGCTTTAAAAGCCGCAGCTGTGTTGTCGTTGGTTATAATTAAATCCAAAATCCAGGAATAGCCAACAGGGAACAACAAACCGCGGTATGGTCAATAAACAGTTCCGTGGCGCCACAGTGCGGTTTTATCGTGGAGAGCCGTTAGGCCACATACATTTGTGATTATGTGAGAGCTTTTAATGAACATACTATGTAGGGTTACAATACCATTAATGTGCTTGTCGATACCACATTGAACTCGCTGAGGCTGATTGAAACTAACTACTGAGTAACTATAGAGTACAACATAGAGTGTGTTCTCTAGATTGTTGTTACGACAACATTTCAGGTTAAAATGACGTCATAGATTATAGAAAAAGACAGACGCACAACTACGCTGCAATGTAACGGTGAACGTTCTCAATTAAGCGCTTGGTAAACTTGGGAGAGAGAGAGAGAGAGAGAGAGAGAGAGAGAGAGAGAGAGAGAGAGAGAGAGAGAGAGAGAGAGAGAGAGAGAGAGAGAGAGAGAGAGAGAGAGAGAGAGAGAGAGAGAGAGAGAGAGAGAGAGAGAGAGAGAGAGAGAGAGAGAGAGAGAGAGAGAGAGAGAGAGAGAGAGAGAGGGAGAGAGAGAGAGAGAGGGGAGGGAGAGAGGGAGGGGGAGAGAGAGAGAGAGAGAGAGAGAGAGAGAGAGAGAGAGAGAGAGAGAGAGAGAGAGAGAGAGAGAGAGAGAGAGAGAGAGAGAGAGAGAGAGAGAGAGAGAGAGAGAGAGAGAGAGAGAGAGAGAGAGAGAGAGAGAGAGAGAGAGAGAGAGAGAGAGAGAGGGGGGGGGAGATGCTATTCATTTACGGTTACACGACATATAATTTGTGTAAAAAATACCAAAATTTTGGGTTTTGGGTTTTTAAAAATAATTTTAATTTTGAAAGAATTTGTTTTTAAACTTTAATATTTTTTGTTCGGAAGGATTCATTTATATGTATACGTGTAACGGAACTACAGAGGAAAGGATAGTTATTTCTGGGATGCTAAAATGCGGAAGGAGTATAATTATTCAGTGTAGGTTGATTTGACCCTTGGTATTTTTGAAAGAATATCTTTAGCCTATTTTAATAAACATGCAAGCACCGCAAAGTTTAGGTGAAAGACATTAACAAATAACCATATGAACTTTTTCACAATGTCTGTAGGCTATATATTCATCAGTTCAACACATCAGAGGCATTAATAGCGATTAATGAATGTAAATGTATACATTTAGACACGTAACTGAAATGTACGTGATATTTTAAGACTTTTTAAGAAGACTTAAAAAAATGACCAAAATATAATAGGTAGTCCCTGTTATCTTTTTATTTTTTAGATAAATGGGGAAACAGGTTCGTAAAATGCTAACGGAAATGTTAGCCTATGTTTTAAAAATATACTGGAGGTGGGAGGGGGAGGTTACTGCTAGGCTAGTATAATGGTACAGCCAATTATAAATTGTTCTGTTTACCATGTATATGTTTTGTTGCACTATGTATACCCATTATTAATCTACAGTATATCACATGTGTTGTTGCTCAAGATAAAATATAACCTCGAATGACAAATAGTAAAAATCAAAATAAACATAATTACTCATTTAAGTATTATGTTATTTTGTGTTGCGGACTTGATTTGTTTGACAGATAAAGTTTCATCCTTTCACCTGTAATCATTGAATTTTTACACTAATCTTTGTGAAAGGGTTGCAGTAAGAAATTCTGAAAGATGAAGTTTTGTTATTAATTAATTTTTCCAGTGAGTATCATTAAAGTGAAGGACAGGAATGAAGACAGTTGATTGCTGGCTCCGGCCAAGGTGTATAATGAAGTGTCAGCTGTAGGGCGTGGTTCTCACCCCTCCACAAGTTCAATGATGAATTCACGTCATTAATGTGTCCTATGAGTGTCATTAGAATGAATGATAGGTGTGAGAGGTAGATTATAGTTGGCCAAGGTGTATAAAGAAGTATCAGTTGTAGGGTGTGGTCTTTGACCCTTTCTCAAGTTGAACAATGAAATCATGTTTTTAATGAGTTCTGTGACTATTACTAGAGTTAGAGGTAGGTGATTGTTAGCTAAGGGGTGTAATGAAGTGACAGATCTAGGGCGTGGTTCTTAACCCCTTCTCAAGTTGAATGATGAAGTCATGTCATTAATGTGTCCTATGAGTGACATTAGTGAAGGACAGGAGTTAGAGGTAGGTGATTGTTGGCTAAGGGGTGTAATGAAGTATCAGATGTAGGGCGTGGTTCTTCAGCCCTTCACAAGTTGAATGACGAAGTCATGTCATTAATGTGTCCTATGAGTGACATTAGTGAAGGGCAGAAGTTAGAGGTAGGTGATTGTTGGTTAAGAGGTGTAATGAAGTGTCAGATGTAGGGCGTGGTTCTTCACCCCTTCTCAAGTTGAATGATGAAGTCATGTCATTAATGTATCCTATGAGTGACATTAGTGAAGGACAGGAGTTAGAGATAGGTGTTTGTTGGCTAAGGGCTGTAATGAAGTGTCAGATGTAGGGCGTGGTTCTTCACCCTTTCTTAAGTTGAACAATGAAATCACGCCTTTAATGATTCCTAGGAGTATCATTAGAGTGAAGGAAAGGAGTTAGAGATAGGTGTTTGTTGGCTAAGGGCTGTAATGAAGTGTCAGATGTAGGGCGTGGTTCTTCACCGTTTCTTAAGTTGAACAATGAAATCACGCCTTTAATGATTCCTAGGAGTATCATTAGATTGAAGGACAGGAGTTAGAGGTAGGTGATTGTTGGCTAAGGGCTGTAATGAAGTGTCAGATGTAGGGCGTGGTTTTCACCCCTTCTCGAGTTGAATGATGAAGTCATGTCATTAATGTATCCTATTAGTGACATCAGTGAAGTTAGTATCAGCTGTAGGGTCATGGTCTTACACCCCTCCACAAGTTGAATTGTTACGTTCGTTCGTAAGTAATATAGAATTGATTAAGATTTACTTATAAATGCCTAATACTGTAATGGTGGACAAATGCTATTTATTAACTCAAAAGATTATTGTTGTAATTGTGATAACATTAAATAATATTCATTTGTTTTATCATAATTACATTCTAATCTCATCCAGTTAATTGATCAATCCATTGGAAATAAATCTCATGAATACTACGTTATTTTGAAACGATGTTAGTTTGATTCAAAGAAGTAGTTATCTTCCACCATAACCTGATGCGTGCAACAAGCATGCTTTGACGATTGGTTTTCTGTTATTGCAACTCAATAAGTTGTTTAATTTTAACTAACCATTTTATTAGTAAATATTATTTGTAGTTAAATTAAAATTAGAAACTTTAATACACATAAATTTAAATTTGGTTAATTATTCTTCTTGCGCAGTTACTAAAGATCACAAGAAACAAAAGTTTTAAACAACAGAATATTACAGAATATTCCTATTAATATAGAATATTACAATTCTGGTGATAGGAATAACAATATAATATATTTTACAGTCTAACAAAATAAGTTATTTAGTTATTTGTTTTTAATTAAAAAAATTACATTTTCAGTACTGCTATCTATATTTCTATTAAATCATTATAGATAGCTTATACATGTTTATTTATACAAATTAGGTATTGTGGCCTTACTATACGTCTAAAATTAGACATAAAGAACTGTACTTGCAATCTATATTCTTTAACAAGTTTAATTTGGTATAATGTGAAAGAAAATAATAATAACCAATGAGTTCGTACTTAAATGTGAAATTAGTGTTTCTTTTTCGACTTAATGTGAGATACTGTACGTGTATGGGTGGGCGGGTGGGCCAATATCACTGTACGTGTATGGGTTCGGTGGGTGGGCCAATACCATCGTACGTGTATGGGTTCGGCGGGTGGGCCAATACCACTGTACGTGTATGAGTTCGGCGGGTGGGCCAATACCACTGTACGTGTATGGGTTCGGCGGGTGGGCCAATACCACTGTACGTGTATGGGTGGGCGGGTGGTCCAATATTACTGTACGTGTATGGGTGGGTGGGTGGGTCAATACCACTGTACGTGTAAGGGTGGGTCAATACCACTGCAGAAGTCTGATCTATGTGACATTATATATACGTTCTGGCCTATAGTTGGGTATAAATTAAATTCATTTTCCTTTTTTTATTATTTGTCAAATATGTATTGATTTGGTATAATAACATAGGCTGCTTTTAGAGAAAACGTGCATTTGTCTGATTCCAAACAAAATTGTTTTTATGTCCGTAGTCTAGCCTACTTGTATGTATGTATCTAAATATAATTAGATATCTAACTGAATCTTATTGTGTCATGGGTCTACATAATATGCCTTTGAAATATCACTATTTCCCCTGAATATTCTTATAAGGAAGAGGAAGAACCCTGAAATGTCAGAAGACTACTAACATATTCAAGACTATTGACTCATTATTCTTTGTTATGTTACATTCACAAACACATTTTACCAGTTAGTGTTAACATTGTAAAAGACAATTCCGCTGAGTTCCAGGTCATGTTATATTCAAGGTTCCCCAAACATTCAGTGAGCCTCTGTTGTTTTAAGTGGATGAGTCCCTAAAGGTTACCTGTCAGATCTTGTTTAGCTTTATTTGTTAACGCTCGTTTCCAACAACCAATAAACAAACTTCCATCCGTAAAACATTTACTTGTCACAGTGGATATTTTGTAAACTGATATAAGCAATATAATTGCCTGTATGTACAAGGTTAGGTTAGGTTAGGTGCTAATTTTTCTGTCTCATATTATCGTCTATTTTGTGGTCCACTGTGGAGCGCCAGTGTAGTCCAATGTAAATGTAATACAGATGAAACCAGCATAAGTGGCAGACCTCACTAACTAACCAAATTACTGGCAAACATATTCCTGATGATGGCACTCTATTACGAGGCTGAAACGTCGGCTCCTGCTGTTGTACATAATGTACATAGTTTGAAACGGTCAGACCTAGAAGACCACGATAGTGACATTGATTACATTGACCTTGGAAGCTTATCCAGGAGAAATATTCCTATTGTATGAGATATCTATTTGTAAGTAATAATATGACAAAGGATAATAAATTATTCGAAACGGAGTAATCATAGTACATTCATTGAACTAGAAGCTAGAAGCTGTGCTGTTGAATTATTGCCTTATTTTTATTACAAACAGTTACAACTTTGTAGCTAAAAATGGTACACACATAATAATTGTTCTAAAAAATACAACATTTTTCCAATAAAACTTTCAACAAAGAGTTATTTACTTCTAATTTTACTCTGTTGAAAAAATACGATAAGACTTCCAATTTAGTGACATTAAATCATTTACTACAAAAAAGAAGAACAGCTCATCGTTTAGGCTGTTTTTTATCTATGATTATCTCATAATTTCTGTTCATCTAAAAGTTTTGTTTTACTTTTTACAAGTGAGGCACGTATAGTACGTTCGGGGACTGCCAGTGATTTATAAACTACAAAGTCTCTCGTGAATCTATGTGTCATTGCTCTGTTCTTTTATTTACAAACAAACGCAGCAATGAGCGCTCTTGGTAAGTCCATTACAAAGGCAATTGGTGCAGTTTGCCAAATACTGACGTCACTTACGTAGCTCATCACGTGACCCTAGTCACGCTGTTCTAGTTGGTAGGACAAATAAATAACTTTATGAGTGGAATGTAGTATTTTTACATAAATCTTACCATATTGACACTACACAAACATTCAAAACACCTGTTAGATTTATGTGTATGAGTATCAGTTAGGTTTTATATAGCTTCCCTCCAGTCGAGTCATCATATTGTTCTCCTACTAACGTGTCTTGTTAAATATAGTTAAAATAAGTCAGCTGAGAAACCTATAACTTAAATTTAATAGTTTCATAAAATTGAACCTTGAGTTTTTATCTATCGCCACTCAAGTATGATTTAATTGACATTGTAATATAATATCTTGTTGAAGAACACTCGCTTATCGATTTTTATACAATTTAACTAAAATGACTGTGTTAATACAGTTTAGCATGATTTGAAAAAAAAAATAAATAAAATAAAAGTCTAAAAACAAATGTTTGGCTTTTTTATTATACAGAATACACTTTGTTTAGAAAATTAGGAGGTATCAAAAATAATATAAATATTTTCCACAAGACCAAATATTTAGTTTCAAATATGACCAATTTAGGATGAATTCATAACACACATCCTTTTTGGAATTAAATAACACACAGTTTTACTTGTAAATAAAAAAATCTACGAGTAAGATTTTTAATTTTAGTGCAAAATAAAAAGAACTTTTTCAGATATTGACTAAATTAAAACTATATTTGTTTTAGGTTTGAATATTAATAAATAAATCTGCCTATATTACGGTCTAATGTTCAGTTATTACTTAAGATAATAGACCTTTTGATTAAAAAGGTCACAAGTATTTCTTTCAATAAATATATGGCCATAGATCCTTTGTACACATTTGAAAGACAACAAAAGAGTTAGGAAAGAAGTAGGTTTTTTCAATTCATTTAATATTGAGATTGTTTTTATACTTATGGTAAACAACGGAAAAACATAACAGATTTATTCTTTTCAAATTTCAAACTTTAAGTATGAAATAATCTGGAAGAGTAAAAAGTATTTGAAATGTTTTTTTCATGACAGCTCTTACTTACTTTTATGAGCAAAACGGCTCTTTTTGAAGACTGAATACTATCCAAAGGGGTGTGTTTGACGCTATATCTTTGAAAATTAGGAGATTCTACGAACTTAGGAAATAACAGTCATATACATACAATAAAATGGAAATCTAGATTAAGAAAACTTTAAATATGTTTAAGAGAGGAAAGCTCTTGAATTAATATTAATTCAAACAAAGCGTTTGAATTAATATGAAGGCTTAGATCGATATGGACACTCAATAAGTAAACTGTTGTAAACGACTGTGCTGCCCTACCCTGTCCTACCCTCTGTGGCTTAAGTGAAATATTTTTGTTTTATTTTCATTTACAAACAATATATTTCGTTGAAACCAGGTTTTGAACTATATTTATTACATTCAATGTTGGTCATAATAAGGAATATGAGGTGAGAAGATAATATTGATGGATACAACTAAATTAAACATTAATTTACAAACAAACGAGTCAAAATCCAATTACATACGTTTTTCAGAACGTAGAGCACTCCAAGAGTGCGGTCCATCAGTAATACTCAATGATACTGAAATTTAAGAAGTAAATGAGACCAAATTTCTAGGAATAGACCTTGACAAAGGACTCACGTGGAATGCACACATAGATGCTATATGTGATAAAATTTCCTCTGGCATTTTGCACTTTGACATTTGGCACAGTTTTGTAACACCCAATTATTGAGAATGGCTTATTACGGTCTTATATATCCACAACTGTTGTATGGAATTACGTTGTGGGGAAGTTGTGCAAGATTAAATTTTTTGAGATGTTTTATTATACAAAAAAAGGCGGTGAGAATATTTGCAAAATTGGGATTTAGAGATTCTTGCAGAAAAAGTTTTAAAATGTTAAACATGATAACACTTCCGTTCCTTTATATGTTTGAAACAGTTCGATGCTGTCAAAATAAATATACATTAACAAGGGGAAGGGACGTGCATGATCACAACATCAGAGGGCGGAACATGCTTAGAACCGGACAGCATAGGCTCCGGGCTTACGAAGCACTGCCGTCCGAAGTAGGTGCCAAGCTGATCAACGCGGTACCGGAAGATATAAGAGGTGAGCCCAACGAAACACTGTTTGAGGTAGAGGTGGGTTAAAGTAACTGGAACTGTCTCGTTGGTACTGTTTCAGGCTCGTAACCGCGACAGTTCGGCTACAACATTTGGAACTCCCAGTTCCAACTTCCAACTCCACAGAGCCAGTGATACAGCACCGGAAACGTCAACAGTACTCATTCTCACGGACTATGCAGTTCTTATAAATGAAACAAGTCTGGACCTGTACTTCTGTAGACACTTTAAATAATTTAATAACCAAAACCAAACAGTTGCTTGCTTGCGTGCTATCGCTAATCGTAGTATTCGGCCTTCATAGTACTATTGTTATCTTATATTAGTACTATTTATTATACCCATCACTAAGTACTCTGGCTAAACAATACCTATGTTCCATTGTCACGTCTATTCCATTGTGAACGTATTTTTTTCAAAAACAGGTTTAATTATAAATGAAAGACGAACTCAGTTGAAAACTACAAAATTTAGGGAACTCGTCTATTTAAATATGAACTATAATTATGTCAAAAAGTGGGCTATATTTAATATTTTGTTCATATATAGGCCTAAAAATGTTAGCTGCATATTTTGTAAAATAAATCATACTATCCTTTTTTTATTTTATTTTTTTATCTTATTAGGCTATTCCTGAGATTATTTCTTTTTTAATATGCATTATCGTAAGCATTTAATTGATATATCCATAAAAATGAACGTTATACATGAATATTTATATTTATGTTATATTAAAATCAAACCTGTGTTAAACAAAGTAAATGTTTATCTTATAAGTATCAAGCTGGAACTGAAATTATGATTAAAAATCCACACCCTTTATGGTACTGTAGAACTGACACCATCAAAGCTAAAAGTACCACAGAGAGTGTCTCATGAGTTTGGAACTGGAACTGTCTCGCGGTACTGTCTCACGGCCGGCATTGTCGCAGTTGCAGCTGGTTTCCGCATTGGTACTGTTTGGCACACCTCTAGTTTGAGGGGAAATTGTGGCGCTTCTTCATCAATGGAGTTTTCTATAGCGTATCGGAGTTTTTGGAGATGACTGCGCACTAAAATAAAATATTTTAACGACTCCTGTGTAGGATATTACATATATATTTTTTTTAAACCATTGATTTGTTAAACTTTTACTTCATTTTGACGCATGCTATACAACAATGTATTATGTTTATGGCAATAAAGAGTATTATTATTATTATAAGTAATAAAATAAGACCAATTAAAGACCCCTGGGGAACACCTTACGTGACTTATGAGGAGGTTCAACTCATTGTGTCTTGTTAATGAGTCATGTACAAAATCACTCCCAAGAGACTCCCTGACACCATAAAACTCAGTATTGTCCAAAATAATGTCTGATCGCTGTTTATATTTCTTGAAACTTGGGAATTCTAAACGTTGAATTTGGAACCCAAAATGAGGCCTAACCTTTGAGGTCCTAAGTTTCTCTATCTTATTTTTTACTTTGTTGTTATGTTTTTTTCTAATATTAACCACATTTATTAACGGTATTATGTTCTATTATTATTTTCTAGTGGTCAGACCTAGCATATTATATACTTCTTAACCCATCAAAACATAGCTGATATGTTTGTACATTTAGCTTATATACTGTAATGAGATTTGTGTACTATCATAATTTTAGAACATTTTTCATTTCAATAATATGCTAATGAAAGTAAACATTTGAAAGAGAAAATAAAGTATTCTCATTAGCGAGTGAGCATACTTGTTTAGCTCACAAAGATTTCTAGTTGCGCTATGACCTGAGTTCCTGTTAGTTTAATGCAACTTCAAAAACTTTAAATATATTTAATAGTGCGATATTTGTTTTTATAAAAATTCGAACGAATATTTCATAATGTTTTATTCAATAAAAAAATAGTTTATTTTTCATTAAATCAAGATTACATTGCAATTTTTAGAAATCGCTCTAGCAAATAGATATTTAAGAGATCAACTAATTTTATCGTACTAAAACATCTTTAATCCTAGAACAACTACTATAAACAAAACAAAAATAAATCAACAAACATCAAGCAAACATAATTAGTGGAAAGCAAATAACACTTGCTATTCATTATAAAAGTAATTCTTTCCTTCTTTTTTATAAAATTTATTTGTTGTACTAATATTTCTCATTTTATTACATTAATAGCAGTACAAGTAAACGTCACACAACACAAATCTATTACAGTATAAGCACAAAATGCACAAATTTATTACAATATAAACACAAATGCACAAATAATATGGTGATTGATTTCGGTGAACCACGCTCACCTTCCTCAGACCAGAGAGATTCACAAAATAATGGAAACTGGTGTTCAACAACTCAATCTATAGGCCTATGATCACGTGACCCCATTGGCTAGAATCGTCGAAATGGTGGCTGATGTAATATTATTGTTTAATCCCTATTGGCTGTTACTTCTGTTCTTTTATCACAGCAGCCGTGTTGTTCTTTTATCACAAATTGAGTTGTTGAACACCATTTTACATTCTTCTGTGAATCCCTCTGGTTTGAGGAAGGTGAGCGTGGTTCACCGAATTCGATCACCATAAAATTTGTGCATTTTGTACTTATATTGTAATAGTTTTGTGTTGTGTGACGTTTACTTGTACTGTACTGTATATGTACGTATTATGCTAATTAAAAAACTATTTTCATAAATAACTACAAAAATGTAACTAAATTGTAATGAACTAACCAATAAAAGTTCATAAAGTTCTAAGTTCAAAGTTCTTTCATAAATTTGGAAGAATCGATATTGGACTTTGATTGCGAATCATTCTTATTCCATTTTTGATAATTTGGTGTAATCTTCAAGGCATAATATTAGGAAGAAATCTACCCTGGTATTTGGAATTATTAAATACAATATCTAGAGGTCCTACCAGAGGTTAACGTATACCCTTGATACGGTTAAACCTTTTCCAAAACACTTAAATTGGAGCGTAAAACAGATTCCCGTTGCAAACAGAATTGCTTATCGTGTAATTATTAAATTCTAATTATTAATTTTCAGTTCATTACAACTAAAATTAATTCACAAATACATAAGTGTAGTTATTGAACATTTAATCGGTTAATAAAACGGGCAGTTTGTGTATTGAAAAAGTGATAAAAGTATCATTTATGTACTACAATAGTTATGAAAATATAATTGAAATCCTGTATTGTAAAGTTAAATGGTCCAGTGGATGTGGGTTTGACATTTTCACCGAGTGTCTCTCGTACAATACATTTCTCAGTCACATAGAACAATGATGAAGGGTTCATGTCCATGTAGGTGATATGTCTATGTCGAACCATGTACATCATCTAACGTTATGGAAAATAAACCAACGACCGAGAGAAATTGGAATACATTATGTACACCAAATGATTATATATTTTTCATACCCTAGAAGCATTTATTTTAGTTAGCTAGTAAGACCTCAATCATCACTGTTTTTGAGAAATTCTAAAAGGTTGATTGGAATCAACCAGGAGGTTACAAACAAATAGTAAAAACTTTTTTCAACTACACAATTCTTTTAATTTTGAAAACTTATATGCTAATTTACACTTACTTAATATAAACAATGAGCAGCAGGCAGTCTTAACATAAAATTTAATCATTTTATCGTAACCCTATTGAATTAGTCATGGTAATGTTACTTTATTTGACATGAAGTACGTGTTCCCATTAACAGTTACAACACTTTTAACTATCCGACGTTTGCACACGTTACGCTCAATATGACAGCCCTTCACTGCGTAAATAGACACTTCTATATACACTCGGGGAATTGCAAAAGACAGTATATCTTTAAAAATATAGGTTATGTTATATTTAGATAACGTTATAGATTTTACTCAAAGACACGAATTGACAAACACATTCAATATTCGTAATAGAAAATTCACAAGAATTCAGTTCACGAAGAGAGTTTATTCCCATTATAAATTAAATACCATAGCAATTTAATGTAAGTGTTGTCAAAGGTCAAATAATGTTATTTATGTTACTTACTCATGTAATTGGTATTGATATATAAAAACTTACAAAAAAGCATGTATAGTTGGGCTGGACAGTAAGTGACCTGCATTAAGTGCTTGCTGGGGTTTCAGCATCAGAGGGGAATCGTTTCACCGCTGAGTGTCCTTAATTCATGAAGGTGACTAAATTCTGTCGTGAAGTGTTATGTTATATTTTAATTTGTTCCTGAACTATTCTTATTACAACATTTATGCTATTGACTTTTAAATATTTTTCTACCAAACTCCTGGTTCATGTGTTGACCTGAAAATTTTATTCCATAAATCATGAATATAGTATTACACAAATTATATTGATAACGAAATTTATCAGGTTAAGAAAATTTGCATAAGATAATTAATCTATTTGTCACTAAAGATAATTGGTTTTCCTCACGGTAAAGTAAGTTCAGCCTTAAGGCGTTGTTTGAACGTGTAATTCTGTTTGTTTCATATCCCATGGAATCTGAAGTTTAGCACTCCAGTGGCAATAAGATGTTTCACAAACAACTGAAACACAAAAAGATTAAGATGGATTAGAAAAAAGTTGATTATTCGTGATAGGTATTTATTTATTCTTTCGTCTCTGATTCTACCAGGACTAGAAAATTAAGCCAAAGCATCAAACTAATAAAAAAAATTATAAATCAGTTTTTTTTCTATAAGTACTTTCTGATAGTTGTGAGCCTCTAAGTAAGATGACAGAAATGGTTTTAACAAGATTAAGAACTATTTGACAAAAATTAAGGAGCTGTAATATACATGCTTCAGGCAGCCTATTGAAGGTTAAGAATAGGGGAGGTTGTATGTGAATTTTTCCAGTCTCCATAATACTGACGTGTGTTCACTCATTGCAGTACAATCTTTAGACTGAAGATGTCTTGGATGTCCATCTTGAGTAGTAGATCGGACTCTGAGGGGGGAGGGAACTGTGTCTGTTAGCCAAAGATTGGACTAATACTACTTGGTTCTGATAAACTTGACCCACCCATACTACAGCGTCAGGGGGTTTATGACGTAAGGATCAACCTTACATTGGCCACCTGCTGCAAAGAAAATTTGTTTTTTCGTTTTGGTATGTATGATAAGTTAATTTAAGTTATTTTAACTAAAAAAGAAAAAACACTGTAAGACAAATGTATGACGCTATTATGCGGTTGTTGAATTGTCAAAATAAAGAGTTTCTTTCTTTCTTTCTTTCCACACACGTACAGTGGTATTGACCCACCCGCCCATCGATACATGCACAGTGGTATTGACCCACCGCCCACCCATACACTTACAGTGGTATTGACCTACCGCCCACCCATACACTTACAGTGGTATTGACCCACCCGCCCACCTATACATATACAGTGTATATGTATATATACGTGCGCGCGCGCGTGTGTGTGTGTGGCATTTTAAAGTGAAAAGTGTGTGAGAAATTAGGTTTAACTAATTTCTCATATTACCTGTATAATTTGTCATAATGTTTCATAATTCTAATAAACAAACTGAGATTTTCCAGATTTTATCTTTGGGGGCCTGCTTATGAATAATGTTGGCTACACACACAATGGTATTGACCAACCCGCCCACCCATACACGCACTGTGGTATTGATTGGGATAAAATCAATAACTATCACATAATTGCCCTGGCTGGGATGAACCCTTGCATTAAATGAAACAAATATTTATATAAAGGTAAAATATTGTACTAATAGGCTAACTTACTGTTATATTGATTGACAACTACTGATTTATTGTAATCTATTTATAGTACTAGAAACACTATTTTAGTATATACTTAGTTGAATGTTTATTGTTATTTTTGTTTTATGTAGTAGTAAAACAATAACTAGTGATGGCCTATGCATTCATAAAAATGCTACTTATTAAAAGAAAAGTTATAAAATATTAATATAAGTATATTAAAAATAAATATTAAAATTCCTACCAAAAGATTACAGGATTGCAATAAAATTACGAGGAATCTAGGCTGAGCACAGGTCAAAGACGAAGGAAGGTGGGTGGGTGGTTCAGGTAAAGTTGGAATGTCTGAATTCAGTGATTTTCACGATTCGTCCTTACTCGTGTGAGAAATTCACACACAGGATGATACCTACTTCAGAAATTACTCGGTTACAATAGGTTGTTAGATATTACAAAAACCTCCTCTGTTAGAGTACAGTGCTGATCTACATTTTAAAGTATATATTAGTTCTTTATATTTAAATTTTAGTAAGCTTCTATGTGTATGTATAATGAGGGTGTCATTAAATTTTAGGTTACTTACAAATATTGGAAGGTATACGTGTCCTTTTTCATAAAAAATAGCTGACGTTTGACGTAACAAATTTTTGTATCTGGAAAAGTAGTTTGTTTTACTTTTATAACATGTTTAACGCTAACAACCTTCATTGTATATCTTCACCTATATTGAGATATAGGCTACATTTTACCTCGTTAAAGTATTATTGAAAAATAAAAATACTTTTATTCTGGGTTATCATAATTCATGACACACTTGCCACATTACTATAATAAATACTGCACACTCTGACAAACATCAGCTGAGGATAGACAGAACTTCGCCAACTACCAAGTCCATCAACCTTGATAGTTGCAGGTTGCGTGAATGCCAGTTTCTACGAAGCTGTCTTACCTCCCCCCTCGCTCACCCCGTGTATCTTTTGTGATATTATAGTCTATTTAGTTTAAGTAAGCGTGTGAAGTAATGTGGGTTTCATATTTAGTAGCAAAACACAATCAAACCTTTACGCCATCAGATGGACTTTTTTCTAAACTTGTTTTACGTTATTTGAGCATTTAAATCTGGCGAGCCGGTGGCCAAGCGGTCAAAGGCATCAGGACTTTGTAGAGATAGTGTAGGTTCGAATCTGGCCTAGACTGGTAGATTTATCAGTAATACTCACCGTTTACTGTACTGGTTCACCCCCTTACTGTCTGAATATGTTCCTCGCACAGATCAATAGTTTATGAGGAATGGGCAGAGTAAGGGTAAGAAGGAGATCGGCCTCTCCGACGATTATTATAAATCGTTTTAACTTCATATAACTCAGACAGACAAATAAAAACTATATTTTTCCATCCTAGGTTAACTTTTGTTCAACATTTGTACGATATCTCATAACAATTTTATTTTTCAGAAAGTTCTGGAAGTTCAGATGTAAGTACGTTTTCTTGTGGATTTTAGTATAATAATTAACTATACAGTGATAATGAGCTAATAATAATAATATTTACAAATTATAATGGAAATGATTGTGTATATTAGACTGCCTATTAGACTTATTGCCAGAAAAAAATAGATATGAATCAGCAACACCAATTTATAAGGATTTAAAAATACTACCACTGAAATATTTATTTGTATTTAAAGTTTACAAAATGTTCTTTAAAAAAAGCGGAAACATCAGAAATGATAGAATTTACCCAAGAACAAGAGGCGATGCAATGGGACTGATAGTAAGACCTAAGGTGAATAAATCAATCTTCAAAAAAAGCTTTTCTTTTCTGGGTCCAAAATTTATAAACTATTTGCCATCAGAAATAAAAAACTGTAATAATTTTAAAAAGTATTATATTAAGGTGAAGAAGTGGTTATTTAATTTAGATGAAATTGATTATTTATTTACAGTATTAGCTTGAGTAACAATTTAGAAAATTAATATTAAATAGCTAATTAATAATACGTAAGCCCAAATACTGTACACATTCTAGCCTATCAAGTAGTTGACAGGAAAAGGTCAACCTTGGACTGTGCACACTGCGGCGGACCGCTTGATAATCTTTTGATAAGTTTTGACTGTCTTTGTTTTGTTAACAAGAATGTTTAAGTTGAGCTAGCCACGATTACTGGAAACAGTGGCTAGTAATTCCTTTATAATTTATGTAAAATGTTTTTATATATTTTTTGAGAAATAAATACAGTTTATTATTATTATTATGTTGTAGTATTCTCAATAAAACTGTAGTATCAGTGTTCCGATTGTAGCTTGTCTGATGAAATGTACTGAAATAGTATTTTATTGACTACTGTCGGAAAGGTAATATGATATAGCATCTTCATCGAATAGTGAGTGACATAAAGACGTAGATCATTGAAATAAAATTTTGTTCAATACATTTTTGAATAATGATGTTGTATGACATACGAGCGTCTTATTTGATGGATCTCTAAACCTACTCATATAACATGCGAAACATGTAAGTAAACTATCAAATTACTTGTTATATTTTCCAGAAAGTTTAGGAAACACATACAGTAATATGTACTATTAAAACTTGAAAAAAAGTTGTTATAGTGTTTTTATGTTGATCAATTTTGTATATGAAATATTTTCAAATTACTTTAAGCACGTTCATAATGTTTGGTTTAGACAAATTGCTAGCTACTTCATGATATCTAAAAGATTAAATCTTCCCAAGTCAACAAATGAAATAACTAAAATAAGAATAATAATAGTAACAGGTATTAATGATAAGTAATTTATATTTTTAAAAACAAACCTTTTCCGTTTTTCTTAATTACTAATTCCCACTGAATAGACCATCCATTAGCTTTAATTAATACATTAATGGGCAGTCGTCGACAACAAATGCTACTATGGTCAGGGCTCCCTACCACAATCACAACTGGTCTAAATTCGTCCCCTGATACAAATTCAAAATTGTCCAAAAATGTTACCTGTAGTTACATTTTTTTAAGGTGACGGAAGTATTTACTTCCGTTCCTTTACGGAAGGGATTTACTCAGTTCCTGAAGTAAATACCAGAAACTGAGCAAGATGAAATGTTAATTTTTAAATTTCCAGGGTAGAATAGCACTTAAAAAGCAACAACCCATGGAAAGTCTTAGCTATTCCATGTCATTTTATGCATATAATATCACATAGAAGTTTGTGAGAACTCTTTGAAAATAATATTTTATATGACCTTATAACACAACTATGTAACAATGCGTTACAAGGATTTGCTTTCAGTAGACATTTTAACTGTTATCGGAGTTTAGTTTTAAAAACATTGTTTCAGTACGTTCCACTATAAACATAGATTACCTAACTATGGTACTGTTGGGGAATATGATAATTACATTGCCATCCCATCTCATTTATCCATCTCGCAAGATGTATCTCTCAAGAACGCCTTTATAAAATACAATCCAAAGTAATTTATTCCACCAGAAAAATGTTAATTATTACCATCCCCTCTCTTCGTAAACTTCGAATATTTAGTAAAATGTACTTACAGTGAAGTGAAGGGCAGTGTCATCTCTGCTACTCTGTTTCTGATTTTTATTAATGATTTATTAGAGCAGAATTTTAATGGGAAGGCAAGTGCTTTCGCTGATGACATAGCTTTTTTCTATTCCCAAACACATGCACAAACCATTTGGAACCAAATTGATCAAGATCTTTTTATTTTGAAACGATGGTGTGAATTGAACAAAATTTCAGTTAATGTTGATAAAACGAAGTATGTGAATTTTGATTGTAAAGATTTTGGCTTTAACCGTGACTTTAAATTTCATGAGATTAACTGTGCGAAAAATATGGAAGATCTATGTAATTGTAAATATATAACAAAAGAAGAAAATTTCAAATATCTTGGAGTAATTTTTGATTCAAAATTATCATGGGAGAAGCACATAACTGTACTGCAAAACAAACTTAAAGCGATTACGAGAAAATTTTATTTTTTGCGAAATTTCTGTGATGAAAGTTTGTTAAGAACTCTGTACTTTGCTCTAGTAAATTCAAGACTTCAGTATGGAGTTGTGTGCTGGGGTGGGACTTTTAAATATTTAATAGAGAGATTAAGAGTGGTGCAGAATCATTTTATGAGAATAATTACACACAAGAGAATACGAGACAGCTCATTTCCGATTTTCGTTCAATTGAAAATATTACCATTACAACATTTGTTTGTTTTTAAAGTCCTCAGACTTTTTTACACTAAAAGTGGTAATTTGGGTACAACGGACCTAGATTACGGTACCAGAAGCATAGTCCGGAGAATGTTTAGAACTCCTAAGATTAACAAGTCCGTATTGAAGCATTCATTTCTGTATAATGGTCCAAAATGTTTCAACAAGTTGCCTTTTGAAATTAAAATTTCAGTTAACGTTAGAAAATTTTGTAGTAATTTAAAAGCTTTTCTATTACTAAATGAAAATTGTAACTTATTCTACAGTTAAAAATGAAGATGTGTTCTCTTTTATTTGTGTTTTATAGTTGTATTGTAATGGTATTATGTATTTTGGTTTTATTTTTGGTAAAATATTGTAATAATTGAAATAAGAAATTGTAAATATTTTTATACTAGGCTGAAGTGAATTGTTTGTGTTTATTAGTGTTTATTAGTATTGTAGTGAAGTGCATCAGTTGTGAATTGCAGTGAAGGTACGGTCTTGCATAGCAGGTCCTGTTATGTGCCTTATCAGTGTTAGGTGTAGACGCCACGGAGAGCAGCCCGGCTGATAACAACATGCTACTATAATCTGGACTCTGACAAGAAACCTGTTGTATTTTGTTGCCTATACTGACCACACTACTCGTAAAAGTGGTCAGTCAATTCTGGGTTGTTTAATTATTATAACTTTGTACTGATTATGATGGAATAAATTCATTTATTCATTTATTCATTTATTCATTTATTCATTTATTCATTTATTCATTTATTCATTTATTCATTTATTCATTTATTCATTTATTCATTTATTCATTTATTCATTTATTCATTTATTCATTTATTCATTTATTCATTTATTCATTTATTCATTTATTCATTTATTCATTTATTCATTTATTCATTTATTCATTTATTCATTTATTCATTTATTCATTTATTCATTTATTCATTTATTCATTTATTCATTTATTCATTTATTCATTTATTCATTTATTCATTCATTTATTCATATTTGGTTAAGGGGTTTTCGCTTTAACTGAAGAAATATTTGTATAGAAATACAGAATTTTGAATCTGTTAAGAATGCGATCCGAAAATAGCCATTTAAGTGTGTACTATATTTTGCCAGAAATTGGTTTTGTATTCTAATAAAAGTTTATTACTAATATTTCATTTATAATTTTTAGCTCAACGTAAAAATAAGTTTCCGTTTGGTTGTGCTTGAATAGTTGTAATTATTTTTATATAACAAATTAAATTAGTTATAATTCGGCTATTTGATTTCTGTTAGTCATTTAACTCTAACAAGTTTTAAATGCTATTTTCATTATTTATTAGCGTTAATTTCGAGATTTTTAGTCTGCCATATTTTGCATTCTTATTCAATATTAATGCCAATAATCAGTCAATATAGCAAGTCACAGGATGAGGAACATTATTTAATATAAGACACATCTTATAGTTATTGTGTTGTGTACTTTTTGAAAAAAAAAAAAAGAAAATTTTTCGATATAACAGTCAGAAAATCAATGATACGAAAAATAATGATATTTTTAAACATTATTAGTTAAGTATGTAGTTTGAAAGCTAAATGTTGACTTAGAATTGCTCTTAATTGTTAAAAACTAAAGTCTAACAGATGCTTTGAAGGGCCATTTATTAACATATTACATACAGAGCAGCTAAGGTGGCATACAGCTCCTCGTAGGAAGCAGACCATACAATAGCCAAGATGTCTTTGGTAATGTCTAGGCCAATAGCAACCATTCAGTAGATACCATGTTGGTATTGAAATGATTGATATATATCCCCTATGACATATTTCCTATAAACACCAACTAACTGGGTTACAAGGCTACACTACATTGACCGACTCTGGTAGTTCCGGAGTTGACACCTCGATCTATCGATCTTCTGTCTTCCTCTACTTGACGGTGCATCACTTTGCCATTTTCTGACCCTTTAATATATTTATAGAGTGGTAAGACGTCAGGGACTTAATGAATACTTTTTCATACGTTATTTTTAATGTTTATCGTCATCATTTATAAAAAATACTGTAATATTTAAGTTTTTGAACATGCCTTAACTACTTTATACAGACCTCTTTACACAAACGTCAGCTATGTGGGTGAGATGTGTGTTTTTGTGGGGAAAAGCCCTGACTACTAAAGGTTTTCTTACGTCCTTTTTATTATTATTAATTAAATTTAATTTTAAAACAAGTAACCAAATTGTTAGTCTATTAGTTGAGTTGTAAATTCAAATTCAAATCAAAAATCATTTATTATTTCTTAAATTGATATTACATTGCAGTGTTTTTATAATCTCTCTAGCATATAGCTATTTGAGAAATCAACTAAGTTTTATTATAATGAAATATCTTTAATATATGGATAATCTTAAAGTAACTAACAAACAAAACAAAAATAAATAAACAAAACAACAAGCACCAAGTAAACATAGTTAAAGGAAACCAAATAACATTTGATATTCATTATAAAACTGACTTTTATTTCTTTTTCGAAAATGTAATTTTTTATATATCAGTAGTCCTAGTTTTTATTTTATTTTGGAGTTTATATGAATTAATTGTTTGATTCTTTAAAACTTCCTTCTGGATCACGACTGGTAGTCCTAACTCCACATAAGCCTCAAATCGTTAAATATTAACACAAGAAATAAATAATATACATAACTATATAAAATTAAAATATTATAAATCGGCAGTAAATAAACAATATTAAATATTATATAGACTATGAACAATTCAACAAATAAATAAAAACAAAAAACAAATGAGATCAACTATGTGTATGTAACAAATGTATAATCCAAAGAAATAACGATACAAATAACAACAAATAAAATCTAACAGCATTAAATGCAATGGAAATAAATAAATAAATTATATATATAAAACTATATACAACAAATATACTATAAATCGGTAATAAATAAACAATATTAAATACTATATAGACTATGAACAATTCAACAAATAAATAAAAACAACAAATAAATGCAATCAACGATGTGCATGTAACATATGTATAATCCAAAGAAATAACGATACAAATAACAACAAATAAAATCTAACAGTAATAAGAAACATAATATTCTAACTATAAACTTATGTGCTAATAAATGACAGTGAAAATTAGGCTCACTGTTGTTCACTTACAACCTTATTTATAGTAGTTGCAAAAAAATCAGTAACTATCGAATAAACATTTAATAGGTTCAATATACTGAAGGATTACGACAACAATGAAAATAATAATAATTGGAAAAAACACGTATTTGCAAAATAGTATTTTAGGCCTATCGTACTGAAAATGATATGGTTGTTGGTTGAAAATATTTATTCTATTATTTATGCTCCACGGAGTAACATATATCACCTTAGTAACAGTTTTTCTTGCTACCTTCTTTCTTGATAAACAACCTTTTAGTGATGAGTACTATAGCCTTTGTAGCTTGCAGTAGAAGCTCTCACCAACTGTAATATCAATCCAATCAGCAACAATAAAACAAGGCAAATTATTAACGGCCGAACATGTTTTTTTTTAAATTTTCATGAAAATTCACAGTAAATATTTAGGAATGACGTCAGTGGAATATTTCCAAGATCTCTGACTGACGATTTTCATCGGATTATTCAAATCGAACGCAGCCACAAATGCATACCATATGTGGGCACTGATTGGATTTCGATACTGCCTGGTTCAACGATGTGGGAAATATGTATTTTTTATCAGAATGTATTGGTTTTCATACAGTTTTCCATTTAGTGAAATTACAGTTTTATGAATCAATAATTTTTATCTAAAAATGTACACACATTTAACATGTAAGAGTAATAAGCGAAATTTTTTTGGACATAATTTAAATAGTATTTATGACTTGTATTAAAAGCAATTAATTAGATTATAAACATTAAATAACTCCTACTTCTACAGTGGTTTTAAAGAAAGAAAAAAAATTTGTATTTGTATGTTTTACCTGAGGGAGTAAAATATTTTTTGTGCAATTTTTAAATTATGAGAAAATAAAAAACTTTGTTGTAAATTACTCATAGGTAAGTATTCGATCCATCGAAGGAACTGAGTAGGTATTATTGTTGAATTGTTTGGTATTAAATCTAAATATATTTTGTAGTTTGTAATAAAACTTGTTTTATATAATCATAATCCTGCAAGTCATGCTCATATTATATTCTTGGAATATACCTTAGTATTTATGTTTCAAACCAAATACACAGGGAACATTGATTCTTCAGTTTCCATCTTGGTGTATAAGGTCGATAATCACAAACTAATTATAAGTGCATTTACTCCACTCTTTTTCTTTTTTCATTGTTAAGGGGGTAGGTGCGCCCTATCTTCCGTAATGTTAACATATGTACCTTTTTCTCAGAAAGTAGAAAAGATATTTCATTTCTGTTTTTTTTACCTGATACATTGGCCTTTGTTACATAAACTACGGGTGTAAAATCTAACTTTGGAATAATTATAAATTTTTCACAAAATTAAAAAAAAACCTTTAAAATTTTTTCAAATTCTTTTTATTTATAATTTTTTTAAATTTTATTCTTTGTTAATTTTGACTATTTATTCTGCTTGTGTAACTAAGTTACATATATAACCACAAAAAGTTTCATCTTGTTACCATTAGTAGTTTTTGAGAAAAAGGAACATATGTGTCAAAAAACACAACTTTCGGAAAATCGCAATAAACCAAAATAAATACAGTTTTACTAATAAAAACAACACAAAAACTTACATTAATAAAACCCTGGTGCATATGATGGTTCCTTCCCTTTACCTTCTTCAAATGTATTACTACAATTACTATATGCACTAGTATTACTATATAAAGATGATATTAGAGTAATAATTGAATACACAACGTGTGGCACTCAGAGAGATGATTTCAATAGGAAATCGAGTAGGACACTTTTAGAAAACTAATATTAAAGCACATTTAGAAAATAATAAATAATTAGTGTTATATACCGTTGGAAAGAGGACATTTTAAGCTATAAAATGGTGAAAAAAATTTTTTCGATAAAAATAAAAATGTTCCATGCACCTACCCCCTTAAGTCATCCACAATATCTTACTATTTGTTTGTCAAACAAAGAATTGAGAAATCATTCATGTATTATGGATTATACAGATACGTAGCTCTAGTAATTAGTATATCCTATATTCTACAACGACAGATGGCTGCAGCAATAACATTATACAGTCTAATCGATGTTACAGCGTGGAGTAGAATAACAACTAGTTGTTATTGGAATATTAGTTTCAGTTTGGGATGGTGTAACACGACCGATTTAGAGAAATATACGTAGCTTAACAATTACGAGTATACAGCAATTTAATTTAAAAACCATTTACAAAAAATTGTAGCCAAAAATATTTTTACTATCTAACTAAAATTAATATTTTTGCATTTTATATTTTTAATAGCATTCACATATCGTTCACAGCTTTTTCCGTGGATGACAATCTGTCAGTTAAATGTTATGTCAGTGTTCAATATTTTTACATTTAGCTGTTTTAATAGCTAGTTTACGTAAAAAAATAATATAATAGTGAGTCGCATTTGTAAATACAATAAGTGGTAAAATGTGATAATTATGACGTAATTAAATACACAATAGTTCACGCAAAATCTATTATATACTTAAAAATATCAATTAGTATTACATGCATTTATAAATAAAAACCTCAATAATGTATGACTATTAGAGATGCAATCGATAATCTTTTCTAATTGTGAATTATTGTAATAAATTGCACAAAGTGTTAAGTTAAATTATTATCTGTTTTGTGAAATGTATCTACTAAAAATAAATATACTGTTCATATTATATGTCATGATTTTATACATTTCGTATATGCCTGTAACAAAAAAAAAAAAAATAAATAAATAAATCACGAAAACTAATTATAACAATTTATTGATAACATTATTATAATACAATGTCAGTGTTATGAGTGTACTCATAAATGACAACCTACTTAGTACATTGTCAGTGCTGTTCATCAGACGTTGTTACAAAAACAAATAAATGTAATATAACTAGTAAGCCACTATGCTTGAAACAAAAATACAATTCTAGCAATATTTAACTACAAATTAGCCTACTGCTCTTTTAGATCGTTATCTATCTACGGGATTTTATTCAAGTGAAAATTGTAAATTTTTTAAATTACTACAGAAACGTAACTACATAACATAAAATTGTTAAAGCAAGGTATACCGAGAAAATAAACGTAATTTTATAGCAAACGGAAGTAAAAATGCATAAAACACACGTCGCAAAGAAGAATTTTGTAATAAATTAAGAGTAAAATGACATTTGTAATGATACCAGTCGAGTATGTTGAAACGTAAACAGGGGTACGACAGTATGTAAAGTGAAAGAAAACAGACAAGGTGATTCACAGTTATGTAGTGGATGGTGGAGATCGATTAATCGAGGTGTCAACCCCGGAACTCTATTTCTGTGGTTCGACAATGTAGTATAGCTCTGTAACCCGCCGTAGCTAAGGGGCTAAGGCGTTGGCTTGACACGCAGTTAATCCGGGTTCGATTCCCGACTTGTCCATTAACAGTTTTTGCCCTGCCGCTCTCGTGGGTCGGAAGTCACGTTAAGCCAGGTCCCTAGGTTAGGTGTTAGAGAGGGCTTCTTAGCCCTAACTTCGCCTGGTTAAATAAGACGAACTTTTTTAATCCAGTTACTTGGTACCCGTCTTGTTTCATGCTATTCACTTGTACATGGCTGGAGAATAATCAGGTGTTTGTGTCGCGTGATGTCCAGGGAGGTTGGGGTTTGTCAGTTGGCACATAATCAGAGTAATACCGTTGCCTTGGCTATGTTTAATAAAATGTTCTAATCACTCGATGGTAGTTCATTAAAAAATCGAAACGCATTCATAAGCAGATTTGAGAATACAATACAGCTTGTGTGTATTGAAGGAGCAGTGTGGATGACTGGTGTAGTCTGTTTACTAACTTACTTCAACTCCTACTCAAAGTGGGCCATTAATCATAGCCCAATAGCCAGAGTAACTAACAAACTTGCTGCTGTACGTGACATTTGAACCACTTAGTATTGGTTTGATGTTAAGCTTACTTTCAGGCCTGATACTATGTTACCTTCTTTAGACATTATCCTATCCTTGGCCACCATCCAACAAGGACACCTCTAACATCTCTAGTAGTGTCCACGCAAATAACAACCATTGAGCGGACATCATTTTAGTGTCAAGAGGACTAAGAACATGACCTATCGCCTATGATCTCCACATCACTTTGCTACCAAGTAGCTGATGGGTTCAGCGATAAAAGCCACCAGTACCACTAAGGTGGTAATATTCACTTATCACGCATATTCCTAACATAAATTCTTCATATCGAAGTTCCAAAATAAACAAATAAACTAATTTTATTATTACAATATATTACTATTATATTTCTAGTGACCTTGATCGAGGGATTCAGACTTTGTAGTAAGATAACGGTGTCAAGTAACATCAAGCGAGGCTGTTCCTAGGATGGGTGACCATTTGAGTGATCCCGTCCTTGCACGTAGCCCGATCACTAGTAGTGGTTCGGAAGTCATCCTTAAAATGTTAGTCCCCAGGTTATCTATTAGAAAGGGCTTATAAGACCATACCTGTTAAAATAAGGCTCTCTTACACCCTTTAAATTTTTTTATCAATAACTTTAAAAGTCATATGTTATGAATGAACGGGAATATATCCCAGATGTTGTGGCAGGTAATACATAAGATTTTGGGCAGGCTGTAGAGGAAGGCAGGTGATTGATGGATTGGGATGTTAACTCGTGACATATATATTACAATCTATATAATTACTAAAATAACGGATAAAATACCTTCCAAAGTGGCTCAGACACCACGAAACCGTAAAGTGGCCGGAAGCTAAGTGACGGTCAGTTCAGTAGGTAAAGGCGAACGATCAATAGGATCCAGAAAATAGTACAGGTACGTTCCAAAGTGGCTCAGACAACACGAAACCCTAAAGTGGCCGGAAGCCAAGTGACGGTCAGTTCAGTAGGTAAAGGCAAACGATCAATAGGATCCAGAAAATAGTACAGGTACGTTCCAAAGTGGCTCAGACAACACGAAACCGTAAAGTGGCCGGAAGCTAAGTGACGGTCAGTTCAGTAGGTAAAGGCAAACGATCAATAGAATCCAGAAAATAGTACAGGTACGTTCTATTTTATGTCCTTCCCAGGACTGACATCCAAGAAACAACATAAAGTAGAGAAGTGTTGAGGAGGGGAAAAGGATCGAACACTTGAGGGTCTATTCAGGAAATATGTATCTCAGGTTCCTTCTTCTTCCTAAAATAATGGCCAAGCTAAGATATAAAATGAATGGGTTTAGTCTACTTTAAGAGTATATAAAGTGTTGAATCGGTTTTTTTTTAATAAAATTAATTTTTATATTTGTAAATACCGAAAAGTTTACCAGCATTAGCGTATTACATCAACAATCACGTCCACAAAACAAAGAGGATCAAAATAAGAGTGAACTAATCAGAAAGATAAACTTGTCCTCTTTCCAATGGTACCTAGATAGCTTCGCTACGTTAGACCGAACATACTATATGACGTGAAATACGATTAGCGTACGTGACGTTCAAAAATGAACGACTGCCATTTAAAGGGTTAACGAGTATTTTTTTATCAGAATGGGTAAACTGAATGTAATTGAACAAAACGCAATGTGAAGGACATATTTATTAAATATGACAAACACTTAAAACACGTAGTTCTTTTTTTTATTTTTATATGTAATTATTGACCAACTTTTCCTATTTTTTTTAGTATTCTATTCCCTTTTGACCAGAACACATGTGTGTAAATATTACATTGTCACTGCAATTTAAACCTTTCTAGTATTTCTGTCTCGTCCTTTTCGTTCATTTTTCACTATATTATAATCGAGTAGGGTATATTAAACTTAAGAAATGGTAAGAAAAAGCAAAACGATGACAAGTTTTGTAGAAGTTAAACCATCGATAATATTGAGAAGTCCATTAAGGAACTAACACAGGTATTCAAATACTGTACACTCGATCCAAGTTCTAAACAGCCAAGGCAAGATGAAAAGTGAACAGGTCTATATACACATCCACTTAAAGTGACAGGAAAAAGGCCAGCTGATGCAGAGTTAAGTAGAGGAAGGCAGGAGATCGATAGGTCGAGGCTTCAACACCGGAAATAGTGCATTGTTGTACTATATCCACCTCCACTTATTGTTACAATAGTCGGTAAATTATATATTTCATGTCAATATAACTTTGCTATATGTAACATATTGTTGTATGATATTGCCAATTGTTTAGCTTTGAACTTGACACATTCACGTCTTAAACATTGATCCTGTACTAGGGATTATTAGTGGTAATTTTAATCTGTTTTAAATATAGATATAGGATATAAGAATATGTTTAAAGATTAACAAAAAGATTATAAAATTAAATAATTATAATTCAAATTAATGGTATTAAAGTTAATATAAAATTGCGCTAATTATTTAGGATGATTAATTTTAATTAAATATGTATTTAAGAAAAAAAAACTCGTTAAAACTATTTTTTTCTTAAATAAAGCTCATTAGCATGTTTTTTTTATTAATTCCAAAAATATTACATTACATATATTTCATTAAAAACAAATTTAAAATTTTTACCAAATGTAATATTATGTTGTTTAAATCAAATTTAAATTTATGTATCCCATAGTTGCAATCCTGAGTGCTAAGCGATGTACATCTGTTGTATAGATATTTTGTGTTATTCAACGTAAAATATAAAGTATGTTACGTTGTAGAATTCCTAATGTGCCAGCAATGTCAATGTAAAGTTCAAAATATTATATAATAACATAAAATAAAATATATGCTATTATTTATAATATTACGATATTAAAAGATCTTTAAGTGTCCCTTCATCACCAATAACACATTAACAGATTATTAAATATAAAAACATAATTTAGCATAGTATGTTACAACTACAGGGTACATAACATTTGGGTTGTATTAAATTGTAATAATCTTATTGATACTGTGATAAATGTAGATGAGAATAGAAGTTGGTTTATTACACTTATTGTACAACACTAATTATAGGGTGCAACGTAGACATTCACCCAACCCCATTTCTCCAGAAACTTGTTTACTCACTCACGCACCCTCCACACAGAACCTTGATTGCCAACCCAACATGGCTTGGCATATGAATGTTGATTGCCAACCCAACCATCGTTAACACAGCATTTTAACTATCTATACACTCCCTCCCTTCACTCAGAATTCCGATTACCCACCCACCATCCCTTAACACGTACTTGATACTTCACCCACCCTCCGTAACACATACTTGATGTCAACCTCCCTCCCTTAACACATACTCGATACTTCACCCACCCTCCCTTAACACATAATTAATACATCACCCACCCTCTCTTAACACATACTTAATACGTCACCCACCTTCCCTCAACACATACTCGATACTTCACGCACCCTCCCTTAACACACATTCGAAACTTCACCCACCCTCATTTAACACATACTCGATACTTCACCCACCTTCCTTTAACACATACTCGATACTTCACCCACCTTCCCTTAACACATACTCGATACTTCACCCACCTTCCTTTAACACATACTCGATACTTCACCCACCCTCCCTTAACACATACTCGATACTTCACCCACCCTCCCTTAACACATACTCGATACTTCACCCACCCTCCCTTAACACATACTCGATACTTCACCCACCCTCCCTTAACACATACTCGATACTTCACCCACCCTCCCTTAACACATACTCGATACTTCACCCACCTTCCCTTAACACATACTCGATACTTCACCCACCTTCCTTTAACATGTTTAAAGGAAGGTTAACATGTTTAAAGGAACAACATGTTGTGTTAACATGTTGAAGGCTCTATACCCTCTAATCCCCGCAGTTTCTGGAGCTTTGTAAAATCTTCTAGCAGATCGACAGGTATTCCGTCTTCTATGAAATTCGGTGGAACCACTTCGGTAGACTCTGATGATTCTGCAAGATTGTTCTCTGAGTACTTTGCCTCAGTCTTTACTCAATCTACGCCAACATCGTACTCCTTTGCGCCCGTTAATCAGTCTATACTGGGTCATATAACCGTCTCTCCAGCTGAAGTAATAGAAGCCCTCGAACATCTTGATCCAAGTAAGGGCGCAGGACCAGACAACATTCCTCCTTCTTTCCTCAGCTATTGTCGTCTCTTTCTGGCAGTACCTTTGTCTGTGCTCTTCAATGAATCTTTGAGTAAGGGGGAATTCCCAGACGCTCTCAAGGATGGACATGTTGTTCCAATTCTGAAGAAGGGAGATCCTTCCATCGTTGAAAATTACAGGCCCATAACCATTCTATCATCGGTGGGGAAATTATTTGAGGGCCTGGTTCTCTCCAGACTTAAGCCGCTATATAGGGAAATCATTAATCCATACCAACACGGCTTCACATCAGGGAAGTCAACTGTATCTAATCTCTTACAATTTAACGAGTCAATCATATCATCTTTCGCCAGGGGTAGACAAGTTGACGTCGCCTTCCTGGATTTTGCAAAGGCATTCGACCGGGTGGATCACTTCATTCTATGCTCTAAACTCAAATCCTACGGTATCGTTGACCCACTTCTCAGCTGGCTTAGAGACTACTTAACTAATCGCCGCCTGAGGGTGAAGCTCCCCGGTGCAGTATCTCAAGATTTCCTCCAAACTTCCGGAATGCCACAGGGCTCCCTTCTCAGTCCATACCTATTCAACATCTTCATAAATGACATTGTGGAATCTCTTGAGGTCGACGTCCTAATGTTCGCAGACGACTTAAAAATGTTCACTGAGGTCTCCTCCCTCGACTGCTCGGCTCGTCTTCAGCGCAGCCTTGAAGCCTTACTCCAGTGGTGCACTTCTAACAACATGTCACTCAACTTATCTAAGTGCAGCATAATGACTTTCCACCGATCCCGAAATCATCTGAACTTTAACTATAGCTTAAGTGGGCAGCCTCTAGCAAGAGTGGCTTCAATCAAGGACCTGGGCGTGGTTTTCTCCTACAACCTATCTTTCGATGGCCACATTGACTACCTATGCAGTAAAGCCAACAAGACCTTGGGTTTTATAACAAGATCTACTCGTGGTATCCACAGCCCTGCAGCACTGAGAACCTTATATTGCTCGCTTGTTCGGCAGGTTTTGGAATATGCAAGCCCCGTATGGGCTCCTTATCAGGCTGGTCAGAAGAATAGACTTCAATCTGTCCAAAGGAGGTTTCTGCGCCTGGTTGGGGTAAGACAAGGAATGATCTACAGCGAAGTCCCCATTGGAGCCCTGCAATCCGAATTGAACCTCCAGAATCTTGAACTAAGACGCTTTGTTTTTGACATCATCTTCCTCCACAAACTCTTGGTTGGAGGTGTAAACTCCCCTGATCTTCTGGGCCAGGTGGACCTTCGCGTCCCAAGTAGAACGAGATCCACGGAACTCTTCAGTAGACGTCACTATGCGAGACAGTACGAGTTCCACAGCCCTCTGGCAAGGATGCTGCGTGGAGGAAACTCTGTTTGCAGCCAAGTCGACTTTTTCTTCGACAGCGCTGGATCTATAAAAAGAAAACTGTTGAACCTTGAACTTTCCACTGTGTAAGGCAATATACTCAATTTGGTGACCCTACATTGATCTGTTGTGTCTGATAAGTTTATTTATACCTAGTTATTGTACCTTTTGTGTTATTTGTGCCTGGTTACTGTACATATTAATTGTTAGTTACTTATTCGTTGATCTATTTATTGTATTTGTAACTATTGAACTATTTATTTATTTATCGAATCTATCTACTACTAAGTTATATACATTCTTTATATTGTTATCTGTCGATTTCACGTAGCAAATGGTTTAAAGCAATAATTTACTTGATGCCTAGTATAGTTATGTAGCTATTAAGTACCTTAAGTTTTGATTAAATTGTTATGTCTCTGTAAATTTGTAAATAAAAAAAAAATGGCTTAGCCGTTGGAAGGCAATAAAATAAAATAAAATAAACACATACTCGATACTTCACCCACCTTCCCTTAACACTTACTCGATACTTCACCCACCCTCCCTTAACACATACTCGATACTTCACCCACCCTCCCTTAACACATACTCAATACTTCACCCACCCTCCCTTAACACATACTCGATACTTCACCCACCTTCCCTTAACACATACTTAACATAACCTAACCACCTTTTACATAGAATCGTGATTGAACTACCCTCCTTTGACACACGGATCTTGATTGTCCAACCACCTACTACTCACACAGAATTGTCATTGTGCACCCTCCCTTAACAAATAAATGTTGATTGCACACCCATAAACCTTCACATGGAATCTTCACTGTTTTCCCACACACCATTCACAACGAATTTGGATTGGGGTGATAAATAAATTAGTCTATTTACATGAATATAATTTGAGAATTTTAGTTAAAATATTCATATATAAACCTAAAAAATTGTTGTATTCGATTGAGCTCCTTTGCACAATTAAACAACGTGGTATTATTAAATTATAAACGACATAATTACATAATGTAATTACATTTAATAATCTATGTTTATTCAACGACCGGCTCTATTATGCATACATTAAGGAACACAGTTGGGGAAACGCCATGAGAGCAACAACTTACACTTATAACTAACTACCATATGTCGCTTCCCTCGGCAAGTCTTGTACTTTATGGACTCAGTAATTGCTTAAAACTACACATTAGTTCTCAAGATGGAAAACCACTTTTCGTATTACATTTATTTTTTATATTAAACGTATATCATCTATATTTTATGCTTTGCTTACATATAAATGAAATATTACAGACATTTCGGTGGTATAATTAATACTAGAAACACATTAAACGTTAGCTTAAAATATTAGCATTACCAAAAGAGGGAATTTTCAGTCATAAGCTTCAGTAACCGTTTTTTTAAGAAAATCGCATCCCAGTTATACTTACAATATCACAAAACAGGATCATGAGACGTTTCACCCTTGCTGTGATGTGGTCTCCTCATTAGGATCGCTGAGTACCACTGTGGGTAGGATTACTTGTTGTTTCAACCCCTCCATAGTCAAACATAACCTTCTATAATTAATTGTGATTGATAAAGATAGTAGTGGTATTAAGTTAATTAAGCACGCCTGGTTCTTGATAAATACAAGCTTTCTCTCCAAAACACGTCTTAGACCATGTAAGACATAGACATTTACAAAATAAATTAAATTTGGCATTGCATTATTTTTTTGTGTATGTTCATTTGAAATATTTTACTCTCAACAATTTGAAATTTAAGACAACATAAATATGAGATTGGTTAAAAAAATAAACAAAAAAGGAAATGCTCTTTTAAAAATGACATTCTTCATTTTGTTTCTTATTTGTAACCTAACCTCAGAACCTACAGAAATCATGGAATATCATGGAAGTTCACTGCTATTTATAGACGAAGCAACTAGAAGCACTCAAATAACTTCATCATAAAATGAAACGTATTGGTCAGAATTTCTTGGTACCTGTCAAGTCCGTGCTTGGAGAACTAAAAATTTTCCTAAGAATAATGAAAAAAAAAACGAAACTGCAGTACCGATAATATTACTACAGCATTAATAATTGTAAATAATTAGTCCGTAATCAAATATAACGGAATCAATAAAATTACAATCGATTTATAAGTTTAAGCATGTTTGGTATTTTAAGTTATCGAAGAACCAACTAAAACAGCTGTTTCAGAAGAATTGAACAAACACAAGTCGTTATGAGATCACAAAGTTTAAAGTTGCCTTTGTTATACTTCGTTTCACATTTCCGAAGGACGGAATTTTTTTAAATAAATACCAAACCAAGTTTTATATAAAATCCCTTTTAGAAAATATTGATCTGTTATTTCACCAAAGAATAGGTTTATGTAATTCTGATTTATTTTGTATATTTATATTCAAACCGTTTTATTTGCATTTAACACTAGGCATGAGTAAATCAAATTATATAAAATTATGTATTAAATGTAATACAATTAAGGTATAATCTATTAATACTGTACTAACAAAATTAGAACTCTTCCTTTGCCACCCAATGAAATTGTAATGGGAGATTTAAAAATAAATTTGATATTTTTCATAACAGTGGTGAGATGTACCACCTGTTCCCCTTCCTGAGGGGAAATACTTGAATATAATGTAGTGAAAAATGAAAGAAAAAGACGGCACAGAAATAAAAGATAGGTTTAAAGCAATTTTTACTCCACACATCTCTTCTGGTCAAAAGGGAATAGAATACTAACAAAATAGGAAAACTTGGTCAATCTACAGAGTGATTCATGACATTCTCCCCCCCCCTCTTCAAAAGCACATTCTACTACCAATGTTACATAAAAATAGGTCTGAAAACTCTTCGTTAGTGAATTACAGCCAGTCAAACATTTCGGTAATAATCATGGATAAAGAGTGAAATAACACTGTACACAACTTATGAAAAGATAAATAAGAACGGAAATACCATGATTTATAATGTAATTTGACATGAAAAAGCTAAATAAATAGGTTTCAGAACTATATCTTTAGTGGTTTTTAAGTAATTTGGGGTCAAACGCAAGAAATTGGGACAATAAACTCAGTTTTTTTACGTTTAGTGTACAATAACTTTGTTAAAAGGGTAATAAAGTAATAAAAATGCCATTCATAAAAATTTGTAGAGAATTTGGTTGTGAAATATTGATATAAGCTAAGTAAAAAACAATACATAAATAAGAACATAATTTAAACCTTATTTAGTATAATGCATAAGTACTTGGAAGGAAGGAATTAGATGAGGCTAATAAAATCGTAATGCTTGTGTCTAATAAATAAATATTTTTAAAATTATTAATCATCATTAAAGTAAAAATAGTATAGAGAAATAATAAAATTTTATTAAATAAATAATTAATTTTCCTTCACTGTCAGCTATGCAGCATAAATTATTATAATATTACTTTTACATCTTGTTGGTAACACTTGAACAACAGCTGATCAACTTGCAAGCTACAAAACGCCAGCGTCAAACTATTAGTGTGAAGGTCACTTAAAAATGAAATGAATTTTACCCATTTCATAAACAAAAGGTCTAATATCTAGAACCTGGGGATGGTCCACTTCGTTTGGAATTTGGTAATTTTTAAAATACTAATCAACAACTCTGCAAGGGCATTTTATTTACTGGCAAGGCCAATTTACGAGAGATAGTATCAACAATTTGCTAAATGAGCACTTATGGGCAGAAAAAAATCCTCATGAGGTAGTGGAACGAAATCTCAATACCGATTTTAGTGCCAATGTTCAATGTGGAATTAACTAAAACGTACTAACCCACCAGCCCTCCCATACACGTACATGGGTACTAACCCACCCGCCCTCCCATACACGTACATGGGTAATAACCTACCCGCCCACCCATACACGTACGGTGGTAATAACCTACCCGCCCTCCCATACACGTACATATGTACTAACCTACCCGCCCACTCATACACGTACGGTGGTACTAACCCACCCACCCTCCCATACACGTACATGGGTACTAACCTACCTGCCCTCCCATACACGTACGGTGGTACTAACCCACCCACCCTCCCATACACGTACATATGTACTAACCTACCCGCCCACTCATACACGTACGGTGGTACTAACCCACCCGCACTCCCATACACATACATGGGTACTAACCTACCCACCCACTCATACACGTACGGTGGTACTAAACCACCCACCCTCCCATACACGTACGGTGGTACTAACCTACCCGCCCACCCATACATGTACGGTGGTACTAACCTACCCACCCACCCATACACGTACATGGGTACTAACCTACCCACCCTCCCATACACGTACGGTGGTACTAACCTACCCGCCCACCCATACACGTACGGTGGTACTAACCTACCCGCCCACCCATACACGTACGGTGGTACTAACCTACCCGCCCACCCATACACGTACGGTTGTACTAACCTACCCGCCCACCCATACACGTACGGTGGTACTAACCTACCCGCCCACCCATACACGAATTAATTGCCTTTATTATGGATTCGCTTACACAGATAAAGGAGTAAATTAAGGAAAGTGACACAAGCAATGTAGTGATCAAATGTGCTTTAAAATGCATTAATAATGATGGCATAATTTTTTACATTTACTATAAAATGGTGTGTAAAGATAAAACAAACCAACTATTTTTCTGATAAATTACTTATGTGTTATACTAAATAAATGTAACATTTGTACATATTCATGTGTTGTTTTTTACTTAGCTTACATCAATCATTTCAGAATAAAAATCTCTACAAAGTATGTATGAAATACTTACAACTTAATTAGCCATTTAACAAAAATATTGTACACTAAACGTAAAAAACCTGAGGTTATTGATTTTAATGCCGAATTACTTAAAAACTACTAATAATACAGTTCTAATACCTATTTATTTAGCTTTCTCATGTCAAATTACATTAGAAATCATGATATTTCCGTTCTTATTTTTCTGTCCATAAGATGTGTACAGTGTTATTTCACTCTTTATCCATGATTCTTACAGAAGTGTTTGACTGGCTGTAATTTGCTAACGAAGAGTTTTCAGACCTATTTTTACAATAATATATATAAAAGAAATATATTTCTTAAGTGTGTGTTATCTTTAATAAAGTCTAATGTCCATCATATTGCGTTTTGTTCGATTAAATTCAGTTTATCCAATTTGATTAAAAAAAATATTCGTTAACCCTTAAAATGGCAGTCGTTCATTTTTGAACGTCACGTACGCTAATCATATTTCGGTAATACGCTAATGCTGGTACACTTTTCGGTTTTTACAAATATAAAAATAATTGAGAAAAACTATTCAATACTTTATATTCTAAAAGTAGACTAAATTTAGCAACTTTTTTCCATCTTGGAACATAATTTTTTTTAAATATTTTGTTTATTTCCTTGGTATGGTCCCCCTTTTTTAAAAATTTTTAAACTTTTTTGTTACTTTAGATATTTTTATAGTATTTTGTGCTGTTAACTGATAAAAATGATGTATAAATTTACAGTATTTGATTATTTTATAGTTTTTAATACATTTTCAAATTACGCTTACGACACGGTGAAAAAAGTCCCACCACTATAGAAATTTTAGCTGCCACTTCTAGGGATAAGAACGCCATTGAGAGACACATGTCATAAATACAACTATGTTCTTAGAATGGTTGTAGCTAGAGTTGCTAATGATAGCGTCATGTCATTAGTTTGTCCTCTGAGTGTCATTAGATCCAGGAATGAGAGACAGCTGATGGTCGGCTAAGGTGTGTAGTGAAGTGGGGCGTGGTCCTTCACCCCTCCACAAGTTGCCTCATTCACTTACACAGTTATAATTCATTTGCACGTTTATTTTATAATGTAGTTTTCAAAACTGCATTCTTCTACTTCAACACAACTATATAGTCAATTAATTATTATCTAAAAAGATTATAACTTTAACCGCAGTCTAATTAAATACATTAATTACCTCAAGTGATTTGCAAGAACGTCAGGAGGTATGGCATCATTTTAAGTGTTCATATTTCATTATTTCACGTGATTGCCACTTTGTCCAGGGAGTATACAATAAATGAAGAATGTAAAAAATAGAGATTGACAATAAAAGTATACCAAAACATAACCAAAAATAATAGATAACGTTAAATTTGTACAAAATACAAATACCACATGAGCAAAAACTAATAAATATAATAGTGAAAATGAACAGAGCCATTCATTACTCAAGATAAATACAAATATATCTTACTTGTACACAATATATTTACGTATTTAATAAAATTAAAAAATATTAATTTGTTATTTTAATGCTTATCTATTTGGCAAGCTATCTTAGTTTTGTAATGACATGAACCATATTGTGTTGTATGATTCTTTGTATATACTATGTAAATGTATTAAAATTAAAATCAATAATATTTTAATAACAAATATAAATAAGATTATCACAAGAATGTTAAAAAACTACGTCTCCTTTTATTTTATTTTAACATATTTAAAAAAAACATTAAAACATTAAATTTTGTTCATTAACATTTTTAAGTAGATTAATGTCTTTTATATGAAGAAAAATACTACAAAATATTTTACGTCGTTAAACCTGAAGATGAATTGTAGTTAATCCAAAACCTAGGTAGCTTACCTAAATAAGTAATTAATAATAATATGGCCAGGTATTTTTATTTAAACTAAAATATATTTATACATAAGTTATTCGGAGACACTATCATCATATATGATGTTGAAAAGTCCTGAAATGTAAAATAATCACTAAAATGTACATGACGGTTGTATTAAGACTTGTATGAGAAATCATTAAATTTGCTTTCAGATATATTATCCAGGAGTAATATTAACATTGGAAATGACAATTTAGCTAAGCTGTAAATAATATTGCTTTAAAGTTGTTCATAAAACATTCCGCGCTGATTTATTTGTCTTAAATGAACGAGCTCCCAAGGTATCTCATCAGATCTTGTTTAGCTCCATTCCTGGAATTTTAATTTGCAGCAACCGGTAAATTACGTTACATCTACTTTCATACTACAGTGTTTTATATATCTTTAATTACAATAATACTGCCATAAATCATAAAAACCACTTTGATATATTGAAAGTTATGATGTAAATTTACAAATGATCAGGTGTTTGGTTTTCAAAAGCAAATAAAATATTCTTTATTTCATAAACAGTACAAACTGTATGAATTGAGTCAATCAATATAGAAAGCTAACTTACAACAACTTAAAAACTTTAACCAACAAAATCTTGAACTCTATAAAAACACTTGGAAATAAAAAAATCTTCAAGTTATAATTTTAAAAGATCTTATTTCACATTTTTCTTTTACATAATCAAGCAAGGCGTTGTGGAGCCGTATATTTAAGGTGAATTTCATAAAAACAAGTTGATGTCGAAGAACAGAAAGTGTGTTAATAGTTCTTGCGCTGTGTTTATAAGATCTTGTAATGTAAAATTGATGGTATTTTTTGTCGCAAAGTCAGTGAATTGAAAAACTTACAGATTATGAAAAGTAAAAATGTTTTTTGTCTTAGAAACGGGAATGCTTTCTAAACATAACCCGCAATGCCATTTTTTAAGCTTAAAGGGATCCGCCACCAAATATGAGTATTTGTCAAAAGTATTACTTTTGTGTTGTTGTATATTCTTATCTATTGAGAATGTTTTCGTGAATTTTTATTCTAAATTGACCATGTTTTCCTATAGACAACATAAACGGTGATTTTTTTTAGAATTTTTGGATTTTTTTAAAATTTATAAATTTTTCACCTTGCCATAAAAAAAAAAAAAAAAAAAAAAAAAAAAAAAAAAAAAAACTATGCTTCATAATAGAAAGCAAACAAATTGCATTAGAAGAAAGCATAAGAAGTTGCTACTTACTGAGCAGGGGAGTTTTAGTGGTAAAAAGTAGATATTTGAGTATTCTCAGAATTTCGACGTGATTTTCCAAAAATCAAGTTTTTTGTAGACATTTTGTTCTTGTCTAAAGTTCTTGAGGTAAATTCTTGACATTTTTTCCAACTAAACATCAAACCATGTACAAATTTTAATGGTAATTTTAATCTTGTTAACCATCAAATAATTATTTTTTTAGTTAGTTTTCAAATAAAATACTGTACAGTTTAAAACCTTTTACAAATTATTTTCTAATATTGTTCTTCAAATGATACTAAGGTTCTCATACCAATAAAGTTAGAGCAAATCATGAGAAACAAGAAAATATTCACTTAAAAAAAAAAAAAAAAATCGTTTTGTTTCACTCCCCCCACCACAAAAAAGTAAAAAATGTAAATAAACTAACAACAAGTTTGGTTGTTGTCATATTTGTTATATTTACATACTTTTTAAGAAATAAAATGAGGGACATGAAAAAAAACACAGATAAAAAAATTATGAAATAGTGGTGGATCCCATTAAATACAAGACTAGATCTTCCATTTTCATTTCCCCAAATCTCTAAGCAGTAGGATAAGGGTAAATAATGCCGCAGTAAGTAGTGAGAATAAATTCAGTACTTTCAACCAATAATAGTTTTCTTAAAACGAAAATACCTGTTCTAATTTTCTTTGCAGACGTGCTCAATGTGAGCCGAGAGTTTTAAATTTTATTCAACAATAAAGCCAAGAAATATGATTTGTTGACAACAAGCTGAAAGCGTGACAAAATCGATAACAAACGAAAGGTTGGTGCTATAAGCCAGATACTGCTCCTAAAGTCCATAAGTTGGGTCATAGACGTATATGGTGAAAGTTCACCAAAATATAATCATAAATATAATTTTAAACACACCTGTATAAATTGATTGTTTGGGGAATAATTTAAACACAAATTATATTTATATGAAGTATTAATAGAGAAAGTTGTAAACGTGAAGGGAGTTTATACTTATATTGCATCGTATCACAATTAATACTGGATTTTGTATCAGTAAAAATGTTCTTAGTGGAAAAACTCAAGATATGTTAGAGACATTGAACAGTTCAGTCACATAAGTTGAGGGTTTGGTCAAAGAATCACGAAAGCTCGATTGATTTACTGAGAGTGTGGCTTTGAATAGCGATCTCTAAGCTCAATTCCCGAAAAAATCTTAATTTTTAAACAGAGCCACATTTAAAAAATTCTTTACTTCTTAAACTCTCTGAATATTCAAATCATGACTCACTCTAACCCAAAGAAAAAATAAATTGCATGTTTAGCAATATAGTAAATGGATTAAATATTTTAGGGTGTACTTTTTCATATAGAGATATACTTCATTTCAGAGATATACGATATCATCTTTACTAAATTTTTTTTCTTTTCTTATAAATTTTAATTTTCATTAAAGCCAAATTGCAGTCGGGTATTAATCTACATTGCAGAACAACTAGATGCTAACTTCCTGGAGCAGAACCCTGAATTTCCTTGGTTTTAAATAAAGCGTAGAACTTCAGGGAGGTTCTCTCCAATATTTTAATAGTTGTTTCCTGTTTGAAAAAAATCCCTTTACAGGTATGATAACTAATGGATAACCTCAAATAGCCTTGTAAATATCCTTTACCCATAGATCCTTAAAATGAGTAAATAAGTTATAAATATTCTAGTGATAGTATTTTTAGCAATCAGTAATGGGTAAGTTATACAAATAGTTATGATAATATTTTAACAGTATATTCCAGGAATTTATAATGGATAAATCGTTAACATTGAGATTTAATCCACACTGAAGGCTCAAGGTGGCTACCTGACAAATCCCGGAAACACACGCCAGATTGCCCCCCTCCTGCTGCATGTTTGGCATTATGCACTTCATTGTGAACACGTGTACTCTAATGGCTAAAAGCCCAACTACAAGGTGGTCTGTATTCATAGATCTACATCTAGGTACTGTAGTAAAACTTGCAAATATAGTTCAAACCATGGTTCTCATCAATCAACTTGATTATTCACCCAAATTCTAAGAGTACATTAAAAATGGTTCTACCTGAATGACTTCCAAGCCACTGTAAAGGCCGGTTTTCACATAGGGTACCGTGCTCCTACTGTGCTCCTACCGTGTCCATGTCGTTCTCCAGTCTTCCCTCACTTACAGAAACAGAATTTCTGCTACATTTAGCCAAATTTGCTATATCTAGCTCAAAATGTTACATGTAGGCTAACGTGCTACATATAACATTTGCTTTATAACATATTTTTCTATATGACATGTTTTTTTATGTTTTTTTTTTAAATAAAGTTTTTTTATATAGCACGTTTTGCTATATCACTTTTTTATATATAGTATGTTTTGCTATATAGCATGTTTTGCTATCTATATAGAACTATTGTAAACGCAGCTTTATAATATAGAACTCACTACTCTGTCATCGAAATGGATCAGGCCGCTACGGATGTTGTTATTGCTTGAGTGGTTTATTCAACAGTTGAAAAGTAAATAAATAAGATGAAACGGCCGAAACGATATTGGGTTCACCCTCTGTATCATACTAGAGGAGAGGAAGGGGAGTTTCACACATCTTTGAGCCGGCTAAGAGATGACTCAGAAAAAGTCCGTAAATATTTCAGGATGAGCTATCCGATGTTGGAATATCTCCTTCTACAGTGTAGAGACAGTTTAAATAAAAAAATGTAATCGATCGGTAATTTTCGGAGGAGGTCGGGAACACCCGAACTAGGAAAAGCAGGGGTTGGGTGCCGAAGCGGCGACGGCGACGTAGGGTGACATGTAAGGCATTTTCACCTGACCTACCGTGCACCTGTAGCGTTCAGACTGCCTACCGACTGCCTACCGGTCATTTTCGCCGACAACATCATGCATGACATGAGCACAGTGGGAGCACGGTAAGAGCACGACAGGTCATGTAAAAATCGCAAACTGCTTTCCCATACAAAATAAATGGAATAGACCATTTTTCGATTCCACATGACACGACACGGTAGGAGCACAGTAGGAGCACGGTGCCCTGTGTGAAAACCGGCCTTAAGTGAATCACAATCTACTCGCTATTTTTAACACTTAAAATTCAGTCACTGTCCTGGAAGTGAAAATAGACGTGCGTGCCTCTATAATTTATTCCAGTATATGATTATCTCCAGTGAAATAATCATACACTTTGTGTCCTAATTCAATCTGGCATGTGTTCTTGTACATCGAATCTTAAAGATATGTTATTAAATCTGTATTTATAAGTTCATTAAAAATATACTAAATGTGATTACCTTTCTTTATGTATGTGTCTTTAAATAAAGAGAACAGTTTTGGGAAAATGTTATTTAAATATTGAGTGTAAATTTTTTACGTCATGTTTTACATTATGTAAAACGTACAAGTTAATCTTGAAATACCCCACGTGCGGATCCAGTTTAGTACCAGAAAAGGCCTAAATGGTATCTCATCTGTTTGAAAGGGTAGGCTTTCAAGGCGTATGACAGGGTTTCTTCATGTGTTGTAAATAAGTAAATTTAAAGAGCGTTTTTTTAAATTTTATATTTCGTTTTCCTTGGATTATTCAGTGTTGTTATAAAGCTACACCAATGAAATATGAAATACGAATACCTTTTCCGTTTATTAACTATCACTAAATTGGTTAGGTTGTTAGGTTTGTTTAGTTTATGTTAGGTTTGGTTAAGTTATGTTAGTTTTAGTCGTGTTATGTTAGGTTTTGTTAGGGTTAACCTCAGTTATGGTTATGGTCATGAATTAACGTAAAGGATCCAACGATATTTTTCTGAACAATAGTCGTGGTTCTTCGTCAACGATTAACAGTTTGATTAAGAATTGTGTACAGTGTTTTCAAACGATTAATGAAGGGTATTAAAGGAAGCTCAAAGAATAAACTCAAGGAATAAACTGATTTCAATCGAAAAATTTTAACACATTACGTCCTGTAATAGTATACTTTTAGATTTTTTTAGTCAATCAAAGTTTGTAAACTACAAGAAAAGTCTGTATGTATATAAATATATATAAAAGCTATTTACCACATATCACTATTTCTCCAAAACTATACATCCAATTGACTTGAAACTTTGTGCATAGGTTTATCTTGGCCTCTAGAGGCTCATTAAGAAAGGATTTTCCTCTCCGACTCCAGGACTCCGTCCCACTGGTGCCAAAAATTCGCATTATATTCTTATGGAGCTAAATTAACTGATTGATTTATTTGATGACAGCTGTTAAATAAAAACAAATTGAGTAATTTTTTGGTAGGATAAATTTATGAAATTAAAAATAATTAAATACATAAGTAAATTATTCATAACGTCATCTGTTATAAATTGGATACTAGTATATCGAATCAAAATATTTTTATTTAGAAAAAACAGTTACACAACTGCATAGTAGCGTCATTTTTTTTCTTTAGTACTCAACATATATTTTAAAAATAAGCAAACAATACAATAATTGCACAGTACTTATTATATGCATTTATGCCTAACATTAGCATAATGAGATTTAAAAAACAAATTATTTAGTTTTATTTACTTTAAGTAATTTTTTAATTTTCTTGAATTTGTTGGAATTTTCAATTATATCTTGATTGCAACTCTTCATACTCAATATTATGACCGGCGAAGCGGGCGGGTACAGCTAGTCATATATATTAGTGGTAGTTGATTTTCTAAATTTTAGAGGTGAATAAACATTTGAATTACATTTTGGGGACATTTTGATTTTCTCTATATTTCGACCCATATAACCATTTACCGCACTTTACTTTAGGGACACTCTGTGTAGTATATTTAGTTAATATTTAAGTATTATTAGTATTAAACATATAAAACATCATAATTGTTAATAAATCAAAATTACAATCATATAATGGTAACGAAAATATTAATTTGTTTTCAAAATGTCAATGCACTATTGTTGGTGTACTCCAAATGATCGCTACATTACTTTGTTTCCGGTGTGTTACTTGATTTATGGACTGACTTTTATATACAAACAGACACACGAAATTAGCATTCTTGGCAAGTCCATTGCGGTAAAGGGCTACAGTTTGCCAAGTACTAAAATCACTAAAAGTTTACTGGTGCTAAACAAATAAAGAATAACCAGTATTTGTGCAGAATTCAAACATAAACTGTCAAAAGTGGACATGCAGTGTTTTATATATACACAATAAAGTATGTTAAGTTTTTAGATCACCCATGGTACTACATTGTCCTTCCATTTGGTCTTATCCTAGAGTTATCTTCAAGGACATATTTATAAAGGTAGGAAGCTAACTTTTAATAACGACTTTTGATGTTTGTAAAAAAATATATTTACTATTTAAATTTTGTTTTGAGATCTATGGATGTATTTAGGTTTTTTGTTTTTAAACGTGACAGTTATTATTTTTTGAAATGTAAGTTATTTTATCTGTTTTCCCTTAAAACATAGTCATTTTTATTCAGTTTTGTTGATTTTATAATAAATATATTTTTATTTTAAAATTATTTGAGAAAACAAGACTATTTTTGAATAAATATTTAAGATCAAAATTAATATTTATTTATTTGATGTTATCCCCTCAACAATGTTTCAACAGGCTTATTGGGTTATGATTTATATAAGCTAATATTAACCTAAAAAAGACTCAAAGCAAATGACTTATATTAGACTGACATGGTTGAAAATATGCAATATTATGAGTCTTATCCTATAATATAATTACTTTAATATTGGGTCTATGTATAAACTATAACACGATCTTGAATGTTGGATATTTAATGTTGCCCACAAAGGAAGCCATCATTAGGCTTTTGATTGGCTCATAAATAATGATAACAAACATTTACAAAGACTTCAAGAGGCAAACTAACGATAAAATATTATAAATCTTATTTACTCATCATAAAAGAATTGTTAACGCCAAATCTCAAATTTTCTTTATTAAAATGTTATTTGTAAATCGTAAGGTTATTTGTTTCAGACAAAAAAATTTAGTAAAATTTATTTAATACAGTGTGTACATTTCAAAAATACTTTTAATGAATACAGTTTGTTATTTAATTAATTAATGTTAGTACCTAATGTCCATTAGATTGGACTTCTTGTTCTGAAATTTTGTAAAAGACAAATTGAAGAGATTCGTCAGTAAGATTGCTTTACACTTTCGCGAGTCTCTTTTTATTATATTAAAACGATCACAATATATGGTAGTATCTTTTAATTATCTTTGGCGTAGCCTCCTCTACTCCTGGACATTGTAGAGGAGGTTACGCGCCGCATGTTTCGGTGAAGTGAGGAGCAGATATTGTATATACAGTATATAGATAATTAAAATTATCTATATACTGTATTTTGCATCTCACCCCGTTAATACTTACAACTAGTGATCTGAATCCATGTATTTAGTTCCATCAGCGAATTGGTCCCCATGAAATGTATATGAAGAGATAAGATAGCTTGATTAGATTAATTTTAAATTCAGAAATTAATGTAAAAATCTGAGCTCCGTATCAGTAGACATAAAAGATCCATTGAATTTCTATCTCTACTGTACAGTGTTTCTATTAAAACACGTAATATATGCTTGCGTTTATAATATTTACGGTGGTTTAAATATTGCGTATTTTAAGTGTGGATTAATAAATATATAATTTGTTTACAAAAAAATGTATATATATATATATATACATCTTATAACTAATAATGATACTATAAATATTTGTTCTTTTGCTTTTAATAGTCCCACTGCTTATGTAGTTATAAGTTACAAACGAGGTGAAAGGTTGAGGTGATACGACGAATGACGAGGTTAGCACGAGAAACTTGCAGGGGTGCCCCATAGTACATTTTTTAGCCTCCAGAAAATAATACAAATATTGAAACTCCACCATAGTTAAAATAATGGTTGTATAAGATATGCCACATAAATATATTTTGTCTAGGCTATAACGTAATCAACGTATGATGAGTAGGCATTGTAATGACCAAATGGTTAAGAGTCTAAGGAAATAATAAGCGTTATCCAATTGCAGAAAGTAATCCTTTACAAAGTGGTGTTTCAACTGACCATGGGATATCAACGGACTCCCTTAACTCGTAGGCAAGCAACTTTGTAACATAGGCAAAGTAACTGTATAACTCGACATGTCAGTCATCACTCAAATCTACAGTGGTGAGGGAACCCTTAGAAAAAATATTATTTTTTTTGTAATATTATTTTTTCGTAATATTGTAAGATGTTGCGATTGATAAGAGAAGACGCCAATCCGGTGTTCGAACAAACTAAACTCATAAATATTAAACAGTAAAAAAATATAAGTCAAAACTTTAATATCGAATTTACATCAAGAAATAATTATCACAATATAAATTTTCTTATAGAAAACCCTTCTACCAGAATTTCCCAGCCTGACGAAAGCGTTTTTCTAAAGAAGACGACACACCATAGTAGGCTTTCCTTTTGATCCCAAACACAACATTTTATCGTGCTTCATTGAACGTAAATTCTTTAAAAATGTTTTTTTTAGTTTGTAAAGATTCTTTCAGTACTACCTACAGACAAGAATTCCGAAATCCATTCTGAAGATATAATAATTTCAATCATGCTAATTGTAACATCCACGCACTAAATCTATTATTTTTATTTTTGCAGTAACACTTTATATTGACCAATAATAAATTGATATTTTCACAGCTATATTTCCTTAGAACAATTATTTTAATAATATATTATTCATTTTGTAATCAACATTTCATTGATTATTACTCTGGTAAAACAATAGTCATTAAGTTTGTTTTAACAAAATAGCAAATTGTCAGTCCATAAATTTTCCTACTTTAAAAAAGTAAAAACTATATTTTTATATTAGTCTTGAATAGTTGGAAAGTCTATTAAAGCAGTAAATTCAGTTGGAGAGACAACAGGTGTCGTCTCTTGACAACAGGAGAGACAACAGGTGTCGTCTCTTGACAACAGGAGAGACAACAGGTGTCGTCTCTTGACTTGATGAGTTTGGGCTCACAAATAAACTTTGTTTCGATAGAGCACGTTTCTCTCCTCACTCTGTGGTTTGTTTTTGTTTCCATTTCCGAGCTGTTGAACAGCCTAAACTAATAAACCGATATTAAGTTAGAGCTTTGAGACGACTATACTTAATAAGATTTAGGTTTTCAATTTGAAATATGAATCAGTTTTTACTATGTGATAATGTTATTTTTAACAAAATTTATTTTAAAAATTGTAATACGTTTCTTAATTAAAATTAATAAATATTGATTGATACGAGAATTGGGATACCCTCAAAACTATTTTGGATAAGTGACAATGATTCACAATTATTATGAAGAAACTTGTTTGAAAGTTCCTAAAAAAGAAATAAAAATTAGTAATAATTAAAATATTAGCTCCCAAGAGGTTGCGTTTCAAAAACTATGTAATTTGAGCCCAAGTAATACTTTAATTTCACATTTAAATAAACCCAACACGGACATAATGGGGAGTGTGATTTTTAAGATAAAAAGAATTGAGAATATTGTTTATGATATTAAGGTATACCTAGAATCATGTGATGATATGACGATAGTTGATGATGATATGACGTTAGTTGATGATGCTATGACCATGGTTTACGATGATATGACGTTAGTTTACGATGCTATGACATTAGTCGATGATGATATGACGATAGTTGATGATGATATGACGATAGTTGACGATGATATGACGTTATTTGATGATGCTATGACGATAGTTTACGACGATATGACGTTAGTTGATGATGCTATGACGATAGTTGACGACGATATGACGTTAGTTTATGATGATATGACGATATTTAATGATAATATGACGATAGTTGATGATGATATAACGATAGTTGATGATATGACAGTAGTTGACGATGGTATGACGATAGTTAATGATGATATGACAATAGTTGATGATGATTTTCTGAAAGACGCCTCATGATTTGTTAGGTTTTAAAATAATTTGTACCTCATGAATATAGGAAATAAAAACTTTCTGACAGTTTTATTTTAACATAATACTTTACAATGGCAATTAAATGCACAGTTTCAGAAAAAAATAAAGAACTAAATGACACGACTTGAAACATTACTTCAAACCCCAAAAAGGTGAATTTATTCAATATTTTTAGAAATTTAATGGTTTTCGAGGTAACATTTAAATAATTTATTTTATTAATAAAAATTATTTTAAAAAATGGTGCAGCACAATCTTTCTTTCTTCAAGGTGTTACAACAATACACAAATTATTAGTTATTTTTTTAATGGTCAAGTTTAGATTAACTCTAAAATTTGATGGTAGACTGAAGAATCATAGTCATGTACGTGTAGGGTTGGGTGGGTGAATACCATCTTATACATATGGGTGGGTAGGTTGGTCAATGTCACCGTACGTGTAAAATAATGTTCATACACATATCCACATTTAGACATGACAGTGGTTGAAAATCTAAAAGTGTTATTCTTAATTGGACAAAATGGTTTACAATGAATAACACTTAATAATATCCACAATCATACCAAATTATGGATATAGATTTGTAACTGTTCAATGCCTCAAAATGTAATATCGAATAATAAATTAGAAACTTACAATTGGAAGATCAAGATACTTAGATACACAAATACTTAGATGTAGTACTGAACATTTAATAGTGTATACCCTTAGTAAACGTTGCAATGGAGGTGTAAATAATTTAATACTATTACTTTCAAGAATTCTATTTTAAATGTTAACCTGGTACAGTTAAAATCATTTTAATCACTAGTCCCAATTAAATGTCATGCTATAAGAAATTAAATGTTATCTTAAAATATATATATAACGTTTTAAAACTGTAAATATATCCTCTAATTTGGTTATTTACAGTTCATATAAAGCTTTCTCTATTTCGTCCATGGGGACAGAGATTTGCAGTTTTTGCGCCTACAACATTTATTAAATGCATGGTGATAAAAATGTTCTTAACTAAACGTGGTTTATGTGCTGAAATTTTTAAAATATATTTTTGATTTTAATTAAATTTTGTAATTATTTACCAATATCAACTCCATCTCAACTTTACCACCTGATATATGTTTTAATTTCAAGAAAATCTGCCAATCCTATCAGTACAATAAATATTTGTGATTGATTTTTGTTATGACTAATATATGTAACTATTATTTTTTTAGTTAAATAATATAATATTTTGTATATAATATTGAAGTTTTATACAAGTAATTTCTCCTCACTTCTCTGTTTGTTACACAATGATATTAAGGTTAAACACTCCGAGGTTTAATTACATTTTCTCTCGTTGATTAATCTTTTTGTCACCGAAGTTAATTGGTTTACCTTTTCGTGTAAAGTCGGCTTGGATTTAAAGCTCCGTGTAACCGTGAAACAATGTTTACCTCACATTCCACAAGTTGTAGACTTGAAGATTAAAGTTGGGTAAGTTGCATTATTCTACATAATGCTGACAAACGACCAGATTTATAGTGTTGAGAGTCTGTAAATCTATAATACTTCAAAAGCATTTTGAATATAAAACTCTAACATTTAAAATCAAGATATTTTTGTACATTATCGTTATTTTCATTTAAGTGTTTTTAGATAAGTAAATAAGGGCATAAGAAACATTATGTCATAAATTATATTTAAATTACCATCGAATTTTGTACTCATTAACTATCATATTTGTTAGGTTTTCTGAGTTTATAAAGGAGAGTGAGGTGTAGAATGTAAAGTTGAAAAATAAAAAGTGTGTTTTTACTGGCTAAAGTTATTAGAAAAATCGAAAGTCTATTTAGGGTTCGAGTACCACAACGCATGTTAGTAAGCTTGGTATCCATTAGTAAGTTGTCCTACTCCATTAGATGAATGCGTTGTAGTAAATGTTGAAACGTTATTCTGGAGTGACTAATTCATTGAAACTGTGGTAGATAGCAACATTTGTAGTGGACACTCTAACGCCGGTAAAGTAATTACAAAAACCTACCTAGCCTTTATTAATGGCGGAATATAACAGAGCACGACCTTCAAGTGTGAATTCATTATGAGATATACTCGTACATCATGGGGTTAAGTGTGAGATATACTCGTACATCGTGGGGTTTATTGTGAGATATACTCGTACATCGTGGGGTTCAGTGTGACATATACTCGTACATCGTGGTGTTCATTGTGAGATATACTCGTACATCGTGGGGTTCATTGTGAGATATACTCCTACAACGTGAGGTTCACTGTGAGATATACTCGTACATCGTGTGGTTCATTGTGAGATATACTCGTACATCGTGGTGTTCATTGTGAGATTTACTCGTACAGAGTGGGGTTCATTGTGAGATATACTCTTACATCGTGGGGTTCATTGTGAGATATACTCGTACATCGTGTGGTTCAGTGTGAGATATACTCGTACATCGTGTGGTTCAGTGTGAGATATACTCGTTCATCGTGGGGTTCATTGTGAGATATACTCTTACATCGTGGGGTTCATTGTGAGATATACTCGTACATCGTGTGGTTCAGTGTGACATATACTCGTACATCATGGTGTTCATTGTGAGATATACTCGTACATCGTGGGGTTCATTGTGAGATGTACTACTACAACGTGAGGTTCACTGTAAGATATACTCTTACATCGTGTGGTTCATTGTGAGATATACTCGTACATCATGGTGTTCATTGTGAGATATACTCGTACATCGTGTGATTCAGTGTAAGATATACTCATACATTGTGGAGTTCAGTGTGAGATATACTCGTACATCGTGGGGTTCATTGTGAGATATACTCGTATATCGTGGGGTTTATTGTGAGATATACTCGTACATCGTGGGATTTATTGCGAGATTTACTCGTACAGAGTGGGGTTCATTGTGAGATATACTCGTACATCGTGGTGTTCATTGTGAGATATACGCGTACATAGTGGTGTTCATTGTGAGATATACTCGTACATCGTGGTGTTCAGTGTGATATATACTCGTACATCGTGTGGTTCAATGTGAGATATACTCGTACATCGTGAGATATACTCGTACATCGTGAGATATACTCGTACATCGTGGGGTTAAGTGTGAAATATTCTCGTACATCGTGGTGTTCATTGTGAGATATACTCGTACATCGTGTGGTTCATTGTGAGGTTTACTCGTACACCGTGGGGTTAAATCAAAGCATTCCTAAAACTATTATTATTTCAGCTGAGTAAATTTGAATAAAAGCATGTAAAAGCAGATTGATGATTTAAGCTTGAGTCCATTCAGTATACAAAATAAGCCCGTTATTTTGTATACACATTTGATTTAGTAATACTATAATATCATTACTGTAGTTGAAAAAGACATAATACTATCCTAGTATATTTTATTTTTAGATAAAATAAAACTTACGATTCCCAAAAAAAAAATCTGTATTAAGTTTTTTTATTTATTACTCGATTGGATTTCTTAGTTTAAAAAATATTATTAGTAACAATAAACAAACCTAACTATAAACAAATTCGTAGGCACAGCTGTATGGCTACTTATATTCGTTGAATTGAATGTTTTATGAAAATTTAACTCTCTAAATGATTCTCCTATTATTTTCTAAGTGGAAAATAGGATAACATTCAAAGAGGCTTTAAAAGTAAAACTATAAGTGAAGGAAAACTATATTTAGTCAACCAATCAGACTAAAATGATAGCATACAGCAACTGAAAAGTATTAAGGCCTTAAGGCCAGATTAAGGCCTTAAACTGAATAAAGGTGTAAATCATATTTATGTAGTCTTGATGGTTTACTAACGTTGACATGAAACATTAATTTGCTATAACTAAAGGAAGAAGATTGCGTAAAATAATATTAGTGTTGTCAAATTGTTTTTATATTATAGTCTAAAAAATAGTTAAGTCTATGTATTTAATAATACCATATCTAACAACTGAGTTTTAACTTAAGATATGTTATTTTCCAGGGTGCATTAGGGTTCTTGATTGTAAAAATATCATAGATAGTTTAATTACTTGGTAGAAAAATTACATACAGTATAAGCTCTCCAATACAATATTGAACTTACGAGTTTTTTTGGCTAAAAATATTTTTCTAAATTGGTATATAAGTACAGTACTTATATTAATCTTCTGTCTAGAGAAATTGGAAGCAATCTAACATATGTCATAATTGGTATGTTTACTGTCAATATTCTATTTATAAGTAAGCATTAAGATTACCTAAGGGACATATAAATATTTATAACATAAATTAATATTTTTAAAATCCTAGTATTTAAAGAAACCATAAATATGCAATTGGTTTCATAAAGTGGTGTTTACGTAATTGTAAAAAAATGTATATATTGTATAAAATCACAAAATATAAATAAAATCACAAAAAATATAAATAATGATTATTTGTAACCCTCTCTTTTCTCGCAGTCACCGTCATCAAAACCCATGTTTATATTTAGATTATATTGGAAAGCCTTGAGAGAAGTTTTTTTTATGAGCTACTTTTGATGTGGTCCATCAGTCAATGTCAACCAAAGTAGATCTCTTTGAGCATTATTTACATAAAAAATGACAATGGTTGAGGTCACTATTATCCTTGTGCACGTGCGACGCCTAAAACATGTACATCTAACTTGATGCATTAATTTAATGTAAATTTAACATTAAATCTCGTTCAAATTAGTTGAACATGTATACACAACTTATAGTTCATATAGTGAACATTTGTCATTCGGTCCTGTATTGTTAGTCAGAAAAGTGATTTTTTTGCTATGTTAAAATGCACTACAATACGTGATATTAAATATTGGTTTAGAAAAAAGACAAAAGTTACATTGATAAATAGAAGAATATTATAGAACAGTAATGAAGTGAAGAAAATCACATTTGTATTGTCTAATTACTTGAATAGTCTAAGTTTAGCGTGAAAATATGAATAGTACAGAAGTTTGATACTAACATATGTTATATCATCCTATTGTTGTCTATTTAGTGTATTGCAAATTTTAGTTAAAAAAGAAAACTTTAGCAGAAACTTGTGTAGCATTTTCAGTTGATCTGTTAACAAAATTGTTCTATTTGTGAATATTTTATTAATTCAAAATATGGAAACCATTGTGGAGTTTTGGGACACGATTTGGTAAAATTATTCTAGTGCAAAGAAAACGTTTCAAAGATTGCAATAAGGCATTTAAAGTAGTGAAAACTATAAAAATGTTTAGGTGGTAATAATTGATGATACATTTTTGATACTAATCATTTTAAACTAACACTTCAAACAATAATTTTTAAAATTTTAAATTAAACAAAAGCTTAAAAAATAACAACTAACAAAAATTAATTTCTTACTTAAATTTATTTTTGTTGTTGTAAATACCTCCTTAATTTATGATTAAATTCAATAAATTAATTTTACGAGTGACAGTAAAATAAATAAATCACGCGTAAAAAATATCGAGACTAAATTATTCAAGCTGATATTATATAGTAGTTTGAGATATGTAGGAAAATTATGATAATAACAAGGACCTATCATATAGCAGTCACTGAATCTGAAATTTGAAACATAAAAATGGAGGACATTATTTGAATAACGTTATATACTTAATTGATGGTAAAGTGCATGATGTATTTATCTTTCTAATTTGTAAAAAAATGAATTTAAATTAGACAATAACGGCTACAAAATATAAGAAGTATTTTGTATTGGCACATTTCAAAAGGTGTTGTTTACGATAGTAGGTGTTTCAACAAGTTGTTTCCATGATCTCTGACTGCTGATTTGTATCGACAAAATATTCAATTTGCACATGTCTAAACACTGAAGCCATGTGTGGCTGAGTACTAATCGGTATTCGATATTGGCAAAAGCGATATATCGAAAACTGCATAATTTAATGTAAATGATTGAATTTCAACATCTCTTTTGTTTTTACGGACGTCATTTAAATGATATATGTACCAATGTGTCTCAACATTTTCATAATATTAAGTTAAAAACTTATTGTTTTCTTCAGCATAAAGTTAATGACTCTTTTAATGCAGGAACTAATATGTCATTTTAAATTCATTATATTTTATTGTAGTTTACCTTTTTTAGAAGTTCAATAAATAGCATATATTTTATCTGAACGAGTTACGATTTCAAAGTTGAGAATGCATGTCAGCCCCAAGGAGTTTAGGTCCGTTCTCCAATGACGTACAGCCTTAATGCAGCTGGGTTCACTGAAAAAGTGTCCGTTTCCGGTTAGATTGAAAATGGTGAAACATTTATTACTTTTAAGTAAACATTTCAAAGAAGAATATCAATTGAAAAGATCAGAAGAAGCTTAAAATATATCGATATTGAGAAATGTTTTTCATTAACTAAAAATGTATTCCATTAAATGGACGCAATTTAATGAACCGTTTTTGAAAGGGTCATTTCATAAAATTATAGTTGATGCTATTTAAAAAAATGCGCTAATAAAGTGGCCCATTTTTTGATTTACCATAAAAATACATTTCTTTCAATAGAAACAAATTGTTAGTAAAATAATTTTGAACTCGATTTGATTTTGGTTAAAAATACAAATAGTTTTTTTAACTATCATAATACGTGTTGGTACATATAACTGTACTAGTAAAACGTCACACAACTCAAAATGTATGACAATATAAGCACAGAATGCAAAAATATTACAGTACAAGTACAAAATGAACCACGCTCACCTTCCTCAGACCAGAGGGAATCACAAAAGAATGTGAATCCCTCTGGTCTGAGGAAGGTGAGCGTGGTTCACAGAAATCGATCACCATAATATTTGTGCATTTTGTACTTGTACTGTAATATATTTGTGCATTTTGGGCTTATATTGTAATAATTTCTGAGTTGTGACGTTTTACTTGTACAAAATACAAATAATTTAATGTATTTTATTTATTTAAAGTTATCTGTTGTAAAATAAATCCGATAACTTTAAGTGTGTTATACATTAGTCTAGTAGTAACTAGACAGTAGTAACGTTTACTGTGGAACTCGGCATTAAAACTAAAATTAAACTACATTAAAACATAAAATAAACAATTATGTTTTAATGTAGTTCCATGCATGTGTAAATTATTGAATTAGTTGGTGCTATTTATTTAGCCCATACTGCTTCAGAGGTTTTGTAACACAAATCATGTATGTTACATTGATTAACTTAATTTATAATTAATTAAAACTAAATATATGTAGGGTATAAAACCAATATTAAGTTTAAATGTACAGCATTCCAACAGTAATATTCGTTTAGCAAAACAATTATTCACTAAAATATATGAAACTTAAAAATAAATTATGTTGTAAGTTAACAAATTGTCTCATAAACAGTTATCAATAAAAAGAATGTAAGAATGTTAAGTGCAGTATACAAGACGAATAGCTTGATTTGAATTTGAACGTGATTAGTAAATGAGAAATAACTAAGTAATAATTCTGATTGTGAATGTTAGAATTCAAGCTATTTTTCTTATCATAGCAGTTCAACGACAATAGTACTGTCTTGTAAATTTATGTTAGAGTCTAAAACATGGGCACGTCTTTTTAGCTGAAAATTAATGTAAAGTCTAAAGACACCTGACTGTTATAATTTCTTTTGTATCGATAGTGGCTTAATTGAAGGAAACTGCAGTTTAAGTTTCATTTATTAACTGATTTGAGGGTTTTTGTAGCAATATGAATCATTTTTAATTAACAACACGTTTTCTTTGCAATAATTTATTTAAAATTACCTGTTGTAAAGTAAGATTCAATAACTTATTAGTTTGTTATACACAATAAAAATACAACTTAGTCCCTTCCAATATGATTTATCCTCACAAGTTATTCTTACTTTTTGCCTATCGGAAAAGCAAAATCGATCACCAAAACAAAAATGCATTTTCTAAATCAACGTTACCAAATACTGTAGATTTTTGTACAAGTATTCAAATTTAAATATTTTTCAAAATATAACGTGGGAAATAAATTTTATATTCTAATAATGAGAAATGTTGGTTCACCAATAAATTTTATGTATGATAACTTTGGATAAATTTAATTTTCAGTAAAATAGTTTTCAATAACAATATGGAATGTGGAATCATATGAACCTATTGTACCAAGTTCGTTAAATATTGACCCCATTTAGGACGGAGCAGACAGACATTTCACCAAGAAATCTCCGGGGTTTAGAGTCAGAGGAAGTAATCAGGGTTTAGATTATGTGCTTACCATTGAGTACACTAAGATTATCACAGGATTCTGCTGATGTTTACGCACAGAGCAAAGACTAAACCTCAACTATGTGTGTGATGAATGTGTAAGGATTAAACCTGAGTATTGACCCCATGGAGGTCGGAGCATACAGACATTTCACCGAGTACGCACCGGGGTTCAAAGTCAGAGCAAGTAATCAGGGTGTAGATTGTGTGCTTACCATAGTGTAGGCTACACTAAAATTGCCACAAATTCTCCTAATGTTTACACCCAGAGCAAAGACTAAACCGTAACTAGATGTGTGATGAATGTGTGAGGGTAAGAGCTGAGTATTGACCTCATGGAGGATGGAGCAGACAGATATTTCACTGAGTACGCACCGAGGTTCAGAGTCAGGGCATGTAATTAGGGTGGGATTGTGTGCTTATCACTGAGTAAACTAAGATTACCACATGTTCTCCTGACGTTTACACCCAGAGCAAAGACTAAACCGTAACTAGATGTGTAATGAATGTGTAAGGATTAAACCTGAGTATTGAGCCCATGGAGGTCGGAGCGGACAGATATTTCACTGAGTAAGCACCGGGGTTCAGAGTCAGAGCAAGTAATCAGGGTGAGATTGTGTGCTTAACATTGAGTAAACTAAGATTACCACAAGTTCTCCTGACGTTTACACCCAGAGCAAAGACTAAACCGTAACTATGTGTGTGATGAATGTGTGAGGGTAAGATCTGAGTATTGACCACGTAGAGGACGGAGCAGACAGACATATCACTGAGTAAGCACCGAGGTTCAGAGTCAGAGCAAGTAATCAGGGTGAGATTGTGTGCTTAACATTGAGTAAACTGAGATTACCACAAGTTCTCCTGACGTTTACACCCAGAGCAAAAACTAAACCGTAACTAGATGTGTAATGAATGTGTAAGGATTAAACCTGAGTATTGACCCCATGGAGGTCGGAGCGGACAGATATTTCACTGAGTAAGCACCGGGGTTCAGAGTCAGAGCAAGTAATCAGGGTGGGGTTGTGTGCTTATCATTGAGTACACTAAAATTACCACAGGTTCTCCTGATGTTTACACCCAGAGCAAAGACTAAACCGTAATTATGTGTGTGATGAATGTGTGAGGGTAAGAGCTGAGTATTGACCCTGTAGAGAACGAAGCAGACAGACATTTCACTGAGTAAGCACCGAGATTCAGAGTCAGAGCAAGTAATCAGGGTGAGATTGTATGCTTAACATTGAGTACATTAAAATTACCACAAGTTCTCCTGACGTTTACACCCAGAGCAAAAACTAAACCGTAACTAGATGTGAAATGAATGTGTGAGGGTAAGAGCTGAGTATTGACTCAGTAGAGGACGGAGCAGACAGACATTTCACTGAGTAAGCACCGAGGTTCAGAGTCAGAGCAAGTAATCAGGGTGGGATTGCGTGCTTATCATTGAGTACACTAAAATTAAAACAAGTTCTCCTGATGTTTATATTTATAGCTAAACCCTAACTTTATGTGTGATGAATGTGAAAGGTTTAAGGTAGAGAATAAATAAATAAGGTCTTTATTTTGGTGCGGTTTTCAACAAGCAATGCTGATCTATGAAACAACTCAAGTCTTATTACAATTATTTTGAAAAACGAAATAAGTAATTAATTCATTACATTGATTCATTATATTCATATATCAGCTTGCATTATACATTAAATACTTATATATTTTTTATATGTAGTTTCAGATATATACTGGCCTGTTACGATGGAGGACAGTTAATTAAATAATTTCGGAGCAAAGTAGCCAAATCGTTTTCTTTAAAATTCACAGCGAATGCGAGGCAAATTCAAAACTTGATTCTGTCTGGTACTGCGAGATTGGATCTGAGACTTTTATTTTAGTTTTCCCTCAAATATCCCGGTCTGCCCATGGTAAGGATTCTGTAAATTAATGAGAATTTCCAACAATGAGTTTAATGAGCAGGCAAGCTTTTAAATCTACATAGAATCTAAATAGTTCAAAATCGACTAATACAGCAAGTTCATTTAGAGTATAGGGGAAAGACTTTTTCATTTCAGATCAGTTTGAGAACCTATGTATATAACCTGTTCTTAGACTGTATTAGTATTCGTAAATAAAAGAAACCTTTTCACGTATAAACTTAGATTGACTAGTAAGCTATTATTTAAGCACAGGTGTGGTAAAAGTTAAAAAATGAAAGTAGGACAAACGAACATAAGTTATCAATGACACTTCATATACGTAATATATTCCATTATCAATTTTACTTAGTTTACAAAAAAGTTTTATAGGTTTATCTTTGTTTGTACTACTATTTCTGATTTTTTTCCAAATTATAACACATAATATAACTTTTATTTTGATATTAAAACGTTTGTTGTAAAAAACGTTACTTATTAAATAAATGCTATGTTTTTTAATTACGACAGTGATGTAAGGAAATGTATCAGATATATTTGCTTCTTAGTTATTGTTTAACTTTTATGGCACTCTACATTAAAACTTACTGTTGTTAGAATTAAGAAATTTCGATGGATTTAATGCTCAGTTTCGACTCTGTAAACACTTCCTAAAATTCATCTAATAAAATAAAATGAAAATGTAATTAAATTATAATTTTAATTACATTTTTAAATTACATTTTAACAATGTATTTGACAGTTTTTACTTAAATAAGAAATTTAAAGAAAAAGTTCATTGGTTTGGTATTAAAAAAGTTGTAGTAAAGCTTGTTTTATTGTCAGTGTGGGTTCTGCATTTTCATACATGATATGGAGGGTAAATAAATCATTGATTCTTTACATATTAGAGTTTGAAACGTATTTTTTTAGTTATACAATAGAGAAAATTGCATTTACTTAAATGATAATGTTTTTAAGTAAATTTATTTTTAATATCTTTGTATTAAATGCAAGTAACAGAAAATATCGTAGCATTAGCGTGATTTAAACATGGAACAATAATATAAACTTATTAGATAGAAATATATAAACTCATATTTCGTAAAGTAAACAATATTACTTTGAAGTATTAAAGTAATTTTGCTGTGGCTCTGTTGTTATTAAAGGATGAACACTTTTCAAATACGTATTGATTACATTTTTTAAGAATCAAAGTTTTGATTTAAAATTATACCGTTTGTCATAATAGTTACTAGTACATTTTCATTACGATTAGAATAGGATAAAAGTTATATCTCCATTATTGGATCCAAGCTAATGCTAAATAGAGTACTATTTGACAAATACTGTTTGTGAAGGTCTGAAACACAACTCATGTTACCATAAAATTTAACAACATTATATAACTCATAAAACATATTGCTCGTGACAAGCTTAAAATGTGCAAAACTTGAAATACAGCTCAGTTGTTATAAGACAGGAATATTGACTCTTGTCGTGTTAAGTTGATAAACAAGCTAACTCCTGTTCTTGAAATGTGAAGAAAGAAACTTTATAATAAATCGAATAAGTTATGAATGAAAATGTCAGTTTAACTTCTAGCTTAACCTGAACAATGTTGCTGAACATTTATCTGATATTATACATATAATAGTTATAAAAAAATTATTTTTTGTTGTTAGTTTTATTATTTTTTATTTATTACGCTTTTGACACTTCTGTGATATTTATATATTTTTCTAATATTAGTATGGTTTCATATAATTTCACTCAGTTTTAGGAATGTAAAAATATCCATTCCTTTCTTAGACAAATCTTCCCACGAGAGGATCTTTTAAGGTGTTTAGATTCCTTATAATATCTCATTCATTATAGATTTATGATTCATAAATTAGATTCATATATTTTTTTATCTCACCTGGTCAGGAAAATAAACGTAAAAATAATAAGAGTAAGACCTGTCTCAAAATCTATACTTTGTAATGTTAGTTTTTACATTCATGGATATTTTGTAACAGAGTCAGATCTGTTATAGACGTGGCAGTGTGGAATTGAGGAAAGGGGAAAGAAAAAAAAAATCTCCCTGTCAGAACTATCACAGACATCTCAATGTGAAATTGAGGAAAGGAAAGAGAAAAAAAGTGGCTCTCAGAACATGGCATAAACATGGCAGTGTGGAATTGAGGAAAGGGAAGAGATTGAAAGGTCCTTCTGAGAACTGTTATAGACATGGCAATGTACAGTTGAGGAAAGGGAAGGGATTGGAAGGTCTCTCTCAGAACTGTTACATATATGGCAATGTGCAGTTGAGTAAAAGTGATGCATTGAGGTCTCTCTAAGAACTGTTATAGACATGGCAATGTGCAGTTGAGGAAAAGCATGGATTGAAAGATCCCTCTCAAAACTGTTATAGACGTGGCAATCTACAGTTGAGGGAAGAGAAGGGATTGGAAGGTCTCTCTCAGAACTATTACAGACATCGAAATTTGCAGTTGTGGAAAGAGAATGGATTGGATGGCCCTCTCAGAACTATTATAGATATGGCAATGTGCAGTTGAGGAAAAGGAATGTAATGAAAGGTCGCTCTCAGAACTTTTATAGACATGGCAATGTACAGTTGTAGAAAGAGAATGGATTGGTTGGTCTCTCTCAGAACTGTTATAGACATGTCAATGTGGAGTTGAGGGAAGGGAAGGGATTGGAAGGTCTCTCTCAGAACTGTTACAGACATGGCAGTGTCATTTGAGGAAAGGTAAGGGATTGAAAGGTCCTTATAAGAACTGTTATAGACATGGAAGTGTGGAGTTGAGGAAAGAGTAGGTATTGAAAGGTCTCTCTCAGAACTATTACAGGCATGGCAGTGTCATTTGAGGAAAGGTAAGGGATTGAAAGGTCCTTATAAGAACTGTTATAGACATGGAAGTGTGGAGTTGAGGAAAGAGTAGGCATTGAAAGGTCTCTCTCAGAACTGTTACAGGCATGGAAATGTGGAGTTGGGGAAAGGTAAGGGATTGAAAGGTCCTTATAAGAACTGTTATAGACATGGAAGTGTGGAGTTGAGGAAAGAATAGGTATTGAAAGGTCTCTCTCAGAACTGTTACATACATGGCAGTGTCATTTGAGGAAAGGTAAGGGATTGAAAGGTCCTTATAAGAACTGTTATAGACATGGAAGTGTGGAGTTGAGGAAAGAGTAGGTATTGAAAGGTCTCTCTCAGAACTGTTACAGGCATGGAAATGTGGAGTTGGGGAAAGGGAAGGGATTGAAAGGTCCTTTTAAGAACTGTTATAGACATGGAAGTGTGGAGTTGAGGAAAGAGTAGGTATTGAAAGGTCTCTCTCAGAACTGTTACAGTCATGGAAATGTGCAGTTGAGGAGAGAGAAGGTATTGTAAGGTCCCTTTCAGAACTATTACATATGACATCCTTAACTATAGTTTTGTTGTATGTAAATTATTTACTGTAAATGCTTCCAAAGAATAACAGTTTAAAGTAAACTGGATAGCGAATAGGAGTAACTCACCGTATTAAGAACAGGAAATATATGAAATGATCATACCGGAGCTAACAGTACATTCAATCTCCTTCCTCCTTTCAATGCCAGAAAATGAAGATTACAATCAAGTTCTTTATCTTGAAATGTTTGTATTGTTACATAAGCATACACATTATTATTTAAAAAGTTAAGCGTTCTGATTTATAATTATGTTAAAACAAGTTTTACAGTATTACAACACCCGAAACATAATCGTTTTTGCGGTTAAGGTTTATAGGGACATATTTTGTGTTTAGAAACTAATGGTTTATCTTTTATTATGATTTATTATATTTACACACAATAAATTATAATGTATACCGTCATTTAAATTCAAAAGCCCTTTAAAAAGTTAATCGTGGTATAAATAGAACGCCATATTCTAGAAGTAGTTCCAGGGTTGACACCTCGATTTATGGATCAACCCGTCTTCCTCTACTTAACCTTGCCTGTTTCCTGTCCTTTGCGAGATATATACTGTCGTTTAAATTCAAAAGTTCTTCAGCTAAAATGTCTTGGTAAGTAAATTGAACGCCATATTCTTGCAGTAAATCCGGGGTTGACACCTTGATTTATGGATTTTCCGTTTTCCTCTCCTTCAACTTGCCTGTTTCCCGTCCTTTGCGAGATATATACTGTTGTTTATATTCAACAGTCATTTAGCTAGTATGTCTTGGTAAGTAAATATAATACCATATTCTTGCAGTAGTTCCGGGGTTGACACCCCGATTTATCGATCAACCCGTCTTCCTCTACTTAACCTTGCCTGTTTCCTGTCTTTTGCGAGACATATGCTGTCGTTTAAATTCAAAAGTACTTTAGCTAGTATGTCTTGGTAAGTAAATTGAACGCCCTACACCTGCAGTAGTTCCGGGATGGACACCTCGATTTATCGATCTCCCGTCTTCCTCTACTTAACCTTAAACGTTTCCTGTCTTTTGCGAGACATATGCTGTCGTTTAGACTCAAAAGTACTTTAGCTAGTATGTCTTGGTAAGTAAATTGAACGCCCTGCACCTGCAGTAGTTCCAGGGTTGACACCTCGATTTATCGATCTCCCGTCTTCCTCTACTTAACCTTAAATGTTTCCTGCCCTTTGCGAAATATAAACTATCGGTTAGATTCAAAAGTACTTTAGCTAGTATGTCTTGGTAAGTAAATACCTGCTGTAGCTCTAAGGTTTTTTACCTTGATTTATCGATCTTCCGTCTTCCTTTAGTTAATCTTAACTGCTTCTTGTCCATTTACAAGTAATTTATTGTCGTCTACTTTCAATTATTTAGTTATTCCAAGACGCCGACCGTCAAGATATGGGCGTATATGGATTTTGAATGAGTGTGATGAATGTATTTGGGCGAATGTAATCAATGTTACAAACTAAGGCCGACTATTCCTTAGCATTATTCTCCTGCTCGTTCATAAAAAGAATGTTGAGAATATTTTACACCTGCAGTTGTTCATGGTTTATGCCTAAAGTTATCAACGTGCATAATTTATAACTATTATTAGTATAAATAACATCAATGGCTGTTGTAGAAATTATAATTTACAATATCTCTGAATGTAATTGTAATTGTTCTGGGTTTGGCTATGTTTCTCAACTTTCTCATATAAACATCGCATTGTTGTTCCATCTCATAAAGTGTATTAAGTGTTTATATATGTTCATTACCTTTCTAAAGTTTTTTTATGTGGTTCATATGTATTTAGTTAATTTTGTATATACAGTAGATGAAATCAAACTGAAGTCTAAATCTTAATATTCAGGTAACCGGTAGGCGTTGAACTGTATTGAATATCTATTTGTCACAGCTACCTTGGCATACATAACGCATAGTTATATCCAGTGCTATAGTGCTATAATTGGCCTTATTACATCACCCTAGCTAACCTAGATATGTCAGTAACTGCAAGTTGTAATGGTGAACCACTCTGCAACAGTCATTACTTTATAGTGTAATTACTAGGGTCACTTTTCATTGTAACATAACTATAATTCACATTGCTAAGTCTATGTATTAGTATAAAAGCTAAATGTATTGCTTTAAAATACAGATAGTCGTTATGTTTATAGTTTGCTTATAGGCGGTTTATTAGTCAATTATAATGAATGCTTTTAGACTAATTGTAAAGTATTGCGGTAAATGCATATTTTTTTATTTAAAACAGTTTAGCTATATAAATTTAAGAAATTTGACTAAAAACATTTATACTATGGTATTTAGTTTTAATTTACTTTATAAACGTGATAAAATTAGGCTTACAAAGTAGCAGAAAGTTTGTGCACCCGAGTTTGAAGGTTGTTTTTTAAGGCCTCTATGAAAACTCCAATTACACCATTGTTTTCCTTGTTTAATTTTGCGTTGTGACATATGAATTTGAAAACTTTATTTTATTTTGTAATAATGCTTATCTTAGTTGAACCAACAAAAGTAACTAATTCTCACTGTACATAACATTTACACCATTATAACTCAAAATCCCTTTATGTAGCGAATTAATATTTAAATAAGTGGTTGAAAGGAATGGTAGCTATAATTTGAATAAATTTGAGAATTTTATATTTTCAGAAAAAAGAGTTTCCATCAATTGTATGAAACGTTGTTTTCTTGGCTTCTAGGGGTCATAGAATTAATTATTTGATCTTGCAATCCTTATTACATTTATAGTTACGATATATCACTTTCATATGTGTAAGTAAATGCGTTGATTTTAAATTGATTTAAATCAAACCATACAGTGATTTAAATCAACACATTTACTTACACATGTGAAAACAATGTAACGTAACTATAAATGTAATAAGGATTACAACAAGACCAAGTAATTAATTGTAAAACCTCTATAAGCCAAGAAAATAATGTTTCATATGATTGATAAGAACTTCTTTTATTGAAATTATAAAATTCAAAAATTTATAAAAATTTTAGGACAAATTTCTATAAATAACGTATTAAAATATAAATATGCTCCATGAACGGGTTTATTTTAGTAAAAACGGTGTAAATTGTACAATGAAAACTAGTTGAAATGTTGGTACTTTTTTTGTTCCAGCAAGGATAAAAATTATTAGAATTTAGAAAACAGTTTTGAAATTCATATGTAACAACGCAAAATTGAACAAGGGAAACAATGATATAACTGGAGCGTTCATAGGTCTCTTAGTTTCTTAGAAAACAACCTTCAAACTCGGGTGTACATAATTTCTGTGCCGACAGACTATGTGTTTTTAGAAATGTTTGTTTTTTTGTGTAAATTTATTTGCTCAGTCCCAGTACTCTCGGATAGTACGAGAAATAAATTTAGTATGAAAAAAATTACAATACTAATTCATTTTGTTATTCACACTGAAGAAAATAGTTTCAATTATTTTATAATTCAGAGAAAACATCCATATACATCATTAGCATTACATTTACACGTGAATGATATTTAATGCTTTGAAATAAAAATTTACATCTGTTATTTTCGTTGGTCCTAATTTAATTAATGCTCGTAGAACGCCCACGAACCTAATCTGAGGCACAGCCAATGCCACAACGTATTGTCGAGATCATGTTTACTTATTGGTTAACATTCAACTAGATTATGCCTTTGATTTATAATCTAGTTGAATGTTAACTAGGATTATTATGGTATTGAGGAGAGTGTATGGTATTGATTAATCATTGTATACTATTGGAATTACCATTATGATGGTTTAGATATTATGACGTTGAGCCTACATTCAACCTGATTATATCTACCTCGCTCACATACAGATATAGGCCCAGAGGGTACTCCTGACCTCTGGTCATCGCATACCAGACAGAGGATGTTGGATGGCTGCATACACATATAGGCCCAGAGGGTACTCCTGACCTCTGGTCATCGCATACCAGACAGAGGATGTTGGAGTGCTACATACAGATATAAGCCCAGAGGATACTCCTGCCCTCTCGTCATCGCATACCAGACAGAGGATGTTGGATGGCTACATACATATATAATCCCGGAGGGTACTTCTGATCTCTGGTCATCGCATACCAGTCAGAGGATGTTGGATGGCTACATACATATATAATCCCGGAGGGTACTCCTGATCTCTGGTCATCGCATACCAGACAGAGAATGTTGGATGGCTACATACAGATATAGGCCCAGAGGGTACTCCTGCCCTCTCGTCATCGCATACCAGATAGAGAATGTTGGATGGCTACATACAGATATAGGCCCAGAGGGTACTCCTGCCCTCTCGTCATCGCATACCAGACAGAGGATGTTGTATGGCTACATACAGATATAGGCCCATAGGGTACTCCTGCCCTCTGGTCATCGCATACAAGACAGAGAATGTTGGATGGCTAAATATTAATTTAGATAAACCTATGTGATTTCTATACATATATAAAAAGGTACTTCATATCGAATTGAATGAGAATCTGTGGCATTGGTTAAAAGGAAGGACTTCTTTAAACTTACAAGTTAATAGTTGAATTATCAATTAAAAACTAAAACAACCTCTTACATGTTGTAATTCATTGTTTCTTATCTGATAACGTAACACGGATTAATTAAATCAATTTTTATTGAACATATTTAAGTATATTTTACGTGTTTATCTTAAATATGTTCAATAAATATAAAATATATTTATTGAATATGTATATATATATATAATGAAGTTCAATAAAATGGATATAAATATTAGGGTATTCAGTTCTGCCAGACAAATACTAAAATATAAATGAGTATTTTAAAACTTTCTGGCATGTAATAAATAAAAAATGATCGATTGGAAAGTTGAAATATTAATTATTTTTAGTTATATACGATTGATTTAGAACTGATTGACTATTATGTTAATTTCAATAATATACAGCGATAAAAAACGTACACAGGTTCAATTTATCACACAGTAACTGGTTAGTTTCGAAATAAGATACAATTTCTGCAATTAAATGATCCTTTACTAACAGTCATCTAGTTATAAATACAGGGTGGAATAATATGGAAACGCTTTCACAACTTGTCTATGACTTCTCTGGTAAAAGTGAAATCCTGTACATCAACATTATTACAAAGAACTCACTTTGTGATGCCGATAGTGACATTTCATCTTTTCAGGGGAACGACCTACGTAGAGTTGAATGAAAATCCTCAATGTAAGCCTAAGTTGATTTTAGTATCAAATTAAACGTGTATTTAATAAAATTAATTGCCACAAACAGAACTGCAAAAGGTTTATCCTTTCCAGAGTAGCGGTAATTTGAATTTTAAAGTAACTAATTTTGACAATATTATTTCTCATCTATTTAACGATTTAAAGTACATTATTCTTTGTCGCACTGTTTGATATGTTATTTATTTAAAATTTTATAATTATTGTTATCTGATTTATTGTTTATATTGTTTTTGATTTAAGGAAGCTCCCCCCCCAAAAAAGTATACTATAATATATACGTATAAAAATATGTTTCACATATAATTGTAACAATAATAATTGTAAAGAAAATATTATAGTTTTTCTCTCAATTAACCTTGAGCTAGAGAGACAAATATAAACTGCTTGTATAGATTGTATTTTTTCGCAAGTAATAAATATATTTGAATTGAAAAAAATTCTGATCAAAAACTATACTTTATAGAACACAATTACTCAAAAAAAATTAACTATCAAATTTTCTCTAGAAAAAATTAAGTTGTTGTGAAAGCGTAGAAAATATGGAAACACTTTCCAACAACTTCATTTTTTTCCATTAGTAATTTGATAATTTAATATTTTTGAGTACTTGAGTTCCATAAAGTATAGTTTTCGATCAGTATAAGTTACTTAAACTCGGTAAATAGCGGAGAAATAATAATGTTAAAATAAGTTACTTTGAAATTCAAATGACCATTACTCTGGAAAGGATAAACCTTTTGCAGTTCGGTTTGCGGCAATTAATTTCTATTAAATATCCCTTTAATTTGATACCAAACTCGACCTAGGCTTACATTGAAGATTTTCGTTCAACTCCACGTGGGCCGTCTCCCTGAAAAGATGAAATGACGCTAATGGCGTCAAAAAATATGTTCTTTGTAACCATGATCATGTACAGGATTTCGCTTTTACCAGTGAAGTCATAGAAAAGCTGTGAAAGCGTTTCCATATTTTTGTCCACTCTGTATAATATTAAAATACGACTGTAATTTAAGGAACATTTCCTTTATCTGAAAGTTCATAAAAAATACTTACTTTTGAAGAGTATTATTCTGACCGGAAATTGAATCATGCATAGCTCCACAGCTAACAATGTCGGTTATAACTTAAAAACCTGTTATTGCAATTTCTAATATTTTGGAATTTTTGAGCCAGAAATGAAATATCTTTGGTTATAGAAATTATGTCTTCATAAAACCGTTTCATTAACTTTAATGTCTCTCCACGTTTGACGTTTCTTTGATAAATAAATATTTTTTCTTACTGTTTTTTTTTATTTTAATAATACAACACGATTTTTCCGAAGATAACGCACTTGCACAACCGTGCTTTCTGTATTTTGATCCCAACATATATGACCTGTAATATTATTCTTGCACAAAAACACCATTACAACAAAGCTGGCGTTATATTCAGTAATGTTCAGTTTGCCAAAAGGGTAAACCAATTAACTTTGTCGTGAAAGGAACTCATTAACTAACACATTATCCAATTTAAGTTTTTACTATGTAACTTTTCCCTGTTTTTTTATTTTCATTTCCAGACGAAAGAGCGTATAAAAACTTATAAAATGTGAAAATATATTTTAAGTTATGTTTATCTGATTTTATTTTAGAAAGAGGGATTAGCTTTACATGTATGGTTTCTCCATGTAGCAGGACATTTTTATCGTAATTGTATTCATTTTAACAGTAAAATTATAGATAGCAATAATATATTAATTTATTTCCCATTTAATCGTACATGTGCATTTTTCTACAGTTCCAGACTTATCGATATTCATTTATGGAAAAATACAAGCTTATTATAAATATTAAAAACACTCCAAATATACTTGTAATAAAGAACAAACAGTTACAATTAATACTCATATAATATTTCGTATTTTACAACAAGTTTGACTGAAACCAAATAATGACCCTACAAAAATACTAAAGTATTGTAAATTTTTCCAACTGTATTAACAAAATACATACAACAGGGCACATAATTATAAAGTTGATACGATAAAATCTAAGTTCTTTTACAAAAGTCAAGTTATAATAATACTTTATTCTTTTACACTGGGGGAAATCTAGATAAATTTTAAGATAGGTGTACACAATAATAATACATATTCCACGTCATACTATACTTTCAACAACAAGAATGCTATTATGTTGAATCTAGGACAGGCACTTCTAAAAGACCTAGTCATACAAGACCCATCTAAAATTAAAAAAGCCATTAATATGCTGTCAACGTGCCAAGCTCAGTCAATTGTGTTTATTAATTCACAACGGAAGTTGTTTATGTCTGTTCGTTTATCTCATCAACTGTTTGTACTTTTTAACTGAATCATTTCACGAAAGTTTAAATGGTGTATTAACAAACATATAAAAATTTATTCATAATACAATAATTTAAGTCATGTTTGTTGTTAGAACATACACTAAAAATACTGTTCATTAAGTAAAAATAAATAATATGAGTCTATATTTTTGACTTGCATTCATATAAATTTAAAACAAATGAAGTGATTGTTTAAAATATGAAAGAATTAGAGTATATGGTGTTTAAAAAATTCAATTGAAAATTGTACCCATTTTCTACAGTGAAAACTTTAAATTACCTTCAATGACTGAGCAAACCACTAACTAGTTTGGAGGCCAAAAACCCACTAAAGCTATACTTTTCGGTCACTGTAAAAATGAATGAAACTGGAAGGAAAAACAATAAACGGCACAAAGAATACAAGCCATCAACCAGTTAATAGTAATGTAGATAAGAAATCAGTATAAAGATCGGATTAAACAATAAAAGATCGTGTTTTATGTAGTAATATCAGTCGAATGTGCTGATCCTCTACATTAAAACAATCGGAACATTTAGTTCACTCACTTTCTGAACTTATAACTTGACAGATTTTGATACATTTCTTTATTCAAGAGATTTCTAAGTCGCAACAGAGGTAGATTTTTTGAAATTATCATAGATTCTTGCTCTACACGGTGTCAAAGTTACAATGTATTGTTATGAAAATTAATTTTAATTGACCAGCTGGCGGTATAAACACATGTTAAATGGTCCAAATAATTTGTTAGGTTAAACATAGAGACCATCACTGTAAAATATCAAGTTAATTATAAATGAGTAAATACATGTCTGCCTGTGTGTATGTTATCATCACGTTAAATAAAATGAAAACATTTGAAATAGGCTTAGTAATAAACATTGGTTGTTATAATTATTACACTAAAGAGTTCAAATCAAGTGCGGTGAGTGAGCTACAGTAAATGAATTTAAATAATATGATTTTACTTAATACAGCTTAATTATTAATATTCAGAGTTAAAAGCTATTTGCTGAGCCGGAAGGCCAAGGCGTCACGAGCGCAGCGAGTAACGAGGTTATCACTAAGCTTGCAGGGGTGGCCCCTAGTATTAGTATCATTCACATTATGTCATCGATGTGAACTGTCCAAACTCAGTTATATAGGTTAGGTTCATGTGAACAGCTGACTACTCATTAATCCTTTGACAGCTGTTTGTGCTTTGATGTTGCCAATTGACTTGTGAGTCACGACAACTCACAAGTCATGTTTATATTTAATGGCTTAATAGCTGTCTTCATTAGGTAACAATACTATTGACTGTACAGTCAAATTAAACAACGAATGTAGCAATTAATGCATGCAGTTAACATTAAATTTTTGGTTTAGTATATACACAATTGAATTCGTTTAGTTATTTTGAAACATTATCTTTATTCCTACAATTCTGTAACGGAAAAAACACTTCTTTAGTTATAACTATTATTAGTTAATGATTGTACTTATATAAGTTAAAATATTAATCTTATAAAAATATTAATTCAATGAATAAATGGTGTTATATTTGTCAAGATAGTGAGGTAGGTAACTAGTTGTCATATTTTGTCTAAAATAGTTAACTATTATTTATGAAACTATTATTTAATTCCATTTATTAAATAATACCTGTATAATCTATAATGAAAATAACAGATACACTAATGATAGATGGAGGAAAGATCATTTTAGTCTTGTACTTGTACATGGAAATAACAAACTAAATATATATATATATATATATATTTTATTAATGATTCCATAAAAATTACTTCATAAAATAGATGTGCTACATAATTGAGCTACAGCAACTTAAACCAAATAATGTTTATCTATACTTAAAACAGATAATTTGCGAACTGATTCATAATTGATCGTTGAGCAAAATGTATAACCCTTAGAGACTTAAACTTTACATATATTAGAACCTAAAATACAAAATAAAATACAGGAGCTGTACTAAAAAACAAATGTTCGAAAAACATCCTTAAGAGGTATAAACAGCCCTCAACACCTTCCCACACGAGTAATATTGGGTATATTGTTATTAATATAATGGCTATTACATTTATATTTTGTTTATGCTCATTTTGTCTCACACTTAAATGAACGCGGCACTTGCCTAACTCTGGTTCGCAGGCGTTCTACAGGCCGTATTTTAGCGGGCACACCGAGCTAAGTTGCGTGATATATTTTCTATGTAAAGATTTTTTTGAAGTTGTACTTCTTTGCGCCCGTTAGACACTTTGGGATGGGATGTTGGTCGAGAAACCGCGTCACGCTGAAAAGTAAGAACAAATTTTTAAGAACTATCGATTAATTGATTGTTAATCGAAGAAATTACTGATAATGATAATATAGGTGTATAATATAATAATGAAGTCTCGTATAATATATTGAAGATAAATATATTGAATAATATTGAAAAATGTCTTATATTTCATTTATATATCCTGTCTGTTTGTGTGCGTGAGTGGGTGTATGAGAATGGCCAAAGAAGTATAACTTCCACCGTGTGGTCCGACGCGGGAAATACTATTTTTTCATAATGGTAGAATACATTTTTTATATGTTTGGCTGAAGATTTCAAAATACTTTAGTCATATAATAAATACAAAACATACCTTCATAAGCAGTTACTTTTAATTAATATACCTGACGTAATTTCTAAAAAAAAAGGTATAAAATACACGTGAAAACGTTGAGTGTAATATTCTTAATGTTTTTAAACTTACCTTTACCTCGTTCAGTTATAAACATTTCGACAATTTAAATATTTATTTACATATTTACTCAATATTACGTGAATATTATCATAGCATGTAAAAAGTAAAATGTTTTAAACTCTTCAAGAGAAGATTGTGAGAGTTTTTATGAGCCACTTCAATATGTTCATATCAGTGAATATCAAGAGAGCTGGATCGCTTAAAATAAATTTACATAAACATAAATAAGATTTTTTTAATAAAGGAGGATTTTATGGTCTATGTAATTATAACCTCCTTGCATTCATAATGTGACATTCCATTAATCACCATGTAATATCTTAGGATTCGTTCCACATCAAAACAAGGATGGAATATTGAGGGATTGGCTTAAAATCTATACGTTTACTTGACAGAAACTTTATAATAGAATCTTTTTAACATACAAAGTTTTATGAATAATTCAAACATTGAATAGTATGTCAATAAAAGTCAATTTAAATGTGATGAAATGAAATGAAAATTGTATTTATTACGCGGAGTTAGGACTATTAAGTCCTCTCTTCCACTCAACCTTAAACGGGATTAGTGTTGGGTGAAAAAACATTTGAACCATATTTATGCTTAAGATAATTGATTTTACCAAAGGTCTGCATCGAGAAACTTATTAAATATTTTATTGAAGTTTAGAAACAAAAATATAGTTGAATTTAATTTTAAACTTTAAAATATTGAGTTCAGTATAAAGGTAATTTAATAAACATGCTGGATGTAAACTACAAACACTTTATTTTTAAACTAAATTAACAAAATGACGTATACACATTAAAATAAATTACTTTCAGTTACATATAAAATACCATGTCTGATAATGAATAACTTTTGAATGAATGAATTTTTGAAAAAGTTTCCATGACATATTTTTACGAGTTTTAGAAACTCTTGCGGCAGAACGTCATTGACAGCACAACGAAGTTTTTCTTTGAGGCGTGTGTTGTGTTTCGGGGGATATTGGAAGTCGCTTGTACGCCAATGTTACACAAACAATTAATGACCTCAAAGAGTAAACTTGTTGTGATATTAAAGATGCCCAATTTTCAGGTGCAAATTGTGTTACACATCATCTTAAAAGTCTTAAAACCATATAATTTTGTCATAGAAGTGATCAGTAATTTCTTACCTATAGAGACAGGGTGGCCAAAAATGTAAAGAATTTTTGTTTCCTGAGGTTATAGTATTCCAACTCTTATTATGTTCATCTGATGGATATCAGATTTTTACCCAACGCTACATAATATGACCTTTCAGAAAATAAGATGGATAGTCATTCATTAATTCAAAATTTGAACAATCGTAAAACATACCGAAAATGAAAACTAGTATAAGTAGAAAAAATAAAATATCAGCCTATGTCATGTTACGTATAAATTTTAAGTTGAAAAATAAACATTTTTGTATTATTTAATGTTTCGCAATGTCTCTGTTTTAAAATGGCTGACAAAAAACCACTTTTACTATGAAAGTAAGTTAGGTAAACATTTTTTAACATATTATGTTTTATATCAAATTAGCTCTTTAAAAATGAAACATTTTTGTATAGACTCTTTCAGTTATTTACAATGAATTGAAATAAAACTGGCAGATAAAAACCCAAGGAATGTAAAAAAATAGTTTTTTCAAGTGCAAGTAGTCTTATGATTATGTCGAATGAATAAACAACTGTGTAACATTTTTAAGTTTTTAATAAGGCAACAGGTGGGCACATCAGATATAATAAGGCAACAGGTGGGCATGTATCAGATATAATAAGGCAACAGGTGGGACTTATCAGATATAATAAGGCAACAGGTGGGCACGTATCAGATATAATAAGGAAACAGGTGGGCACTTGTCAGATATAATAAGGCAACAGGTGGGCACTTGTCAGATATAATGAGGCAACAGGTGGGCACTTATTAGATATAATAAGGCAATAGGTGGGCACGTATCAGATATAATAAGGCAACAGGTGGGCACTTATCAGATATAATAAGGCAACAGGTGGGCACGTATCAGATATAATAAGGCAACAGGTGGGCACTTATCAGATATAATAAGGCAACAGGTGGGCACGTATCAGATATAATAAGGCAACAGGTGGGCACTTATCAGATATAATAAGGCAACAGGTGGACACTTATCAGATATAATAAGGCAACAGGTGGATACTTATCAGATATAATAAGGCAACAGGTGGGCACGTATCAGATATAATAAGGCAACAGGTGGACACTTATCAGATATAATAAGGCAACAGGTGGACACTTATCAGATATAATAAGGCAACAGGTGGACACTTATCAGATATAATAAGGCAACAGGTGGACACTTATCAGATATAATAAGGCAACAGGTGGACACTTATCAGATATAATAAGGCAACAGGTGGACACTTATCAGATATAATAAGGCAACAGGTGGACACTTATCAGATATAATAAGGCAACAGGTGGACACTTATCAGATATAATAAGGCAACAGGTGGACACTTATCAGATATAATAAGGCAACAGGTGGACACTTATCAGATATAATAAGGCAACAGGTGGACACTTATCAGATATAATAAGGCAACAGGTGGACACTTATCAGATATAATAAGGCAACAGGTGGGCACTTATCAGATATAATAAGGCAACAGGTGGGCACTTATCAGATATAATAAGGCAACAGGTGGGCACTTATCAGATATAATAAGGCAACAGGTGGGCACTTGTCAGATATAATAAGGCAACAGGTGGGCACTTATCATATATAATGATTTCATAAATAAGTAGAAGTAAAGTTACTTTAGTTTGTAAATACATTTTATGTTCACAATTTTAATCCATTATTCTTATTGAAATGCCCTTTTGAAACATTTTATTAACCATCCTAAAATAAGAAGAACTACCCTTAAAAACCAAGAAACAAAAGTATAGTACTTCAATATATATGGACTGGTACAACCATAATTGTTTACAAGACTACTCGTTGTCCTGTTGTAATATGTTTCAAAAGATCACTTATTGTCCAAATCGTGTTGTATTATATTTCCCAAGAGCACTTATTGCCTAAATCATGTTTTATTATGTTTCACAAGATCACTTACTGTACAAATCATGTTGTAATTGTTTCACACGATCACTTATTGTCAAAATCGTGTTGTATATGTTTCACAAGAGCACTTATTGTCCAAATTGTGATGTAATATATTTCATCAAGACCACTTATTGTCCAAATTGTGATGTAATATGTTTCACAAGACCACTTATTGTATTGTTGTAAAAGGTGTTATAAGACCACTTATTGTTCACATCATATTGTAATATGTTTCACAAGAGCACTTATTGTCCAAATTTTGATGTAATATGTTTCACAAGAGCACTTATTGTCCAAATGGTGATGTAATATGTTTCACAAGACCACTTATTGTATTGTTGTAAAAGGTGTTATAAGACCACTTATTGTCCACATCGTGTTGTAATATGTTTCAAACACTTATTTTCTTTTATACTATCCTGAAATGTTTGCAGATAACGAGTTACAGTTCCTTCTAAAGAGAGTTGTGAAAAACATTTTTTATGAGAAATTTCAACGTTCTCCATCAGTGAATGTCAACAGAATTGGATCGCTTTCAGCAGACTTCCATAAATATCAAAGGGAATTTGTGGGACTTTTCTGAGCTCTCCCTTTGATCTCAACTATCTTAATCCATTAAAGGGGTTTCTAAAGATGCAGAGGCCTTTAAATTGAATATTTTTAATTTAAAAAAAACATATTTATTAATTTAAAAGTGTTTATTTAACAGAGCAAAAGTAATTCCCTTAATTTTAGTCTTAAAGTGAAAACTTTATTGGTAGCATTATTAAGAGCTTAAAAGAGCTCTATAAAATATTTACCTCTATGTGTCATTAGATAGAGGTGAAGTATTATTTATAATAGAAATATATTAATAAGACTTACATTTAAAAAAATAAATATATATAACTTTATAAATAAATTATATTATAAAATAAATCCTACGTTACAAGAAGAACTCGCGTAAACCATTAGTTAATTTTTGTCTATGACATTTATGGAAATTAACAGCTTAAATTATTTACCATATAATGATAATTATGTTAGCTATAAACAAGAATAACTAACATAATGACAAATAACTGAAAAATATATCGTTACAAATGAGTTATATAATTATACAATAATTATATAATCAATACAATATTAACACCTTAAGACTGGTGTTTGGGTGCCTTATTTTAATAGTTTAAATATATAACAAATGATTTAAATAAGTTATTGAATAATACTTTTTGCTCGAGAAGTATTAAAAAAAATAATTTTAGCTAAATATTAGCTTAGTCTTATAATTGTATTAGTTCTTACGCATTCATATATGATTAGAACTCCAACTGTTCTTTTGGAAAGGAAACGCTACCAGATAAAAGTAAAATAAACTTGTATTAATTAATTAAATTAATAATTTATAAATTAAATTAGGAAAACAATGTAAAACAAATCAAGAAATATTCTTACTACTTGAAATCAACTTGAAAAGAGTATACTAGTCACTAAGGATACATCCACAATTGTTTAAGGAAACTGTACAAGGAAGCAATTTTCGAAGGCACCGCTAAACTTTGTGATAAGCAGTTACAAGGGTTTGCTTTCAGCAAAATTGTATCCTCACATGTGTTTTCATACAAAACATTGTTTCAATATCTTCAATGATGCATATAACTCCAGCTAGCTTTACCACTTATAAGATATTGAAAGTTAATGTACTATGATCATACTTACTACTAAAGTAAACCTTATTAGATAAAGAATAAAAGCACTTATTTTATCTAATGTGCTTAAGAATTGACTCCACGCCTCTCCGAGCATTCAGTAAATATGTCACAGAGATTCTATTGTCACTTGTGGTGTAGAAATAGGTTTTGTTGCTGCAATTGTCCAATTAATAACACCATTGAACCCTTTTTCAAAGTCTATTTGAACTGTTTTCTCAAAATAATGTTTACTGCCTTGAAGTATATTTGTTCAAAGATAAGGTAGTTGCTTGACTAAAGATTTGAAACGAATAGACAACATATCTAAAACCTACATTGAGGTAATTTTGAAAATGAATTGTGTTTGTAAAACAACAATTAAACTTTTTATAAGGAGATATTTGATTGTTTTTCTCACCAATGACATTTTTTATAAAACCAGAAATTTTCTAACTAAAATTTTTAGAATCTCTAAAGTCAGTAAAGTAGTTTTTAGACAAGCGTATTTATACAATGGACCTAAATATTTTAATCAATTCATGTAAAAAACTGTATCAATATACAATTTTTTGTTCTGCATTGAAATCGTAGCTCATTCTCCAAGAAAAAATTGACTTTTTAAAATCAGTAATATCCTAACAAACAATTTTAATGTTTTAAACCAATAGCAATATTTTTCCTAACTATATTTTTTAATTTTTTTACATTGTTTATATACTTATTGTTTTTTATATTAATATAAGTCTAATGTTTATAATTTTATATAAATTGCGGTATGTACTGACACAGTAAATATAATTTAATTTTGATTCAAGAGCAGCAGCTGTTGGAGAGAGCTCACAAGTTTTTTAGGTGAATCTGGACACTTTTTATTTCATGTTTCTTAATAGTTGGACTCATGTTGGTCATATACTAGTAACCGGCCAGTATTAAAGTTTTTGTCATATTTGTTTTTAAATATCATGTTATTGATGGAAATAAATCATTTATTCATTTAATTGAGCTGTTGTCATGACTATTCATTACATTGAAGAGGGCATGAAAACTAAAGAAACGAGTGATCTGTGAAATAAATTAATAAAAGTAAGTAATTATGTAAGACTATTTTTTTTAACGCAGAGAATAAAATATACATAAGGAGGAGAATATAACACAGCAATTAACTTTGCAGTAATTATATAAACAAATATTTTTTAAAAAATTACGAAGTGAGAACTTTAACTTATCGGTAATTTTGTACACATGCCTACTGGAAGCACTAACACACAATTAGCATCAAAATAAAAACAAAAAGTTAATCTCCACCTCAAAAACAAGAAATAACCTCAACAGTCGTATGTTGAGCTCTGTAGTCGTCTGTTATTTGAGAGTTATTTGTTATGATTGGATTGTTCATGATTTGTAGATAATGGTAGAAAACCTCTATAAAGAAATAAAGATAAAATAAAAAACTTATAAACCAAAGGCGCAGCCACTATATTGCTTATAGTATTCACAACTCTACCATCCACATCAAAAATATTGACAAGAAGCATTAATATTACTGAAAACGCTCTTTAACATTACACACTCACTGTGAATTCAACAATCCAAACATGAATTTTCATATATATATATATATATATATATATATATATTCATATATATATATAAGTCATTAACTAGTTTCAATACGTTTTAATTAGTCATAATTTATAGTATAAATGGCTTCCCCTAGCAAAGATGGCCTGACAATCCTTTTTGGGTAACAAATTCATGAATATATCTTGTGAAAAGTGAATAGTAATAAATAGATATATTGAAGTATTTAACGTAGTAACTCTTGTATTAAACGTTTCCATCCAAACACCCTTCCATTAAACAACGATTTTATTTTTATATTGAAATTATTTTTAACTTTTATATTTTTAATTTTCAGTACCAATCAGCAGAGAAAAATATTAAATACAACGTTAAAATAATGTTACAAATGTCTCATTCTCTCTGTTTTGGATTTTTATCAGGAAAATTTAATAATCATAATTGTTACAATTAAAAGCCACACGCATCAATTGGACAGGCTTTGATGTTGGCTTAAAACGATGTGATAAAAACATGCATTTTAACGTTACCAATTTGCCTTCTACAAATATTAATTTTTTAAAATACTTATTTCGTAAACACTTTTAAATAGCCTCGATTTGAAATATGAATATTTAAATAAATTGGACATTTTTATTTGATCAGCCTATGGTAATTAATATATATAAAATTTTTCAGTTATAAAAGAAAAGAGACTGTAAGTGAACAAAGCTTAAATTAATTTTATTATTGTTTCTTTAATTTATATCTAAGGGCTTTTAAAAATAATATGTAAGCTACTATTAAACTTGAAATGGACTGAAATCAGAAGACCTAAAATCTGACACCTGCTATGAAACATATCAATTTCCTAGTGTTTTCCGTTTGGGGGAAGGAGGATAAGGAAACGTGTTATATCTCTCTCGCCTTTTCTCTTCCCCCCCTCTCTCTCTTCCTCTCTTCCTCTCTCTCTCTCTCTCTCTCTCTCTCTCTCTCTCTCTCTCTCTCTCTCTCTCTCTCTCTCTCTCTCTCTCTCTCTCTCTCTCTCTCTCTCTCTCTCTCTCTCTCTCTCTCTCTCTCTCTCTCTCTCTCTCTCTCTCTCTCTCTCTCTCTCTCTCTCTCTCTCTCTCTCTCTCTCTCTCTCTCTCTCTCTCTCTCTCACCCTTTCTCTCCCTCTCTCTCGCCTCTCTCTCGTTCCCCCCAACCCTCTCTCTCTCTCAACTGTTTATTTTGATATTGAAAAAAGTTAAATTATATACAATTAGGTCAAATATAAGGTTTGAAAAAACATTGAACTAACAGGTTTATAAAAAACAAATAAACTTCTACAATCTCCAACCAGTGAGATAAACTGATAACGGATAAAAATGCTGTAGAAAAATTACAAAGTATTTATATTTATAAAAAATATGTATATTTCCAAATGAGAAACGTCTCTCACAATTTTCACTTACCAATCAATTATAGACTAGGTTATATATTTAATTATTACCACTTACCTAATTAATTAACAGTAATATACAGGTTGAATTCTGAATTTTTGGTGAAAAGGGAATTTAACAATTACTTAATAATTTTAAATTATGTATATTTAGTAAATTCCATATGTTTTTTTAAAAATAAATTGTAATAAAATTATATATCACAGAACTTCCTATAATCACTTAGTGACGTACATTAGAGGTGCTGACGTGGAGTGGCGAATGGGAATAATTGAACTAAATTCGAAAACATTGGGAAAAACCTCTGTGATGTTTTCCTGGAAAGTTTTTAAATACCAAATTTTTAATTACATAAATTACTCAATTATAATTTAAGTTTAAATCCACGATACAATTGCTCTTTGTACACAATAAGGTAACGCTTGGCGATAAAACTTTCAGTTAATATACGTGAAAATCTTTGTTTAGAGTATCAAACAAATTGCAATTAAAATTTATATTTACAATGGCAAGTATTTAAGTGAATTACAGCGATGAATGTCACTGCTTGGTGAAGCTTCACATGTAATAGTTATTGGCACATCTAGGTTAGTTGGGGATTGTGTAACAATACCAATAGAGAAGTAACTTGAGAGGTGAAGTAAATTACGGTAATGAATGTCACCGCTTGGTGAAGCTTCACATGTAATAGTTATTGGCACATCTAGGTTAGTTGGGGATTGTGTAACAATACCAATAGAGAAGTAACTTGAGAGGTGAAGTAAATTACGGCAATGAATGTCACTGCTTGGTGAAGCTTCACATGAAATAGTTATTGGCACATCTAGGTTAGTTGGGGATTGTGTAACAATACCAATAGAGAAGTAACTTGAGAGATGAAGTAAATTACGGCAATGAATGTCACTGCTTGGTGAAGCTTCACATGTAATAGTTATTGGCACATCTAGGTTAGTTGGGGATTGTGTGACAAGACCAACTTAGGGAAGAACTGTAACTTGAGTGGTGAAGTAAATTATGGCAATGAATGTCACTGCTTGGTGAGACCCATCCCCCCCTCCAAAGCGGGAAAGCGTGCCAACCGGGGGATGGCTCAAAACAAGGTCAAGCGATGGGATCACGGGTGGCAGTTGGAGGGTCAAAATAAAACTCGGCAGCTGAGCAAAACTAATTTTTTATCAAGTCAAACAACAAATAATCAAAAACTGACAGGCAGAAGGCCACAATATTAATCCGCAGTTAAATAACTACAAGAAACGCTGACATAACCAAGATAATACAAAAACCACAAAAACACTTAACGCTACAAATACCAAAATTAACAATCAACAAACTGTATGGCCTATCTGCAGTTTAGCCTGAGACACCCAAAACGTAAGACAATTTATTAACAATTTAAAAGTGAACATTTAGAAACAATTTTGATAACTCCAAATAATCCCGGCAATTTAGCCCCACATCCCATGATTCCACCGAGGCCAGGGAGTAAGCCGGAATCCCTGGGCAGATCCGAATTAGAAAATTAAGTCAAAGCACAATAATCCCCTTTTGGTGAAGAATTTTTAAAAAATTAAACAATTGAAAAAAAATATAACACGGTACCGTTCTATTATCCCCTGACATCAATAATACAAAACACGAAATAAATAAATAAATAACTAAATCACTAGGCCTAAAGCATAAAAATAAATAACAACACGATTTAACGGTAGGGACCTAACAAATATAAACTCTAAAAAAATATAACAAAAAATAAACTAATTAAACTAAATAACAATAAGTATTAATACTAAAAGTTCTTTTTGTATTTTAAATTTTTTTTTTCTTTCACAAAAATACATATAGGTCCTCCCCCCATGGCTGTGTTGCACAAATCACTGTTCCGTTCACTTTTGGGCCTAGGCCACATTAAACTGTTCCACAAACATTTTTTTCTTCCTTTTTTTTATATTTCACCTCCTTTTTTTTATAAATATAAATATCTGCCTCAAAACCCCCAGCTCAGCCGCCGGGAAAAACAACATGGAACGCACTGACCTGAGGACTGAAGACTTCTACCCAAAGATGTAGGGAGGGCAGAGAGGGCACAGCTTGCTCAATCACATGGTCCCCAGGCCAGCCAGGCTCGCAGTGTGGAAGGTGGAACTTTGCCCGGACGACAGGCTGAGGGTGAAACGTCCTACTCAAGGACCCTGGAGTTTTAGGAGCCTCTAGCCTCGCATTGTAAGGTCGTTCGGCCGCAGAGAACAAACTAGAAGAATCCAACCGATGGCCAACCTGACAGACAAAGGCTGGAACACGGAACGACCGAGTCTGAGCCAACGGCCACCAAAGTAAAGCGAATCGCCGGGCACAAGCGGTCTCAGGCAGCCCGGCAGACAACGACGAAAAAAACGAAATGTACCGGTCAAAACGACCCGGTACATTGGTGAAGCTTCACACATAATAGTTATTGGCACATCTAAGTTAGTGTAACAATACCAATAATTTAGGGAAGAACTGTAACTTTAGTGGTGAAGTAAATTACGGCAATGGATGTCACAACTGTGTAAAGCATAACATCTAAGTTCACTATGCACATCTAGGTTAGTTGGGGATTATGTAACAAGACCAACTTAGGGAAGAACTGTAAATTGAGTGATGAAGTAAATTACGGCAATGGATGTCACAACTGTGTAAAGCATAACATCTAAGTTCACTATGCACACCTAGGTTAGTTGGGGATTGTGTAACAAGACCAACTTAGGGAAGAACTGTAAATTGAGTGATGAAGTAAATTACGGCAATGGATGTCACAACTGTGTAAAGCATAACATCTAAGTTCACTATGCACACCTAGGTTAGTTGGGGATTGTGTAACAAGACCAACTTAGGGAAGAACTGTAAATTGAGTGATGAAGTAAATTACGGCAATGGATGTCACAACTGTGTAAAGCATAACATCTAAGTTCACTATGCACATCTAGGTTAGTTGGGGATTGTGTAACAAGACCAACTTAGGGAAGAACTGTAAATTGAGTGATGAAGTAAATTACGGCAATGGATGTCACAACTGTGTAAAGCATAACATCTAAGTTCACTATGCACATCTAGGTTAGTTGGGGATTGTGTAGCAAGACCAACTTAGGGAAGAACTGTAACTTGAGTGGTGAAGTAAATTACGGCAATGGATGTCACAACTGTGTAAAGCATAACATCTAAGTTCACTATGCACATCTAGGTTAGTTGGGGATTGTGTAACAATACCAATAATTTAGGGAAGAACTGTAACTTTAGTGGTGAAGTAAATTACGGCAATGGATGTCACAACTGTGTAAAGCATAACATCTAAGTTCACTATGCACATCTAGGTTAGTTGGGGATTGTGTAACAAGACCAACTTAGGGAAGAACTGTAATTTGAGTGGTGAAGTAAATTACGGCAATGGATGTCACCGCTTGGTGAAGCTTTAACACGTAATAGTTATTGGCACAACTAGGTTAGTTGGAGATTGTGTAACAATAACAACTTAGGGAAGAACTGTAATTAGAGCAAATCTCTTTATGGATAATATTCAGTGCCTTAATAACATTTCAGTGAATAATATAGAAATCTTTTATTATTAAAGTAAAATTTTCAAAATAATGATTCAACTTTGTTATATGTGAAACCCATTTTTAAATTCAAAGTTGTTTTAGTAACTATACATCCCACTGTTATCGAAAATGAAACACAATTAACTTTGTCTTGAAAGAAACTGATTATACAACACAGCACCAAGTTGAAGGATTTGCTTTAGTAAAACATCACTGTTACCTTTTGTTTGTAAAAGGTTATGTTAAAATTTTTCCTATACTAACACTGATTTAATTTAATTTATTTTATCTTTTTATTTATTATTTTATTATTTATTTTAATTTATTTTTTTATCGTTTAACACTGATTTAATTTATAATTGAAACTTATACGTGAACATGTAAATGTCATTTTTTTTCTGACTACGCCAGTAGCATTTTTAACTTAGGCTACAAACGTTGTTATGGGATAACGATTCAGCCCTTAAAGCAAATATTTAGTGGACCTGCTGGGATGTGAACCCATGACCATCTGCATATAAAGCAGAAATGCTAACCATAAGCTAGCAAGAGACATGCAAGATAACTAAGATAACTAAAATACTACTTATATTTCTTACTATTCGTACGAAGAGGAACCACGAATAAGTGGTAGGGATGAAGAAAGATTTGCTGTTGTTCATTTTAAAGCTAGACAACCCGTAAAGTATTATAAACTTGCAAGCTTATGTTTAAAGAACGGTATGTAAACATAACTGAAAGATTTAACTAACAATAAGTGAATAACATATTTACATGTAGAGGGAATGTACATAATAATAACCTATACCTATTTTGTATAAACTTCAGTTCTATGTAAGCATAGAACAGGAAAACTGCATATTGAAACCATAACGCCTTCTATACGACTATGGACTAAACAAGATAAAAGACTCATTAAAACAAATATTATGATGATGTAATCAATCATTCATTTTATGTATTTGTTATGAATTTTAATTGTTAATTACCAATTTCAAATCTCGTCTAAAGAGTTAATTTTCCAATAGGATTTTGAAAGTTGGTATGGTTTATTGCATGCATACTTTGGGGAACAATAATGAAAAATATTAACCAAACTATATTAAACAAAATAATGCTAAGAAAGGCCAAATTAATAGTAGTGATGAATTATATAGCTTTGGCTTTTATAGAGTAAAATGTTTTATACTGAAATGTATGTTGCAATGGAGTCCATAAGAATTAGAACATTTTGATTTGTTAAAGTTTTAAAATGTTAAGTATTTAATCAGGGAAGTGGCCTTATAACAAAGACCAATAAAATAAGTTTTAAACATTCAAACAAGCCATATTAATATTTTATCTAAAAGACAATTTCTGTAATATTTATGTAATACTGCTGCACTAGGTATTTTCTTAAATGAAGTATTGGTTGAAAAATTGCTATAAGTGTAATAAATGAATATTTGCAATAAAATAAAGTTTCATTTTTGAGGTATATCCCTAAAAATTTTGCTATGGGTAAATACTCACATGGTGCAAATGACTGTTATCCATACGAACGATCCAAACCCAATTTCGTTAAGTCTTTGAGACCAGCTGACTCATCATGAATCCTTTGACAGATGATGGAACTTTGATGCCTTTGGCTTTGAGTCACGACAAAGAGGTCATCTATGTTTAATGGCTTTCTACCTTGCAGCAACATATTCGATCGCACAGTTTAACGAATGAACGTAGTAACTGTCGTGATTGGAGTATACCTAACCTCACTTATGTCGAAATAGCACATTATCCTAATAAAATAACAAGCAGTCCTTAAAATCCTAATTTGGCTTAATAAAGGTATTTCATTTTCAATAGCTAATTTTACGTCCAATAAATGGGAAGTAAAATACCATTTTATGGAGAGCCAACCGTGTAATAAAGGGCATGTTTCAAACATTCTTAGCATTTTTTATTATATGATTAGATTTTTTTTTCTTACGTGTTTTCGTCTTAATTCAATTAAAAGCCAGGACTCAAAGGGCCGACCAAAATATGTAGTTCCCGTTTCAGTATAAATAAATAGTTTGAAACATGTATGAATATTTATTTTTTCTATTTTATGTGTATAGGTTCAAGTCATGCTTAGGTGAATTAAAATCTATACCTTTTAAAGTACTACATTTTTTAATTCAGATAACTATTAAGATAATCATGACCAAAATATGTCCAAATTTGAATTTTTTATGTTTTATCTTAAGAAATATCAACCGTGGGTTGTAGGTAAATGTGGTTAAATGAAACATTTCAATTGAAATTACAAAATATAACGATTGTGACATTTGCTGAATTGATATAGCGTTGGAAAATATAAGAAAGGTTTTTTTTTCATTTTGTAAATTTGTTAAAAGATATCACAAAATATTCCTTTTAGCAAAATTATAGACTGATCCTCTTTGTTTAAGGCATTTTCATCATCCTTCAAATCAGTTTTAATTTAAAACGACATGTCTGGAGATGGTTTTTATATTGGAATATGCAATAAATTGAATTACCATTTTAATTCAAACAATGCCTACTGCTGCCAGCCAATGCTTTTACGATCGTTTAAACCGATTATCTCTTTCAACAATCTCTAATTACGTCATTATTTTACGTTTTAGAGCCCATAAAAAGTGAATGACTCTTATAAAATTTTATTTTGTCAGGCAGTATAGTAACAGAACACAATCACCTTAGTAAAGACTCGTAACGATAAGAAAATACAAATACGTGAATATTAGATATTTATTATCCACAATGAGAAGGGATTTTATCCACAATGAGATGGGATTTCATCCACAGTAAGATGGGATTTTATCGACAATGAGATGGGAGTTTATCCACAATGAGATGGGATTTCATCCACAATGAGATGGGATTTTATCAAAATGTAAGGTTATTATTCTGTCTTTATAGTAAGAACGTGCAATGTATTTTTAAAATCTACGATATTTGAATCAATGTTACTTTAGTGCTGCAGTTGTTTGTAGTTTTTGAAGGGAAGAAACCCTTATCTTGGAATACGCCACATTATTTATTGGTGAAATACCAAACACAAAGTGGGATAAAAATGCACAAAGTAAATTGTTTATGCACATTTTAATTCACCATATTAAACTAGGTTGAAAATATAAATTTGCTTTAAACCAAATTTTGACTAAACCGTTCAAAACGTTAAAACTTTGACCTGTGTATTTTGGTCAATGCAATGTTTTGGCGTGTAGGTAGATAGGTGAGTAGGTAGGTAGGCGAGTAGGTAGGTAGGTGAGTAGGTAGGTAGACGAGTAGATAGGTAGGTGAGTAGGTAGGTAGGTGAGTAGGGTCAATGTGTGAGACACTCTGATTAAAAATTACTTAATTCCTTACCTCCTGTAAAATGTAATTGTAATTGATCTGACAAAGGTAAATCATATTTTCAATGTAGCCCACATGTAGTATGATTAAAGGTATCCCTATATATATTTACTTAAGCTTCACATGAGATATGATACCCATTTGACATATGGAAACAGTTCACCAGATCTGTGTTGGCGGTAAAGCGGTTGGTGTCATCCAGTGGGTGGTACTCAACTCCATGACCTGTTGTTATCATGTTATCAATATAATAATAAGTAATTCTTGTTAATACCAAAAGGTTTAAATAGTTAACATTTATTACATTAAGATATTTCGATAACTACGTAGCCTTGACCCTTTATAACGACTAATACGTGAATAAATATAACTTTACAAGTAGTCACTGAAGCCTAACATTGCATTTTGAACGAATCATCTCTTAAGTAAAAAAAAAAAAAAAAAACCATAGTTAACTTAGTACTAAGCCTACTGTGAATAAAAACAGCACGTCTAAATTATAGTTTTTAACACACTTTAATACTGATCAAATTAATTTTAAAATATTTAAAATAACACAACTAATATTTTGTAATATCAAAAAATCGTTAGAAATTTGCATTACATGACATATTTAAAATTTTCGTTTTTATGGAAAGATTTTCTAAAATGGATCTGCTATTTAAATACATACAAAACAGAAAATAATGCGTTTTTAATTGTTTCCGGATGGTGTTTAACTATCAAGAATCAACAAAAGCCGAAAACATCCTTAAATCTAAGAGACAATAAAGTCTCATGTTTATTGAATGCACTATTAAAATAATCATAGATGCAAACATAACAAGTCTCAGAAATAGTCTCAGTAACATTAAAATATTACATTATTTACATTAAAGTTTTTTATTGATTTCTAAATAAATCAGTGAGAGGTTTCCCAATTGCATTAACGAATTACAATTAAATTTAATTACTTAAAATGACAAATTTAGTTTTTTTGTGAAATATTATTTTTTTAAATCCAATATTGTAATATAAAAGGATTAAATAATCAAAAATTAATATTAAAGTTCATATAAATATAGTTAGTTCCAAATAATTATATAGCTACGAAAATCATAAACATGATTAAGTCTAAAAATTCGATCACCATAAGATTTGTGCATTTTGTTCTTGTATTGTAATATATTTGTGCATTTTGTGCTTATATTGTAATACATTTGTGTTGTGTGATGGTTACTTGTACTGAAAAAATTACCATAAAAATATACTTTTTATGACTTAGATTATGAATGACTATCGTTATAGTACGCAATTAAAAAAATATTAAATGTTTGTTTTAATTTATAAGCTAAATAATTGTAATTTAACACTTTTTTGCAAAAGAATATAAAATATAATGTAGTTATTCAGTTGGAAATATGAATATTGGAAATTAGAGAGAAAGAATACAACGCTTATGTGTCTCAAAAGAAAGAATTGTTTATTGACAATTCTGGAACCAATTTGAATGAATTCGTTTCTACCTAGATCAAAGTTCAAAAGGACAATATTTTTTTTTCAAAAAGCTATCATATAGCTTTAGTATTACTTGTTTTATTTACCCCCTTTTAAACGTGTTTTGATTGATATTTCGCTTAAGTTGTTTGGAAAAACCTAATGAGTTACATGTTTTCATTATTTTTTTGAAAATTGTGCAATAAATATTTTGTTTTTAAAATACTAGAACATTACGTAAAGAGTCTAATGTTCGTATTATAATTATTTAGGTTTTTATTAGTATTATTTGCAAATTAATTTTGATTTGAACTGATAATGATAATAATAAATCTTTATTTGTGTTTGACAACAGATTGTTGTATACAAAACATCATATTGTGGTAAGAATAAAACTAGATAAATATAACCATGAAACTTGAAACATACCACTCATTCTCTCATAATTAGGACTCATAATTCTTCCTAATCCATCACATCAGTGTAAAAGCTCAGTCTGCTGCCGTTCTCCTGGATAACAAAGTTTTTTAAGTCTACTTTAATGGGATAACAAGTAGTTCAATCATGTCAGAATTGGTGGAATTGACCTTAAACATTTCACAATGACAACCAAGTTAGTTAAGGTTATGTGTTATGGTTATTTTTTCTGTATCAGTTGCTTAAAATAAATTATAAAAATGAATTATTACCAATTTTACTCTTATGGAAAAATGAAAGATTTTGAAGATATTTTTTATTCTTAGAGTGGCTTTATAATAATAAAGCTAACTTTCTTAAAAACTGGTTCTGTGGTTTCGGAGATTTTGTGATTTTGTTCATCATTTTTGAATTATATGTATATATAAATTGCCATAACGACAATGCGTTAAATAAATGCTACATGACATTGCTTTCTTTATGGGGACCATATAAACTTATAAAGAAATTCATCTTGAATTACCTTTAGGATTACTTCAAAGTCAATTGTTATTTCCTAATATCCTGGGACGTATTTGAGCAATCAGGTTCTCCTGTATCCAATTGGATATACGTATGTCATCCACTCTGTCATTCTGACACCCAATTTACATGGTATTTTTAACACATGAAAATGATTGGATTGAAAATTTCTTCATTTATTCTGTTATATTGGATATATTGTGTCATTCCATACATATATAATTAAAATTATTTAAAAGTGTTGTTTTTATGCACAACAAGAATTGGTTCTCTTTCGACTAAAATTCCACGAATAGCTTCTGATTGGTTTCAATGAGTTCTTACAAAATCCAACTGGTATATGTTTGGTGAATGGTACAAGTTTTCATATCATAAGTGGATTGAACCCTTACCGTTAGGCACAAACAAATGTTAATAATGATATTTTCAGGTGTCATACAAGTCCAAGTTTATATTACAACTCATTTTTAGGCTTTTGAATTAACTTATTTGAATATCTTGTGGATGGCTAAAAAAATGCAGTCTCGATTCCTATTGTGTATTGAGTTAGACAATAGATAGCGCAATACTAAAAACTAAAGATTCCGGACCTTTCTTGATGACTATTTTTTTTTCTTTTTTTTTCAGACTTAAACCTTTCATTAATTCTTCCAACACATCTCTAAAACGTGAATAAATAATCAGCCATGGTCAGGCAAACAAATTAAAAAATAAAATCCATTTTGGGGTTGTCTTTTATCAAGTAGCCAAGTAGGGTTAGTCAGTGTCTCTGACCAGAGATGTAGCTGAGCCTTGTACGTACTGTGGAACTATCCCTCCTGTCCTAACGTCCTAGGCACACAGTTCTCGTGCACTTGATAGTTACAGGACTACTCCAAGAGGTAACCGACCCCCCCCCCCGCCTGTGTACTGCTGCGAGTAGTCAAAGAATTATAAGTAGAATAGGTAAAATGCAATCATGTACAAACATTACACGTTTAATAATAGAGAGAAAAAAGATAACAAAACGAAAACGAACCAACGTTTAAATTTGGAAAACAATTTCAAAAAAAGTCACAAAAAACTTGCACGTGTCTTTCAAAACAAATATATTAGGTCACAATAGAACAGCAGTCCAAACTCACTAGATTATTAATTTTAAAAACAGAATCTAAAGATTCAGATGGAACGGAAAATAACCTTAAACATTAATAGTATTTTAAAATAACATATCTTTAGATAAAGATGGTATCATAGCAGAACGTTTTAAATAGGCTTGTTAAGAAGGAAAGGAAACTTGACTTTGTGACTGAAAATTGAAATATCTCTACTTATTTAACATAGAACAATCATACCTAATTACTTTTTAGGTATTCAAGTATTTTGATGGTTTTATTTTACCTTATAAATAAAAAAGTGATTCAATTTAAATTTAAAATAAATAATTAATAAAGTAAACAACTGTTTACGATAAAATAGCTTTTTAATTGCTAATAATTTCCTTTCTTAATGAGTACATTAATCCTACCCTACAGAAGAAATTTATATTTTATTATTTTGAAATAAATTAGTAGCATTATTAATATCTGATAATAAAAAAAAATTCAATTTTGGAAGATTAAATTTGAAAAAATATGACATTGTTCTTTAACAAATGACCTTCTTCAATACATTTTTATAAAAATACTATTCGGTTATTGGAGCTTTTTTCGATAACTATCAGAATACAGTATAATTTATGGAATGCCATGTAAATACATTTTCACTTTCATTAGTGTGAAATATGAACAGCTTATTTTCTTGTATAACTAAGCCAAGTAAATTCATTGTAAAATACTCTTACATATTATTTCCGAAAAATGGTTTAGGTTTTGACATATTCCAATTAATTAGACTCGCTAGAGCAACGTTTCGTCTACGAGATGACTTGAGAAATTGAAATGTTAAGTGACTCGAGCGTTATTGCAATTTGGAAACCTGGCTGGATTCGATCAAGTCAACATTGTTTGTCTAAATTACTTAGCTCGGAGATCCAAACACATAACATTTAGTAGCCTAAATATTCATTAGATTAATTATAATACAAAATAAAATATATTGCTTTTTGTTTATAGGACTAAAAATAAAATTGCTTTATTTTTGTACTGGGAGCAATATTGTTTCTCTGCAAGCACATCGAGTGACGGGGTTAGCACGCGAAGCGTGCAGGGGTGTCCCCTAGTCCTAGTAATAAAATTGGGTGTTTATGGTTAAACTATAAACAGACTGAAATTCATGTACAGTGAATTAACATTAACATATCATGATTTTTACTTATTACACTTAAACCACTAATACTTTTGTGTCGCCAGCATTGCGTGTGACGTGGTTGGCACCCAATGCGTGCAGGGGTGTCCCCTAGTGTGTGAATAAAATAAACAAAATTATTTAATCAATACACATGAAGTTAAATGAAACATTAGTACTATTGGTTTATTTGAAATTCATATTCTTATTTCGTAATAATAATAATAGATAATATTTGTGGTTTTCATGACATATTTTTCATCTTATAGTATTCCAAAACTTATAATTAAAATAAATATCCAACAGATTATTGTTTACTGAGAAAAAAAATTATGGTGAAGTCACTCAAGGTGATGCGATCGGTTTTCGGTGAGTTGATTATTTCCCAATTTTATAATCAAAATTAGTTAATGTACCTCCCTTGTGACAGGAAAAATAGAAAAATAAATAAAAAATGTTAACCACTACACTAGAACTTGTGGCCTTATGAAGTGGTTATTTAGCTTATTTTTAAATCAAATATAAGACAAAACCGTTCAAAGTAATTTTTTATAACCCCGTTTTTACTCATAACTGAAGGGATTAAGATGTTAATGTTAAATGTATTTTTTTAACTTTAAAATTATAAATATTTTCACCTTTTCGTTCTTTAAATCATGGTTTCTGAGTATTGTGATATTATTTTTTATTAATTATATTAGAATGTAATTGACTAATATTATCAAATTGAAAACAACAGATTTTATCATTTATATTTGGTATTTATATTTAATTATTTATATTATCATTTGTATTTAAATTGGTCAGTAGCGTAGTTGGTTCAATTCCAGCTTCATGAGCTAAAGGTTCTCAGTTCGATCCCAATCAGAGTCAATACATTTTGAGAAGAATCAGCTGATAATCATCGACTGTTCATTTGTCATTGGGCTACTAATTAATGACACTTTCTAAGGAATAGTCGGCCTTAGTTTGTAACAATGACTACATTCGCACATCTACACTCATCACACTGATTCGAAATCCATATTCGCCCATATCTTGACGATCGGCGTCTTATGAATAAATAAATAAATAAATATGAGCCCTATTTCTTTTATTTTAATAATTAATAATTGAAAAGTAGACAGAATGTGTAAGTACAACAATAAAAACTGAATTGTTCCTCTCATAGCGTCATCAAAAGTTCAGTGAGTGCCTCTACTTGATGTAGCTTGTAGAGAGCGCAGGTATATTGAAATGTCAAGTGTCTCGAGCTATATTGTGAATGTTACGTCAAACGGTCGAGTTACTTCACTAGACAATATTGTTAACTCACAAGACTATTACTTATCTATTGGTTTAAAAGTCAAAAGTAAACAGAATTTAATGGTAATAAATGAAGCCGAATTGTACATGTATTTAAAAAATGTACATATAACGAGATAACAAGTACAAATTAGGATGGTCGAAAAAATATAATTTAATTTTTGATCTATAATTCACTGTAATTGGTGAATATTCTAAATATAAGTATTGTTAAAATAACTTTTAATATACGCGTTTTAATCCACAATAATACCTGAATATTATATTGAGTTTTGATTCAATTATATATTTAATATACTAAGTATATAGCTCTTAAGCTGCATACCGTGCTCAGTATTACCGTGTAATATAATATGATATGGAAAAGTTTTGAAAATAAATTTTGATCATCAACTTATCGACTTATTATAAACGTAAAAATTAATTTACACAATTAATGCATGTATGAAATACATAAATATTTAAATGTAACAGCAAAATATGTATTTAAGATATTAAAGTAACAAATGTAAATTATTTCTATAACAAGCTTATTTTAATGAAGCTCACATAATTTATATAAATGTTGGCAAAATGATGTACTTATCGTAAGAAAATGCAAATAAGTTATTCAACGTACGATATTTCTGAAAAAAGTAAATCTAACTACAGTAGAACTCCAACTATCCGAATCAATTGGGAACAGTCCCTATTCGAATAATCAAATATTGAGATAGTCAAATTTTTGTATAAAAGCAGTCCACTTAATTTAATTGATGCATGTAATTAAATTAATTTATTAGTGAAGTTGAGAGTTGATATTGGTCACTTAATAATATGTTAATAATATAATATATAATTTGAACATAAATTAATTTATGTTGAAATGTGATATAAAACAACATTTTAAACAAGAAAGAGCATTTATTATATAATTAATTACAGTCTAATTACATACTACAGTGTATTATTAAGTGTATTTACGGACCATCCTGTAAAATAATGTTATTGCTTGCCTAACATATTGACTGAGGGAAGGACAATAGCGTGACTAGACAATACATTAACCCTATTGCATTATGTTTCCTGGCATAATTTGAATTTTGTTCTTTTAAAACGATATTACAGTGTACATTATTTATTGAGGCTTATTATGTGTTATTTATTGTGATACATATAATAATGATTTATCTTTCATAGGATTAATAAGACTACTCTTTGTTGTTGGATGCTTTTAGTGTTTTTTTTTTCAGAGCGTAGTTAAAAAACTGAAGATTTTTAAGATTTATTTCATGACATTCTGAAAGCTATGTGAATAATCAAAGATTTGGATAGTTGAAGTTCAAATAATTAGAGTTCGGATAGTTAAAGTTCAGATAGTTGAAGTTCTGATAATTGGAGTTCGGATAGTTGAAATTCGGTTAGTTGGAGTTCGGATAGTTAAAGTTCTACTGTATGAATTGTAGAGGACAACAAATTAATACTTTTATCAGGGTACTCAAGAGGTCATTTATTCTATTTTACCACCCCTAACTGTTAAATGGTTCACTTTTAAATGTCTGTACTGGTAGCGCAATAGATTAAATCCTAAAATTAGTAAAGCAAAGTGTATAAGATTTTATGCAGTATACAGGGTGTCTCTGAACTCTCTCTCATAATCTCTCTTATTTATTGTATTGGGTTCATTTAGAATCAAAATCTTTAAAGTGGTTGAAAGACCTCAGTTATACTTGCAGACGCCCTTTTGTTTGTTTTTTACTTCGAAATTTATATCTCAAAAACAAAATGATATATTATGCTGAAATGTTTTATGGTTCTTTATAACATAAACATCCATTTTGAGAAAAAGTATGCGTTTTCCTCTATCACAATTTAAAAAAATGGTGGCAATTTAAATTAAAAATCCTTATTAACTCATAAGCATATAATTTTATTTAAAGCTATACAAAATAATATTTTGAAGGAAATTCATTTACAAATCAATGATATAACGTTTTTTAAAATCTGATGAAAAATAACTAAAAAAAGATAATGTGTGTGATAGTATGTACAATGCAATATGACAGTAAAATGTGTAACACATATGTAACAGCTGATAATAATAATGTAACTTGTGATATTCTTAAATCAGCTGACTAGTACAACAATAAAGTTTATGTAAGCATCTGATTTTAGACTTTCACAAATTACTTTATTATTATCAGCTGTTACATGTGTGTTACACATTGTACTGTCATATTTCAATGTACGTTTTGTCACATAAATTATCTTTCATTTGTTAATTTTTATCTGATTTTAAAAAGTGCCATATCATTGGATTTGGAATTTAATTTCCTGGAAAATATTATACTATGACATTTTTTAATGTAATTATTGATTTATGTCTATATAGGATTAAAAGTTTCAATGGCCACCATTTTGAAATTTTTGACACAGCAAAACCAATAATTTTTTTAACTGATGTTTATGTTATAAAGAACCATGCAACATTTCAGAATACACTTTTTCATTTTTTATATATATAAATTCAAAAGTAAGAAAAAATAAAATAAAAAATAAAAAAATGGAGTCTGCAAGAAAACCGAGGTGTTTCGAACACTAAATGTGATATTTGTCCTAAATGAATCTGAAATATTAACCAAGAAAGCTTATCAGAGAGTTCAGGGACACCCTGTATTGGTTATTATGCTATAATTTCAACAGTTTGTGAGTAAATTTATACATGAGATTGAAAATAAAACAATATTTACATAGTCACTTTTGTTCTGATGCTCAAATTTCAATGACTATGATAAAATAAACTCTCAAATTATTTCGTCCATACAACACTTTTAAAAATTATTAAATCAGTAAAAGGATGATAATATTTTTATCCAATAAATTAACAGAACCAATAGTAGTTTTTAAGTAAATGAAAGTGAGCATCGAAAAAATCTACCAATCATTCATATTTGTAAAGACTTAATCTGTATCAATGCAAAATAATTGTATAAAGACAAAAAAATAACAAAATATATATTGTATTTTACAACATCTGAAGGCAATATTAATACATTTAGTAAATTTGAAGAATTTACTTTATATATAATAATAATAACAAAGAATTCGTTGCTTTCATCAAAGTACGTCTTTGGTTTTCATTGTCATATATAAATAAAATGACAACACAATATTGTATATTTTTATTCTAAAATTTGTTAAACACATATATCTGCCAAACCTTTTTAAAACTTCTTTTGACTAAGGTTTTTTCTTGCAATTGGCAAGGCATTATATAGTGTTGATCTAAAATCCCTTACTCCCAACTCTCAGCTTTGGCAGGTGCAGTTGGCCACCATGTCATGTACAGCACATATTGAAAAGATATCTTAAAACCAGTTTTCTTCTGAGAGATGTCGTAAATATTCCATTATTGATAAAAAAGTTTTTTTGATTATACATTTTTATGTTTAATAAGTATATCTATAAAGCAGTGTATTTAATCGTGTTAAATAAAACCAATAAACTACACATAACAATATTAAACTCATTTCTTTAAATAAATAATTTATTGAGGTGAATTATGTTTAGTCACAGAGAAGAAATAAACAGAGGCTACATCCAATAGTGTTAAATATGTGTCCTGGTTAGCCACGCGATGGCAGGGCCAGCACCTTGTCAGTCCCACCCATATTACCCCCAAATCCTCAAGGATAAACCTAGTAATTATTACTACAGATGTACTATAGCAGAAGATTTTATCTGCCAATAAGATCCACAAAGAGATCTGCTTATATGGCCCCGTAGTTATATGCCACTATATTACGGTAAATTCTCATATGTACTTTATGACGCTATTATCGGTCATTACCAGAACATTAAGGTTTAATCTTCAAACCCAAGTGGTGACTACACCATAGGTCTTGATCACACCCTTGAATAATCCATGTAATGTTTCCCCTAGGGGCAGTTACTGCTCTTGTTATACCATTATTAAATACACCTTTAGTTATACATTTTACATTACAATATTAACAAATATTTACTCTCTTTGGTCTATGAAACGTTAATAAGTACGATTCTGGAAGTAATTAATACTCTGTGTCATCTGTGGATTGTTAAAAAATATACAAACCTCTATTCTAAATTTTCTCAATCTCCACATACATACAACCTTCGTAACCAACTGAATGTGGTTATCCCAAATCATAGAACTTCCTTCTCCGATAGACATCTTTGACACAAAAATTAAAATCAAAATAAGTTTATTACTCCAATTTACCTACAAAAAGAAATAATTTACAATGCACTACTATTTACAAAAAATACATTCTTGACTTAACAAATAAATTTAATAATGCAGAACAAAATAATTCCCAAATAGATAAACATCTGTGCGTGGGCTTAAGTTGTCATTTTCAAAGGTATTTGAAAAAAATAAAAAACAAACAAAAATGGCATTAAACTGTACAATCACCTCCCAAATAATCTCAAATTGGAACAAAACGAACTACAATTTAAAAACAAATTGAAAAGAATATTAAAAGATAAGCTAATAGATTTAATCCTTATAGTATTAATGATTTTTTTCAATTCTATTTGATAAAGTACTGCAAATATTTTCGTTCATTACCAATTAACAAGACATGTTTATTTTATATATTTTATTACCTTATCGTAATTATGTATTGACAAGTGCTTATGTACAATTATGTATCTGTGACACAATAAATAAAATAAATACATCTTCTAAACTATATTTTTGAACATTTTATAAACAACTTTCTATCTTGATCACATAAAACTGGATATAGAGAAAATGTAATTAAAACCTACATTTAATTATTATATATTATAGGCACTAAGTATCATAATAATTAAGCCCCTCTTGACGTCAGGTCTTATTTTAAAATTATTTTTTAAAATCTATATCAATAACCCGCAAACCTAATAATTGTTTCTGTTCATATGGATTTTATAGCATAAATATGTTATTTGCATTTATTTATCTAGAAAAATCTAAAGTCAATAATTATTTTAATAATGGTTTTATATTTTATTTACATTGTGGCAAAATTGATTTTTTTACATCACAGTGAAAAAATAAACATATGTCACATTCTGAAGACCACAGCGAACGCATAATTCACTGCTATAAATAAATTTCTATTATTGTACATCCTAAAGTTATTTCGAATAATATCAAATAATATCATGACGATAATAAAAAGTTTTTCAATTATCGTAATGAAAGATCGCATTCCGCTTTTGTTGCAGAAAATCACACGAACGAATAAGATACAAGTATGTGATTTTTATGAGTTACTAATACATAATTGTGATTCATCCACGAATAGTACGAGTTAAATAAATTAACCATTGATATTTATCTCATTCATTCATATGGTAATCTGCAAGCTATTATTCAGTCTCTAAAATTAACGTGTTTAGACATACTAGACGAATATGTTGGGTGATTTTACAACGTCAAAGAAAGGCATAGAACTAAAATATAACTACATGAATCTCATTCGTACATCAGTAGTAATAAATACTAGGATTACCCTTGAGGATTTAGGGGGAATAAGGGAGGGACTGGCAAGATCCCTCTCATCACACGTACAACCGAAAAAACCAGACAGACTAACTAAAAAACCATTCAGTGCACTATTGCAGTAGACCTCCGATTTTTTTCTTCTCTGTCGTACATTTAGTAAACTATTGTATTTTCATTAAACATTGTTCACGAAGCAAAAGGGTTTCTCGTTGTCAACGTTTTATCGGACATATCGATTAAATGTTTCGATATATCGATATATTAGTGTCGATAATTATTGGCCATATGGATATTTCGGTCCGATATATCATATCACTAAATACTGACGTTATTTTATCTCTATAAAAATCACCACGACTAAAATAAAAACACGTTTAAATTGCCTCTTATAAGTACAAAACATGCATTGTGTAATAAAGTAACTTTATGTAGGGTTTTTTACGTGCGAGACTGTTTTCTAAAGCTGGGAACACTGTAACAGAAAAATGAAACATAACAAGTGGAAAATTGGTTTCATAACTTTTATACTTACATGGTTTTCCTGTGAAACATTGAAAGTAGGTTTAGTAAATTAGTTTGTTTAATTTTTAATGTTTATATGAAGCCTAATGACATTTTGAATGTGAAAAACAACAATAACAATTTTATAACATTATTTCTTTACAATTAACATATTAAAGATGGAATTAATATTCTTATTTTGAATTTTTTGCATTCAAATTCACGTATCAGAACTTTTTTCATGTTATGTATTTAAATTTAACATTCAGCAGGCTATTCTACATAGTGACAGCAGTACATGAGTGTATGTTTGGTTATAAATAAATAAACTTTTTATTACATAGTAAACGTTTTTAACATGTCATGCAATCGTCAACATAATTTAAGTATAATATATAAAATTTATTAAAATTCTAAATCCAAACAACAAATGGTCATTCACCCCACATTTACATACATATTACTAACATTCATACAGCCACAATCATACTGCCTTCTTGTCCTGCTATTTAATATTCCCAGCGACTTATTATGAACTCATCCACAGAATAGAAAGCTTTAGACACCAAGAGGTGTCTAAGTCGAGTTTTGAATTGAGTTTGGTTATTAATTGGAAATCCATCAGGGAGTTTCTTGATTAATCTGACATCAACCTGATGTGGCATGTGGTCTGAATGTGCCAATCTGTGTTGCACTATCAGACCTAACTCTGTGTCATGACAAAAGAGTTAATACATAGTTATAAGCAGATAAATCATTTATAGTTCTATACATCGGTTACCATATATATCGATATTTTATTTCGATATCATAGTGTGATATATATTCTTTCGATATATTGGTTTGTGATATATCGATAATTCGATACATCGATATGTTGAAAATATTTGCCATCCCTATGTACAACAGGATCTGATTACATAACTGTAGTTCTTCTCTTTCAGCTTCAAACAGGGTGAATTATAATCGATATAATAATAAAACTCTTTTTTTATAAGAATACTTAGTTTATTCTGTTTTAGTCAGTGAAACCTTCAATCCACTTTTCAATAAAAATGAGATTTAGTTAGTTGTATTTAAGTTGTATGCATTTAATTTAAGATGTAAAAACACGTTTTAGAATCTCAAATGTAATATTAGAAAGTGAATAGAAGTTTTTGTTGCGGAAAATCTCACGAATGAATGGGATACAATTTATATGATTAATTTTTTTAATTATTGCAATTTATAGATGAAGTAAAATCAATTAAATATTTATAAAATACCTCGTGTAAATAACATACTTATACTTCAAAAGTGTTATTGTTACCGGCATATTTTTAAAATACAAAATTCTTAATAATAATATAAGAGTTATCAAAAGTACGCTACGTTCATATTAAATGTTACATAAAATATGTGTAGTAAATAAGTGTCAAAGTCGTTAAGATGTATGTAAGAGTGGTTTTCATAGTCATTACAATACGTTTATCATCAGTCAAAGTAATCAGAGCTGGATCACTTTCTGTAGATTGTCATAAATATTAAATTAGTGTCTGTATGAGCTCTCCATCTTTTCATCCACTGACGTACACCCAAACATTACATTTTTGTATATTTTTGCCATTTATTTAATGTTCTGTACTTTAAACTTGCTCAGGGTATTATGGTTGCTTGATTGTTTTGATTTAACAAGTAAAATTTATTAGTGGGATTAAACAAATAGACATACAGTTTTAAATGAGTAATTTTAATTTGACAGTACATGAAAGTCATGAAATAAACAACAGAGACTGAGAGTAAATGCAATAGGATTGTTTCCATAAAAAACAACGACCAATTTTCATCTGCAACACTCTTCAATCAGACATTGCAAGAAATAAATATGGCATTTCGTCACTAATAAGTAGATTTCAATGGTGGATATGGTGATTTCAATTTATTTTAAAATTAATTATCAGTTTAAAACATCTATATTATTTCAAAATTAAAGATGACATAGTCAAAAACCACCACCACCACCTCAACACCACTACACACCATACATACACTTACGGTGGTATTAATCCACCCACCCATACAATTATGGTGGTATTAGTCCACCAGCCCAAACACTTATGGTCGTATTAATCCACCCACCCATACACTTATGGTCGTATTAATCCACCCACACATACTATTATGGTGGTATTAATCCACCCACCCATACTATTATGGTGGTATTAATCCACCCTCCTATACTATTATGGTTGTATTAATCCACCCACCCATACTATTATGGTGGTATTAATCCACCCAACCATACTATTATGGTGGTATTAATCCACCCACCCATACACTTATGATCATATTAATCCACCCACCCATACTATTATGGTGGTATTAATCCACCCACCCATACTATTATGGTGGTATTAATCCACCCACCCATACTATTATGGTGGTATTAATCCACCCACCCATACTATTATGGTGGTATTAATCCACCCACCCATACTATTATGGTGGTATTAATCCATCCACCTATACAATTATGGTCGTATTAACTCACCCACCCATACACTTATGGTCGTATTAATCCATCCACCCATACTATTATGGTGGTATTAATCCACCCACCTATACACTTATGGTCGTATTAATCCACCCACCCATACTATTATGGTGGTATTAATCCATCCACCCATACACTTATGGTCGTATTAATGCATCCACCCATACTATTATGGTGGTATTAATCCACCCACCTATACACTTATGGTCGTATTAATCCACCCACCCATACTATTATGGTCGTATTAATCCACCCACCTATACACTTATGGTCGTATTAATCCAACCACCCATACTATTATGGTGGTATTAATCCATCCACCTATACAATTATGGTCGTATTAACTCACCCACCCATACACTTATGGTCGTATTAATCCATCCACCCAAACACTTATGGTCGTATTAACTCACCCACCCATACACTTATGGTCGTATTAACTCACCCACCCATACACTTATGGTCGTATTAACTCACCCACCCATACACTTATGGTCGTATTAATCCATCCACCCAAACAATTATGGTCGTATTAACTCACCCATCCATACACTTATGGTCGTATTAATCCATCCACCCAAACAATTATGGTCGTATTAACTCACCCACCCATACACTTATGGTCGTATTAATCCATCCACCCATACTATTATGGTGGTGTTAATCCACCCACCTATACACTCATGGTCATATTAATCCACCCACCCATACTATTATGGTGGTATTAATCCACCCACCCATACTATTATGGTGGTATTAATCCACCCACCCATACTATTATGGTGGTATTAATCCACCCACCCATACTATTATGGTGGTATTAATCCACCCACCCATACTATTATGGTGGTATTAATCCATCCACCTATACAATTATGGTCGTATTAACTCACCCACCCATACACTTATGGTCGTATTAATCCATCCACCCATACTATTATGGTGGTATTAATCCACCCACCTATACACTTATGGTCGTATTAATCCACCCACCCATACTATTATGGTGATATTAATCCATCCACCCATACTATTATGGTGGATTAATCCACCCACCTATACACTTATGGACGTATTAATCCACCCACCCATACTATTATGGTTGTATTAATCCACCCACCTATACACTTATGGTCGTATTAATCCACCCACCCATACTATTATGGTGGTATTAATCCATCCACCTATACAATTATGGTCGTATTAACTCACCCACCCATACACCTATGATCGTATTAATCCATCCACCCAAACACTTATGGTCGTATTAACTCACCCACCCATACACTTATGGTCGTATTAACTCACCCACCCATACACTTATGGTCGTATTAACTCACCCACCCATACACTTATGGTCGTATTAATCCATCCACCCAAACAATTATGGTCGTATTAACTCAACCACCCATACACTTATGGTCGTATTAATCCATCCACCCAAACAATTATGGTCGTATTAACTCACCCACCCATACACTTATGGTAGTATTAACTCACCCACCCATACACTTATGGTCGTATTAACTCACCCACCCATACACTTATGGTCGTATTAATCCATCCACCTATACAATTATGGTCGTATTAACTCATCCACCCATACACTTATGGTCGTATTAATCCATCCACCCAAACACTTATGGTCGTATTAACTCATCCACCCATACTATTATGGTGGTATTAATCCACCCACCTATACACTTATGGTCGTATTAATCCACCCACCCATACTATTATGGTCTTATTAACTCACCCACCCATACACTTATGGTCGTATTAACTCACCCACCCATACACTTATGGTCGTATTAATCCATCCACCCAAACAATTATGGTCGTATTAATCCACCCACCTATACACTTATGGTCGTATCAATCCACCCACCCATACTATTATGGTCGTATTAACTCACCCACCCATACACTTATGGTCGTATTAACTCACCCACCCATACTATTATGGTCTTATTAACTCACCCACCCATACACTTATGGTCGTATTAACTCACCCACCCATACACTTATGGTCGTATTAATCCATCCACCCATACACTTATGGTCGTATTAATCCACCCACCCATACTATTATGGTCGTATTAAATCACCCACCCATACACTTATGGTCGTATTAACTCACCCACCCATACACTTATGGTCATATTAATCCATCCACCCATACACTTATGGTCGTATTAATCCATCCACCCAAACAATTATGGTCGTATTAACCACATTTCCTCTCTGAGTATTTACGTTTTAACATTGATATTCTAATGTTTACCAAATATTTCAAAATAAAGTAAATGCATATGAAGTAAAAATGCTCATGTCTATTAATTGGAAATGTAAATGTGCATCTAGCGAATAGTAATATAATAGCTGTAATAAGCACGAGTCTAAATTCAACATAATGTATCGAATGCAGTATAAAGGATATAACATCATACATTATATTGTAGTCAGGGGAGTACTAAATACAAAACATCACTTTACTAAATGACATAATATAATTGTATGTATATGTTTTATAATGGGTTAAGCCAATGTCTGTACAGGGACATTATACAGTTAGTCCTTATACATTTTCGCCATAAATTGTGCATATTAAACTGTAACTAAATATGAAATTTTAATTATTATTGATAAAACTACCTTTCTGTATTTAGAACATTCCCGGCTTTCGTTATTTTATTCAAAATTAATGTGGTAATTAATACACTTAGGCTTTGTTATAGATGTAAAATCATTGTGCCGCGGATAACGTCAACTACCATGAGTGCTATCCAGGGATTGCCCCCAACCAACGTGGGTTACTTATTGCAAATTCTGGAGGCCTTACATGATGGTAGAATGGCGGTTGATTTAACTGCAGTTAGAGCCAGAACCTTTCCAAATGGCACCCAGAAAGATCTAGATTCCCTTCCAGTACTATCTTGCCAGCTCCGGAGCATTCTATACTTACACCAGCACCCTATATAAATGCACTCCTTAGCCGAAGAGACAGTTTGACGAGTGTAAAACCAATCATAATGTAAAGTGGTAGTCTATGGAGTCTCTAAGTCAGTCAGTCAGTGGCAATGTGAATCTTTAGTCTTCGTCCTGAAGTGGAATTAACAGTCAATTGACAGCGTTAACAATGAAAGTTCACGAACAGTGAAAGATATTGTGTGAGATAAGTGATGTTAAATATAGAAAATAATAGTCGTCCAATTTCAAGTGTTAAAATAGTTTCTTCTTGTATTATAATTTTGTAAATGTCTCTTGGTGAGTAATTCGGTTAATTAGTGCGTTTAAATAATAGCAACAGTCAGTAGATGCAAAGCGTGATCATCTTATTATTTTGGTCCCTGTTGATACTAATTAATTGCATATTTTTATTGCATAAAACTACTATCTAAACTTTTCCTTCTGTTGTCAACTGCCATAATCTTTCTTTTTGAATGATAACTAATTAAATAATTTGCTACCTAAAATCTTTATCTTTATATTATTATTTTATTTATTTTTAATTGGTAACCAAATTAAGATATTATCTGAATCGTCAGTACATAGTTGTGATAAGGGTTTATCTCTTATACTTTAAATACTTAAATTTAAGATTCAAGATTCAAGATTAATTTATTGACACAATATGAACTGTTACAGTTTTCTATGCAAGTCATAATACAAAAATAACATCATTAATCAAGAACATAAAATAATACACAAATAAAATCATAAGTAAATTAATTCTAAGACAATTTTTCACTATAGCCTACACAAGCCAATATTGACATTTATTTTATTACAGTAAGAGCTGCTACATTAAAAAAATATTTAAGGTAGTTAAATAAAAATAAATCAGCCAACATTACCCCTTAAGGCTGCATAAGAGCCTCATCGATGGTATAGAAAGCCCTCCCGACCAAATGGCTTCTCAAACATGTTTTCAGCTGAGATAAACTATTCATTGTTTTTATATTTTGAGGGAGAAGATTAAAATATTTAGGGCCAAGATTAAAAACAGAATTTTTAAAAAGATCCAGATTGCACTTTTCAATCTGAGAGGTGTAAGAGGAAAGTTGGGAGTGATTAGTCAATTTTATCAGAACCCTCACTATTTTTGTCGTTCAAATTTATGCCTCAAAGTTTCAAGCCAATAACTAATTTACGTTTTTGAAATTGTAATTAATTAGAATTTACAGTACTTTTGAACATTTCTGGGTCATACATGCGTAGCCCATGTGATGCATGAGGAAGACAAAGGTTGTTGGACATTTTCCATCATTACGTAAAAATTACCAATCATGACGTTTTGATTTGGTAAAACCCAAACCTTTTTCAATTGCTAAAAACTAAATTATATTATATGTTATAAAAATTATAACATATAATATATTATATGTTATATAATTTATATAACATATAATATAAATTATATGTTATAAAACTACGTTCTTAAACTAATAAACTTATCTACATTAATAATTATCTACATTTAAACCTATATCATTGAATGGAGTACAACAAAATGAACTTCTACTAAATATAAAAATGTTAAAAAGGTTAAATTAATATAACCAATTAGGCGCTGTCAAGGTCACGATATCAACGAAAAAATTTTAAAACAAAATTAAATTAATATTCAAATCAGACTGAAATGAGACTAAATTAACTAATCATAAATAAAATAAATATGTGGTACCTGAAAAACACTACATGAAACCTGCTTAATTTTATTTTAAATTAATAGTGTTTTTCAGGTACCATATATTTATTTTATTTATGATTAGTTAATGTAATCTCATTTCAGTCTGATTTGAATATTAATTTAACTGTGTTTTAACATTTTTTCGTTGATATCGTGACCTTGGCAGCACCTAATTGGTTATATTAATTTAACCCTGTTAATATTTTTATATTTAGTAGAAGTTCATTTTGCTGTACCCCATTCTGTGATCTAGGCTAAAATGTTGATAATTATTAATGTAGATCAGTTTTTTAGTTTAAGAACGTAGTTTTATAACATGTTTATGTAGACGTAGTTTAGTTTTTAGCACTTGAAAAAGGTTTGGGTTTTACCAAATCGAAACGTTGTAATTGGTAATTTTCACGTAATGATGGCAAATGTCCAACAACCTTTGTCTTCCTCGTGTAATGCATATTTATTTTTATCCCAAGATTTTAATTTATAAATAAAACAAAATACTTCTTTCAATCGTTAAGTAACAAATTCCCTTGTATTAAGGAAATGCATGGTGTTTATCAGTACATAAAATACATATACAACATGTATATTTTTGAAAGTGAACTTTTTGAAATGTATTGCCATTGAATTTATAACTAAATATATAAAAAAAGGAACATTTTGGAATTACAGATCTCAAGTTGAAGTATGACATTGTAATTATAAATTGGAAATACATACTATTTTCGAAATACTAACCATACAAGGCTAAATTTAAAGCACCTTAAACTCCTACAACACCGTAATAAAATGTACATTAAACTTTTACCCATTGTATTAATTGTTTTTTTAACAAAAAACTTATAGCATAAAAATGTTTCCTTCATTGCTATTTTATCAAAAACAAATAACTTATTGTACACAAAGACAGACAAAAACTTGTACATTTTAAAAGTATTGAAACAGCCATTAATAGTTTTAACTAAGGTTCGACAATGTATGAAGGATTGTAAACTTTCTAGCTTAAAATTGGAAGCAAAACAAAACTTATAAGCTATAATCGGTAGCCTTTGATATGCAAACATATTAGCAGGCGGGTATTCAGAACAAAGTTGGGGAAATGTCATGAGAGTAACTATTTAAACCTTATAACTACCATCTGCCACTTCCCTCGGTCAAGTTCGGCGTATAAAGTGCTTTCGGAAACTAATCAAATACTTTCAGGGAATATTAATGTGATTATTTAATAAGTTCTAAGTAATGTTTTGTACCCTTACGTAAATATTATCAGAACAAATTAAACTAAGTAATATAAACTTTGTTTTATTATGGGATGTTTATGATAATTTATGAACAATTTAATTTTCATCCTACTTTTTTCCAAAAGAACAAAAAGTAAAATCACTGTAGAACACTTCAGGAAATTTTCCTTGCTGTTCTATTCTAAATACATGTAAAATAATATTTGTTAAATTTAATTGATATTTCATTATTACTCTCCATTTATCAAAATTTGTTTATTTTTTCATGGTATTTAATTTTTTATGTAGATTTTGTTTATAAATATTAATATAATTAATTTATGACTATTTCTTTAACAATTTTCTTAAACCGTTCAATTTCCTAAAAATTTAAGTTTCATATTTGAAAAACTTCCTGTTTGATTAATTTTTATTATTTTTCAATAATTTAGTTATGTATTAGTAAATTATAACTTTATTTAACTTTGATGAAAAAAAAACGGAGGAATAAATTAAAATTATTTTCATTATTTGAAGAACAATAATTAAATTAAATCATAAACCAAAAACGAAATAAATTAATTGCTGAACACTTTCTAAAAAAAACATACAATATTAGAAGAGCATGGTAAAAAAAAAATAACATTTAAAACCGTCACTAAAAACAACATGGGTTTTTACAATTAAAATACATCAAGTTAAGAAGACATTAAAAATATCCCCTCAAATTCTTATATGTTAAATAATAATCTGTGCTAAGGCTAAGCTTCGAATAAAAACGCCTTTATAAAAACGCTGGCGTTATATCCAGCAATGTTCTGTCTGCGAAAAGGACAACCCAATTAACTTTGTCGTGAAAGGGGCTAATTAACCATCATATCACATAATTAACTTTTTTCTTACGAAATTTCTTCTGACTATTTTCATTACTATAAATATAGCAAATGTTGCCCTGCACATATAATAAATCTGTTAAGGCTTTTCAGATTTAAGGCAGCTAAAATCTTATTATCATATTATAAATTAGGAAGTATCTGAATTTGTCCTGACGGACTAAAATAATCGATTAAGTGGCTTGTTTTTAAAAGAGATCAGAAACAAGCTATCGTTTGATTATGTGAGTGAGGAACATTTTAGGCTTATTAACTTAGATTAGTTGAAAACTCCAATGTATTACGCTAAGTGTTGTGTTATAAATTATAAATCAAACTATCCCTTGAACTGATTATGTGTTATATGTTGCACAGATAAATGAATTCCCTATATATATATATATATATATATATATATATATATATATATATATAAGTTATATACACCCCCCCTAGTTAACTATATAAGTTATATATAGTTATATATAGTTATATATAGTTATATATAAGTTATATATATAAGTTATATATATATATATATATATATATATATATCCCTTAACATGTGAAAAGTGTATTGTTATCATTAATTTAAACGTACCATAGTTATAAGTAATCTTTGATGCTATTCTATCAGTATATTATTAATTTGATCTTATTTCTTTATTTTTGACCATATTGAACATGTAAATATTATGGAAGTTTTGACAAGGCTCAGTGGCAATAATATTTGTAAAATATCCTAACAGTTCATCTGATGATGTATAAACAATCAGTTACTAATATAATTTAAACGAAACTATTACTAAGAGAAGTTTTAGGTAAGTTATTTAGGATTTTTTTCAGGTAAAGATAATGCAACTCTTGTTACTGAAAGTGATTTGCCCTTTACTAATGTATCAAAAGGGCTGTGCGTGTATGGGTGGGTGGGAGGGCCAGCATGACTGTGCGTGTATGGGTGGTGGGAGGCCCAGCATGTAACTAGGAGGAAAGTTCTTGGTGCCTTTTCCCCACTCTCAACATAGGCTAATACTAGTTTCATTAGGGATCCGAATTCCCATAATTCAATCTTTTCCAAGGCCTAGATATAGTTTTAATAAAGAACACTGGGAGGCCTTAACCATCAGGCTTGATGATAGAATTAGGTACATTCCTCCTACAATAATACATTCAGATCGTTTCATAAGCATCGCTGTCTATCGCTAAAGCTTGCATACCGAGAGGATACACATTATGGTATATAGTCCTTATATGCCAGAATGGAGAAAGGTATCTATACATCAAATGATATTTACAAAGAGTTTAATGTCACGGAAAAAGGTCAGCGCAGCTAATTTGCTGCTGCATTCTGTAGACAGTGCCAAAAGAAAAAAAATGGGATTCAACTGTTGAAACTTTAGGCATACCTATAGTCCGAATAAAATAGCTCTGGTAGTAGTAGAATGCTCACGCGATGCTGGTATGGAATGACAAAACTCTCAGTTTTAATTTGCTGTCAAACTTAAAATAAATAAGCAATAATTTTCAAACTAATGAAGTGTATAGAGGCAAAGAATGTCTAGTTTACACAGTTTGAAAGGCTCAATTATTCAAGACACCTTGGTCTGACATTGTGTCTGTTGGGACCAAATAGTGCCGGGTGAAAGGCACCTAGCCATGCGAATACGAAATCGTATTTAGCTAGAGGGCTATTTCGCTATAAACACAGAAGTATCTTTAGATTTTCATGTGTATTGACTGTGAATTTGTATAAATCAAATTATACACAAAACACGCATCGACAAATATTTATTTAATACTACATACAAGCATATTTTTAGACTAAACAAATTGAAACATACACACAGAACATTTAATAAATGTAATCTTTTTATATTACAGCATCCAAACTGTAAATTGGCTACACATAAATAAGTTTGATTACGTAAGCAAAGCCCATTACGTAAATACAGGAGAGCCTAACTTTTATATACATTCATAGATAAATGTGAAAGTGTACATTGCGTTTCCAAATGAACGTTTTATGCAACAGGACAATCTTAGTTGTTTTCAAACAAACTTAATCTAAACCAGTTAAAACGGCGATGTTTTCCTGCCGGCCTTTGTAAATTGGATTAATCAAATACTAAAAAAGTTGTTTATCTCCATTTTATATCTCAACTGTTTTAATTTTGTTATATTACAAACATGTTACATTAAATATTTAAAACTGTGTTTTAAAAGTATCATAAACATTGTTATTTTAAAAGTGAGTAACGAAATCTATTATAATTTATTATACAATTAATATGGATATATAAAATTTAAGAATATGCCTTACCAATTTTACACCTGAAAGTAACCTTTTAGCTAAAGATACTTTGTTTATAAATTACTTATAAATCACTAAGCCATTTATTTATTCGTCGCATTTTTATCGTCGTATATGAAAGTTAGAAAATAGTTTGCTAAGTTTCTTGTTTTTGTAAGTTATAAAAGTTTGTTTTGTATGTTTATGAATTATTAAAAAAGGTCAAAGTAAACATACTTCATCACCCCTATATGTCATTTGTTTTAATTAATGTTAATTTATTACAAATCTACCTTGATATTAAAAGTTAACGTAATAGCGTTAAAATTATTCGTGCCAATTATTGCCAGTTGCCGTTGGTGGAGAATCCTGACGTTATAGCAACATAACGGCACCAAGTAACATCGACCGTGGTTGTTCTTTGGATGGGTAACTAGTCTGGAGTATCGACTTTGCACGCAGCTCGCCTGCTCGGTGACTAATGGAGGTTCAGAAGTCACCCTTAAGTCGTTGGTCTCCAGTTTAAGTGTTATGGATAACTTCACTTGGTGAAATAAGATATCCATAGTTGAAAACAATTTAACAATAAGAAACATCTAATCATGGTAATAGATAAAATAATAATAATAAATAAAAACTAAGATTTATAATATAATATTAATAATTTATCAACATAATATGACAACATATATTTGAAGTTTATCTCAAGTACAGTATACCGTAACATGTACGGTATAGTGTATTTGAGATATACTTATTTATAATATATAAATTATAATTACATAATGGGGCTACCACACCTGAAACTACGTTTACTTAGAGTTAGTTGAAGTATAAGTTATGTATAAGGCCGTCGAAACTATGAATAAGAATAGAAAACAACGTGTATCTTAGATTTTCAATTTACCAATGTAACTTGTAATAAAGAGAATATAATAATAAAAAAGGCACTCAAGTGGAAACATCAATATTGGAAATCAAAAGGAGTGAACTGAAAGCTCGTGTCTCTGAAGGAGTGAACTGAAAGGTCTTGTCTCTGAAGTTGAGGGATTCTTTTATTCACCGGTATCAATTTGTATGAACTCAGTGCCAGATCAATGTACAAAGAAACACTCGAAGTTTGCATTTGATCAATGAACCGTAATATCAGAAGTACTAATAGACTCCAATTTTTCGTAAAAATTAAATATAAATATTACATTTCCGTTACAAGCCAATAATTTCATAATCGTATAAACTGCATCTTAAGTTATTCTTTAAGTGTGAAATGTTAACTTAGACAAATACATTCATAATAGTTTGCTTCCAAAAGCATCCCTCTCTTACTTGCAACATTTAAAGTTTGTTAAATAAAATCCAGCTTTGTGGTGTTGGAAACTGAAGCTTAGGACCTTTCCTGTTAATTCACTACCCCTACTTTGGTTATATTATGGTAGGTTTGTTTACATTAGGTTATGTTTGGTTATGTTAGGTTTGGTTTGGTTATGTTAGGTTAATCTAAGTTATGATTATGGTAGTGAACTAACGGCACATATCCGAAACTTATTTTTGTAGTTAAACCTATTTCACACTCAAATATATGAAGCTGTATGGAAATAATCATCTGGAAATAAAAGAAAAATTTTATTTTACAAAAATTAAAATAGTTAAAAAATTTAAAATGTGGGGATTAGCTCATGGATTCATGCTTTTCATACCACTTAACTTAAAATAATATTGTATAAATGTGTTAACAAAATAAATGTGATAATAATAAATGCATGTTGTGATTTATCACGACTTTTAAGATTAATATGGTTCGATAACTTCTATTTTATAACTATAAATTATTTTTATAAAATGTATTTTTCGTATTATCAGGGTCAATAATATGAAAAATACTGCCGAGCCGGTGGCCAAGCAGTCTAAGGCGTCAGGACTTTGAGCTTGGGTTAAAGTTAGCGCAGGTTCTCCTTCGCACACTGAATAAGTTCTCCCCACAGATCATTAGTCCACGGGGAATATGCAAAGTGAGATTGTTAACAAAATAATTACTTTCTAGCAACACACTTTATTATTCACTTTTATTCAGGGAAAATTATTATATTTAGATAATTTTATTGTTTATGCTTTGAAACGTCAAAGTATGACAATTAATAATCTGATGTATTCGAATAACAAGACACCATATACTAATTTCTGACGTTAAACTAAGTGCGAATAAACCTTATTTTGAGTTCAAGATAAATGATAACATTAGTTATCAAAATACCAACAAAACAATCGACTCTTGATTCCAAACACGCACTTTTGACGTTTACCTTTGACGGTTCTATTCAATTAATTGTATCCCAACTGAACACAGAGGGTCTATATCCTTTATTCCCACAAGGTTTATGCCCTTTTGAAACGTGAGTCAATTACTTATTGTCAAAAGGTTCTGTGAGGTTTTAGAGGCAATAACTTGATTTTCAATATAAATACAATATTTGTTTTAAAAAAACTGTATATTATTTTTATGTAAGCCTGTTGCTCAAACTTTAAGAAACATTATTAATCATGCGTATATAAAGAAAAAAACATTTAATTGTGATCTTAAACAACTTTCATGTAAATGCATTACAAATTCTATACTTTTGAAGATAAACAGAGACTTATAAAAAGCCAATAAGTTAAATAAAAATGTATAGTCAAATATTATACTTTACCTTAGAAATTAGTTAGGTTACACGGCTAAAATACTTTGCCGTTTATTTCACATAAAATTGCAAAGAAATTCAAAGTTCTTATTCTCTCTGCATTGTCATTTGGCAGCCAAAGAGCCATTAAAAATGCATTGGCTTTCCTCGGAACCTGCCAGTTTTATAAGAAAAAACACCGTGTATCAGATAAAATGTCGCATTTGTAAGAAATGCAATTTTATAAAAAAAATATTTATAATAAATACCATCAAAAGTTTTATAAGGAAAGATGTCGTGTAGCACATAAAATGTCGTATTTGTAGGAAATGCAATTTTAGAAAACAAACATTTACAATAAATCCATCAAAAGTGTTACAAGGAAAGACACCATGCACCAGATAAAATGTCGTACTTGTAGGAAATGCAAGTTTAGAAAACAAACATTTATAATAAATACCATCAAAAGTTTTATAAGGAAAAACACCATGCAACAGATAAAATGTCGTACTTGTAGGAAATGCAAGTTTAGAAAACAAACATTTATAATAAATACCATCAAAAGTTTTATAAGGAAAGACACCATGCAACAGATAAAATGTCGTACTTGTAGGAAATGCAAGTTTAGAAAACAAACATTTATAATAAAAACTATCAAAAGTTTTATAAGGAAAGACACCATGCACCAGATAAAATGTCGTATTTGTAGGAAATGCAAGTTTAGAAAACAAACATTTATAATAAATACCATCAAAAGTTTTATAAGGAAAGACACCATGCACCAGATAAAATGTCGTACTTGTAGGAAATGCAAGTTTAGAAAACAAACATTTATAATAAATACCATCAAAAGTTTTATAAGGAAAGACACCGAGTGGCAGATAAAATGTCGTATTTGTAGGAAATGCAAGTTTAGAAAACAAACATTTATAATAAATACCATCAAAAGTTTTATAAGGAAAGACACCGAGTAGCAGATAAAATGTCGTATTTGTAGGAAATACAAGTTTAGAAAACAAACATTTATAATAAATACCATAAATAGTTCAGTTATTAGCCTATTTACTTTTTAAAACCATAATCTGTACATAATTTATTCCATGGAAAATAAGTTTTCATTTTTGGTGTTTTAAATTTATAATCTGTCAAATCATGAAAGGATTTGATATTGGACCTGTAAAACCATTCAAAAAGATCTTAGAACATAATATATTGAAATATTTGCAGCATAATGAAATTTTTTCTAATTGTAGATATTAATATATTAATTTCACATACACATGTATATGCATTCTTTATTAATACATCCAAAAACTGGTAAAATATATAAGTTAACAAGATTTTTGTACTACAAAAGAAATATATTGTAAACTCATACTTACTCTATGTTTAAAATACTATTTTATGTTCTTACAATCTGTCGCAACTTAAGACATTAATGTTTACATACATATTGTTTACATTAACTTCATGTACTGTATATAAAATATATATACTCATCACTGTACATTTTTACTATGGTAACATTAATTTATCCGATTATTTCTTTATTGGAGTGTATATTTCAAAAGAAATCATTTTAAATTCTCTATAATTCCACTAAAAAGTTTAATTTTCTTTAGGCCTTTCGTCTAAAATTTAGGTGTGTAGCCTCTAAACAACACGCAGACAAAAGTCTTGTTTCGTTACTTTTTTGTAATTACTCATGTTCAGAATGTCCTTGCCCTGAACAATTTTTTTCCAATCAGAATTTGTAAACTTCTTGTAGTGTTTGTCATATAGTTTAATGTCATCTTCTTTTTTACTTGTAGATGTTGATTAGACTATAGAGAGCTATTAGTTGTCTACTGTGTGATAAGTATTTTGTATTGACCCACCACCCTCCCATACACGTACAGTAGTATTGATCAACCCACCCTTCCATACACGTACAGTAGTATTGACCCACCCGCTCTCCGATACACGTACGGTGGCATTGATTCACCCACCCTCCCATACACGTACAGTAGTATTGATCCACCCACTCTCCCATACACGTACGGTGGTATTGACCCACCCGCTCTCCCATACACGTACGGTGATATTGATTCACCCATCCTCCCATTCACTTACGGTGGTATTGACCCACCCGCCCTTCCATACACGTACAAGTTTAATGTCTGAGGATGGCTACATGATAGGCGAAAGACATAACGAAAATAAAACATTATATTGGAATTATTGAGAATTTAAAATTAATTCTTTTGAAATTCAATTAATTGTTTATGAATGTTCTTCATGCTATACGTGGACCGGTATAGCAGTGTAATAAATAACAGAGATATGAATTATTTAATCCTTTTAGTGCTATGGCCTCTATCCTACTGCTATACGAAAGGTGCTAGGCATTAACTGTCCGCCCATAATGTACTGTTGTTATGGGCTACCGGTCCACGCATGCATGTACGACGGTACTGACCCAACCGTACACTCAAATACGTACATTGGTGATGGCCCGCCCACCCTCCCAAATACGTACAGTGGTGATGGCACGCCCGCCCTCCCAAATACGTACAGTGGTGATGGCCCACCCGCCCACCCAAATACGTACAGTGGTGATGGCCCACCCGTCCACCCAAATACGTACAGTGGTGATGGCCCACCCGCCCTCCCAAATACGTACAGTGGTGATGGCACGCCCGCCCTCCCAAATACGTACAGTGGTGATGGCCCACCCGTCCACCCAAATACGTACAGTGGTGATGGCCCACCCGCCCTCCCAAATACGTACAGTGGTGATGGCCCGCCCACCCTCCCAAATACGTACAGTGGTGATGGTCCACCCGCCCACCCAAATACGTACAGTGGTGATGGCCCACCCACCCATCCAAATACGTACAGTGGTGATGGTCCACCCGCCCACCCAAATACGTACAGTGGTGATGGTCCACCCGCCCTCCCAAATACGTACAGTGGTGATGGTTTTGTTAAAGTTAAATAGGAACGGCGTGCATAAGAAATAGATTTTTGAAATTGGATTTTTGGTTATTTTTATTTACCGTCTGTAAAAACCTATGTACTTATTGTTCTATCCACTTACATAGTTGTTAAGTAAGAAAAATGGACTCGTTGGTTCCTTAATCAATATCTATAACCCATTACGTGGCAAAATGACATCACGAAGGTACAAAATATAACGGGGAAATTATAGGATTCTTAGGGGAATTACGTTCAACTTTAAAGAGTATTTAAATATTCAGAGTATTAAATAATTTTTAAAATTTATATATTTTTGATGTTCTATTTACAACTGCATTCCATATACACTAGACGACATCCCATGCTTCGCTACTGGGTGGGTCTTTACAGTCACCTCGCCCTTACTTCCCTGGTTCTCCAAACCAAGTTAACAACGTTTTGGAGTCTATAAATTCCCATTAGTCGGACTTATTTGAAATGACTATAAATATTTCATAACCTAAAACAAAATTAGCTGAGCTATTGTGTCATGTTTATGTTTTTTGTATCAGATGTTTCAAATAAATTATTAAATGAATGCCAATGTTACTCTTATGAAAAAAAGGAAATTTTGAGGGGTTTTTCCGACTCCTTAGAAATACAATTTCAAGAAATCCTTTCTTAGTGGGTCTATAATAAAAAACTAACTTCTTTTCAAATTCATCCAAATCTGTTGAGTGGTTCTGGAAATTTCATGATGAGTGAGTAAATACTTTTTTTTCAAAATAACTTTGAAAACCTCAGTTATTTTAATCAATTCTCAATAATTGATAACAATTAAAAATAAATAAGTAAATTAATTTATTTCGTTGTAAATCATTTTGAATATTAATTTATGCATTAAATTTTATGATTGCTAATAAATTGAGTGTGGATTTGTTCAGTTAATTCACTACCATAACCATAACTTAAGTTACTCTAACATAACCAAACCAAACCTAACATAACATAACTAATCCTAACCTAACCAAACCTAACATAACCATATCAAGCCTAACATAGCATAACCAAACCTAAAATGACATATAAACAAACCCAACATAACCTAACCAAAGTAGTGGTAGTGAATGAACGGAAATGTACTTGATTGTTATTTCCATAATACCTGAAACTATTTGACCAATCAGGTTCTGCTGTATCCAATTGGATGTGCACCTGTCATCCACTATGTCACTCTGATTGTCCCTTTGATGTCATACTACACGCTCCGGGACAGTCAAAGGATCTACCAATCCTGAAATAATCTTTTACTTTCAAGTTACATTATATGTAGCAAATAAGATATTTAAATATTTGTCTTTTCATGAGCTATTTTAAGTGTGACTTCACAATTCTTTCTCCTCTGGTTGGTTTTCATGTCATTTCTCTTTAGAGTATTAAGAAGGCCACCATTTTGAAAATTATAGTGATATTTATTTTTTATTTCAGCAAACAGTTAGGTTTTGATGAGACTCACAGCTATGTACAATTACAACGCTGTAGCTACACCCATATTTGAGTCAATTGATTTTTAACATTAAAAAAAAAAAAAAAAAAAAAAAAAAAACAGAGAGACAGACGCTAAACGAAGAGAGATAGATCATAGTGTTAGAGGAACTTTTACGTTAATTTTTACTTGCTATACCATAATCCCAAAATATTGCCCCATATTTTTTGAACACCCTGTATATTTCTTTCATATTCATTCTTTAGTAGACTAACTTTTTAGAGTTTCAAATTGACCTCACTGACTGATTATTTAAGAAATAATTTAAATATTAGTAAAATTGTACATTTTATTAAGTTACCAATGGAATGATAAAAATCTATTTCCACAAAAAATAAACATTCAAGCAAAACAATAACGTTATTGCAAATATTTATAAGAACTACGTAATTTGTTCAAAAGGTTTAAGTCAAAATGTCAGCATACAAAACATATTTGTTTGGTAGTGATATTATACAGTAAGTGATGTCAAATGAACGTCAGTAACTCGAGTAACGTGTTCACAGTCAGTGACCTGACAGCTGTGCCGAACACGGAATGTTATCCATGTGTAACTGTTATCAAGATTAAATTGTTCAGTCTCAGCGACCTGACAGCTGTGATGTACTCGGACATCATCCATATGTAACTGTTATCAAGTCACAGTCACACATTAACTTTTTCACAGTCAGCAACCTGACAGATGTGGCATACACGGAACGTCGTCCATGTGTAACTGTTATCAAGATTAACTTGTTCACAGACATTAACCTGACCGCTGTGATGTACACGAAACATCATCCATATGTAACTGTTATGAAGATTAACTTGCTCAGTCAGTGAACAGACAGCTGTGACGTACACGGTACGTTATCCATTTGTAAATGTTATCAAGATTAACTTTTTCAGTCAGTGACCTGACAGCTGTGACGTACACGGAACGTCATCCTTGTGTAACTGTATCAAGAGTAACATGTTCAGTCAGCGAACTGACATCTGTCACATACACGGAACGTCATCCATGTGTAACTGTTATCAAGAGGAACATGTTCAGTCAGTGAACTGACACGGAACGTCATCCATGTGTAACTGTTATCAAGAGTAACATGTTCAGTCAGCCACCTGACAGCAGTGTCGTACACGGAACGTCATCCATGTGTAACCGTTATCAAGAGTAACATGTTCAGTCAGCCACCTGACAGCAGTGTCGTACACGGAACGTCATCCATGTGTAACCGTTAGCAAGAGAAACATGTTTTACTATTGGCAGCATCACAATGCCAACTTTATTATGTTGAGAGTACCACAGTACTCTCAACATAATAAAGGATTTTTTTTTTTTTCAATTTATCATTCTTGACAGGGTCAGTCTGTCCTGTGGAGTGATAAAGTGAGATTATGCGTTAGTTTCCTTATTTTTAGACTAAAGCAGTATTTCATTATGGATAAGTTATAAACCGGACAAAATAATAATGGTAATTTTATTTATTTAAAGAATATACAGAAGAACATTCAATAGTTGTAAAAACAATAAAATAATATTCATATATAGATTGGATAGAAAAATATTCAAATTCAAATTCTTTATTGTGTAGCATGACAATGTTATAATTGTATTACACTCGTCATTAAATAAGTCTACATTAAATTTAAAGATTGTACAAGAAACTTAATAAATGTACGGTAACAAAAAATATAAACTTCTCCCAGAGCTATGTAAAACAAACAAAATCTGTATAGACTATTTCACTTTTATGCTACGTATCCGATAAATACTCACCAACAGAGTAAAACGCTTTTATTAAAAGGTGATTACGGAGTAGTTGTTTGAATCTGATCGGGTTATTTTCTAGTTTAATATTTTGTGGCAATTTGTTAAATACTTTTGAGGGAGTGAGGCAGTACGCTGGAGTCGGTGGGGAACTTGCCTATGTTGGTCACGGGATCTTGTGTTATAATTGTGGACGTCTGAACCAACTTTGATGAAATCATATTTGAATCTGTAGTACAAAATCATTTCATAGATGTATAATGAGGGAAGGGTCAATATTCTTAATGATTTAAAAAATGTTTTACACGGTGCTCTTCTACGTACACCAGCTATGGTTCGTACAGCTCTTTTCCTTATATTTAAAGAACCTAACAAAATATAAATTAGGTATTTGATCTGATACATTAAATTCATATAAAATAATATTCTGAAAATAATACTAACGCGCAGGGGAAAATATATATCCCGGGCCACATGCAGGATTTAACGGTATGTGTTTACTATTAACGAAATCATAACCATTGGATAGGAGTATAAATGAGAGAAAAGTCTTCAAAGTTTCTTTTAAAAAACCACACAATAAATTCCAGTCTTTTGAAGCTAACTTATGTCTAAATGTTATTGGGATAGTATTTTTATCATTTCATCTAATCACCGTTTGTTTGTTGTTGGAAAGGGGGTTTTCTTTAGCTGGACGTAATTTTAAGCTCTAAATTTACGTCACTAACACACACACGCACACACACACGCGCGCGCGCACGCACCCGCTAATGGTAATGACCCACCCGCCCATCCATACAAGTACATTGGCACTGACCCACCCACCCATACACGTACAGTGGTAATGACCTACCCGCCCACCCATACACGTACATTGGCACTGACCCACCCACCCATACACGTACATTGGCACTGTATACCTCAAAAATGTAGACGTGATTCTGGAGGGAAGTCGACGTTATAAAAGGTTATTTACAATATCCAAATCAATTAATTACAATTGAGATATTTTAGCTATATAAGTACTATATATATTATTTTGTTATGAATTACTTATTTAATAATAATCTAATAACTGATTATGATTCAGGGAACATAAGTAAATACGTTCAATTAATAGTCAAGAATGTTATTTATTAATTGTAAGCCTGCTCTGTTTTTATATTGCCTGTGCTGCTTCCTATTCAACATTCTGTAAGAACATTAAATTGATCGAATTTCATATATTTCTGTAATCTAAAAAAATAAATATATTTCTCATTTAAATCAAGGCTAAATTATTTGACTGTAAAATTATTTACTCTTTCAAATTGTTTGGAATAATAATACAACTCGAAAATTGGCACTGTTAGACTGTTTGTTTCAATAACATAACTGGTCTCACTTGATGCTCCATTTCAACTTCTGTCAACTGCGTCTGCGAGAAAAGTTCATACCATCTGCTGCTTTTATTGCCCGGAGATTGAAAATTTGCTTGCTCTTTCGGACGATTTGGACAGCATTCTGTTGTTAGTGGACGATCATTTTTGTGTGTGAATAACAGTAAGCTGTACGTTGTGGTTCATTTTGATCTGAGTTAACTTTGATATGAAATCGAAAAAAACAACAAATTAGGTTAAGGGTAAATTAATGTTAATAAATCCTTAAGAAGAGTGTTTTGCATCATAGTTTAGGAAAATTGAACACTGAAATAGTTTTAATAAAAGCTTCACCAACCGACCTCAACGTTCTGCTTAGTTACGTATGTCGAGAATCTGGACATATGCGTTTTTAATTAACATGGTGCTAAGGACTCGTCATACGCACTGCACTTAGAAGCGGTGCGCAGAATTTGTGCTACATAACATTTCCCAGTCACTTAAAACTGGGAATTACCAATGAATACGCATCTATAAGAAGCGAAAAGAGATAGGAAAATATTCAAACTTCCCGTGGTAGACAAAACGAGCTTAGAGTGGCTGGTTGTTCACCGTTTCCTGTCTCTCTCATTCTAATGGCAATTTATTATCTTCTCTCTCACGCCAGGATGCCGTGCAACAAGCTTGACCTAGCGGCGGCCAAGCCAAGATGGAAGATTAGAAAAAAGTAGTCTGACTTTTTAACAATGGCTTTTCGCTTCTTATAGATGAGTATTCATTGGCATTACTTATTGATGAGTATTCATTGGCATTACTTATAGATGAGTATTCATTGGCATTACTTATTGATGAGTATTCATTGGCATTACTTATTGATGAGTATTCATTGGCATTACTTATAGATTAGTATTCATTGGCATTACTTATTGATGAGTATTCATTGGCATTACTTATTGATGAGTATTCATTGGCATTACTTATAGATTAGTATTCATTGGCATTACTTATTGATGAGTATTCATTGGCATTACTTATAGATGAGTATTCATTGGCATTACTTATAGATTAGTATTCATTGGTATTACTTATTGATGAGTATTCATTGGCATTACTTATTGATGAGTATTCATTGGCATTACTTATAGATGAGTATTCATTGGCATTACTTATAGATGAGTATTCATTGGCATTACTTATAGATTAGTATTCATTAGTATTACTTATTGATGAGTATTCATTGGCATTACTTATAGATGAGTATTCATTGGCATTACTTATAGATGAGTATTCATTGGCATTACTTATAGATTAGTATTCATTGGTATTACTTATTGATGAGTATTCATTGGCATTACTTATTTATGAGTATTCATTGGCATTACTTATAGATGAGTATTAATTGGTATTACTTATTGATGAGTATTCATTGGCATTACTTATAGATGAGTATTCATTGGCATTACTTATAGATGAGTATTCATTGGCATTACTTATTGATGAGTATTCATTGGCATTACTTATAGATGAGTATTCATTGGCATTACTTATAGATGAGTATTCATTGGCATTACTTATAGATTAGTATTCATTGGTATTACTTATTGATGAGTATTCATTGGCATTACTTATAGATGAGTATTCATTGGTATTACTTATTGATGAGTATTCATTGGCATTACTTATAGATGAGTATTCATTGGTATTACTTATTGATGAGTATTCATTGGCATTACTTATTGATGAGTATTCAATGGCATTACTTATTGATGAGTATTCATTGGCATTAATTATAGATGAATATTCATTTGCCATTACTTTTGGCTGATGCGGATGACGATTAAGTTTTCAATTGACACTCATTTCCGGCTGCATTGTAATTCATATATGACATGTCTTCCAGACATTGTTGTGTACAAAAAAATGTAAAGAGTCTCAGAGGAATAGGAATAGTCAGGAATGAAGTTGGAATCGGAATTAAGAAGGGAATATACTGACAAATCTATTGTTATTATTTGAAGAATTGTATCATAAATAAGATAAATTTATACATTTTGCATTATAAATTAAAGTGCGTAACAGAAACATTGAAGTATTATTTTTGTCTCAAAATTAATATTCTAATTTAACGTGTTTTTCTTTTCCTTCACTACCATTTCACAATGTGTCTGCAGGAATGCGCAAGAATTTTATACAACAAGTGAAGTATGGAATGTTAGCCATTGCCCTCCACAGTTGAAAGCTTTAACCACTAAGCTACCATACCAACATTTTAAGCTCTAATATATTATAATTTTTACTAATGTATTAGTTTTTAAAATTATTTATACTTAAATTTATTATTACCAAATTTACCCTCAACAAATATTGTAAGCTTTTTATATTTAAAAATATAAAATATTATATGAAGTATTATTTTTCTAGCTGGAAATATTTTAAATATTTACACAGATTAAATTACGAAAACAAATTTTTAATTTTATTTAAAAAAAATCACTTAACTTTATATGTTCCTAGTTTCTGATTTATTAACTCATTTTAGAACCTAAGGATAAAGGAGCTTGTTGATTTCCTACATCATTGTATTTTTTTTATGATATTTTCGCACAAGATCTTTTCATTTAACCAGGTAAATTAACAAATATGATTTTGGTCTACAACGATACATTATTTGTTAAATGATTCATACCGCAGAACATTTTTCAGTTGTAATATTAAGAGTGATATCACTGATAAATATTTTATGTGTATATTGTTTTGTTAAAACACAATTAATTACAATAAAAAATAAACTATAGAAACTAGTTATCTAACGAGATTATCCCACCATAAAAACAAATCTTTGGTTTACTTTATAGGAATTGGTTTGTCAAAAAATGCACGAGTGTATCAATATATGATTTGTTATTAATTAGGAAATGATCGTTTATTGCTATAAAAAATCAATTGGTTTTAAAATTGCAAATTTGACTGTTTGATTAATTTTTCGTATAGAAATTAATTTTCAGAAAATAATGGTCAAAAATTAAACTATTAACTTTAAGTTACTGAGGGAGATCAAGCAATTAGCCACAAATAAAATGTTTGATCTAACATTCTAAAAAGAAATTTCCTTTGAAACATCACCTAAAATAAATTTAACATTTTCATCGTCAATGATTAGTGGATGGTTTAGATGTTGAGAAATAAATATGGCCTTTGTAGAGGTGAAGCGAGTGTCCATTAAAATATAAAATACCTATGTTATTAATATAAAACATTAATAATCCCTCCACCAATAAAGTTCTTTAGTATTGATAGTTTTATAATAAATGCAGAAAAAATACGCTAAAGTATTTTAATTTGTGGTACAAACAATTACGAGTATTCAGATAACATTTCTTAAGCTCCAATTCTTCCATAAAATCAGTATCAAAAGTGAACATTCAATTGGTAAGAGATACTAAACTAAAAAAATAGTTCCAAAGAATTGGATCAAACTTTCTCCAACATCAAACTTTCAAAATTACCAATTTGATTCACAAATATATTTTTTTATCATAACTCAAAAACTATTTAAGTTAGAGACGTGAACAATTATTTTAAATTAAAATTCACATATTTCCTGAAAATTTAATCAAAATCTTTAGAGCCGTTTTTGAGAACATTCCGTTTTTTTAAGTTTTTTCGATAAAAATAACTAAAATTTCAAAAAAGTTAAAAATTGGTCCGGAGTTATTGGCTAAATACACATACATACCAAATTTCATAACAACTGATCCCTCCGTTTGGTCTCCAGTGACTGCACATACGCAGACAGACACACATACGGACATACACCAACATTGTTTTTCGTAAAACCCGCTTTTTCGGGTTCAGAGAACCCTAAAATACATTTTTAAACCAACTTGTAAAAATATGTTTTTTTAACGATCACAATACTTTTTCTATACTAACGCATATAGCAGAAAGTAAAAACACTGCTCATCACTATTTATAGCAACAAATTTATGAATTAATAATATAAACGAATCAATCAAATCAACTCTAAAAGTTGAATTGGTTATATTAATTTAACCCTTATAACATTTATATTTAGTAGGAGTTCATTTTGTTGTACCCTATTCTAGGATCTAGGTTAAAATGTAGATAATTATTAAAGTAGATAAGTTTATTAGTTTAAGAACGTAGTTTTATAACATGTTTGTGTAGATGTAATTTAGTTTTTAGCACTTGAAAAAGGTTTGGGTTTTACCAAATCGAAACGTCGTGATTTGTATTTTTCACGTAATGATGGCAAATGTCCAACTACCTTTGTCTCCCTCACCATTTTATTAATGACTCATAAATAATAACTTTAAAACACAGTTCGGTAATTCGCACTGGGATTTTCAGCTTAGAGATTAAGACGGCAAAATTACTTGGGAAAATTGAAATGTTAAGTGACTCGGGAGATATTGCGTTTGGAAAAGCTATTTGGGCGTAGCCAAGTTGATACTGTATCTCCACACTGTTTATTCAACAACTGGGAGTAGACTGGATAGATCACTAGTGAATTCAATGTGAAGTTTAATTATATGCATACAAAAAAAGTTGTGAATAAGCTTTTTTCTACTTAGTTATATTATAAAATACATAAGATTTCTTTAAACAATGATATTTTGTACGTATCCATACTTAATTTTATATAATAATCTTTATACGTTTCATAAAATAATAATTTCACACGTTAATAATGGAAAATTCCTATAAATAATTAATACACAAGTTTTTAGGTAAATATCTTTAAATAATTGTCTGTTGGAACAATAGAGGAACGATTACGTAAATGTTTTTCAAGCGCAGCGGAAACACGTTCTGCTGTGGTTAAAAGAAAATGCATGTCAGCCATTTTTATGTTTAGTTCTATAAATAAAAGGTAGTAGCAATCACAATTAGTTACACAAACTTTTTATTAATGCCACCTTCTATAAATATCAGTGTATAGCTTATGCTTTTATGTAGCTTAAATATATTTAATATTTAAAGTTCAGTAAATACAAAACACCATTTTCCATACCATTATGTTGACCAATAGTCAAATAAATAAATAAATCTACAGACTTAATAATGCAATAACAATTCGGCTTTATTTGTTTACTGGTTATTATGATTATTTAAACTAAATAAATAATTTAAATACAACTTTACTTAAACAAGTTTATTAGTTTTTTTTATGTATTTGATTTGCGCTCAAATATTTTTTTAGAAAATTCAGATTCAGGACAAAAAAGACAATCTATTGTGAATGCTACACTACATTTTGGAATCACGGATCATTATTGAGTATAACCACAGTAACTAAAAAAGACGGTAGGGATTACGCGCATTGTGTGCAGTAAATCTTGGTGTCAATGACGTCACACAGACGTATCAGCTGGTTCACGTGTTACAATGAATGTAGTAATAATCAGTAACTGCTTTTTCTCAATTACTGATTTTTTTAACAACAAGGATTCGGCTTTATACCCGTTAATAACTGTGAATATATTTGTCTTTTAAATAGACATACGTCATACGTACCATTTACATAATATTTATTCAAACACTAGAACTACGTTATTAGTTTAGAATTTTGTTCATTTTCTTAAATTTTTTCTATTAGCTTTTTTTTGGGGAGAAACCGTTCTTTTAAAACTGTTTCTCCTGTTTAGCTCCTTCATCCTTGTGAACGAACGTGTTCGGACATATTACATCATAGCGAATTAATTAACGTATCGTACATATTCATTTTTGTTCGACGGTTGGTTAATATTATAAGATGGTTCCATTGGTTTGTCCAATAAATCCAATTCATAGATGGATGTTTCGGTTTTTATTTGAAAATGTGTAAATAAAAAAACAAGTGTCAAGTATTGTAACAGCTGTTTAAATTGAGCATAATAATAACAATTCAGTCTTGAATTATTATAGTTTTCATACTTTAGTTAAATAAAGAATCAGTTCTTTTGTCTGAAAATGTTCTATTTTATTCTTTTGGTCAAATTTACATAATAATAATATTATAACTATATGTATATAGACTTATTAAAAGCTATTAACGGGTAAAAAGCCTTGTGGTTAATCAGTGATTTAGGAAAAGCAGTTACTGTTTATTAGTACATTCAGTGTAACGGTTGAATCAGCTGATACGTCCGTGTGATGTCAACACTAAGATTTACTGCGCACCATGCGTGTGATCCCTACCGTCTTATTCTATTTAATGTGAGTATAACAATTAATAACAATCTGAAGTATAATAAATTCTTAGAATACTTCAAAGACATTAAGTATCAGAGAAATTAAAAGCTAATAAATAGCGTTACCTTAAATAATTTTCTACGTATAATTTTTGTTCTCTATGTATTGTCTCACAACATCTGGTTTGGTTTTACCACCCAGATAATTGAAAAAAAAAAAAAAAAAAAAATACTATACTTTACATGTTGATTAACCGTTTATGAATTGAATGTTCTTATTATTTAAATATATTCGTTGTTAATAAACTGTTTTCTACTTAGTTATTCAGCTTAGCGGTCTAATTTAATAATCAGTTTGGAGTTTACGCAATAAAAAAGTAAATAAAAATGAGAACTGATTTAACAAATCTTTATTTGTGAAATGGTGATAAAAGCTAAAATGTCCGATGTCAATAAGGCCTAAAATTGACTGACAGCCTTTGATGTTTGACCACGGACGACCAAAATCAATTGTGTCAAAGCTCTCCGAATTAGTGGAGTTTGTTCATTTCAAACATTAGTGAATAATTGCTTCAACATTGACTCGTCACAGATAGTGGACACATTAATTTTACGAAGCGTATTTGCCATCGCCAATAGGCATTTCTGAGAGTAAAATTTAAAATGTTATACTATAATGCCGTTGGTTATCTAGACAGAATTGTCAGTTACCTGGGAGTAGATAATGTCACTAATTTTCAAACTTTATACAGAGAATTGTGAGAGAGACGGCCTGTAACAATGTTAAATATATTACGGTTATATGTAAATAAGTTGTGAGTTTCTACCTATCTACAGCATGAAAAGTGTTGGCTGAAAAATAAACGAGCATTTGCGTATTTAAAATTTAAAAAAGTACAAGTTTGAATTTAAAGAACTATTTCTGAACATTTTAATGGATTCGAAAACACTCAAATTTTAACATTAAAGCTTAGTAGTAAATTTAGCCTTTAACTGGTCCCGTGGGGCGTTTCTATACTCCTGCTAAATAAAACGTACAGTAAATTTGTTTATAAACATATATTACTAAAAATAATTTAACTATACACCACTATATATTTTGCATCAAAATAAAGTAGAGTGAATGTTGTAAATGAACATGTTTTAATCTTTTCAAAAACTTTTAAAACCAGCATTTTTGTAAGATCATTCCTTGGGTTAAAACAAACAAAAAATTAATATCAAGCATATTTGTATTTGATACAAATTGTAATATCTAATTAAATTATTGTTCAATCTTAAATCTTTGTATACAATTATTTGTAGAAATAAATCCTTAAACTTTTTTGTAAATTACAGGTTTTTAGTAAAATTTCAGGTTATTTAAGATATTTGGATTAAAAAATTTAAAATGGCTGCCATTTTGAAAAGGATTATTGTAAAAAATGAAATTTAAAAAGTTCATGAAGACTATAAAAATCAACATTCAAACCAATTCTCATGGTTTTATCTTAAATAACTTTAGAGATAAGCAGTTTTTAGTAAAAAACACATACAGACAGATAGCCGGATAATGGAGTGAGATATACGATTTGTACACATGACATTTTTTGTTTGTTTTAACTCAAGGAATTACCTCCAGAAGTTTGGCTGGTTATTTACGGGACACTATAAAATAAAATAATAATTATTTAAATTATTATTTCAGTTATAATTTCGCTGTCATTGACCCACTTTAATTGTATCTGTCAGTCCATACTGACTCAATCATATAATTTCAGCAATAACGCTTAATGCGAACCCTACTCACTTATTTTCTGTAACTATGCTTTTATCGAAGTTGAACAAAATATTATATTTTTATATAAGAAGGGGCGTGGTTAGTAAATAAACAATTAATGTTGTTCTCAAAAGAATAACTCTGGTAAGGGCTATATTGTATAGTACTTAGACAAATTATAATAGAAAACGTTATGAAAAATTGTGGAATTTTCAGGACACAATACATAATATAATTCAATAATTCAACAGCTATACCTGTGAAGACTGTATATTGAAGAGCTTATATCGACTGAGAACTGTTAATTATTTCAATGTTCAAAAAGTTTATATTTTTCCTTTTTTGTCAAAAACAAAATCGGTAAATAATTTTGTAATGTTAGGAATTGCACATAGAGTGACAGTAACGCCTTATAGTCATAATCTATGGGCAATAAAGTTCCCAATAATAAGAAAGCTAGGAAATGTATGCACACTGATGAAATTAATGTAAATTTACATTACATGTTACATTTCTAGTTGAAATGTTCACGAACTTTTAATTTAAAATGTAAGGTTTACACTAATTAATAACGTTGGTTTTAATATAATATGGATTATGGAATAATATAACTTGGTTTATTATTTTTTTACATTTGGTAAAATGTGTGACTAGTAATGCTTGGTCCATTGTTTCAGTCCTCGTTAGAATCTCCCAAATTAAAACATGTAAATGCTTTAATGTTGAGCCAGTGAATTGTGATATATTAAAAGACAAATCGACAGAATAAAATTAATAAAAAATATCATATGAAAAAATGTTTAATAACTAATGATTACTCGAATTCGCAATCTCAAAATAACGTTAATGTCGTTAAAATTATACCCCTGAAACTTTTTCAAACGTTGTGTAACTAGTTAAAGTGCTGGATTTATGAGCTAAATAGAACGGGTATTAACTCAATCAACAGGTTTTAATCACTAGAAAAATATGGAGTTCCAATCCAACATCGTTGTTCCAGCCCTAGTCGATTCAGAGAAGTGAATCTCCGTTTAGGTTCAGTAGTTACGGACTGTAAACAGAGTTTACTGAGAGAAATACGCTGTTTGGATTGTGTCTTCTCTAAGCCGACTTTAGTGGTTTGCAAGAGACCCATTTCTTGATAAACTGCAGATTAAAGGTGGAATCCTGCAACGGAAATTAAACTCAAGATTCCTTTTGTTTCTTGGAAACGAATTTTGTGGTACACACTGCAGACGTAAATAGATTTAGATGTATGATGTGACTGAGTTACTAAAGCTTCATATGAAAAGGTGAACAGAATAATAATTATATTAGAACATACTATGTACAGTATATACATATATTGTTTATAGAATAAATGGGAGTGTATTGTTCCTTTCAAACTGTAAATAATAAAAAAATAAAATATTTTAAAATAACAGGATTTTAATAAGAACGTGTACTTGGAGAAGGTTTTGGCTAACATTCCTTTAATTAAGAAAATTTCTAATATTTATAGTAAAATATTTCAAATATATATCCATACTCTCTAAAATAAGCTCGGAAATTTATTTCTGTTATTTTAACAGTGTATGCACTAAAAAATAAATATTATAGAGGATTGACACACTCTACATTTAAATGTTACCGTATATACGTCAGTCAGCTCGGATATACATATATAATGTTCGTAAAATATTATCGTGAAGTGATAAAATAATTTGATTATTGTTATTTTTGTGTTACTTATGTTTACGTAAAGGATGTAAATACTATCTAAAAGTCATATTCATTAGGGAACCAAATATACATTATTTATAAATATGAACAAAATTAAAATAAATCTAACTGATTTATATCTAACTGTCCCAGTCTACAAGAATCTAACTGATTCTTGTAGACTGGGAAATCCTAAAACGATAGTCTTGCATCTAAAAAACACGCTTGAAACAAGATCTACCAATTCAATTTTTAAGTATTAATAACTCGTAACGTATAGGTAGTGTCATATCTGATTGTGCAACCTTCTTTTACTTTTAAATCTCACGTATAATTAGTCACTTTACAATAAATAATATGTTATTTAAATTCTAATTTTAATTAAGTTACAGCTTCCCTGTAGTTGATGAAAAAAGTTACGACAAGATCTATCAGTAAATAAAGCCGAGAGTTTCCGTAAACAAGAGTTGGCGATAAAATCAGTCACGTTCTATCAAATTGCCGTACAACACTTTACAACATCTTCTCTCTAGGCGCATGAAGAAAGTGACGATAAGAACCCATCAGTAAATAAAGCTGAGAGTTTCCGTAAACAAGAGATGGCGATAAAATCAGTCACGTTCTATCAAATTGTCGTACAACACTTTATAACATCTTCTCTCTAGGTGCATGACGAAAGTTACGATAAGAACCCATCAGTAAATAAAGCCGAGATTTTCTATAAACAACAGTTGGCAATAAAATCAGTCACGTTCTATCAAATTGCCGTACAACACTTTACAACATCTTCTCTCTAGGTGCATGACGAAAGTTACGATAAGAACCCATCAGTAAATAAAGCCGAGATTTTCTATAAACAAGAGTTGGCAATAAAATCAGTCACGTTCTATCAAATTGCCGTACAACACTTTATAACATCTTCTCTCTAGGTGCATGACGAAAGTTACGATAAGAACCCATCAGTAAATAAAGCCGAGATTTTCTATAAACAACAGTTGGCAATAAAATCAGTCACGTTCTATCAAATTGCCGTACAACACTTTATGACGTCTTCCTGAATTAACTTTATTCCTTGACTTATCGTTCAAGGTAATCTGTTGTTTTTGTTCTATAAAATACTAAATATTGTGATGTGCACAGAAAAGAAAACTGTTACAGAGACTCTGACAAACTAAACTTTATCACAATGTCAAATTTAAGTATATCATTTAAATTTCAACTATTGATATTAGCTTATCAGTAAACGTTTTATTTTATTAATTATTTAGCTAATAAACAATTTTAGAGATATATATCGAGTAGCACCATAACATGACTGCTTCTGTCAAATTAAAATCATTTAAAATGTTTAACATACACTATCTGCTTTTAGGATGATACATTTTCTATAACCAATGATTTAGTAGCGGTTTTGTTTAGTGTCCATTAGTTAAGTCTATAAATGTAGACTAAACTATATACATATATATACATCTATATTGTTTAAATTAAAGTGTAATTACTCTCTGCAATTTATTGAACTTAATATTAGCATACTATATGGAATAATAATGAATATAATACGTAATGACTAGAAAATAATGTATAATAAAGTCCAGTATTGAAACCACTATCAAGTAACTTAATTATTATTGAAATATATAAATAAATAAATTGCCTTCAAAGATTACAACTGTTTGATACCACTTTTAATCCAAGATGTAAGTGAAACTTATATTTTAACCTAAGGAATATATAATGTAGGATTATGCTACTAGTTGTATAGCAGATCTCATGTTGACTTCAGGGTGGAATATGAGATGAAGAGATAAGATTGGGTTTTATATTATACTGATGCTGGACCTGTATCTCAAAAATTTACTAGTTCTGTTATACAAGAATATTAATAACAAGATATAATTATTCTCCCTTGAAAGAATACAAATGAATATAAATTGTTTTATTGGCGAGTACTTTGATAGTTGGTAAATTGAACTGGTTCAGAGTAAACAATATTTCTGTTAGTTTTAAAATGTTTAGACAATAGCTCGTAAAATGAAGTTTATTTTGAACACTTATTGAATTTATCTGACGTACGTATTTATCAAACGTGACTTTAAATAAAATGCAGATATTTTAAATTTAAAAATGTACACATTTTCGTATATTTTCCATGGTTTGTGAAATATAATAATTATTAAAGCATTCAAAATGAACGATCTAACCAAATTATATATTTTGTCAACTCGATTCAAGATAGAAAATATACTAACAATTATGATATATAACAAGATAGAAATATAAAAAAAAATAGATCATTACAAGTTCATAGGTTGGTAGCCCTGGTTCCTCTCCTTCGTTGGATATCAGCTGATTTACACTGTGGAATTGTTGTTTACTTTATTTGGTTTTCGTGCAATGTCATTAAGTTGAGGTTAGAAAATGGTTTTGAGCAAATACCAAAGAGTATTTGGTATATTGTTTGGTATATAAATACCAGTAGTGGAGGAATATTTAAAAACAAAATAGTTTGCGTTTTGTCAAGATGCTTTCAAAAAGTGTTCTGAACCCATTGTATTAACTATATGAGGGCCTATTGTTAATTGCATGTACAGTATTGCATTGCAATTCAGCTCATTTCAAATCATGAGTTGTGTTTTAAAAGACCCGTGTTTTAGCCCTGTAGTTACGTATGCTATACTATTTAGAGAATGCCATTACATTTCGAAAATAGGTTTTAATTCTTGACTGTACGCTTATGTGTGATTTGGGTTATACAAACAACCTGTCCGTCATGTGTCTTCTTTTAATTAGGGTAGTATTCTTATGGTTTTTTTTCTACCAATCTGTTTTCTGTCTAAATAGAGTTATATACTTTGCTCTTGCTATACCTAACCTTCAATTGTATTGTACAATATTTGTAGGATATCTATAAAGATACGTGGAAGCTATGTTTTATTTTTAGAATAAGGCTACCAATACATTAAGGCTATTATAACACGACCATATTTCAATTTTTAAACAATATGCTTTAAAATGCTTGGCACATTTTTTACTAACAACAACAAATCAGAAAAATCAAAACGAGTTTTAGAGTTAATTCTGCAATCAGTAATAAAATAAAGAAATCTGTTAGGCTGATTTTTTTTTAGAAAAACATACTTTTCTTACTGAGGCTTAGGAAGAAAACATAGAAAGTAAGATGATGTACTTTTAATATTAATTTGTATGTTTTTGTTTCAGATTTAAGTTGAAACCCATGGATACTGAATCATGTAAGTTATCTTTATACTGTTCTAAGTTAAAAATAAAAATAATAAATAGACAACATACAATAATAAAACCTTCCAGTATTCAAATAATAAACAGTTTAGGAATAAAACAGATTTATTCACCTCCTTCAACTAAAATCATCAGAGAAGTTTAAATCCATAAGATAGTGTCAACACTTTGATCTCTTGGTATTATTTAACAATATATTATTGAAAAATTACTAAGGTGGCATAAACAAAGTCCACAGTGACCTTGGAATTATACTTTCATATTAGACATCCAAATATAATAAGTTGCCATTCATTAAAATGCTATTACCTTGGAAGAAGCTGGTGATTAAAGCGATTAATAAAAGTGATTAATTGGTGATAAAAGTGTGATATTATCCGACACAGCAGCAATTCCTGTATTTAAAATGTTTTCCCACAAACGTATTAAACAAGAAGAGTTGTAGGTGTCCAGGACATACTACTCGTATATTCTGAGTTGATTGTAAAGTAAGCTTCATATTATCAATGTTTGTTCTCATTCAATGCATTCGCTTATGAATTAGAGAAAAAGTATACTTGTCGTGGATTGAATTAGGTATTTTGACAAAAACACCATAACAATTCTAAAAATTGACTATTTGCATACAGTACGCTCTGTTCGTACAAAGTCTAAAAATGCTAATCACAAAAAAAGGGCTATAAAAATAATTGAGTTAAAGTATAAAGATATTCTCATAACCATAATATAAACCCCGCCATAACAATTATACTACAAGCAAGTTCAGTGGATGAAATTATCATTCTAACCCGTTAAGGGTTTGAGTAGTTTAAATCATCAATCAGCAATTCACCAAGTGGTGAAAATTTGCACATATTAACATACAATTACGGCTGTTCAGTTAACAATGGTTTGCAGAAGACCTACAAGTAGTTGATATTGATTTGGACGTTTCGTCGAGTGATGAAAGTGTTAGAAAGGCACATGTTGTTTATTTTCGTGCATCGAGATCTTGCCATAAGATTAGCTGAACAGTCATTTAATTACGTATGAGTTAGAATTCAAGTTTACCATTAGTACTATTATGATTTTATTATGTTGTTAGTTTCATTTTTTTGTATTTTTTCTTGTTACCAAATAACGATTTGTATAAATTACATTTCTGTAGAGGGTAGGTAAATGATAAAAGTAGGGTAGTTTTTTAATTCGTAAAATAAATAATACAAATGTTAATGAAGCAATAACAATAGAGAATGATGTTAACTCGAACATTAACAGCTTCATGTTTATATCTTCTTGGAATGCTTATCTTAGAAATACAGAGATGTTTAAACACAATTTACATACCTTAATCACATCCGTATAATTTTTTTGGATCGTAAAATTAGTTTTCTGACAACATCTTATTATTTACTCGTAGAAAAACCGAATAGAAACAGCTGATTTATTGTTGCGGAAATTAATTTAAAGTTCACACACTCTGGAATATGTAAAACGGACGTTCTAGTGGACTTGGACCTTAGTTGTGGCATTAAATTTGCCCTTCATTCGTAAAGAAAATAAAAAAGTTCTCTCTCTCTCTCTCTCTCTCTCTCTCTCTCTCTCTCTCTCTCTCTCTCTCTCTCTCTCTCTCTCTCTCTCTCTCTCTCTCTCTCTCTCTCTCTCTCTCTCTCTCTCTCTCTCTCTCTCTCTCCTCTCTCTCTCTCTCTCTCTCTCTCTCTCTCTCTCTCTCTCTCTCTCTCTCTCTCTCTCTCTCTCTCTCTCTCTCTCTCTCTCTCTCTCTCTCTCTCTCTCTCTCTCTCTCTCTCTCTCTCTCTCTCTCTCTCTCTCTCTCTCTCTCTCTCTCTCTCTCTCTCTCTCCAGAGTAACATTTTACTTAAAATAATTTTATGTTGATAATGTTCATGCCATCCTTGATATAACGGAATCGTCTCTGCTGTATAATGCTATGAGTTTACAAGCGTGATAATTGTATAAATGTAATTTTTTACTTTTTAATGTATATATGTTTGAACAGAAGAAGTAATTAAAAATAAATACAGTAATAATTAATGATAAATAAATAGAGCTACTAAATTGATATAATTATTTACCTGTCGGTGAATAATCTTAACTAAAATATATATTTTCACTAATAATCACATCAAGGTGCTATTACAATGTAAGAGACGTTTTGCCCATGTTGTAATGTAATGCCACTGAGGATGCCAAATCACAACATGGCCAAATCGTGATGTTGGAATAGTATAAATAGCACCTTGTCACCGGTGTTGCCGAACAGTATAGATTCTGGTTATTCTATACTTTATAGATTCTAACAGTATAGAACAGCTATACAGCTAGAATATTTATTGGTCTTAAAAGAGGCCTTACATGTTCTTCCTAAACAGCGCCACACTACTTCTCCATTTTTGAGTGCATAGAATTCACGGTATTTATTATTTTCAAAGTGTATAATGTCCTTGCCGTTTTTTATCACTTGTAGAATAAATGACATTGACCCTTATTTAAAATTAAGAAGAAATAAATAGTTTAGTAAATAATTAACAAAACAAATTAAATAAGGCTATTTGTCAAATTTTAAAATATATAAAAGACTTAAATATTGTTTAATATGGGAAAGCAATGTTCTTTAATCTGCTACAAGAATAGAAACCTCACTGTCAATGAAGGAATGGTCGTCTTATCTTTAGTTTGCAAAAGCGATAACAGATGGTGCGGGCATGTAGTCTTCTAGTCACTTGCCTCTGGCTAGTAAGTAGTGATATTAAGAGTCTCAAGGCTGGTACATGCGTCGGACTAGTTGCGTACAGGGTGGTTTTTAGAAAAATCCGTTTCAGTTAGTACAAATTCTTGAAATATTATTAGTTTTACTCTTTAGACAAACTGAGAGGTCTTAAAATGCTCTTATGTAACTTCCGTAAGTAGTCACTAGGTCTAAACACAGTAATTTAACAGTCTGTTAACAGTATAGAACAGTATAGATTCTATTATTCTAGACACTGGCTGCTTAGCCAAAGATCCATTTAGTAGTATTTTTATCTATTTTAATGATTTTTATTAATAAGACTGATCTTTAAAAAAAACATATAGCTAATCCCAAAACAGGATTTTATCAATCTGATTGAGATTTATAGTGGCTCATAAAACGGTTGAATGGATCTGTCAGGAAATAGCCAATCTAATTAATTTAACAGTACAAGTAAAACGTCACATAACACAACATTTATTACAATACAAGCACAAAATGCATGAATATATTTCAATATAAGTACAAAATGCACAAATATTATGGTGATCGATCTCGGTGAACCACGCTCACCTTCCTCAGACCTGAGGGATTCACAATAGAAAAAGGGATTCACATTCTTTTGTGAATTCCTCTGGTCTGAGAAAGGTGAGCATGGTTCACCGAAATCGATCACCATAATATTTGTGCATTTTGTACTTGTATTTTAATATATTTGTGAATTTTGTACTTATATTGTAATAAATGTTGTGTAACGTTTTACTTGTACTGTATATGTACAAACACGTATTATGCTAGTTAAAAACTATTTAATTGATTTAAAAATAATGAATAAATCTAACAGAAAAAATCGATTTAATTTGGGTGAGATGACAAGTTGTAAAACCTTCGCTGTGATTCAACTCTCAAAGTGACTGACTTTATCGCCAACCCGTATTTAATGGCAAGAGTAAGCCTTCTTTATTGGGAGCTTTATCGTAAGTTCTTTACAAAATATCTACAAGCTGAGATTGATTCGAATTACACCATTTTATGAAGGAAAGTGAAGCTTAGAGAGAAAATTGGATACATTTGATATTTTTATAACATATGCAATTTAATACAAGTTATTTACAAGTTTATATCAACAGACAACTTATATACACTATTTATAAAAATTATCACCCGTGATAAATAACAGTATAACTAAAATTATAATTATAGCATTTGTTACAACAATTTAGATGTTTAGACTTATTTCTTAAAGAGCAAAATAATAATTAATTCTATAAAAAGATTTAGGAAGTTAAACTTTTATATAATTTCAAATTTTAAACATTAAATAATAAAATTATAAATATAGCATTTGTTACAATAATTTAGAAGTTAAGGTTTATTTCTTAAAGAGAAAAATAATAATTAATTCTATAAAAAGATTTAGGAAGTTAAACTTTTATATAATTTCAAGTTTTAAACATTAAATAATAAAATTATAAATATAGCATTTGTTACAATAATTTAGAAGTTAAGATTTATTTCTTAAAGAGCAAAATAATAATTAATTCTATAAAAAGATTTAGGAAGTTAAACTTTTATATAATTTCAAGTTTTAAACATTACATAACTTAAGTGTCAGCCGTCTTCAACTATTGTTGGATTTGTTTCGTTTCTTTGTTGGATTCTCGTAAAAAAATTAGCAAAATATATATTAATAAGAACAAAATAGTATAATTTATTTTAATTTAGTTTATATATTTTTATATATAAACCAAATAAAACTGGCTAGAATAGAATTAGTTTATTTTCATAATATTAATTTTTTAGTAAAATTGTAAGTATTCCACATAGTCTGTTATGTATTTTATTTTTAACTTTGAGTCCTTCCGCTCGTAAAAATTCAAGCACGAAAGCATAACAAAATAAACTTATACTTCATGTTCATTTTGTATTCACTATATATCTAAAATATGGCTAAGTCTTAAGTTGCATAAAAACGAGGAACTAAGACTTGGCGATTGTCCATGGTTTGAATCATTATCTGAGCTAATGGTCGATACTTCACTCTTGAATAAAGCTTACCACAGGCCTGCAGGCCCATGTGAACAAGCGAGTAAAGTTTATAAAAATTGATAATTGAAAATAACTCTATTAAATATGCTTCATAAGTTAAAATAAGATATATTTCTACCAGTAAGTGAATATTAAGTGTCACTGAAACTCATTCAGACCATCATAAAGGTTTAATTTTATTATGTTTTCGTAAATTTACTGTTTGTTTATTATTGCAAATACCCGTTATATATTTGCCTACTTAGGTTTCCTATTTGATAATGAGTAAATCTTTAAACAAAATTGTTTATTATGTCTGTTTACAAAACATTGAGCAATACAATTGAGCATCAAAAATAAACAAACAATAACTGGCTGAAGTATCAACAAAGTATTCAAGTGGGCTTTTCGTTAAATCGTCAAGTGAGGATTTTTTAAACAGTGCTTTCATAAAATACAAAAAATAAAAACAATATTCTTCCTCTATTAGAGAATGTTTTCGATGGGTTTACTGTTACTGTATATTTTATACATAAACAGACATATCGTAAATTACTTCGCTTATCTTTATATTTTTTAAAAGAGCGTATTTGCATAATTTTGTAGAATATTGTCACTGTAAGAGATTAATGAGTTTTTGTAATGAGGAATCTGTGTTGCACAGTTATGACAGAATACTACCGCAAAAGGACTAGAAGTTATTAAATTATTCTTAATTTTTCATACAAATATTTTTAAACATTAAAAATAATGTTGATTAATTATTGAACAATCAGGTAGCATTGTGCCATAAATGAAAAATTTGCCTCGACCATTACGAGCTGACATTTTGGTTTTAGGTGTACCAAAGACCTATTTGGTTCAAACATTTGTTTGTCTGCCTGACGCGTTAGTTTTATGTATACATGGCGTGACAACACGTTAATTTAGGTATACATTCTGTCACAAAACAAATTTGTCCACTCCTTATATTTTTTGTAGTGAATGCTGATTAATTAATTATATCTTACTAGACTAATTCTAGTACTTCTTACTAGACTAATAAATAATTCTAAATGAAATGCGTTTAAAATAGGAAGTTTGCATAAAGCTAAATTGACAGCAAGATCTAGTCGAATTTTTCATATTTCCTAAAAATTACTTAACAGTTGTCAAAATTACGTTTCCCCCTATAACTCCCCACGCAAATCCCAAAGAATTGTTATTTTCACTTTAAAACAATTATACTAATATTATTTGGGTTATTAAATTATTTATGGTATTATTACAAATAAAAATTATGTTACCAAACAATCATAGCTTAAAATTAAAAGAATTATTTTATCAAAACGATGTGACGTAAGAGTTGAGTGGAATAATTCAGGTATAAATAATTAGTTTCATTGCTTGATAACCGTTATCAATTAGGAGTACTAACTACTGTTGCTTATTCTTGTGCGTACTTAATTAAAGATAATATTATATTATGCTAACAGGTTTTAAAATTAAAGTTGGCGACACGAATCACAGCAGTGTAAACACGTCCTGCTGTCATAAAGTTTGTTTACAAAGGACTACTTTGTTCGAAAAAAAACGTTGGTAAAGTTGAAACTAAAATAAAAACTGCAGCTTGAAAGTTTAGTGAGATTATGGAACGGAAATTAAGTTTCCTTAATAAAATAGGTATTCCGGTACACTCCAGCTGTTTCTTGTTATAATATAAATAAGAGATATTATTTAATAAATGCGAATATTATAATATTGTAAACACGACAGTATATATTATGACGTTCTTACATTTAAATATTTGAGCAATACATTATAACGGTCTATTAAAAATTAAAAAAAATTAAATTAATTTAAAAAACAAACAGGAACATTTTACCAGTAATAAAAATAAAAATTATATTAAACACTTCCATCTCTGTTAGGGCTGCATGAATACTGGAAGCCAACATTTATTTATTAAGCTGCGCGTGGGGTAAGTACCATCGGATACTTAATGGAGTATCAACAAACATTCAAGTGTTGCAGAGCTGGGTTGTGGAGTGTATTTGTGAACTAAGCGGATTAATTAGCACAGAAACGTACAGTCATAACATCGAAATAATGTTTTGAGTCAAATGAGGTAAAACACAAGAGAACAATCGAAAGCTATTTGTTTTGTATTATGATAGCAGTAGTAGTGATTTAAAGGATTAGTAAAGCTTGACAATGACGATTATATTTGTTCAGTCAGTATTTGCAGGTTTAATTTGATATATTTATTAGTCAGTAATACAGAGTTGTAAATAATTTGTCAACTACTAAGTATGACTAGGTAAATGACATTTTAATACAAAACCTATATCCTTTACTGTGAGGCATCATTCACTCCACATAAACATACTGTAGTACTATATAAGATATTAATACTAAATCATATATTATTGTGAACTGTTAATGTAGTAATGTTAAACATTCTGTAGTATTATGTAATTTACTTATACTAAATTATATATTACTGTTAACTGTTAATGTAGTACTGTTAAACGTACTGTAGTACTATATAGGATATTCATACTAAATCATATATTATTGTTAACTGTTAATGTGGTACTGTTAAACGTACTGTAGTACTATATAAGATATTAATACTAAATCATATATTATTGTTAACTGTTAACGTAGTACTGTCAAAAATACTGTAGTACTATATAAGATATTAATACTAAATCATATATTATTGTTAACTGTTAATGTAGTACTGTTAAATGTACTTTAGTACTATATAAGATATTATTACTAAATCATATATTATTATTAACTGTTAATGTAGTTCTGTTAAACGTCTGTAGTACTATGTAAGATATCAATACTAAATCATATATTATTGTTAACTGTTAATGTAGTACTGTTAAACGTACTGTAGTACTATATAAGATATTAATACAAAATCATATATTATTGTTAACTGTTAATGTGGTACTGTTAAACGTACTGTAGTACTATATAAGATATTAATACTAAATCATATATTATTGTTAACTGTTAATGTAGTACTGTTAAACGTACTGTAGTACTATATAAGATATTAATACTAAATTATATATTATTGTTAACTGTTAATGTGGTACTGCTAAACGTACTGTAGTACTATATAAGATATTAATACTAAATCAAATATTACTGTTAACTGTTAACATAGTACTGTTAAACATACTGTAGTACTATATAAGATATTACTACTAAATCATATATTTTTGTTAACTGTTAATGTGGTACTGTTAAACGTAATGTAGTACTATATAAGATATTATTACTAAATTATATATTATTGTTAACTGTTAATGTGGTACTGTTAAACATACTGTAGTACTATATAAGATATTAATACTAAATCATATATTATTGTTAACTGTTAAACGTACTGTAGTACTGTATAGGATATTCATACTAAATCATATATTATTGTTAACTGTTAATGTGGTACTGTTAAACGTACTGTTGTACTATATAAGATATTATTAATAAATTATATATTATTGTTAACTGTTAATGTGGTACTGTTAAACGTACTGTAGTACTATATAAGATATTAATACTAAATCAAATATTATTGTTAACTGTTAATGTAGTACTGTTAAACGTACTGTAGTACTATATAAGATATTAATACTAAATCAAATATTATCGTTAACTGTTAATGTGGTACTGTTAAACGTACTGTAGTACTATATAAGATATTAATACTAAATCATATATTATTGTTAACTGTTAATGTGGTACTGTTAAACGTACTGTAGTACTATATAAGATATTATTAATAAATTATATATTATTGTTAACTGTTAATGTGGTACTGTTAAATGTACTGTAGTACTATATAAGATATTAATACTAAATCATATATTATTGTTAACTGTTAATGTGGTACTGTTAAACGTATTGTAGTACTATATAAGATATTATTAATAAATTATATATTATTGTTAACTGTTAATGTGGTACTGTTAAACGTACTGTAGTACTATATAAGATATTAATACTAAATTATATATTATTGTTAACTGTTAATGTAGTACTGTTAAACGTACTGTAGTACTATATAAGATATTAATACTAAATCAAATATTATTGTTAACTGTTAATGTGGTACTGTTAAACGTACTGTAGTACTATATAAGATATTAATACTAAATCATATATTATTGTTAACTGTTAATGTGGTACTGTTAAACGTACTGTAGTACTATATAAGATATTAATACTACATCATATATTATTGTTAACTGTTAATGTGGTACTGTTAAACGTACTGTAGTACTATATAAGATATTAATACTAAATCATATATTATTGTTAACTGTTAATGTGGTACTGTTAAACATACTGTAGTACTATATAAGATATTATTACTAAATTATATTATTGTTAACTGTTAATGTTCCATTTATACGTTTTTAATGTTCCTATTATTAATTTAATTTCAATACTTGGTTTTTAAAAACAGTTTAAGTGGTTGGTAAAACCTTTAAACACTTTCTACCCAGGTATTCATATTTGACAAATTGAATGTTTTGCAAATTGGCTAATAAATGAATGAATTAATTAATATTTTCAATTAAAAGGTGATTTAAACATTGTTCTTTTACGATATTCCTTGGGGTTAAGTGTTAGTGAGGACTTTACAGTCCTAACTTCACTCTTTTAATAAAGGCATTTTTCATTTCATTTAGAATTCCTATTAAAGAAATAAGTTCAAAAATATAGTCATCAATTATGGTTATTTTAATCAATATTTGCTCCATTACGATTTATAGAAAGGGCTCAAAACTGTACTGATTATATTTTTGTTAGTCAGAATATTCTTTAAAACTTGAAGGTGATCTTTTTATATTAGTTTAACGGGCAATTATTTTTAATTATCTAAGAAAATTTTAAGCAAAATTGTGAATATTAATTGGCAATTGTAAGACTGTGGTTATTAGTAATTAAAAAAATAAGCTGAGCCAGAGATAGAAGTCCACTGATACATATTTTGTAAGCAAGTTAGAAACGGACTGTTTAGTTTTAATGGTAAAAGTTCCTTAAAAGCGATAGTGCATTAATTTATAGAAAATATATTGAACATGTGTGCTTTGTTTAGAATTTGTTTAGGAATTGTTGTCCGGAGCATGCTACCGGAATACAATGGAAGTCATTTAACTAACTTATACTTATTTAGTTTTCAATAGAGGGAGTTGATTTATATTTTACTATAAAGTCGTAGTAAGCAATATGAAGACTAGACTCAAATAATCTGGTTTGTACTTGGACTAGGGTCTGGTAATAAACGTAAATTAAACGTATTTTATTTACGTTTATACGTTATATCAGCAAATAAAATGGCAGTGGCATTGATTAGGAAGTTCCGATGTTATCGCAATTTGACAGTGTCAAAGAACGTCGAGAGTGGCTGTTCCTTGGATGGGTGACCGCTTATCCATCCCGTCCCCCAGACAGCCCTCCAGATCGGTCACTGGTGGTGAATCGGAAGTCACTCTTTAGATGTTAGACCCAAAAGCTTTAGAAAGAACTTCTTAACACTAACATCACCTGATGAAGTAAAGCCTTCTTTAACATTAACGTTTAATAAATTATTATTTTATTATATTATTTATATAAAATGACTTTAAGTAACTATGAGATTATTGAATTATATATTTACAGTATCCAACAGTTAAGAGTCCATTGCGACACAGAGTATTTTACTTTCACTTAAATAAATACTTTTATTATACCTTACTCAACACAACCTAGTATAATAAAAACATATCATGGATCGATAGTAAATATTCCTCAATTGACTAATAGCCTCTATAGATAACTTATGGAAGGCCAAATAATTGTGTTATATGGAAGCTCTTAGCAACAATCAACAGAGTCAGAAGTTACCCAGAGGTATAGCATATTGTTAGATTTTGTCTACAATGTCCAGTTGCTTATAGCAAAGTTAGTATTCTACACTATTAGCTTTTGAAATAAAACTAAAACAACGTAAACAAATTGAAATGCTTTTATGGAAAAAGGTTTATCCATCTCTGAACAATTTTTCATATTGAATGCTTCAAAGCGTTGATAATAACTAAAACATTTATTTATTCATGTTGGCGACTTAAATCAATGTACATTTTCCGATTTATAAGTTCAATAGAGCTTTCAATTAAACTAGACGTGTTGGGTGTACTGTATTTACTCGTAATGAATCGTGTAATGAAACTAGAAAAAAAAGGAAAAAAAACATTATTAATATCTAAAAATTTTAGCGGAGAATTTTACAAGTTGATGAATCTACTGATACATGTAATGTAATACGAGAATGAAAATTACATTTTCATCAAAACTATCACATTACAAACTTGTTATACAAATATTTTACTTTAACCTAACCTAACCTAACTTAACCTAACCTAACCTAACCCCTTTTAAGAAAGACAACTTGACTGATATCAGTGTCATATTTCAATTAATATTATTGTTTAGTTAACCAAAACATGTTATAGTTGTAAGAATTTCAGATGAAATAATATATCAATGGACAATGTTATCAAATTTTGTAACAGATAAGTTGGGAGATAACTGCTTACTATTCCACCTGCTCCCTCTTCAACTTAGTATTAGTTTATACTACACACTAATAACACCTGATTCATTATGACCTTACTAACATTAAGATTTAACTGTTTTCTTTAAAATATTTTGCATTAGTTCAAAATACCAAACTTCGTGCGTTTCGCAATTTTGAAAACAAAAGGCCGTTGATGATTTTCCAAAGATTACTACAAATCTATATTGTACTTAACACATTTGTATTTATTGCTACTGATTCTAAGAACATCTCAACTAACTAGTTAACGGGAAACGAAGTTAGAGTAAAAAGTGTTCTTGAGACAAAATTCTCGGGACTTTCACAGTGCCAGGGATGTCCATTTATTACTTCGACATCAACTAATGACGCACATTACTGGACAGTTGGCAATGAACACCCTCTTGTCTTTTGCACTAGTAGTTGCTTCAAGGAGAACGTATTTTTTCTTACTATCGAATAAAAAAAAATACATATATGATAAAAAAGTAAACATTAATTTCTTGTTATATTCTTGAATAAATATATAAAAATTTTATTTTTTATAACCTATAATTGAATAAATTTTAAATTAAAACATGATTTCTTTATAATACCTAATAATTAAAAGAATACTTGTTTAATCCATTTTATGGAACATTTTTACACGCAGAAACAAGTTCTTCTTAAATATTTTGTAAATTGTCTAAAAGTTAAATATATTTAAATATTTGATAACTGAAGTATAATTAAATTACTGTTGATCATTTGAACAAATATTAGATTATCTTAAAAAAATGAAAGAAATGGTATGGCTATTAAATTTTTTACACAGATGTTATATTGTCACACATTATATATTAGATGGTGAATTTAGACCAGTTTGAACAATATGAGAAACAATACAGAACTATAGAAGATCACAAAATGTTAAACTAACAAAGCAACATAACATGTTTTTACTCGATCTGTAACATCACCTGTTAGCTAATTAAATTTCCGAAGACACAAATGGACTAATTTAAAGGCAAGCAACTACCCAGGGGTCTTATTGCTTTCTTTTCGTTATTTAACAAAGAAGGCAAAACATAATTAACTTGCTGAATGTTGGTAAGCAAGGCTTTTAACCGGCACATTCTTAGAAGCTATATGTGAAATGTCTTTCTGTATTAAAGTGTCAAATAGTGGTATGGGTTATTAAAAACTAGTACGTTTTGAAACAGCTTACTTAAAAATTTACTATTTTTAGTAAGGTTGGCTTATAATACTTTTAATTTTAATTTAAGTATACAAATATGTAGCCATTTTAGCCAATAATACTTCTAAACTAATACGACATTTAGTATTTTATTTTTAAAATTGTTACTAATCTATTTTGTTTTAAAATGTTTACTATAAACAATGCTAAAGCTGATTACCACAGTAACTGACACCAATGAGAATCAATATTCGTCCTCATATGTTATTATTATTATTTTTTGTTTTAATTGGGGTCTTTATAACTGAACACTTCATAGAAAACAAGAACAGCCTTGAAAAAAAATGATCCGTCTTTTATAATATAGGATTGATAAGAAAATAATGTATTATTTTCTTAGGACTGTAGGAGGCTTGTAACTGTTTAAATGTTAATGTATTTATAAAACGTCCAAGTTCTTAATGTTTATTCCTTTCGTAATTATTTAATTGAAAGCTTTTTCGAAGATGTAATCTTTGTAAAATACTGTAAAACTATGAGCAAACCTGATTATAGTCTTATTCGGGTTTTAGTAATGTAGGTATTAGAAAATTATAATTTTAGTTTAAAATCAATATGTAATGAAAAAGTAATTTAGGGTTTATATATATTTATTTCAATAACATAAAAAGAATTATTTTTTTATCTTTCTATAGGGGGCTGTATTCTTTATCCTTCTCTATTATCACGTATTGTTACTATGCATTTTTAAAAGGAAAACGTAAAATTAATATAGAATAATGAGTTGTATGTTTTGTTCGAACTGTGATATCTTACAGAGGAGAAAGAAAAATATGTTGTATACTACATAAAATCTTTAAAGCCATTTAAATGATTTTGTTGTGTGTAATACTATTATAATATTTCTCCCTGAATATTAATATTGTGTGTACTTTTAAAATTATTACAATATTATTTATATATTTACATGTGTTACATTGCATTGATATTTTATAAAACATATTAATGTAATATGTTACAAATATTATTTGGATAAAAACTGGATTGACGGTTGGTGGCTCAACGGTCTAAGGCTTAAGGTCTTTGTGTCTAACATAGTGCGGGTTCGAATCCTGTCCTTGAATGTTAGTTTTTATCAGTAATATTCCCCCTATATTATACTGGTTTTCCTCCTTACTATGACTGATAAGTTTCTCGTATATATCATTAGTCTACGGAGAATGGGTAGAGTTAGGTTAAAGAGGAGATCGGTCCCTCCTTAAAAAAACACATTACCATAATTTTAAACTTTTAAAATTACTTTATAATAAAAAATAAGGTTTTCCGAAATTGGATTTAACTCTTTGTGCAGATATAGGCCTAATTCAAATAGTAAAATGCTAAAATCCTATTAAAAGTAATGTTTTAGCATACAGTCTGCGTAAGATAATCACGGTATATTATTAATGCCCTATCATTTTCTGTTTGAAAAGGAATTAAGAGAAAGTTAGAGATATAGATAGAAACTTCAAACAATATGTTTTTCAAAACCACGATAAAAAAAACTTAGCCTTGTTTTTTTCAATTTTATGCACATTATATTCAATTTACTATTCGTAATTACTAATCAAATACGAACATAAAAACCAAAAAGCAACTTCAATATTGTATATTACGACAGTTGAAATTGTGCATTTCGTTGAACTACGGAAAGACAAAAATAAACGTTACCAATTCAGATCACAGGCATATAAATCGTTCGTTTTTTTAAAGTTGTTTTGAGAAGATTGCTTTGCACTTTGGAATTTTTAGAAAGTTTAAAACTAGCTGAAAGTATCGGCCTTAAAGTTACTTGGCGTACTGCAACGGAAATTAAATCTAATTCACATCATGCAGCCTAGCGGTGATGTTCGGTAGGCTTCACGAACGGATTTTAGGCTATGTAGATAATTGCGAAGATTTCAATATTTATGTAATATGAATAGTTTAAAAATAATATGTTTTTCAGTCATTCAGTTCCTTATGCAATATGGCATTTCTGAAACATGTAAATAATAAAACTAATTTTTCTTAATTATTCTATCATCTGATAATATATTATAGCATTTACATAATTGTAATACAATGATGAAACATTTATAAACAACAAATATTCATAATATAAAACATAATTTAAAAAATTAACAATATATATTGAAAATGTTTTTTCTTCAAAATCTTAGTAAAATAAATAAAAAAATTTACAAACAATTTAAATTAAAATTCGAAATATTTCACGATAATATATGTTTTTCAGAAAAATATGATAAAATATTAATATTTACTTCCACCTACATACCTAAATAAAATAATAAATGTATAAACAAATGATAAGTCCATACAAAATAACAATAGCTGGAACATTCCTAATGGACTCAATTGGACATAATTTATACAGTTAAGTGTCATTGTATATTATTTCATAATGACAAATTTTTATATATATTTATGATTTATAAGCTATTTTTTATAGAACTATATATTTAAAACAAAATAACAGAACAACACAAACATTATAATCAAAATATAATAAATTGACTTACTTGACTTTATTACCTATAAGTCCTTTGGGTGCTAGGGCGTCCAGGAGAGCTCTCGATCTCCTCAGTCTCCAGCAAGTGCCTTCACCTCTCTCCAAGTCTTGTTAATTTACTTTGTTTCTTAAACAATACTTCTCTTCCAGGTTTCTCAGAGTTGACCTCTTTTCCTAGGACCTTGTGGGTAACTTTTCAATGGCTCCAATTAACTTCTTTAACGTAGCCCTAATCACCTCCCCCTTTACTCCTCCCCCTATCCCTCTTGCCCTCTCCTCCCTCTCCACCACTCTCTCGGCCTCTCCCCCTTAACATCTCTCTCTCTCTCTCTCTCTCTCTCTCTCTCTCTCTCTCTCTCTCTCTCTCTCTCTCTCTCTCTCTCTCTCTCTCTCTCTCTCTCTCTCTCTCTCTCTCTCTCTCTCTCTCTCTCTCTCTCTCTCTCTCTCTCTCTCTCTCTCTCTCTCTCTCTCTCTCTCTCTCTCTCTCTCTCTCTCTCTCTCTCTCTCTCTCTCTCTCTCTCTCTCTCTCTCTCTCTCTCTCTCTCTCTCTCTCTCTCTCTCTCTCTCTCTCTCTCTCTCTCTCTCTCTCTCTCTCTCTCTCTCTCTCTCTCTCTCTCTCTCTCTCTCTCTCTCTCTCTCTCTCTCTCTCTCTCTCTCTCTCTCTCTCTCTCTCTCTCTCTCTCTCTCTCTCTCTCTCTCTCTCTCTCTCTCTCTCTCTCTCTCTCTCTCTCTCTCTCTCTCTCTCTCTCTCTCTCTCTCTCTCTCTCTCTCTCTCTCTCTCTCTCTCTCTCTCTCTCTCTCTCTCTCTCTCTCTCTCTCTCTCTCTCTCTCTCTCTCTCTCTCTCTCTCTCTCTCTCTCTCTCTCTCTCTCTCTCTCTCTCTCTCTCTCTCTCTCTCTCTCTCTCTCTCTCTCTCTCTCTCTCTCTCTCTCTCTCTCTCTCTCTCTCTCTCCTCCCTCCCTCCCTCCCTCCCTCCCTCCCCTCCCTCCCTCTCCTCCCTCCCCCCTCCCTCCCCCCTCCCTCCCTCCCTCCCCCTCCCTCCCTCCCTCCCTCCCCTCCCTCCCCTCCCTCCCTCCCTCCCTCCCTCCCTCCCTCTCTCTCTCTCCTCTCCTCTCCTCTCCTCCCTCCCTCCCTCCCTCTCTCTCTCTCTCTCTCTCTCTCTCTCTCTCTCTCTCTCTCTCTCTCTCTCTCTCTCTCTCTCTCTCTCTCTCTCTCTCTCCCTCTCTGTACATATTTCGGATATTGACTAGATATAATTAACGAGTCTATAATTCTTCAAGAATAAAATTATGACAGTAATTCTATTATATTTCAATATTAATCATTCTATAACATTAGTTATTATAATGATTTCATTTATTAATTAATACATTTATTAGAAAGTAACTTGTAATTTATATATTTTAGGCTGTTTCTATCCAAACGTGTAAACATTTATTTTTGTGGTGATTTTTTTGTTTACGTATTCAGAACATTCAATTACTAAATGATTTTTAAGAATGTTTTTTAAATTAAAAGTCACATCAAGAACATTACCATTCGTTAACTGTGCATATATATTGAAGGCTGGTCATAAATAAAAATGGCTGGTAAATATTATTAATGAAAATTAATTATAAGTATTGAACTTTTAAACTGCCATTTACAAAAAATAATACTTTAAATAATAAAATATAATTTGAAACCTGAAAATGAATTTTGTAGTCATAAAGTGAATTTTGTAATGCATTAATATATCAAAATGTAAACCAGTTTAATTTTAGCATGTTGAATAACATGACACTTACCGTATTATTTACTTCCTCGTAGTTATTGTTTTACGATTTTGATTAAATAAGTAAAATATTCAGAGTGTTGTCCACTCGATGTTTTTAATGTATAGAAAAAACACTACAGATAATTTTAACCTTATTGAGTGATATTTTTACGTCTCCAGTTTGTAAATATATTGAAATATTTAATTTTCTTCCTTATTACTTATTTTCATCCTTACGATTAAAATTAAGCAGTGTAGAACCTATATTATAGTGTTATTTTTAGTCTTATAGATATGGGATCATTGTACAGTAAATAATATGTTAGTTGGGTACACATTTTAAGAAACTTGTATTTTAATTCAATGACATCTTCTCTGTAGGTGCATGAAGAAAGTTACGATAAGAACCCTTCAGTAAATAAAGACGAGAGTTTCCGTAAACAACAGTTGGCGATAAAATCAGTCACGTTCTATCAAACTGCCGTACAACACTTTATGACGTCTTCCTGAATTTACTTTCATTTATTGAATTATCGTTCAATTCAAAGTAATTTAGGTGATCGTATCAGCACAATGCTGGATGTAGGGACTTAAATGTGAAGTATTCCTCATCGCACTATTTTATCAATTATAATAACATGAAACTGATAATTGATATCTTGAGTATGCGTATTTGATAATTTAAAATTGATAACGTATTGTTTTCTCTAAGCCTTGAAATTTGACAAAAATGACACAATACTGATACATTACACTAAAGTAAGGGGGGACTGAAGCACTGCTGTTTGGACAAACATCTGCCAAGGTAAACAACTGATTTAGAGCAAAAACGTACCTAACAACACGTCAAAATCACGTTCGATACATATCTAGGGTTAAAGGTTTGTAAGAGATTCCAAAAGCAAATACTACAAATTTACGACCAGAACTGTAGAAAAGGCGTAGGAGCACGATTAAGAAGGAAACATATGGATTTCTGTAGCAAACAAGGAAATTAGTTTGAAATTGTTACTGCATATTTTGTTTGTTTTAATAGTATGTTTATTTCATTTCAGGTCAAAATGCTTAACTATGGACACTAAAATACGTGAGTAATCCCTCTTTCCATTGTATTTTGGAGGGCTATAAAATAGTTATTAAATAAATCAAGGAATAAAAACACAACGAAATAGTTTTGGTCTTGTCAATAAAAAATAATTTTTATGGAAATAAAAACGAATATTTCAATAGTAATAATGCATCTTTGGATGCTTTAGTGAATGAAGTTTACTCATAATGAAAATGCTTCCCATATCATTTTAAAGTAACGAAATTCACAACACACTATAATGGATAAAATTGATTATGTTTATGTACCTTATCCAGAAAAATGCACGTGTGATCGATAGAGAGATGAGTTTTGTATATGCTCCAAACAAAAGCAAATTTATTCGGTTGAGCTCCTCCTTCATTGACGTGAATATTGCTTGATCGGTTGAAAAGGGTCCCCATTGTCTTCCCATATAAATTATCGAAGCATTATTACATACTCATATTACACGATCAGGATCATTACACGATCAGGGTTATTACGCGACCAGGACCATTAGACGATTAGGATCATTACACGATTAGGATCATTACACGATCAGGATCATTACGCGACCAGGATCATTAGACGATCAGGATCATTACACGATTAGGATCATTACACGATCAGGGTTATTACGTAACAACGTGTGAACATTGCCTAAAAGTTGATTATTAATTTAAGTGATAAAGTTATGTTCTGATTTTGAACAAAATAACATGTACTGTTCTAGTTTTTTGTGTGTATAGTTGCTCGATTGTTTGTGCTATTTAATAAAACCTAGAGAGTCAAATTTTAACCTTAATTAATTGGAAAAAACCCTGTAAATTATGTGCCTTTTGACTAAAACTATTTGTAGCTAGAGTAATTAAAGTAAAATCACATTACGTAAATCTATTTACATTATGTGTAATTACTCGATGCAGTTGCGTTGCTACCTATTTATTAACATACACCATACTTATCCAATTTCAAAAGTTTAAATTTCAGTTGTGTTTATTTGACAACTATTAAATAAAGATAACTTTTAATAGCTTGTGTTTAAAATGTCCGGGGGGCAGAGCCCTATAGTTTGGTTGCGAATAAGTCCGTGCTTAAAAACGTCCCTGGTAAAAAAATACGTAACGTCTTAAAGTTTTATGGCGATCGGATGAATGCTTAAATAATGAACATAGACTAAAAATGTACTTTTACTTCTCTCCATACTTGTTTAATATTATGAACCTCCTGAGGATTATCACTATGATTGATTTACACTCCAAAAGCTATCAAAATTAAGTAAACCTCATTATTTAATTTTTTTTTTTTTTTATGTTGGATAGGTTTTTTTATTATTTTTATTTATTTATTATTATTTTTTTATTATTAACTTAAATATATCTCCATGGTATTTTTATGAACAAAAATGTTCTTTGAGGGCTCATCAGTCCATGTGGGCTTCATGGTGACAATATTAAAAAATTAATACGTTTGATCCAAATAAGAATAAGGACCAATTTTTACCTCTTTGTTTATTTAAAACGTAAAATTTGGTAAAGAAATATGGGAGTCCGTATTATATAATGTGAGGATGTCTTCTATGAACATTGATACTCGTAAGTTGTGTAGTAATTGATAAGTGATTGCGTTAGTGGAAAGCTTTTAGAGACTAATCAAGGTAGCAACAAGTTACTGGAGTAGGTCTTTATACTGGAGTAGATATCTTTAACAAAGTTTATGTATACACCTGTTATTTCTTATACCGAATTAAAGTTGTGAGCAACACGTATTTTCTTTATTGAAACCTGTTTACTAAATATACATTTTTATAGGCTAGTATAAACACTAAGATGTTTAGTGTTTCTAAGAAACCTAAAGGCATTTTTAAATATTAAAAACAAAAATGTTTAAATGTGTAAAACAATTATTATGTCAATGTTATTACATTTTGCTTTTATAATTGACATAATAAATAAAGTTATAATTATTCTTATTTTGATTTTTTTACCCCCTAGGCCACAACTTGTTTCGCGTAGATAAATGTATTTAATTTTTACAATCAGTAGGCTATACTAGATAGTGACAGCAAAACATGACTGTATTTTTGGTCATGACATAAGAGTTAGTACATAACTTTAAACAAATATATTTTTTACCCGATATATCGATATTTTGTTCGCGATATATTGATAGTTAGATTTATCGATATGTTGAAAATAGTTTCCTTCGCATGCATGTGTTTTATGTTAGGAGAAATATTTTAATTATTCACTAGACTAACCTATTAACATTATGACATAGCAATTTAATACTGTCCTGTCTAAAGTTAATTTTTGTAAGTAAAAGTTGTGATATTGTGGCTCAACTGCCAATATTTTAAAGGATGACCATTTATTACTAAAGACTAACTAATGACACAACTGACAGTTAGTAAGCTTTGGATTTACAATGTCACTCTCATACTAAATACAGGAGTTTTACTTTTACTCACATGTAAGGAAATGGAGTTGCACTCTGGGATATTATGTAAAATATCAACACACTACAGTATGTAATTTTATTTATTACTTTTGACAAATTCCACATAGCATATTTGAATATATAAAGAGCAATTTATAATTTTTTATAAATTTTTTATTTTATGTTGAAACAATTATACCTTTTTACATTATACTTCATTTTATCTTAAGTATGGTGTTTTAGTAATTTTATAACTTTTATACATGAACATCAATTTAATGTATATTTAAAATAATTCTCATAATATAGGGTATCAATTAACTGTCAAATATATTGGAGTTTTATAGTTGTACAGTATAATCAAGAAGGGAACATTTGGCTTATATATTTCTAATTATTTTATTTTATTTAGCTCAGATTAAGCAAATGAGATGCAAACATTATTGTTAGTTTGAAAATAATCCGTATAGTATTTATAGTATATATTTTTAAGGTCGCACAAATAAAATGTTATAATTGAGTATATTTTTAAGGAAATATTTGGTTTTGGAAAATTTTCTATTCCTTCTTTCCTTAATCTGATTGAAACTTTATTTCGTCAGTTTTGAATTATATCCAACTTAAAAACAAACAGGAAGATAATGTTCCATCACACATGTTCAATAGTAGCGTTACAGTTTAAAAACCAAGAAAAAACAAATAGGTATATTTATAATTTATATATACATTTTATATTTAAATCAAAAAAACTTCACTTGCCAGTTCACATGGCCCTAGAAGCCTATGCGTGAATTTTATTGTACGAGTGTAGTACCGACCGTTGTCTCAGTGGGGATTCAAACCTTGGACCTTGCTCTCCGCAGTCCGAAGCCTTAGCCACTGAGCTAAATATAAGAATGTAGCCTTAACTTCTAAAGTGTAAGAATGTAAGAAAGGTAAGAATGTAATAAATGCATAAATATATCAGTGTCACTTCACATTAAACAGAAACACTGCATTTTCTAAGTTCTTGCATTAAACTTAAAGGTGTACTAAGAAAACTAAACGTAGTTTTATTTTGTAAGAACACTAAGTAACTAAGTTTTATTTAGTAGATGGTTTATTATTTCAAATTAAAGTATAAATTTAAAGCCAACTCCAAATGATAAAAGTGTTTATTTCATCCCTAAGAAGAAAATGTGAATTAATTGTTAACAACTTGGAATTTCATCGTTTATAAAAAGTAATATACAGGGTGATTAAAATCTTCTTCAAACTACGTTGTATTTTATAACATATTCAAGCATTTGATTATGCTTTCCAAAAAAATATATATGAGCTGCCTCATATTTTATTTGCATCATATTTACAATTGATTTTGAAAAATCGTATAAATTTTCAAATTGTTCGATGACTATTCAGATTTCAGATAGACGTTTTATACATCTTTACTCGCAAAAAGCAAATATGCAGTGATATTGTATTTAGTTTATTTATTTTTAAAACCGAAAATTAATATTATTTTTAATAATAAGATAAAAACTATCGGTGAAAACAATAGAAAAATTATTAATTTAATATAGTGGATGTCTAACTATTTTAGTTACGACAGTAACCTGTTGTAAAAGCATTCTGTTTGTAAGGATATATAAAAATGTATTATGTATTTGATATTTGCTCGTTGCATGTTTAAAACAATTGATACATATTTGGAGCTGCTTTTAAATGCAAATAGATTGTTTTCAAAATATTCAATCACTAACATATTTTGGTTGATATGCTTTTGGTTGTGAGGTATTCTTGTTGTTTTTATAAAACACTAGGCTTAACTTTGTTATTTTGTAAACTTATAGAAAAGCTAACGTTATTTTTTTCAAATTAGCAAACAATAAATTACATCCTACTTGAAAGCCATTGAGATTAAATTAGTCGGCAGCATAAATACATAAAAAAGTTTCAGCTTATTTATTTTCATATAAATATAAGTATATCATTTATACTCGTAGTTCTCTAATTTAAAAATAAAAAAAACTTATAATTTAAAGGAATCATTTTTAAAGCAATGGCATGGGTTTCTTAGTACATTAATGGTATGGTACTTAATAAAGTTTAAATAAATATTCCATAAACATATATCTAAAATTGTTTCTGACAATTTTAGATTATATTTTATAGTAACTGAAATTAAAAAGAAGGGAGATTCTTTTCTGTTTTGTAGTATTTTTAATAAATATCCTTCACCAAGGAAATGTCCCGTCATTACAGGTACAAGAGGAATCTTGCACTTGAAGTCCCAGGAGATAAGAACCTGAACAAAAGGATTTACACAAAGGGAGTTTGTAGTGAAGAGTCTCCAGGTCAGGATCAGTCGTGTTGTCCTTGATCCTGGAGAGAGGATATCTTATCCCTTATTTTCGACCTTGACTCATCACTCCAGAGTCAGCTGTTATTGTTATTACTTTAGGAAAAAGTCAATATAAGCTGAATGTTAACTGTGATTCTGGTTTGAAATACAGGATTTTCCTTTTCCTTTTCTTATATGCGTCTCAGTTTCTATAAATATTTACCTGCAAACGTCCATTGAATGATACGTTTAAAATACATTTATTGATGGTAATTAATTTATGAACGCAATTATAGCTCATTCAATTATATTTTAATTGTTTGACTTTAATCACTGTGGTTACAAAAAAACAAAAACAAAAAAAAAACTGGTTTGGCTTTAGGGTCTTACTACATGATCGAATTTCCTGTGACATAATTATTTTGTATCCTATGTTAAATGTAAAAGTAAATTAGTCTTTTTATACGGACAACATTAAATAATACTTTATTGGTCATAGCACTGACCAGTTATCATATGATGGGGAGTTCCCTGTAATATATATATTTTTTACCTCAAGGTCATGCTTACGTAGGTAGCTTCCCTAGTGAGAGAAAAAGAATAAGGATTAACCTAACGAAAAACACATATCATAAAACGTTATAAAGGTCCTTAGGCTATCTTTTCAAAAACTATCCTAACATTATATGTTTTCTATATTTACTAATGGTAAATTAGGAAGGTGCAATCGCTTAAAATGGAACACGATGTAAATCCTTGCTTACACTATTAAAAATCCTTTTATATTTAAACGCATTATATGTTTAGCAAAATATAATTAATTTTATTTAACCCTTTTAGTGTCAAAGTCATGTTATCCAGAAGTCCAAAATACTATGCATTTTGCTTAAAATTAACACAAACAAAGTTCATAAAAAAATTCAAAAACTAACGTTTTATTGATTTCGATTATATTCTCATTTCTTGGCTTATACTTTTACATAAAAACAATGTATTTGCTATATTTTACTAATATTTAATTTTTTCATACAATAGAAAAATTCTGTCACAAAACAGCTGTTTCGAATTACTTAAAAACTGCCATAACTTTTTTATTTATGAACATATTATTGTGAAACTTCAACAGGATATTATTAACTAAATTGTCTTCAAAGAAAACTAATTGAATAGAGCCAAAATATCATTATCATGGTCATAAAGATGCAGAAAAGAAAAAGAGAGACGACAAACTTTTTATCTCGTAAATGTATTTTTAATAAAATTAGCATATATAATGTAAGTCTATTTGTAATATGTTCTTTATCTAGACTGGTTATTTATGTATAAATAGGTATACAAATTATCAATTTTGTGTAATAAATATCAGAGATATGATTTATTTAATTACACTGTACAAATTGATAGAAACACTCTGGCACTGGCAGAGAGAAACTTTGAAAAATCCTGTGGCACTGAAAGAGTTGAATAATACAAAATCTTATTTGTTGTAATTGAAAGAAGAGACCGATCTTAACCTTACTCGACCCATTCCCCATATATAGACTATTGATCTTTGCTGGGAACGTATCAGATAGAGTAAGGAATAGTGCTATTATAGTACAAGGTTATTAGAGATATTTAACTAACAGTCAAGACCAGGACTCTCACCAGCGCTATCTCTAATTCTATTTAAAAGTCCTGACCACATAGACCACTCGGCCACTGGCTCTTCATGTGAATATAGAGAAATGTTCATCTACATTACCTTAACGCGTTATTGAATACAGCCCGTTTTCTTATTTTAGAGGTAGAACCTTTAGTTTTAAAGTTAGTGTCACGTATGGTGACCTCCCTGTTAACATTTTTAATTTATTGGACCAAACCAAACTAAAGGTACAGTATTACATTATGGATTACTTTTGAATGTGGAACATAAATTAAATGTGGAAGACATGTTGTCTAGGTTATCAAGGATACAGTACGTCAGAAAGAGGCAAGGATTTATTTCAAGTAGTCAAGGCAGTGATAGATATATGATAGTTCAACATGGTCTCATGCACTTGTATATGTAGACGAGAACTCTCGTAGGAGTTGATCCGATCACTGCCCCATTCACCGAGCAAGTTTAGTACCCGGCTTATATTGAGGAACGGACTAGCCATTCTGAGAACACTGGACCTTAATATAATTGCTTTATTGATCCGGAAACAATATTCTAAAAATGAATATGTGATCTGGTTTTACAGGTGTAAATAATTTGTAAACTCCAAATTTTCATCATACTGTTAATCCAAATTCACAACTTGTTGATGATCAGATACTGATATTAGAAATCGGTAAAAGTATTTTTATTTTAAAAAAACGTATTATTACCATTCATTGATAAGTTGAGTTTGATAAATGAGTGTGATGAGTGTAACTTAATGAGTGTAGTCGTTGTTACTAATAAAAATCAACTTTTCCTTAGAAAGAGCTATTTATTAATTTCCCAATACCCATGGCAACTAAGGGATCTACAGCTTTACGTGGAATCCAAACCACATAATATTGGTTTGATTTTAGCTAACTGTCAATCCGCATACCCAGTTTTCTTCCCTACACAACCTCCAGACCCTGACTATGGATATCCTATATTTCACTAGTATTGTCCACGTTGATAGCAACGTTGAGTGGTCGCTATGTCGCTATTAAATTGACTAAGCATAGAAACTATCGCATACAATCTCCACAAAAGTTTGTCCCCAAGTAGGTGGCTTATATCATTGCACCAATGGTGCTGATTAGATACTAAGTTTCAAAACAAAACTTATATTATTTATTTAAATAAATATACTTCTGAGCGATTCAAATTGGAGACTATGCCTTCTACATACGAAAAATAATCACTCTAGATATCTTCCGGTGTATCAGTTGTTCTAATTGTAGCCCTAACTTTACTTTATACTGTAAATTAATTTGAAAGATGGTACGATCAATTTATTCAAGTTCCGATTCATACTCAAGGGAGATTAGATTCAATGTCAATCAGGAAAAATTACATATTTTAAAGATATCAGTAGTTGCCAGTTAGATGTAATTGTAATAAATTATTAGCAAGTTTTCATTTTTTTATAATTTATTATAAGATCTAAATTTACCATCGTTCAATTGTTTTCCAATACATTTCAATTCCGACTCCCTTTGTCTTCAATGATAGACATTTAAAAATATTATGTAATATTATTGTAAATTTCTAAAAAATGCAAGTTTCATCAATACACGTACTTCATGATATTGATGTGAATCACTCTCATCAGTCTTATAATATTCAGAAAAATATACGTTTATCAGTTCAAACTCTGTATACAGCAAAGCCACTATGGGGTGAGTTAGGTTGGGATCTAGAGGATTAGGGGATTTCAATAGTTGTTGCCTGAGTGCTTCAATTGTTCAGCATTGCTCTTGACCTTCTTACGGAATCTATTCTTGACAAGTTGTACTAGTTTTGAACGTACACTTATTACAAATTCAAATAAAAATTATTATTTTAAAGTTTTTATTTAACAATTATACACAATTTAATCTCCTGCCGAAAAATTAAATAGTTTCTAGGAGTAATATAGTTGAATTGTTAGAATCTGTTTCCGAGTATTCAGCTTTGAGCGATGTCAATTACTGTACCTCTGCTACATATATATACCACTGTACGTGTATTGGTTGGCGGGTGGGTCAATACTTAGGAGTTGAACGCCGGGAAGAGCCTTAACATTTAGTGTAAGTGAGTGAGTCACTACATCCAGCTTTATAGCATATATACTAGGTGTTACCCCTGCACGTTTCACGTGCCAACCCCGTCACTCGCTACGTTTGAGGGGAAATAATGATCAGTATGTTTTATATAAGCGTGATTACTCAATGTAATTGGTGCTGAATTTACATCCACAGTAAACAGAAGCTGACATTAGTTCCTCTATTGATCTCTGATTAGAAAGTCAAACTAAGATGACTTAATACAACTGTGGTTGTACCATACAGGAGAATGTCACACAACACAAACCCCACCCACCCATACACGTACGATGGTACTAACCCATCCACCCATACATGTACGGTGGTACTAACCCATCCACCCATACACGTACGGTGGTACTGACCCACACACACATAAACGTACGGTGGTACTAACCCATCCACCCATACACGTACGGTGGTACTGACCCACACATCCATACACGTACGGCGGTACTGATCCACCCACCCATACACGTAGGGTGTTACTAACCCATCCACCCATACACGTACGGTGGTACTGACCCACCACCCATACACGTATGGTGGTACTGATCCACCCACCCATACACGAACGGTGGTACTAACCCAACCAACCATACGCTTAAGGTGGTACTGACCCACCCACCCATACATGTATGGTGGTACTGATCCACCCACCCATACACGTACGGTGGTACTAACCCACCCACCCATACTTGTATGGTAGTACTGACCCACCTACCCATACACGTGGTACCATGCACGTGTATGGATGGGCTAATACCATGGGCGTCTCTAAATATTTCATTTTAAATAGAAAATAAAGTGCAATTTATATAATTATATTAATTGCATTGATTTTAATGTTGCCAATGAAACAGATTTTTTATTAATTTTAGATTCATAAGACTGATGGATCTAAAGATTTACTGGAAACATGAAAATGCCAACGTCATGCATTAGGTAATATATTGTTAATTTTATTCTTTATAATTGTATATAAACATTGACAAACAAAATAAACTACAAAGTTCAATTTAATTAACTTTGTAAAAAAAGTAGTTTTAATACTAATAAACATTAATGTTTGTTCTTATCACAAGTACATAAAAATACCACATGGTTAAGTGAGTATTTTTCCAATTTATTTCTCAGGAATTATTTTATGTTTACAAATCCCATTTTCTTGTAATTTTTTATTTTAAAAGAGACGATTTCATAATAGCTTGTATAAAATTTTCCACAGAACAGAGACAAAAATTCAACCAAAATTTGCAATTAAATTACATTTATCGATAGACGTTTATCAAATATTTCACTGATAATAATCTCTATAGAATGGGAAATGCCGATGTTCTGAGCAGATTAATTAGTTATTTCTTTTACATATAAGAAGACTGAGTAAATTTATATAACCTATGAACATATTTTAGCGTGTTATAAAGTTTAATTTGCATTTTATGTTATAATTTACATCAGGATTTGCAGAAATATCTGTTGACTAGTGATTGGAAGTGAATGCGCCCCTCTAGTGTTGCTACAGTGCTCTTAATGTACGCAACAACCATTGCTCAGAAGTGCTCAGCCATGGAGCCTGTCTGAGATAAGGTGGAGTGCTGTTACTTTGCTCCTAATGTACAAAAATACCGTTGCTCCGAAGGGCTCAGCCATGGATCCTGTCTATGATAGGGTGGAGTGCTGCTACAGTGCTCTTAATGTACGCAACAACCGTTGCTCCGAAGTGCTCAGCCATGGAGCCTGTCTGAGATAAGGTGGAGTGCTGCTACAGTGCTCCTAATGTACAAAAATACCGTTGCTCCGAAGGGCTCAGCCATGGATCCTGTCTATGATAGGGTGGAGTGCTGCTACAGTGCTCTTAATGTACGCAACAACCGTTGCTCCGAAGTGCTCAGCCATGGAGCCTATCTGAGATAAGGTGGAGTGCTGTTACTTTGCTCCTAATGTATAAAAATACCGTTGCTCCGAAGTGCTCAGCCATGAAGCCTGTCTATGATAGGGCGGAGTGTTGCTACAGTGCTCTTAATGTACGCAACAACCGTTGCTCCGAAGTGCTCAGCCATGAAGCCTGTCTGAGATAGGGCGGAGTGCTGCTACAGTGCTCCTAATGTACAAAAATACCGTTGCTCCGAAGTGCTCAGCCATGGAGCCTGTCTGAGATAGAGCGGAGTGTAGCTACAGTGCTCCTAATGTATGCAACAACCGTCGCTCCGAAGTGCTCAGCCATGGAGCCTGTCTGAGATAAGTGGAGTGCTGCTACAGTGCTCCTAATGTACAAAAATACCGTTGCTCCGAAGTGCTCAGCCATGGAGCCTGTCTGAGATAGAGCGGAGTGTAGCTACAGTGCTCCTAATGTATGCAACAACCGTTGCTCCGAAGTGCTCAGCCATGGAGACTGTCTGAGATAAGTGGAGTGCTGCTACAGTGCTCCTAATGTACAAAAATACCGTTGCTCCGAAGTGCTCAGCCATGGAGCCTGTCTGAGATAAGGTGGAGTGTTGCTACAGTGCTCTTAATGTACGCAACAACCGTTGCTCCGAAGTGCTCAGCCATGGAGCCTGTCTGAGATAAGTGGAGTGCTGCTACAGTGCTCCTAATGTACAAAAATACCATTACTCCGAAGGGCTCAGCCATGGATCATGTATATGATAGGGTGGAGTGTTGCTACAGTGCTCTTAATGTACGCAACAACCGTAGCTCTGAAGTGATCAGCCATGGAGCCTGTCTGAGATAAGGTGGAGTGCTGCTGCAGTGCTCCTAATGTACAAAAATACCGTTGCTCCGAAGGGCTCAGCCATGAAGCCTGTCTATGATAGGGCGGAGTGTTGCTACAGTGCTCTTAATGTACGCAACAACCGTTGCTCCGAAGGGCTCAGCCATGGATCCTGTCTATGATAGGGTGGAGTGTTGCTACAGTGCTCCTAATGTACAAAAATACCGTTGCTCCGAAGTGCTCAGCCATATAGCCTGTCTGAGATAGAGCGGAGTGTAGCTACAGTGCTCCTAATGTATGCAACAACCGTTGCTCCGAAGTGCTCAGCCATATAGCCTGTCTGAGATAGGGCGAAGTGTAGCTACAGTGCTCCTAATGTACGCAACAACCGTTGCCCCGAAGTGCTCAGCCATGGATCCTGTCTGAGATAGGGTGGATTAAAGCTACAGTGCTACAGTATTATCCAACTCCCAGCCTTTTGTGCTGGAGGAACTTTACTTTTGTGACATGAATATATAATGTACAATCATGCAAAAGTAACAAATAAACGTATTTGGCATGAAAAGCTACAGTGATCATTGAATTTTTTAGCTAACGTCCTAAACCAATCAATGAATTTTCAAATACATTATATATTTTTTCTTATAATTCATTTTATTTTGAAGGACCATGAGGTTATTATTTAGGATTTTGTTGAGAATAAATACTTTTGATTAGTAAAACCATAATGATTATTCTGTTTGTACTACTATATGATTTTAATTGGTTATATAAAGCCAGATTTGCTTCAACATAAAAAAAATTATGATAATAAAACGAATCTGTTTAGTAGTAAAAAGGTAGTTTAAAACATTTTCAGAGGAGGAATATACAATATAAAAAGACAGGTTTGGTAATTCACGCTTTAATAAATACCAATAAAAAATATCCTCGGACTAAATTTTTTTACGTAACTCACAATGGTTGTTGTTTTACGAATTACTACATTTAGTCCGTTGCTACAATTTATTTGAATTACTGTTCATGAAACAATAGAGGCTTGGTGTGAAACTTTAAATAGATTTATCCACAGGAAAATCAGACACGAAAATACAACTCACGCACAACTAATGTGAATAAAACCTGGCATTTTATATATTTATTTTAATCTTTTTTATACAGTATACATGAGATATAAGTTGGTATTAAATGCAAAGTGGCATAAAATGATCATAGGTAAAATTTTTTCTATCAAATACTTAACAGAACCAAATACAACTTCGGATTAAAATGGATTTTATTTACATTAGGAAATAAAATAGCTAAATCCTACGGTATAAGCAGCAAATAGATAGTTCTACCTTATTAATAATTTGCACATATATTCGTACTTTTCCTGTACTTTTAAGTTTAGTATTTTCAATCAGAGCAGCTTTTTATTTTATAAATGGTTACCATCTAAAGCTGTCACCAGTTTTATAAACATAGTAGATATTGTATATTGACGGAAGAACAGAATTTTATTAGATCTGTTAGCACTTCTTTAAAGGAAATGTCAGGACTATTATCAGCAGAACTGAAATTAAATGAAAAATATATTTACTGTAAATATAAATTGTGAGGTCAGGACTTCATAGTCCCCTCTTACACCTAGGCATTAAACCTAAACTGAACATTAACAAGAAGGACTCGTTTTAACATATACAGGGTTGGGCAAAAGTTTGGAATATATTTATTAGTTTCAAAACCATTAAAAGGAATATAATAAAACTTTGCAATTATGTACATGTGTACATGTATACATTTATACATATTTTACTTGTTTTTCGCATAGCCAGGGGATGGCCCATGAAGGAAGTCTTAAAAATGTTAAATGTAAGCCTACTTCGAGTTATACCTCATTTTAAAGGTCTTTGTTTGTAAAACACAAGAGTGCAAACCTGAGGTCAAAGAACGACTCAGTCAGAAAATACATCCACTCAAAGAATTTGATGTCAGGGTTGGGCAAAAGTCTGGAATGTATTTATTATTTTTAAAACTATTAGAAGAAAACTAATGAAACTTTGTACTTATCTACACGTCCCTATACCAAACATATGGACATATTTTACTTGTTTTTTGCATAGCCAGGTGATAGCCCATGCCGGAAGTCTTAACAATTTTAAATGTAAACCTACCTTGAGTCGTACCTCATTTTAATAGTCTTTGTCTGTAAAACACAAGAGTGCAAACTTGCGGTCAAAAGGATGACCCAGTCAGAAAATACATCTACTCAAAGAATTTAGTGTCAGGATTGGGAAAACATCTGGAATGTATTTATTATTTTTAAAACTATTAGAAGAAAAATAATGAAACTTTGTAGTTATTTACATGTCCCTATACTAAACATTTAGACATATTGTACTTGTTTTTTGCATATCCAGGGAAGTCTTTGCTCCCAAGACTTTGCTTACTTAAAAATTTTAAATGTAAGCCTGCCTCGAGTTATACGTCATTTTAAAGGTCTGTTTCAAAGTCTGAATTAATTAGAACAGAATTAATCCAGAACATTATTTTGTAAACTAAGGCCAATACTATGAGTGAGAGATATATTTAAGTTCACCGACAATATATTTATATAATTAACTATTTTTACATTCTATTGTGAATTGAGAACGAATACATAAAAAGGAGTTAATTATTATTATTATTTGCTTTGCTAAATATTCCCGGAAAATAAGATTTATTTAATGGCTATGTCTAATAATTAGTTATTTATAATCGTTAGGTCTTACAAGGTGGTTTTAAGGGCTATATTTTGAAACAATTATAAAGCAATGCAAAGTATGATAGTTAATCAAACATAATTTATTTAACATGACTACTTGGTTTTTTATTTTTTCTGAATTACGTTTTCAAATAATAAAAAATTGTATTTCTTTTTATTTCTTTAGATTTAACTAATTAGAGATCAACTATTGAATACAATCGTGTTTAAAGCGAATGGTTCCAGACTTAAATAAAGATGAAACAAGTCAAGTTTTAGTCAAGGGTTATAACATTCTTAGCACCTAGAAAATGTGTTAAGGGTTGAAGAGATGTTTGAGGTAGATGAAAAATTCTCAGCGGTGTCAAGAAGATGATCACCAATATAATACGCTACAACTCAACTGTGAGAGAAATGTAACGGTGCATTCCCCATCTTTTCACCGTCAAATACTCCCGTCACATGAATGTGGTGGAGGTAATATTACCTTAGAAGAGTTATTACATGCATGGTGTTCATATCTATGCGCTTAAAATTTTAAGTCACGTGTTTTTTTGTTTTTTTAACATGGATAAATGATTGTTTTTGCTACTGTATGAGTATTATTATTTATTAACTAGTCGAAAAGGCTTGCTGAACTGTGTTTATTCATGATCGTCATCTATTTTTTATTTATTTTTTTTATTTTTTTTTTATAGATATTAAGCACAAAAACCAGAAATTTTACTTTAAGTTACTTACAGATTCTTTAAGTTTACTTTATAATGTTAAATATACAGTTATTTTATAAAAATTTAAAAAGTAAACCTGTTTAATTTAGGTAAATGTGGGAACACTTTAATATTCAAACGTCATTTTATACAAACCTGTATTAACAATAATCATTATTAGTACATAAATCATTAACAAATAAAATACTGACACTATATTTATTCATTTTTAAGACGCAGATCGTCAAGGTAAGGGTGAATATGAATTTCGAATGAGTGTAGACGAACGAATGTAGTCATTGTTACAAACTAAGGAAAACTATTCCTTGTAAAGGGTCCTTCTCTGTAATAAGCCTAATTACTAATGAACAAGTGATTATCAGGTGGTCCATCTCAATATTTGTTATAACATTGGTTAGAATCGAACTGAGAACATTAGTACAAACCACGGTAATTAGAAACGGAGGTAGGTATCGCGACGAGGCTGCTCAAAAAACGGTGACGTCATATGAGTGAAATCAGCTGATTTATACTATTAAAGACTGGCCATAAAATCAACAATTCACGTGGAAGATTTCAGCTAAATATTATGCAAGCTATTTACCTGTAATCGGCTGGAATTGTTATTATGGGAGTTAAAACAGTATTTGTGTGTTTATTTGTTGTTTGTTGTTGTCATTTCATCCAAATGACGTCATTGGAGATGCTCGTAATACGTACTGACTTTTTTTATAGGTGCGGAGGTAAAAAGTACAATATTTTATGGATTAACAGAACATTGATTCTGGTTGTGATGTATGATATATTAAAATAGAATTGTTAAGTAAACTAAATATCTCCTTTAGTATTTCATAGATTACTGAGACATAAAATGTAAAAGACTATAAACAGTGCCATAAGGGAAAATTCCATCTTCTAACCTGTTTGTAGCCTGGTTATAGCTTCTCATATCTACCTTCTAAATTACCCTATATCTTTAATATATAAATAACAATAAAATCAGCTTTGTCAGCTGTTCGAATCCTGTTTAATGTTAGGTTTCTCTTTATGGAATTGTATATACTCTTTATGAAAACAGGATAGAATACGACTTACCACTTCCAATTTTGATTGGAAAATAGAAAATAAAACAAATCTTTCCCTTTTCTCTTCTGTGTACCATACATTATTTTTGTGTTTTTGAAGATAAACTTATGGATGTTCTATTGTAAATTTTCATATTGAATTATTATTTTTTTAAAATATTTCCTAACGTTCTATAATCCAATCCCATAGTATGCTTATATACTATAAAAAGAGCCTTTTGATCAGTTCTAGGGTGGGAAGATTAGTAATTAAGTTGTTCTTATGTTACCAATAATTACTATCAATAATTGAAATTTAAAAGAACACAAATATTAATATTAACTGAGCTTATTAAAATTAAAATAAAGATTTTATAGTATTCTATTTATATAGCAATAAATATTTGAATTCACTTTCATTTAATTTAACTAAAAACCTTAAAAAAGGCCTTTTTGGTAGCGTATAGAATACATAAATTACTTTTTTTAAATTATTTTTCTTAAATTTGTAACGACAAAGAAAGATTTTAAAAACACATATGCTTAACAAACAGTAGTATGTAAACATATTATTTCACATTAGGTTCTTACAAATATTTACCCTACGCAAGCCATATGTAAATTGATTTGCAAATGTATAAAATAAATAAACGTACAGTGAATTAAACTAAGAAAATAAGGATTTTTTTCCGTTATACCCTCAAAGGAACAATACAAATATTTTGTTAGTATGGAGTTTTGTATATCTTGAAAGAACAATTGCTTTGGACTTATTAGTGGTGTGGCTATAAGAACCCGATAGTATAACCGAGACATAGTTCCAACCAAGTCAAACGTTAGGTTAGAACAGTTTGAGGTTGAAGCAAACCTCAACTTTCTGAGGTCTACCAAAGCATTAGACTTTATGCACTTTGGTAGTCTCGAATAGTTTCCATGCAAACATCAGCATAGGAACTTTTCTCGAGTGTTACTAGCGTACATATGTTATTTTATATGATTGTAACAACTAATTTAGAATCTCACTAAAAGAGATGGATATAAAGCCAAAAAAAAACATACAACATCAAAACTGATCAATTACTTTAAAATTATTTACTAGGCTTACTGCCAATAAAATATTACAAATTAATATTAACAAACTGTTGGATCCAATTACTTAAACTGTAGTAAACAGTGAATCGGTAGCTGTGACAAAAATTAGACAAAAGTAAAATATTAATCCACAAAGTAATTTACTTGTGAATCTATTTAGTTGGTTAACACTTTGCCAAATCACTGTCCTTAATTAATTGGCAAAGTGTGATCCAATATAATGTTTACTTTCAATATAAATTAATCATGCGTAGTAATTTATACAGAATACTTTGTAAATATGATTAACAGTGATCTACGACGTAATATGAAACCGTGTTTGAACACTCACGGTCATCACTCGTCCACATCAGATGACTGTTAGTTGTCTATTACATTGCATAGTACATAGTAAAAATTCATACAAACAAAAAACAACAATAAATAGAACAATTACAGCCCAAAATAAACCATATACAAACATACCATTCTCCAATGTATCAGTGGTTGGCGACAGCCACGCTAGAAGCCTTGCGGCACTGATGTCTGAGAGGACTTCCCAGAAGACCACGATCACCGGCTTCTGCAAGCCTGGAGCTGGGCTACTGAACATAATACCCACCTCTGTGGGAACAGCTGAATCCAATACCAGCTGTGTAGTGCTACTCGCCGGGACCAACGACGTGACGGCGGGAAGACAGAACTATATATTTAAACACTTTGAGGGAATCATCAAAACATACAGAAAGACGTCAAATGCTATCGTTTGTTCCCTACCACCAAGACACGATCTTCCTAGCACCAGTCCCATTCACTTGGCTGTCTCTAAAGTAAACCACTACATGGAAGAAGTTTGCAGTCGTCATGAAGGTATAGAATGGCTGGATATAGGCAGCATCGGCCGGAAACACTACACTGCCCACGGCATGCACCTGAGAAAGAGTGGAAAACGTCTACTAGCCGAACTATTAATGGAGAAGTTAGCCTGTTTGCCTCCACTACAAAGCGGCCATCCTCACGCAATGGGCACCTCTTCTAATACAGAGACGCCACCATCCAGCCCAACCACCCTTCCATACGAGACCTTCACCGAAGCAGTCAGACAGAACTTATCATATAGACATTTTATTAATTGTGATAGTAGTGTAAATCCCAACCCCAGTAAAACAAATAGAAAAATTTTTTTAGGGACACCTCTTCAAACTTCCGAGCTAAATTAATCGACTCAAGCCACATGTCTTCAAAATTCGCTATTCAGACAAAAACAATAAAAAATAATAGAATCGTTTTTCTACATCAAAATTCACAAATAGCAACTAACAAATTAGACGAACTAACTTTGTTAAATGATGAACTGGAGCTTGATGTGCTCCTTTTAACAGAGCACGGTTTCAATGAAAACAATATTAACCATTTCAAAATTAAAAATCTTGAACAAGCCAATTCATATTGCAGAGGCATCCATCGAGGTGGAGGAGTTGCAATATTTGTTAAACGTGGCATAAACTTCACCCCAATGATGTTGAAGAATATAATAGAAAAAGATCTGGAAGCCACCGGAATTAAATTAAAAACAAAGAATTCCCAACTTACAGTCATTGGGGTTTACAGATCGCCTAGTGGAAATTTAGAAAACTTCTTTTCAAGTTTTCATACCATCCTTAAATCAATTACTAAGAAACATTCAAAATTCATAACAATGGGAGATTTTAACATTGACGTGCTTGATGTTAGTAGCCACATAGCAAAACGATTATCAGATCTATTAACGTCTTTTGGTCTAAAGTGGTCCGTTAATGAGCCCACGAGAGTCACCACCGTTTCAAAAACTGCAATAGATAACATCATTACAAACGTATCAGATATAAAAGTAAGTGTGGTCAACACAGCAATCGCAGATCACTACGGCCAACAAGCCATTATTAGTAATTGTAAACCGGTAAGGGAGAATATATCAAAAAGAACAATAAGGGACACTAGGCACGAAAATCTGTTGCACTTGTTATCTGCGTTGCAAATGGAGAGATGGAATTTTCTCAATTCAGATGATCCTGTCGAGTTACAATTTGAAAAGTTTCAAAACTGTTTAAACTATCATTTTAATGTGAACTGCCCAGCAAAGACAATAAAATTAACACAAAAAAACAATAAATGTAAATGGATCACCAAAGGTATACTCATTTCAAGGGAAAAAATAAAATTGTATTCAAAAATATCACATGACACAACAAATTTGAATTTCAAAATCTTTTTTTAATAACTATAAAAAAGTGTATAAAAAAGTAATTAGGGCGGCAAAAGCCTACGATGTCAATAAAGCCATTATATCTTCAAAAAATATTTCAAAAACCGCCTGGTCGATTATTGATAATAAAGTTTCACGAAAAGACAAACAAATCCAACTTGAAATTTGTAATGAACATATTTGTGATGGCCAAAGAATTTCGGAAGAGTTCAATTCGTTCTTTTCTTCGATAGGAATTAATCAGGGACCACACTCACAGCGAGGCCAGACTCCTGTCCCCTTAAGACGGAGTCCAGCAGCCTCTATGGTATTGGCCCCAGTTACGGAACAGGAGATTGAGAAAGTAATTAGAGAACTGGCACCTAAAAAGTCAAGTGATGTGAATTTCATGTCTACATGGCTTCTAAAAAAATGCTCAACCCATATTTATAAACCTCTGGAACATCTGATAAATCTCTCTTTTTCAACAGGAAATTTTCCTTCCATATTAAAAACTGCAAAGGTGACACCAATTTTCAAAAAAGGGGATCCAGCATCAATTCAAAATTACCGGCCTGTTTCAATTTTGCCAATAATAAGTAAAGTCTTTGAGAAGCTATACTTATCCCGTATGGTAAGCTTCTTAGAAAAATACAATCTCATTTCGAAGGATCAATTTGGATTCAGAAAGGGTCAATCAACAATCGATGCAGTCGTGAATTTGGTTGAGAAAATTGTAGAGAGCTTGGAGAATAGAAAGGCCACACTTAGTGTGTTTCTGGACCTCTCCAAGGCCTTTGACTGTGTTGACCACACAATTCTTCTTAAGAAAATGCATAGTCACGGAATCCGCGGAATTCCACTCGAGTGGCTTGAGTCATATCTTAAAAATAGATCACAAATTGTTCAAATATATGAAGTACGGTCCGGATTTAAAAACCTAAAGTATGGAGTCCCGCAGGGATCAATTCTTAGCCCCCTCCTATTTTTGATCTATGTAAACGAAATTGGTTCATCACTGCAGCATGGGTCACTCGTGCTGATGACACGACTGTCTCTTTCTCAGAAAATTCAAATGAGCAATTGGAAGTGCGGGCTTTTGTTGAAATAAATAATTGCATTCAGCACTTCCAACAACTCAATCTTAATATCAATCCAGAAAAATCAGCATGTATGCAGTTTTGTTTGCGGGCGTCGGACTCGGAAGGAGGTCCGACGGTCATAATAAATGAAACTGAAATTAAAGACAAAAATTCAACTAAATTCCTTGGAATGCACCTAGATCGAGGGCTGACTTGGAATGTCCACGTCGAAAATTTGTGTAAAAAGTTATCATCAGGCATTTATGCTTTGAGAAATTTAGCTAAATTCTGCCCAACTCAGTTACTGATGACGGCTTATTACGGGTTGATCTACCCTCATATTACCTATGGATTAGTGCTATGGGGAAGATGTTCCAACACTAACTTTGACAGAATATTTAGAATTCAAAAAATGGCAGTTAGAATCATCCTAAAAATGAATTTCAGAGAGTCGTGCAGGCCAAAATTCAAAGAGTTAAATATATTGACATTACCTTGCCTCTACATTCTTGAGACTGCTACATATGGTAGGTACAAGACTACTATCACAAGAGGCAGAGATATACATACATACGACACTAGAGGCAGGGACAACTACCGAACTGGTCGTCATAGAACGGTAGTCTATGAACGCCTGCCTTCACAGATGGGTGTTCGTATAGTCAACAAGTTACCAGAATTTATCAAAAGTGCTACAACGCCCAAGGCGTTCAAGAGTCGTCTCAAGAAGTTTCTTTCAAAACAAGCATTTTATAGTATAGACGAATTCTTTGCACATAACTAGGAGGGGGAAAATCAATAACACAAGTGAAGTTGGAGAGGTTCAATTGGCGATGAGTGGGAATTTGGGTGTCTGTCAATATATGTATGTTTGAAAGGGTGAATTGTTAGAATGGATGGCAAATTATTAAAAAATATGACTTTTGCAATACAATGTTTATAATTGTCCTAATGCAATAAAAGTTTTATTATTATTATTATTATTATTATTATTATTATTATTATTGCAGCTTTCCAAGAACAGAAACTGTGCTATAATAAGCCAGTTTCATGAAAATATATAACAGTATCAAAATAAAATAAATAGATTTTAAATGGTAGGCGTAAAGATTAGTATGTGCAATGCGCATAACATTTGGACCAGAACTAAGTAGAAAACCACATTTTATACGGCTATGAAACTAACTAAAACATTGTATTTAGTTTAATACGGTACAGAATAAATTTTAAAATTGTAATATATAAATAAAAATAGATTAGAAGATCAACGCCAGTATTTAACATTCGCAAGCGCTTTTGATCCACCGAGTATTATCGAGGGAGGACGAGCTTATGAAATATTGTTGAATTTCTTAATTTATTTTTTTCTTTGGTTGTTTTTAAGATTATTTGCAGGACATAATCATGCATATCAATCAGGTATCTAATAATAAGGGACAGTAATTCAATATAGCCAGCAGGCACAACAAATATGTATAACCATCAGGTATAAAAATTAGGTAAGACAGTAATATACAATTACGATAACTCAGTAAAGCAAGTCCTAGTACGTATGATTCTATCACGATTTATCTTTATTCCATTCGCTAATGATACTTTTATGGGTAAGTATTTCTTTTATGACAAACTATTTTAACCAGAATAAGTTGGTTGTAAAATCAAGAGAATTGTGTAGATCAATTGATTTAAATCACATTGAAGGGTCCTTTAATTTGAAACTACCATATAAAACACAACATAATTATAAAAAGATTTTGTGTATTGATGTATTATATAAATGTAACAATATAAAAATTGTCTCTTGGAAAAAAAATAAATGAAAAGGGAGCATCTAGATAAGATGAAATATTAAAAATGAAATTACCCTATATTAAATCTGTTATTCCCTATATGTAAACAAAAAAATGAAGTAATCAATTTAAAATCCTTTCGTTACAGTTTCTGAACACGTTGACATTTCCATATAATATACCGTAAGGTGTGCTCTGAGACAGGAAGGAATTTTCCGGAAATGTGAAGAGGATAATTCCCGATGTAACAAGCTGTGAGAGAAATGTAGTGAAGGCCGTTTCGGTGACAGCTCAGTCCTTCAAACCTGTTATCTCCGGAAAACTGGGCTGATATTTCTGTCGGAAGATTTACGTAGATAAATCTCAGTACATGTAATTGTGATTTTATTTGTACATCTAAAAGACTAGGTATTTTTAGTAGCCCTTGGTTGAAATCTAACATTTCTATCAACACAACGAAATATATTAAAATCTGAAACAGTATGATTTTTATGTATGTATTTCATATGTCAATAAGTTTAATCTTTTCAGGTTCTATTGAAATGAAAATATATATATATATATATATATATATATATATATATATATAATATTTTAAATGTGTATTTCCTTAATGCCATTTTTTGCGCACACACTGTAGTAAATAGGTAAGATCTAGAAAGTTTTTTTCTCTACGTTTATAACAAACAAGATAAGGACATAACCCAATTTAAACTTAACGAGAGATATTTACGTACCCATCTTGCAAATATATTGAAATATTTAACGTGCTTTCCTGATTATTTATTACATTCATTCTTGTGATTAGTAGTATGAGTATTTTTATGTAAATGACAAATATTTTTTAAACTAAACACATCTGGAATTATTAAACAATAAATAATATGTTACTCAATTTACGTTTTAAGTAACTTTATATTAATTCAGTCACAGCTCCTCTGTAAGTGCATGAAGAAAGTTACGATAAGAACCCTTAAGTGAATAAAGCCGAGAGTTTCCGTAAACAATAGTTAGCGATAAAATCAGTCACGTTCTATCAAATTGCCGTACAACACAATTTACTTTCATTATTTGGCTTATCATAAGTTAGTCATATATGACAAGTAAAAGTATTGATGCCATAAAAAAGGCACTTTCCACAGATAAAAAAGAAACAGAGGTCGTTCTCATGTGGACGCAGCCCGCAGTGAACGCCTAGATGGCAGTTATAAGTAGTTTATAGCTAATGGACATCTGTAGTAAAAATTAACACGTTTATCCTTGAGTATTTAGTGGAATACGGGAGGAACTGACAAGGTGCTGGTCCTGTATTCCACATAGCAAACTGGAGTAATAACCACTCAACACACTAACTCCAGATACATTAAGCGCACCACTGTATTTGATGCGACTGCTGTTTTATTCCACTCTGTGGCAGTTCTAAATTCAGCCCTATGTATGTGGTTTGGAAAGCAGACACTTTACTGTACCTGCTTAAAAATGTGTGTAACTATACCTTTAAAAATGGGTTTCCCTCTAAATGTTTAATGTTCATAGCCCAAAGTATTCATAAACAATAAAACAAAACGCATTCACCAATTTCGTTATAAACGTAAAATCAATACAAGACGAAATAACATGAAAATAAGACCTTGAAAATATTTCATTTGTTATAAAAATTGATTATAATTAAAACTTATACCATAATAAATGAGTAAACATCACTTAGATTATTAAAAAATTAAATAAAATGTTGCGACACTGACGTTGAAGGTAGGTACCTCACTCGCTTGTTTCAACATGAGTTCAATGAACGTTATATTAATCCTAAATCCATACTTTATGGCAGGATGTCCCTGATTTTAAAACCATGAACAGATAACGCCATATGTAACCATTTTAAGTACAAATACAGTCAACGTTAAAGATTATGTATATTTGTAATAGAATCTGTAACACACTATTTTACTAGTTTTAGAGTAAGAAATGAAACAGTTTGGGTCTAACTCACAAATCTACACTTAAACTTTTTAAATTTGATAAATTATAACTAGTATTAAAATATATTGATACTGTTTCTTGAAGTCTTTATTAAAGGTACATGTAGAACTATTAGCCTCTCTCTTCACTCAACTTTAAACAACGCCGTCCTCTCATGTACCTAACAAAAGATAAACAAACCTCTTATAAATTACTAAGTTGTACTTGACTGTAGTTTTTTAACTTAAATACCACTAATTTTTTGTTAATTTTTTTAACAACACTTAGCTAATAGACCTAATTATTTAGTTTTTGAAATTTGTTATTGTTGTACGGACGTGTTAAATAATGGTTATTTCTTCATCAGCGTTACAAATATCTAGTATCGTTGTATTTGCTTTATAAACATAATATTGAGAAGGTTGTTACAAGATAACAGTTACGTTACCTTAATAATAACGGAAGTAATACAAAATTAATAGTTAGTAAAACAATTATATACATTTAAAAGTATATATCATACAATTTAAAGGCAAATCTATATGTTAATTTTATTACTCAAATAACATAAAATAAAAGCTTAAAATATTAAATTTAAAAAAACTAGCATTTGGTTTTATACAATAATATGAATAATTTCTAAAATGTATTTGTTGATTGACTCACGTAGTAACGAAATACGGTATTGGACATGTTCATTAATTAATTTCAATCTGGCAACAGATTGAAATTAATTAATGAATTAATAATTTAATGAATTAATTAATAATAATTTAATTATTAATTAATTAATTAATTAATTAATTAATTAATAATTTGTCACTGTTTGGCTTAAAAGTTATAAATACATTTTATCTTTGGAAATTAATTTTAAGATATATTTAGATCATTACAATTAAAATCATTATAAAATTAGCCTTTTAATTGTATATTGCTACAGTTAAAAGGTATAATGAAAATATCAATGTATGTGTATGGGCAGGTGGGTGGGTCTGTATCATTCAACGTGTATTGGTGGGCAAGTGTGTTAATACTACTGTACCGTGTTATTCACTTCTATGACACAATTTAAACTCTTTCTCATCGACTCTCTCATTCTTTTAGATTCGCGGGGTTGAAAAAGTCCTTTGCGCCTGAGCTCAAAGGGGCTGGAGAAAGATATTCCTTGATGGAGGTAAAGTCAACTGTAACTCTGATGAACATATGGGGGTTTAAGAGCGTTGCTCCAACAAACAAAGCAATAGTCTAAACCTAAACACTCTAAAACCACGAATAATAAAACTAAATCACATACAAATATGCACATAAATAAGTATGAATATTTAATTAATGTGTAGAACCCACAGTAGTTATTCCAATAGGATTCATACCTCGTTAAATGTCCCATAAGTATGTTTAGAAAAAATTGTCAAACACTCGGGTTCAGTTTTTGTAATTGAAGTATTAGGGAAACATTATGTATAAGTTGAATATCATGTTGTAAGTAATCAGTGGTAGAAAACACGTAGGCCTATGATATTACCGCTAACTTGATTACTAATAGAATGTCCGTGAAAAAATGTAGGAGTGTAAATTTTATTTATTTATTGATCCCTCTTTCAAGATTCAATGCAATACGAAATTACTTGAGAATAACATTTGGACAGTACAAAGCACATAGTACTGATTAGGGGACTTCCACTAGTTGTTGACAGACCTAACTAGGCCGAAAACTTATTATCAACAGAAGCATTCAGTTGAGAACTTGAATCCTTAAAAGTTTTGAAATGTCCTGCGAAAAGGAATGATTTATATTTGAACTATAATATTTGAATATGAACAGGAATAAAATATTTGACTACTAGCTGTACCCGCCCGCTTCGCCGGTCATAATATTGAGTTTTGATTGTATCATTGAAATGTGCAGCAACCTTTCAGTTTACACAGCATCCAATTTACAACAGCTGATGTTTTGTGTAGTTTACTACTGTACTCAATTATTTTTAATTTTAAAAGTTAGGCTACCACAATTTTATTCCATTTGTTTTTATTTAACAGGTGTAAATCAAATAAATCAATCAATTAATATAGCTTCACAAGAAATCAAAACATAAAAATATAAACAGTATAATTTTGACATATTTAAAACCCACAGCTGATATTCTTTTTATATTTGACTTATACCTTCATGCATCCTGCTATTTGATTAACATCGAAACTTTAGAAGCCCAAGGGATGGAGCCCTGAGGGATTAAAGAAACGGGAATAGGACAGAAACCTTCCCTGGGGTATATAGAACAACTTCCCCAAGTTTCATGGCGATCGGCTGGACGGTTTGGTAGCGCATAAAGGATAGACAGACAAACAAACATACATTGGATTTTATATATATAGATGACTCAAATATTACTTTTTCCACAGAACTATTTTTTCACTAATAATAATACAAGTAGAATTATAGTTGAACTGTTTTAAAATATATAATTAGTAGTGGTATTGTGTTAAGTATCAAACAATACATAAGGACTGAAGGAAAAGTTCGTCTGTACTGATGACATTTATTGATGGAAGATAGAAATTGAAAAGCGTTATATTTCTTGTGAGCTCGTAATATGATGAGTTTTTCGAAAACAATATTATCTTTCTTACCTCACATCCTTTTAATTTACATGAGATATATATTTTAACTATTTATCTCAAAAACATGAAATATTTGAAAAATTAAAAACGTTTATTAATAATGAAAAATTACACTTTACTTTTTTCAGCTGTTCAAACATTACCACGCCTCACACTTTTCTTTAATTACACTGCGTCATTTAGTGAGTGAATTGTTTGATGTTACATGGAAGGGGGAGGTATGTATCCAGAGGTGATAATATGTGTTGTAATATTTCTTCAGGTTATTGATGTATATAGTACGAAGTGGTAGTTTTACCATCATTTTTCTATTTTTGTCTACTACATACTATTTCAATTGTAATTACACATAATTTACTTGATTATCTAAAGATATTTAATTTACATAAAACCCACACACATTTTGAAATATATTTATATATAAATATAATTTCATGCAGTAACAATAGTTTTTTGAAGAACATTCTCCAATTAACCACACCTAAGTTACAAAGTTTGGTTATTTTGAAAAAAAAAATTATTTCGAACTTATATAATTACATAAAAATATGTGGTCATGTTACTCTTTTTTACATATTATGGAATCATAATAATGTTTTGTGGTAGCTGCCATAGCTGGGATATCACAAAAATCACGACAATCCATCTACCAGATTTGTTGCTCGTTTAGAACTACCCAGGGTGGACGTACAGCTTTAAAGAGTTGCTGTAGACGCGAACAACATCACACCTCGAGAAGTATAACAAAACTATGGATCACATAGTTACAGAGTGTCCTTGCGCTTTTTTACGGAGGGATTGGTCAACATACACAAAATCAGTGAGGCAGGTCTTAGATGGCTCGATGGATTGGACTTAGCTTTGTGACAGGAGATCACTTTACATTTTATAATCAATGAATATATAATCATTACTATTGGATATTTATCCAAACATACATCGCAGCTTTATAATTAACAAATGGTAGCTGACAACAAACCATATTGTAATAACATTCTTTATTTAGTATAACTTCACTAATGGTAAGTTGAAATAATAAATTTAATTTATTCATATTTATTAAAGTCTTATTCTGTACCTGGCAAAGAGGCTTTTAGAGAAAAGTGCGATTAGTAAATTTTCCATCCAGTATAAAAAAACCTATAATTTACTTCGTTTAGTAACCAGTTTTTATTACTATCACCATCAAGTACTAAATGCAGTGACTTATCGAGGTGTTATCATGTTATTAGGATATTTAACGATCCGATATATTGTAGGTTATGAAACAACAATTTAATGTTTGGTAAGTGAGCTTTAAGTTTCTTACATAAATTGAAGAACACGTAAACTCTTTGATGGAGAGAGGAAGAGAGCTGAAGACAAAATGTCGTCCAAAACTGTTCACTATAAAGACAGTACACTAACGTAATTGATGTACATCTCACTAGAAAGACAGTACACTAACGTAATTGATGTACATCTCACTAGAAAGACAGTACACTCACGTAATTGATGTACATCTCACTAGAAAGAAGATGTCTGTGAATCTATTTGCTAATGATACTTTTCCGCTTCGAGTATTTGTTTCATGACAAAATATTACAACTAGAAGAAGTTGTAAAATCAAGAAAACTGTATTATTAATTGTTTTAAAATCATTTTGAATAGACCATTAATTTTTATATTAATCAACGAGTATGTTTGTTGAAAATAAACTATATAAATATAACTATATACATAAACAAACAAAACTTGATATAATCTAATAAGAACAACCCAATAAATGGTTTGCCCAACTCGTGGTGATCAAAAGTTTTTTTTATAAACAGAATACATATTTAGAACATATAATGTTACTTATAGTTTGCAGCCATATGAAAATTTCCCATATAACAGGCACACAGAATATAAGTGGGTAACAAACTAAATATAAAGTTGTTACAATATTTTGTTAAAGTTTTCTTTCTTCCCTATTTATTGATTTAATTATTTGGGTGATTCAATAAATAAGTTTTTTTTCAATTAAATTACGTTTGATTTTAACTAATGAATGATATTGAAATTAATAGAATAAAAGTTGGAAGTGATTAATATTCAATTTAAAATAAGAGTGTGTCCAAATCCTTAAAATATAACCTAACATCAAAAAGGATTTGAGTAGCTGACAAAGTTACTTAATATATCAAAACAAAACTGATGATAAATGTCCTGAAAGAAATTTCTAAATATATATTTCAAAATAAATAAAATATCACAATATACTACAATGATGGTATAAAAATATAAATGAATATGTTGTTTTAAATTATAATTTATTTTATTTTTATAAGCTGATTTGATACAAAACAACCCTTTATTTTAATTTGTCGTCAATTAAACGGCATTATCATTTCTCTGAGGCTTATAAATATATTACCTTTTTGGGTTGCCAGTCCATTATATAAGATTTTAATACAAATATTAATGGAGCCTTGACAATCCGACCACTAGGCTAGCAAGAGGCCTAAAAATAACCTATTTGTTAGCAAAAGTAGTTTATTAAAACAAATATATAAAACAGTTTAGTTTATAAATTTATCAGATAAACGTAAGTATATAAACTTGCCTTTTATGAAACAAATAATTAAAAATAGTTAATTTAGCTAATATTAAAAATGAAATTACCTTCTGTTATTACCTATACGTAAAAAAGAGATTTAAATGATCTGGTAAAATTAGTAATTTTATAATCGTTTTGTCACAGTTTCCCGAACACGTTGACATTTCCATATAATATACTGTAAGATGTGCTCTGAGACAGGAAGGAATTTTCCGGAAATGTGAAGAGGATAATTCCCAATATAACAAGCTGTGAGAGAAATGTAGTGAAGGGCGTTTCGGTGACAGCTCAGTCCTTCAAACCTGCTATCTCCGGAAAGCTGGGCTGATATTTCTGTCGGGATATTTACGTAGATAAGCCAAAGCACGTGTAGTTGTCATTTACGTAGATAAACCTCAGCACGTGTAGTTGTGATTTACGTAGATAAACCTCAGCACGTGTAGTTGTGATTTACGTAGATAAACCTCAGCACGTGTAGTTGTGATTTACGTAGATAAACCTCAGCACGTGTAGTTGTGATTTACGTAGATAAACCTCAGCACGTGTAGTTGTGATTTACGTAGATAAACCTCAGCACGTGTAGTTGTGATTTACGTAGATAAACCTCAGCACGTGTAGTTGTGATTTACGTAGATAAACCTCAGCACGTGTAGTTGTGATTTACGTAGATAAACCTCAGCACGTGTAGTTGTGATTTACGTAGATAAACCTCAGCACGTGTAGTTGTGATTTACGTAGATAAACCTCAGCACGTGTAGTTGTGATTTACGTAGATAAACCTCAGCACGTGTAGTTGTGATTTACGTAGATAAACCTCAGCACGTGTAGTTGTGATTTACGTAGATAAACCTCAGCACGTGTAGTTGTGATTTACGTAGATAAACCTCAGCACGTGTAGTTGTGATTTACGTAGATAAACCTCAGCACGTGTAGTTGTGATTTACGTAGATAAACCTCAGCACGTGTAGTTGTGATTTACGTAGATAAACCTCAGCACGTGTAGTTGTGATTTACGTAGATAAACCTCAGCACGTGTAGTTGTGATTTACGTAGATAAACCTCAGCACGTGTAGTTGTGATTTACGTAGATAAACCTCAGCACGTGTAGTTGTGATTTACGTAGATAAACCTCAGCACGTGTAGTTGTGATTTACGTAGATAAACCTCAGCACGTGTAGTTGTGATTTACGTAGATAAACCTCAGCACGTGTAGTTGTGATTTACGTAGATAAACCTCAGCACGTGTAGTTGTGATTTACGTAGATAAACCTCAGCACGTGTAGTTGTGATTTACGTAGATAAACCTCAGCACGTGTAGTTGTGATTTACGTAGATAAACCTCAGCACGTGTAGTTGTGATTTACGTAGATAAACCTCAGCACGTGTAGTTGTGATTTACGTAGATAAACCTCAGCACGTGTAGTTGTGATTTACGTAGATAAACCTCAGCACGTGTAGTTGTGATTTACGTAGATAAACCTCAGCACGTGTAGTTGTGATTTACGTAGATAAACCTCAGCACGTGTAGTTGTGATTTACGTAGATAAACCTCAGCACGTGTAGTTGTGATCTCGCTTGTGAACCAACAAGTCTACGTATTCCTATAATAGGCTGTGGTTTTAAACCTACGATTTTTACATTTTTTGAACAAACATTATTTTAAACCTAAATGTTGCATGATTTCATAATTTAGAAATCCTGTAAGCATAATTTAGAAGTTTATAATATTCAATTAATGTACATTTACATTAAATGTAGTGTCCAATAGGTCAGCAAGCTGAATATGTGTTTAATATATTGTATATCAGATATTATTGCCCATTGTGTTGCATAGGTCTTTATATCTGTTAAATTTCCAGACGTAGTCTGGTGGGTGGTTCCGTTCATCATGATATATCTGGGTTGGTGGTTGGACCCATCATGGCATACTCTGGAGGATGGGTTGGTCCATCATGACATACTCTGTTGGGTGGGTCATGATACAACCGGGTTGGTGGTTGGGCTCATCATGGCATACTCTGGAGGGTGGATGGATCCATCAAGTCATACTATGTTGGGTGGGTCATGACACAGCCAGGTTGGTGGTTGGTTGAGTCTATCAAGTTATACTCTGGTGGGTGGGTCCGTCCATTATAATCTATCTGGGTTGGTTGTTGGACCCATTATGGCATACTCTGGAGGATGGGTTGGTCCATCATGACATACTCTGTTGGGTGGGTCATGATACAACCGGGTTGGTGGTTGGGCTCATCATGGCATACTCTGGAGGGTGGATGGATCCATCATGTCATACTATGTTGGGTGGGTCATGACACAGCCGGTTGGTGGTTGGTTGAGTTTATCAAGTTATACTCTGGTGGGTGGGTCCGTCCATCATAATATATCTGGGTTGGTGGTTGGACCCATCATGGCATACTCTGGAGGATGGGTGGGTCCATCATGTCATACTCTGTTGGGTGGGTCATGACACAGCCAGGTTGGTGGTTGGGCCCATCATAACATACTCTGGTGGGTGGGTCCGTCCATCATGACATATCCGAGTTGGTGGTTGGGCCCATCATAACGTACTCTGGTGGGTGGATTCATCCATCATGACATATTCGGATTTGTGGATCCAACACTATCTTTTTACATCAAGACATAGTCAAGTGGGTGGATAAAAAAAGATATATTCTTCATCAAGACGTATTCAAGAAGCTGAACAAATTTTTATAGAACAAGTATTTATAGAAACAAATTTTATTTGAAATCCCTAATGGCCTATATAACTATACTCACATTGACATATGTGCTATAATCGTTCTTGTTTTGAACTCCGTAAATGATAAAACAACTTGCATACATATACTGGTAAATAAACGTGCTATAAACCATATGAATCACGCAAGAATACATTAAAACAACACAATATATTCCTTAAAGTATAGAAAGGATACAAATTATACACATGTATTTATAGTGAAATAATTTTTCGTTCCTAAATAAATTTCTTTTATAATGATGTAATCTTTACCAACGACATAAGAAATAGTTAATGAGATAATTAACTGTTTGTTTTGTCTGATTGTACAAATGTTTGTATAATCTAAGCTAGCAGAAAATATTATAAACTCAATTTTTTTATTTACAGCATATCTAAAGATTTGAAACAATAACATTTATAAACGTAAACAAACGAGGAAGCCATGGCAAAATATACCCAATGCCTCATCCCTTTGGGCTGTAATATCCCTTCCCCTAAGAAGGTCACCTTACCCCTTTCCCTACCACTAATCACCCTTTAATCAAGGCAACCAACGGTTTGTACCCAGCGTAGTGCATTATATGTATACTATAACCAAACTGTATGCCTATATGTAGTTTGAAAGTCATAAGTTAGCATTGGATTGTTCATGATTGTTAAATGTGTTTTCTATTCAATTTCCATTTCCCTAAGTTGGATTTTATCTGAGTTATGTTTTCATATTTTGTACCTTGTATTGTATATTTTGTGAAATTTGTTTGATACTAGGAGGTGTGACTTTTAAGGAGTCTGCTGTAAATCCATAAGCTTATAATTGCTTATGGGGTTTCTTAAATTGATATATATGTATGTTTAGAAAAAAGTAATTTTCAAATATAGCTAAGATGGTAAGTAACACCCAAAGACGACAGGAGTTTTATACTTGTTAAAATGATAAGTTTGCTTTATGAAACACTTTTGAAGCGTTGGAAATCTCCAAGGTATATATATATATATATATATATATATATATATATATATATATATATATATATATATATATATATATATCCTGTAATAGAAATAGGAGAGTATTTATTAGGAGCAGCAAGATATTAATTGTTGTGAAGTTTTAATTTAAAAGTTGTATCTCATGAAATGGAATAATGTGAAAGAGTATAGAGGAGATAATTTTCCTGAAAATGTCTTACGTGACAAGTTCACGTGAAAATAACACTTTTATAGTTGAAAACAACTTTTTGCTTGGAACGGCAAATGTTATATATTCTATAGCAGTGTCTCCTTTAGTGTCTGTAAATTCCTTGTTTTGAAACAAACTATAACATGGCTAAATTATTCGTAAAGCAATACTTAACTATTTTTCTTGAATACGCAAATTACTCGCTTACATTGCAGTATTGTTATCTTTTTAGCCCAAAAGCTATTTGAACGAATTTTTTAAACAAGTTTAAAAAAAAAAACTGTAAGTTACTTATACTTATTTTCTAATTACGTCTTATCTGGTTGATATTTTCCAAATTTTAAAATTTTCAAACAAAATATTACTAGTTATCAGAAGATAATATAATATCTGACGGGGAGGAGCCAGGTTGTGGAATTTACATTGGTGGACTGTATTGGTTGTCTTCAACGCTTTTTTTCTCCTGAGATACCAGTTTTGAGTGGAGTGCCACAGGGGTCTATACTTTGACCGATTTTATTTCTTTTATATGTTAATGACTTGCCATCTAGTGTGAAGAGTGGTAGGATATGTCAATTTGCTGATGATACCTCCCTTTCTTTGTCTGATCACAATTTTCAGTCTCTAGAACAAATTTCCTTCATAGAATCAAATAATCTGCTCCAATGGTTTCAAGAAAACATGTTGTCAACTAACACCCAAAAAACACAGCTTCTACAATTTTCAGTTTTAAAAACAAATAAACATAGTTCTCCTTTAAATGTCATTTTGGATGAAATCGTAATTTACCGATCTGATAAAGTTTAATTTCTTGGAATAATGGTGGATGAGGGTTTGAATTTTTATGCGCATTTGGATTATGTCTCCAGAAAGGTATGCAAAGGCACTTACATGTTCACAAATTTAGCAAAAACTGTAAATAGTGATGTTCTTCTCTCGGCTTATTATGGCCTAGTCTACCCATACCTGGCCTACGCAGTACCTATTTGGGGAAATGAAAACAATAGAACCCGTTTTCTATTTCGTCTTAAAAAAAAGCCATAAGAGTTATATTTTCCTTAAATAAATGTCAATCCTGTAAAGAATTCTTTCAAAATTATGAGGTTCTGACCTTTTCTTCTTTTTTTATTCTTGAAATCCTCACTTTTGTAAAATTAAATTTCCCTGTCTTTTTCACTTTCTCTAACCACTCTTACACTCTTCGTGTCAATCACAGTTTAAGAGTACCAAAGCACTCTACTGCCTTGGTACTCTTTATAATGATGAGAAACATACCCTTTATAATAGTGTAGCTCTTTATAACTGCCTTCCACTCTCACTTAAACTGGAGACTAACCATATAAAATTTAAGAAACAACTGAAAAGCCTTCTGCTCGACCTTTGTTGTTACAGCGTCCATGAGTTTCTAGCTGGCCATAAATAATTCTGATTTAGTGTGATTGTTGCAAACTTTGAAATATAAATAAATTGTTTTTGCTCTATCATTTCACATGTTGTAGTCCTAGTTGATTATGGTTTATTGCATTTACTATGACTAGGCTAATGTGTGTATAATATGTTTACTGGCTTAATAAACGATTTGATTTGATTAAATACACTGTGAAGTTCATAAATTCAATATTCTAGAAAAATATTTATCGTTATGTAATCCCTTAAAGTATTGTGGTACTAAATATATCTTACATGTGAAACATTTATTACTATATGACATTAGGAATAGATTAAAAGATGTTGTGGGAACGTTATATCTAAAGAATATCATTAGTGTAAAATAACTTAGATTTACAAATAACAATACATTAAAATTATTTACAATCAATGATTTTGAAAAAATACTGTTCAGTACGTTAAGAGTATGCTAATTATAAATAACTACAGTAATAATGAAAAATGCTTTTAAGTGAGTCTCGTGGCCTCAAGTACTACAATGGAAATTACCTTTTTTTGGAGAAAGACTTGAGTGAGGCATTAGATAAAAAGGAGAATCAGAATATTAATAAAGTAAAAATAGTGTGCAATATTGTTTTTTTTTTATAATTATGGACAATCCTTTGTTAAATAAAAGTCTAGGTAATGTTATTTAATATACTATGCAATACCACTGTACGTATATGAGTGGGTAGGTGGGTCAGTTCCAGTGTACATATATGGGTGGGTAAGTGGGTCAGTACCACTGTGCGTGTATTGGTGGGTGGGTGGGTCAATACCACTGTACGTATATGTGTGGGTAGGTGGGTCAGTTCCAGTGTAAGTATGTGGGTGGGTAAGTGGGTCAATACCACTGTACGTGTATGGGTGGGTGAGTGGGTCAATACCACTGTACGTATATGGGTGGGTCAATACCACTATACATATATTTGTGGGTAGGTGGGTCAGTTCCAGTGTACGTATAAGGTTGGGTAAGTGGGTCAGTACCACTGTGCGTGTATTGGTGGTTGGGTGGGTCAATACCAGTGTACGTATATGGGTGGTTAGGTGGGTTAATACCACTGTACCTATATGTGTGGGTAGGTGGGTCAGTTCCAGTGTACGTATATGGGTGGGTAAGTGGGTCAGTACCACTGTGCGTGTATGGGTGGGTAAGTGAGTCAGTACCACTGTGCGTGTATGTGTGGTTACGTTCAGAGGTGGGTCAATACCTCTGAACGTATATGGGTTGGTATGACGGTCAATACCACTGCTCGTTCACAGGTGAGCTGTTGGATCAGCACCACTGTACTTTTTTAGTTAGTTAGAGTTAGGTTCAGTTGTCTTATGACGTACGTTTGTAATGTTTCCTAATTATTGTTATAATTCTGACAATTTCAATCGCGCTCAGTTTTGGCAATTTAAAAAAGTGACTCGCATCTTTAATAAGATTTAGAAATAGGAATTACATTATTTAACAATGCAGTCACTATAATAATGATTTTAAATATCGTGGTCAAGACAAATATAGTGGTTTTAGGTCCAATTATATTTTGAAGAAGTTAATTAAAAAACTAATACATTTTTCTATATGCTGTCTAAAAGGCAATACTGTTCGATTGTATAATTACCATGCAAAAAACTATGCTATTCAATAATAATAATAAAAAATATTTAAATGTTAGTTACAATATTATTACTAAGCAATTTGACTCTGTACTTAAATAAATTTTGACCACACTGTTTAAAAATATATCTGTACTCCATTTTTAAACAAAACAGTTTTTCTCAAATTCACTGCATAAATGTATAAAAAATAACGTAATTTTTAATAATAACCTTATTAACTTAAAAAAATGCATCATATTATAAAGTTTATTTAAATATTATGTTGTATGCAGATTGTGATATACTTTCATTAAAAAAAGAGTACACTTCTTGAATACTTTTCGCACTTGTTATTGATTAATAATAAATAAATTACCATAATCTTAGGACTTTTTTTCAGGATCGTATTCACATTTTATAATAAAACACAGAGAACCTTTGAATAAAATAAGGAAATAAAAATAGCATTGCTTTAGACCAAAATATGAGTTTTTATGTGAATTTGTTGAATATAGGTGTTATTAATTACGTTATTTTTTATAAACTCAACGGTTTTTTATATAAATTGTTTGTTTTATAACACGAGAAGCGTTGAGAAAACATTGATGCAATTTCAGTCTGTTAATATACTATAGTAAAATCACGATAAATCGAATGTTTCTATTCTTCATCAACCTGGATATTTTTTTTTATTCTTCGTAAATATCTTTTACGACCAAATTATCTTGGGATGATTTCATACCTTGATCAATTCATCTTCTGACTGGGTTTTCTGTCAACATACCTAACATATGTCTTCAAAGACCGATCATGCCTTTATTACAAGTGATTGATTGTGAAAGGTTCAAAGCAAACACACCAGTGCCAGTAGAGCTAATGGATGATTTGTGAAGTGTTTTTTGTTGTAAATTTATTTTTTAAACATTAATGTTTCCTGTTATAAATTAGTGTTGAACTGTATATTAAAAAAAAATGACTACTACATTCATTCACAAAGGAATATAATTAAACATAAGAAGAATCAGTGATAAAATACATTAGAAAATATTGTGCTGAAGGGTATTCATTATAATTCTTTCCACATCACAAGTTAAGTTTTAATTCATAAACATTATATTTATTTAACTAACAACGAACCTAAAAAAATCTTATAGCACATTTTGGGTAGCAAATATCCATTTTATAACGTTATATAAGAAAAAGTGAGCAAGCTTAGTCACTAGAGGTGGGGAATTTGACGGGCGTTATCTGAATGACACAGTTACGGAAAAACATGTGATGTTTCCAGTTCCGGTGTTGGCTCTTGGTGATACACGTATTATATTCAAGTAGCTATATAGATTATCTAAATGGCACAGTTTTGGGAAACAGTGCGGTGTTTCCGGTTCCGGTGTGTGAAAACATAGTGATTACTAACAAAACTAGGTTTTAAAAAATTCCCATTTAAAAATTGTGACTATTGAGGCAAGTGGATGTAATTCAAAACAGCTTTTTACACCTCACCCAAAATAAAGCCATCCACTTTCAAAAATATAATGTATTTCCATAATACACAAAAACTTAATCCAAGTTTTTGTCCATGTAAAATTTGTATTACGAATGTTATACAAAATCCCTCTTACATAATATCAATATAAATTTCACGTAGACTGTGTGTGTTCAAAACTAACCTCAGGCATCTATGTCTTAAGACAAGGGGAGAAGGCCTCTACACGGTTTAACATGCGTTTAAATGGGAAACAATACACTATTCATGTACCTGCTGACCAAAAACTACTAGGCCTATTGGGATGATTTTTTTTACACTTGCTAAGGACACATAGAGGTAACTTTGGGCCCACTTTCAAAACAAAATACAAAAAAATAAAAAATTAAAAAATAAATAAATATTTTTTTACAAAAAGTTAACTTATAATAGTATACAATATTTTTTTAAAACTATTTTCTGTTAACCAAATTTATTTATTTTGGGTACACAGGTTCCCATACATATAATAAACATCCACAAAAAATGTTAAGTCTTCATCTTACTCCAAACTTGAAATACAGGTACACAAACACTCAAAATAAGAAGTTTCGGAAAATCCCTCCGAAAGAAAAACAATAACATCAAACTTGCTTTTAAAAATCTCCAGCACCATATTGAGGCTCTGCCTCTTGATCCTGGTCTTCTTTTTTCCTTTTTACTTGTCTTTTCTTTACTCTGGCTTCTTTGGTGACTTCTTGGGAAGCTTTTTCAGCTTTTTTTAGCCGGATGACATCAATTTTACGCAGTCCTTTGAAAGTGTTTTTTCCTGCTTCTCCCCCCATTTTCTCAAAAACTTGTAATTTGGCAATTGCACCATCATTAAATTATATAACTGCATCTAATACTCCACATTTCAGTGTATTGTAGCCTACAAACACCCTTTTTGGGATTCTTGACCATATTACATGATTTAGACTATCGTTAGGATTTTATGTGCTTCCATGAAGACATTTTTGTAACGGTTCATCTTTAGATAGGTCTCTAAATATTTGTTTTATGTGAAGCATTACTGCTACTGGCAGTGAGCTTTTATGTACATAATCTTCCCCAGCTGCTTTTGCCTTTTGGTATTTACACGAAGAATCAATTCCCTTTGGGCAAAGTTCGTGATGGGGGTTTTCGTCACTTGAAATCTTGTGAAAGTAGAGTGCCCATATAGATGTTTTCATTCCTTTTAGATTATCCACATTCCTCCTAATGGCTAAACCATAGTAGGTCTGTAAAAGATCAATTTGAGCATCAGTTAGCCTACCTTTTCCTGATAAGCCTTTTCCATCTTCTAGTACAATGCCTTTAGATTTAGCCTTGAGACGACGAAGTCTAGAACCCATCCGTTTCTGAATGTGGCACTAGGTCTCAGATCATTTGTTTTATTATTATAGGTTATTATTCTCCAACAACAACAACAACACAGATGTTCTGAATAAAAAAAGTACATAGAGTATAATATATGTGATTTATAACAATGTTACAGTATACTATAACAAAACACTGTGTAGAATCGCTCTGTTCTACCCAGTCAAATTCAATGTAGGACTTTACAAAAAACAAATATATAAAATCTGTCTTTAATATATGTAAATAGTGGTATATATCATTGTTTTCAGGATAAAACAAGGAATATTTATATGTAAAAAAACAAAAACTTGTATTTTTAAGGTTTTTGGCGACCTTCTCCAAGACAACTATCCGAATACTGCCCGACTCAGGTACTGATGACGGCTTATTACGGAGTAATTTACCCATACCTCTCCTATGGATTGGCCTTGTGGGGAGGTTGCACAAACGCATACTTTTCTAGAATTTTCATTCTTCAAAAAAAGGCAGTCCGAACCATCGCAAAATTGCACATGAGAGAGTCGTGCAAACCAGCTTTCAAAAGCTTGAAACTGTTGACATTACCCTGTCTCTACATCTTGAATACGTGCATTTTTTTCAAATCAAAGTGCAATCTCATAAGAGGTAGTGACATACACTCCTATGCAACTAGAGACAGAGACAACTACCGAACGGTAAACACAGAACGGTAGTTTATGAGCGTTTGCCTTCACAGGCAGGAGCCCAATTTGTCAACAGTCTGCCAAATTCGGTCAAAAGTGCCCCAATGCTCAAGGCATTCAAAACGCGTCTGAAGCAAATTCTGATTGCAGAAGCATTTTATAGTACAGACACGTTTATGGCACACAACTGGGAGGCCCTATGAACACACAGACCAGAGCTGTAATTGGATAGAATTCGAATGGATGACCTCTGAATGCAAAATTGTATGTTTGAAAGTGACTTTGATGGAATGAATGAATGGAAAATTTTAGACTATTTAATTTATTAAACATTTATTAACATTTATGACTATTGCAATACAATGTACTTTGTCTGACGCAATAAAAAAGGTTATTATTATTATTATTATTATAAATCGATTTAAAATGTCTGGAGTAATTCAATTTCTGTCCACGTGCTGCGAGACATATCATAATCCTTCCTGGCAACATGATCTGTAATAGTTTTAAATAAGTACTGTACTGGAACATGTTCTTGTACGTAGTGGCTTATTATATTCTTTGTATTGAACAGTCTTATACCAAATAACCAATATTTACCGACTAATATTTATCGACTAACCAAATACTAATATTATCAACGTTTTTAAATTAAATAATATTAGTGAAATAATAAGCACATCGTTAATTATTTTCCATCGCTATACTTAAAGATAATGGTGACGAAAATGATAAGCTGTAACAAATCGTACTGACCAATTTACTCTGTGGCTGTAGAACAACGGTACTTATAAAACATGAATTGTTTTTATTTGTACTCCCTAATGGCATCTATAAATACGAACAGTCCAGTGCTTTATATTACAATATTTGGAATATTCGTGTTTATCATACAGTCCAGTTCCAGCAGCTGTCAGCAGTTTTCCAGTGACACATTGTTAACGCTATGTCCTGGTCCTTATCGTCAGACGTACTTCAACGATACTTGCTACACTATCCCCAGTATTTTAGTCTATAATTTTCGAGATACATAACCACCATAGTCATGTTTCAACTGATATTAACGTTTATATAGATAAAACATTTATATAGATAATTTATTGTTCATATATATTGTAGAGTAGTATACACTGTATACTATATACAAGGTGGAAAAATATGGAAACGCTTTTACAACAATTTTATTTTTTTTAAAGAAGAACACATTTTTAAAATTATTCCACAATTAAAAATAAATGTCGAATAATTTTTAAAATGTGTTCTTCTTTAAACCCAACGTTATTCCATCAAGTATATACAACAGAAAATTTTATTTTTTCCATGAATAAATTGATAATTTAATTTTATTGTGTTAAAGATAAAAAATAATTTTTGATCAGAATAATTTACTTAAAACCGTTAAGTAGCGGATAAATAATATTGTTCAAATTAGTTATTTTGAAAGTCAAATTACTGCTACTCTGGAAAGGAGAAATCTTTTTAAGTCCGGTTTGCGGCAATTAATTTATACCATTTGATACCAAACTCGACCTTTCATTTGATACCAAACTCGAACCAAGCTTACAATGAAGATTTTCTTTAAACTCCCTCGGGCCGTCCCTATGAAAAGATGAAATATCGCTAATGGCGTCAAGAAGTATGTTATTTGTAACCGTGATGTTGTACAAGATTTTATTTTTACAAGTGAAGTCATACAACATTTGTGAGAGTGTTACCATGTTTTTCTCCACCTTGTATAGCCAATTGTACTTTAAGGTAAAAATACTGAACTTAGACATATAATCTGACTATGGTAGGTAGTTTACTGAAATCAATCACCTCATTTTTTACATTCATACTGAAATCAGTTTATAGTTAAGTGGCTATGCATTCAGGTTGTGGAGTACAAGATCTAAGGTTCGAATCCCACGAGTGAAACTCCTCACTCGTCGAGTAACATTCACGCGTAGGCCTGCAGACCCATCTGAACTGACAATACTATGGCAATACATATAACAAACATGGCCACTGGCAATACATGTAACAAACATGGCCACTAGTAATACATGTAACAAACATGGCCACTAGTAATACATGTAACAAACATGGCCACTGGCAATACATGTAACAAACATGGCCACTGGTGTTACATGTAACATAAATGGCCACTGGCAATACATGTAACAAACATGGCCACTAGTAATACATGTAACAAACATGGCCACTGGTAATACATGTAACATAAATGGCCACTAGTAATACATGTAAAAAACATGGCCACTGGCAATACATGTAACAAACATGGCCACTAACAATGCATGTAACAAACATGGCCACTGGTAATACATGTAACATAAATGGCCACTAGTAATACATGTAACAAACATGGCCACTGGCAATACATGTAACAAACATGGCCACTGGTAATACATGTAACAAACATGGCCACTGGTAATACATGTAACATAAATGGCCACTGGCAATACATGTAACATAAATGGCCACTAGTAATACATGGAACGAATTATTAGATTACAAGCATCCACAATGTGGCATTAATTCTGTGAGGGTTAGACAGCAATTTGGTTGTAAAGGCCAAACACTAATATAAAGCATTCATCCGGCCAGAAAGCTCCAATTTAGAGTAGTGTTTTAATTTATTGTCTACATTAGACACCTCAACGCAAAACAATATTCATTCAGTCTGTGAGGGACAAGTATAATTAACAAAATCACTCGTCTAGAAATGTCCATCTCACGTATTATTCTGATGTGGCTGTCTCAGAGAAACCATTGAGCACGCCACATCACAGTGTGGGTGAAACGTCTAGTTATCTTGTAAATATTGTAGATAGTACCTTGACGTGGTTGTCACCGAAAAATGTAGATTCTAGTTATGACACCGGCCACTTAAGCCTAAGTTCTAAGATAGTACAAGTATCTCCTTTTGAGCCTCAATCTAGAAATGTTATTCTTAAAGCGTAGAATCAGCCATTAAATGCTATATTTTTCGATAGGAAACGCTAGGAATATTTTAGTTTTAATATGTTTTAAAACACCTGTTTTCATCATCAGCTGTAAATAAACAAAAAATATATAACAAAATTTGCGTATTTTTGGTGTTCTTAATTTTTTTTCAAGTGCATTATTGGATGTATAAAAAATTGGACCTGTAAGTTCAGCAATCAATGAAAATTAAAATATCATTAAAACAATAAAAAACAGGACATAATATATGCACATTATAAGGGTTAAGGACAGTTTGGTTATTTATAAGGTTAGATAGGATGATACTCATATTATAAGTATTGTCAAATTATACTTAAAGTTGTGGGTTTATTTTCTGTATCTGAACTAGATTAAATTAATAGTCTAAACAGCCACTATTATAAGATTAAATAAAATCTACAAGATAAGGTGACGAAACAAGGTTAAGTTTTTATATTCATTATAAATATACCTCAAAACTAAACTTAATTTAGAAACAAATTACGTTTTATATACTTGATGCATTCATCTTATCACTGCTAGATGTCTGCATTATTTATTTTATTTATTTTGAAATGCAGGATAACAGACGACATCCAATTACAATGCAGCATTAATTAAATTAACAACAATAATAGAGATTCAATAGTGTTCATGCACAACAGTAATAATAGTCTATCAGAATCTTAAAAACTGCTAATTGCATGCACTATATCATAACATTGTTTAACAGGCAAACAACAATACATTACAGTAACATATAACAACACAACAATATAAGTACAACAAAAGTAATATGACACCATGCAGTGACATGTAACGATGACAATAATAATAGCAGTAACAAAAATATTAACAACAGAATAGATATTATATAAATACATTCAAACACAAACAAACAAATTACATAAATATGATCACTAACATACTATAGAATTTATAAAAACTAACAAGTTCTATTATTCGTATAAAGAACTTCAGAACTCAAACCCTAGAAATTAAAAAGAAATCCATTACGCTGACTACCGTTTATTAATTTCATTTCTTACTTATTCTGTTAAAGCCTGCACTAATAAACTAGTCAACAATTACGAAATGTCTCACCAATTTAATTTCTTGCCTATAATATTAAATTTATCCAATTTTTTCAAAAATTAAACTTAAATTTTAAACTGAAGTATATAAAATAACTTTTAGTAAGTTTTAAAAAGTATTGTTAAAATAAAACAAAATAAAAGATTCCTTTATTTACAAACTTTTCTCAGTAACACACACACACACACACACACACACACACACACACACACACACACACACACACACACACACACACACACACACACACACACACACACACACACACACACACACACACACACACACACACACACACACACACACACACCACACACACACACACACACACACACACACACACACACACACACACACACACACACACACACACACACACACACACACACACACACACACACACACACACACACACACACACACACACACACACACACACACACACACACACACACACACACACACACACACACACACACACACACACACACACACACACACACACACACACACACACACACACACACACACACACACACACACACACACACACACACACACACACACACACACACACACACACACACACACACACACACACACACACACACACACACACACACACACACACACACACACACACACACACACACACACACACACACACACACACACACACACACACACACACACACACACACACACACACACACACACACACACACACACACACACACACACACACACACACACACACACACACACACACACACACACACACACACACACACACACACCACACACACACACACACACACACACACACACACACACACACACACACACACACACACACACACACACACACACACACACACACACACACACACACACACACACACACACACACACACACACACACACACACACACACACACACACACACACACACACACACACACACACACACACACACACACACACACACACACACACACACACACACACACACACACACACACACACACACACACACACACACACACACACACACACACACACACACACACACACACACACACACACACACACACACACACACACACAACTGTTTTGCAGAACAACTCAAGTCAGTCAGTCATGTATGATATATATGAATAATAATTGTTTTATATATCCAATAATAGTTATCTTAATTTTCAAAATAATACTTTTATTTTAACTAAAACAATACTACTATAACATAGGAACATACTATTGTTATACTACCATTTTGACAAGTAAAAAATATTTTAAAAAACACAATAATAAATATATATATAAAAAAAACAGCTAAATTGTAAGGAGCATAACTACAATAATTTGAGGATAAACTGGCAATCATATTTATTAGTTACTTTATAATTGTGATAAATGTTGTATTTATAGAGTAAAACTGATTTTTCATTATATAAGAAAATAACACGATATGCGCGAAAATGTCTTAAGAAGCTCTTTAGCACATTAGACGAGTGAAAAAGTGTCGAACTTGTTTTGCCGAGGGCTGTTATTTCGTAACAGGAAACTTGTTATCACCAAAGTCCTTCAAAGTATATCAAAGACCTGCTCTCTCTTTAGCAGGTGAACTTTGTTGTCTCACACATCCAAACTAAAATCCACCGTCTCGTCTCGTGAATAGTATCGTAATTGCAAAATCCAACTCTTTCAATTATTAATACTTTGACAATAGATAATTATTCTTTTGCATAAATACATTTGTTAAAATACCATTTACCTTACCCAAATCCGCCAACTAAACGTCATTGAGCGTAATTTTATTCAATTAAATATTGTAAAACATAATAGGAATAACTATGAAATATATTTCCGAATTGTATTGTTGTTAAAATTTTATAAATCAAGCAAATTATTTTTGCCATGTTACAGAGGTTCTAAGAGGATAATACGAACAGTAATATTTCTAATAATTTATCGGCAAATGTAATTGATCAGTTCAAATTTTCTGTAATATTACTAGCGATTTTAAAAGTACAAAATAAGGTCACAATTTAATTTTTTTAACTGTCACCAGCGTATTTATTTCAAAACAGAATGATTCCACCCATCAATGATATTGGTGATGTTTATTTAGCCTTTATTTATTACCATTTATATTACAGATAAAAATGTTAAATAATGTACGTTAAAGACATGTTAAGAGTTAATTACGTTTCCTTAAAATAAATTAATGATTTGTATATTTTTTAATACGAAGAGTATTGTTAAAATTCAAAGAAAATGACGTTTTATTTGTTCATCGTTAACAACATGACCGATCAAAGACAGAGAAAAATGCGCTGCTTAACTTTGTTGTTCTAGCAACAAAAGCAGAAACAGACACACACACACACACACACACACACACACACACACACGCGCGCGCGCGCGCGCACACACAGCCAAACTGACGAACTCTTAGGGTTGTATTGACGAAATGAACTTGATTGGATTTTTAATTTCTTATATGTCATGTTAAGTGTTATTTTGTCATGAAAACTTAAAAATTTGTACGTAATATAATCTATAGTTTTTGTAATATTTTAAATAAATTATTAACATATTTTTGTTATTTACATCCACTAAGAAATAACCATCACATGAGGCGATAAAATATTTCAAAGTCCAACTTATTCTCCAACCGATTCATGTCAAAGAGGAACTATTTTCAATAAAAATAAATCAATTTCTAAGGCAATAAAATAAAATTGAATATCGATATGATGGTGAATTATAAGATAAAATATTATGGAAAATGATATTCACATGTTTATTCATTTATTAAAAAAATAAATATGATTCTTTATAGAAAATGTAAGTACAAAAACTACTGTTACTGTGTTTAGTTTTTAATTTCAATTACTGTACGATATTTAATTAAAAAAAGAAGGGCCTTTTTGATATTATTAGTCAAGAAAATGTTCAAAGTATTAATTTTTTTCAGCTGGCCATAACTTGACATATTACAATAAAAAAGCAATAAATTGCTTATTTTCTATGTTTTAGTTTACATTATTGTTTAAAACTTAGTAATTAGTAGTGATTGATAGTTAAATTAAAAATAAACGATACAATGCATATGATTAAACGTGTCTCAGCCTAGTGCTATGGCCAATAAATACAAAGTCATATATCATATAAACTGGTGGCTGTAGTCATATATGGTTACTATATTATGTTGAAGTTTCTCTTGCTAGAGCGTTTGCTAACTTTCTTACTATAAATATAAGTAATTGAATACGGCCTTTTTAAACACTTGTGTGAGTGAGTCGCAATGAGTGATGCAAGTGAGACAGGGAACTGAAAATCCTATAATTTGTAATTCCATAAAAAAATTGAGATGGCATCCACGATGGCCGAAGGTCGTGTGCTGGTATCATAATAGCAAGCCCTGCCCCATTATCTCATTAACAGCAATGACAATTGATCGATGTGATTAACACCAACGAATGAAGTTTGGAACGAAAAAAATAAATCATTATTATTAAAACAACAACAATAAATACTACGAGTAGTGATGTAATTAATAAATAACAACTAAATAAACTTGTACTGTTAATTAAAGTTATTTTTTTCAACTAAATAACTTACGGAAGTTCAACACTTGAAGATGGAAGTTAGTAACGCTCGTGAAACTATATAATACGCCCAACATTGTATGTTCTGCAAAAATGTAAAGCTAAAACCTAACTTGATTTTAAAAAAATCGATTAACCAGTCCGTACAGATGTGGTATTACCACTTCATCGGAAATGTTTTTCTCACAGATGGATAAATACATTTTACTGGGACTTATAGTTATTCCTTGTTATTGCAAAACCGTTAAGAGTATATCAATTATATAACATCCTTTGGGGATGTTATATAATTTATCGATTATGTTATAACGTTATAATGGGGATGTTATAACGTTTTTATCGATTATCAAAATTATAAATTACTCAAATGAATTTCTCAAAAACAAGGTATTATTTTATTTATTTTATTTGCAAATTTGGTATGTTTAACATAACGGTAAATAATTTAAGATTATATGATACTCATTGTAAGTAAAAGAATTGTTGTATTCTAGTAATTATTATTTTTCGTTTTTTACTAACTAAAATTTTAACACGTCATGTCTATTTTTGCAGGGCGAGTAAACATAAACTAATCTCCTCATTCCTATTCATTTTAAAGTACGAGTGTCCTTTTTTAGAACCAATATGATTTATAAAGTTGTTGCTACTGAGTTGTAATATTTATACTATTTATTAAAGCATTTTATTAATGGAGCTACAAAAGCAACAACAAATTCCATAAAACGAAGTAATACGTAGTCAGTAACAAGCCAATTACAATCAATCATTTTGGCAATCATTTGTTGGAGACTTGATTTGCCTTTAACTGAACAAACTTAACGTCTATTTAGGGATCTTAATTTGTAGGCTTTAACTAAGATCTTAAACTGGACAATACTAACAACTAAAGGTTCCAGTAATGACCGTGTCAATGTGATATTTACAGTACTCAAATCACCAGACATTTCAGTCTCAGAAATACCACTGAGGATGCCACATCAAAGAATGAGCGAGATGTTTGGTGATGTAAATATTGTAAATAACATCTTGACTTTTAGTTTATACTCTCTAAAGATGTTTGATAGACAATATAAAATCCTAGTAGTCCCTAGGGATGTTTTACAAATAAAATAAAATTCCTGTTGGTTCAGTTCAGTTAACTGCTGTAGTAGTTTTTTTCTCGTGGTATTTAAGTCATTAAGTTCAACTATGAATATTCACTAAAAGAACGATTAAAAAATAATAAATAATGTATGGACAATATGAAGTTGTCAACGTAGTTATGAACTGTTTCTTTATCATGTGAAATGCTATAAAATGTCTCGAGATCACAACACTGCATAATTATTGTGACCCTAAAAAAGTTCAATAAATTCAATGAACGAGGCATAAGAAACACTGATTAGAGCCATTTATGCCTCTAGATGACTGATATTTATGATATTTACCTATAATATCAGTTCAAACGTGCGCTGATACGAGTCATGAGAGAGTGGCTTTACTGTAGGAAATAGGATATATTCACAAACAAAGATAATTGTTTTGTTTCCTTTGTAAGATCATCCTGAGCATATGTTGGCCTACTGATGTGTCTCTGTCTTAAAAAAAAATAACACAAAACACTGTTGCATATGAATATATAATTTACTTTATTTACATTCTCTACTTTTAACGTATTACCATTTCTTTGTTTTGATCAGAACTATCGAAGGAAAAATCTTCAAAAATTAATGCAATGTTTTCTTTATTTTTTGAGTTATTGGTACTAAAAACTATCTTCCTTTAATTAATTTATTTTATAGTATTTCCATAGCTTTTAAGGAGATCGTTTTATTGAAAAGAAGTACTCTTATAAAAATTATAATCTCAGGCCTATAATATTAACTTTTAAATTGTCAACAGATAAAAGTAATAGGTTTGTGTTCAATTCTGTACGGATTTACATAAAACTCTGATTAAAGTTGTCTTATTGATGACTGAAAGAAGAAAGGAACAATTTTTCATGAGCATCTCCGTAAAAAGGCCACGATGTGGTCGAACAATAGAAACACTGCATCACACATTTTATCCTTAATCCCTAGATCACACTGCACCCTACATAAAAAATATATATAGCTGCATTATATCCTTGGTTACAGCTTTATGCTTTTCTTTTTTCAGTATAAAATGGATTCAATCAATGAAGTTTATATCACTGGAGTATAAACTTCCGTCCAACTCTGTAAGAAATTATGTTGTCATTAATTACTCAAAATCGATGCTAAAGTAACAAAACTTGTTTATAATCCTTATGAACAATGCTTCTTTTATAGTCAATATCTTTTGCAAGATTCTGAAAATCATTTTAAATTCTTTACGCCTACAAAATATACAAATATAAGCGTATAGTTGATATGAAGTACGGAATGTTGTGTTATATAAATGATCAAAAATAATTTTAAGAAAAAAGAACACATAAACAAATCGGGAATGAACAGTTCCATATACAGTATAATATTAAAATAAGTTAATAAAACAGCTTAAATGTTTTAATTAATTTTGCTAACAAATATTTCTGTTTATTAATTCTTCTGGTAGTAAAGAAAATAATGGCTGTATTAAGTGGTATTCAGCATTTTCAAAATTTTATTTAACATTTAATTTTGTTTAACGAATGTATCAAGAATACCCCTTAGGAGCGGCCGTAGCAATAGGTCCGGGTTCAATTCCCGATCTGACCCACTAACAGATTTTTCCCTGCCGCTCCCGTGATTCGGAAGTCACGTAAAGCCGTTGGTCCCCAGGTTAAGTGTTAGAGAGGGCTTCTTAGCCCTAACTTCGCCTGGTAAAATAAGACGAACTTTAACTTTACCTATTTTAAAGAATGTATATTAATATAAATCAAGTTATGCATTCTAACCAAATTTTCAACAATACACTCTCTGAAAAAAATTTTGTGTAAACTCTGAACTTCATGATCAATACAGTTTTCTTACCGCTTGTCAATTTCATTCTATGTGCAATTAATCCACCTGTCTGTGATTTTCCTCATTTGAAGTTGTTTAATTTTAAATTTATTCACCTACTTTTTGACTAGTAATAAGTAACTTGAATTACTATCAATATCTTCCACCGATAAATGTGTTTTGCTGTCGTTATGAACCGTCCGAAAACAACCAACGGCTGAGAAACCAGTGGAATGATTTCGTTACAATTTCAGCTGTGAGTGGTCATAGGAGGCTGGCATTAGATAAACTACCCCTAAACCATTAATATAAGGTTTTTTTAAGACTATTTAACACGAATATTGACATTTTTGAGGACCAAATGAAAATCAAGTAGGGGAACCCTTGTAGTAAATATCGTCATAAAATTAATTTATAATTAGTGCTGCATTGGATATTAGAATAATTATTGGTAGCCTTCCAATATTTTTTTCCAATGAGCACGTTCAACTTCTGTTGTTTCTTAACCAATATTTAAATAAGCACCTTCTTGTAACAAACCAGGAATTACGTAACATACAAAACAAGCTCAACATTCTTATTTGAAAAATCCAATATAACTTACAATTTTGAATTCATATATTTTAATCTTTTTGGATAGACTCATCGATATTGTAAAAAACAATCATAAAAAATACATTAAAATATCACACTTTCATTTCTAGTTTCAAAGTTTACACTTTTATAAAAATGTGAATTTTAAAAACTGTGCACAAATTATCTGGAAAATCTTAATCTTGAAATCGTTATAGAATCCCATTTTTCTTTAAAAATAAACCCTTAAACAGATATTTGAAGCTGATGTTTTTAGTTTCTCTATAAACAGCACAGAATATTAAACAGCCTATTAAATGTTCCCATCTAAAATTACTCGAACTTTGAGTAATCGGTGACGATGAAATGATTCACCTTAGATGTAAAAATGTACAGAAAAATTTAAAAATTAGTTGTTTAGTAAAACGGGTTTTTCTGAAAAAGAATGTATAAACTAAATTTATCTATAGTTAGCCTCTGCTTTACGATAGTGAGAGATATTTGCAGCCAGCCCCAGGGCTCAAACCACGACTCGCTCTGATTGCCGTTGTGGTTTTATCCAACGCTCAACTTTTCGTTAGTTTTGAATAGTTCTATTGTACTCAAGTTCACTTATTTGTAGTTAATTTCACACTTGTTTCACTTTAGTTTGTGATTAAATTTCAAACAAATCGTAGCTTTGAGCATTCTCGTTGTCGGGTTTTCTTTTACATTTATACAGCTTAAGGTAAAATAAGAAATATAGTATTATAAGAGTCATTACCCTCTACTTATAATAAATATACGAAATTACAACTAAATACTAAAGTTACTCTGAAAATACTAGTGCCAAATTTATATGTCAAACATGTTCAGACAATTTTTCAAAACATGAAAGTATTTTTGTAAGGGTTGAAAACTATACAAAACATATAATGATTATAACGAAACATAACATTATAGCATGTTTAAAGTTACGCGAATCAGAAACTAAGTGTTTAGTAGAGTGTTGTTGGCAATGGAATAAATGAAAAGGCATTTTAATAAATTATGTCATCATGAAGCAACAATATTGCAAAATCTTTTCTGAAAAGGTTCTTAATTATTCAGAACCAGGCAAGACATTAAAAATATTTACAAGAAAGATGTTAGAGTACTTAACATAAAGTATTATGCAAAATACACTATACACTAATCAGAATAAAAACTATTTCTGTTTATATATATAATATAACTATTTACAATTTAGTTATATATATTTCTCATTTTAAGGCCTTGGGTTATTTAATAACAGCATGATATAAAACAGAAACGAAACTTTTACTCAGACTCTGTAAATATGTACGTTAGAGAATTAGAACCCATATCTAACTAGTGGAAAAGATAGTAAAATATCTACCTAAATTTTGTTTGATAAAAAACTCACCGTGCTGTGTAAATTAATTACCTGAAATATTTGACAAATTATTGTTATTCAATTGCAGTAAAATACTGTTTAATTTATTCTTGTCGATGAAATTAAAGAAATAATTACACATAAGTAAGTTATTTGGACATGAATAAACAATAAAAAAAACCAATCAGTAAACCTGTATTTTTGGAATAAAGTTTATATCTTACAATTAACATTATGAAGCTCTATTTATGATACCCATTATAGTCCATATGGACCGTTTAAAAGTCTAAACTAAGTGAAACAACCCTACACAAATTTTGATAAAGTTCAGCACAACAGTTATTTCAAATTTTTAAAATGCTCTTATCATTAATAAAACATTAATAATACGTTTACTATTACAGTTGCTGTATAACCTGTAACGTTATAAATTTTTTTTTTCCTGGATATCGAACTGGTAATTTTTACTCTTCATATTTTAATGTTGTACGTACGTAAATGGAAGGAGATAAGTAATTAAAATTATGAAAATTTAATAATTTTTAGTTTACATTTATATTAGATTACAATATATATTGTTATAATTATATATTGTGTTTGATAACTCATTAGATAGTATATAACAAAACCTATTTCTTTTGAATTAGGATCTGAAGCTTCACTATGGAGTTATGGGAATTAAAAAATGTTATTGAAAGATGCGAACAACTCCTGAATGGTTTGGGTAAGTGAATTTCAGCACATAGAACATAGTTTGCTCTTAATGTGGTGTAAAAGAGATTAGATTAAAAAGTACAGAAAATATCCTTTCCTAAATAGAGAGATTTTTTTTATTTTTAATTAACGTCATATCCTAATGGCTGTGATTTCACAGTTCAGCTTATCACTTCGAAAATTAAATATGAAGCGTTCTATGAACATTAAAAGTTTAAGATTTCTTTGATAAATTCAAATAGCTTCTGAACGTTTTTGATGAGTGGGTTTAAACACACAGGATATTCCTTATTAGGTTTTTGGTTAAAAAGAAACTCAATAAAATATAGAAACATTTTTTGTTTTCTTTTCTAGCTTATCATACGACTCGCTAATAACTTGGAAAGCTTAAGTCGAAACTTGGAAATAAATCATCATATGATAAGCTGGAAAAGAAAACTTTCCACAAAAAATGTTTATTTTATTGAGTTTCTTTTGAACCAAAAACATAATAAAGAACATCCTAACATCTTAAACGTTTAATGTTCATAGAAAAGATTCATATTTAATTGTTCAGAGAGAAAGATTTTATTTAGTTATCAAATTTGTGCTACATGCTTCTGACACATTTACCATAGAACACCTTAGTAAATTAAGTTAATTAAAGTCGGGAGTTATAACAATATGTTTCGTTGTAAAGGATAATGTTCCTCTTGGAAGAATACATTGAATGTAAATTACTGTACATCGATGTTCTTAGGTTGATTCACTGGAATATCAATTCACCCAAGCCTATATAATACCCCCTCCCCTAATAGTAGCCCACACCGTGAACTAACTGTAATCTACTTGTCTCAAAATTTTGCGAAGGGTTCACATCTAAAATTAATCGAACTTTTTGGAATCGGTGACGATGAAAATGATTCACCTTAGATGTAAAAATGTATAGAAAAATTAATATTACAGTAATAATAGTACAGTAAAATATTAAAAATATCAATCTGACTATGTAATTTTAGTTCACCATATGGCTATTATCAGTCAGTTTTAAGTGGTTTTCACGTATGATACTTGGAATTGTGACAACTTTTTTTCCCAATAAAACTGAATTATAGACGAGTTCCTTTCGTGTTTTGAACCGACATAAATCTTTTCATCATGAATAGTTTTTGTAACTTTTAACTGACCAAATTGAAACTATTAAATTACAGTATAGTGATATGAAATATCAGAACTGGGAGCTTAAATGACTTGAGAAATTCTAGCCAATCAGATATTGAGAAGTGAGGTACACTTGAAGACTATTATAAAATATTGTTTTATAAAATATTATTTTTGTTGAGAATTTATATTCTATAAAATAAACCTAGCACAATCCAGTCAACTTAACCATTCAGGGTTTATTGGTTTTTTTTTTTTTTTTTTTTTAAGACATTTTGAATCATCTATTACCCCACCATTAAGGAAGCACTACGTTTAATTTTGCAAAAGGAAATACATATTTTAGTCAGGACTAAAAGATTCTGCCCATAAATAATGGAACAACCTGTATAGGTTAGATTATGACCTAATTCTTTTTTATTTACCAATTTAAATAATATATTTTATTTAACGTTATATATTTTTTTGGTGTAACATTTTTATAACCGATACCAAAATAGTTTTATAACATTATTATATAATATAGTCTTATTAATGCTAATATGAATATTAGCATATTGAGGTTATAGCTCAATAAAGTAGTTTTTTAATTAGCATAGTACGTGTTGGTACATATACAGTACAATTAAACGTCACGCAACACAAATGTATTACAATACAAGTAAAAATGCACAAATATTATGGTGATAGATTTCGGTGAACCACGCTCACCTCTTCAGACCAGCGGGATTCACAAAAGAACAAAAGAATACCGAAATCGATCACCATAATATTTGTGCATTTGTACTTGTATTGTAATATATTTGTGCTTTTTGGGTTTATATTGTAATACATTTGTGTTGTGTGACGTTTACTTGTATTGCTCAATAAAGTGTTCAATGTTAGTTTGAATTCATCTAACTATGTAAGAGAAAGATGTGCCAGGTTTTACTGTAGATTTACGCCACCAATAGTTTTGATGTGGTGGCTCGCACGGTTACAGCCCTTAAACTTGACCAATAAAGGAGATTGAGTTGGCATTTTATTGACATTTTATTTAATGGAATTGCTCTGGCACATTGAAATTTTACTGCAGTCCGAGCAACTCTACACCTTCAGCAATAAAGGATTCAGTCTTAAAACGAGTATTACACATATAACTGAACTGTAGTAGATAAAACGGAAGGAATAGCATAGCTTCGTATTTAAAATCACTGAAAATACCAAACTAACATGTTAACATCAGGATCGATTCATACATTAATTATGTTTATGACCAAGTTGATAACATAACAAATGTTCATAGCAGAATTTCAATGTTTTTATTGTATTTTATTTATTATTATTATTGTTAATTCCCGTATGGAAAGGTTGGGTTATTTCTCTTTCCTCCCAAAAACCCTTCATATATTCATCATGTTCTATCTTCCTCCCTATGTCCACTTCTTTCCTGTCCTTTCCTTTTTGGGTGTTCGTGTGATTTTCTGTTTTCAGATTTTCTCTCTATACTCTTTTTTGTTTGATATGACTTCTTCAGAGATGTTTAGTTTCTTGAGATCATCCGTGGTTTCTTTCATCCAATTCGTTTTCACTCTACTGTCCTTTGCTATGTTAAAGATCTTCTTAGTCAGTCTATCGTCACTCATCCTGGGAAAATGTGCCCATAAAATCTTGCCCGTCTTTTCCTAAATGTGTCTGTAATGGTATCTGTCTGCTTATATAAGTCTACTGTAGGTCTCTTTCTACACATTCCTTCCCTGTTAACGGGCCCATAGATCTTCCTTAGCCCATAGATCTTCCTTAGCCCATAGATCTTCCTTAGTATTTTCCTTCTTGCTTTTCTATATCCTTGATTTTTGTTCTTCACTTCATGACTAATGTTTCTGAAGCGTATAAAGCTTCGGGCAAAACTAATGTATTGTAATGCCTCAGTTTAGCGTTAGTGTATTTTTTTTATTTACGAGATATTTTATAGCTGAGTGAAACATATGGTGCAATTTCTACGTGTTTTGATATTACTTTGTCAAATAATTCCAGTCTGGTTTCAGTAACAACAAATTAGTTTATTACCACTTACCGTTAATAGTCTATATTTAAAATAAACTAAAAATATATTTACTGTTCCAGTATACTCATCTCGGAATTCACATTAAATTTAACGTCTTTACACTCTCTTGACTGAACAATGCATTTTGATGTCTTGAAATTTTTGCGAAATCAACACTTTTTTTGTGTGAAGCCTCCTAAGTTTGCGAGTGTGAATAAACAGAAGGAATTACACACAGTACGTGTATGGGTGGGCGTGTGTGTCAATACTTCCGTACGTGTGTGGGTGGGTGGGTGAATCAATACCTCCGTACGTGTGTGGGTGGGTGGGTGGGTCAATAACAAAGTACGTGTATGGGTGTTCGGGCGAGTCAATATGGGTACGTGTATGGGTGGGCGGGTGGGTCAATATCATTGTACGTGTATGGTTGGGTTGGTATGCAATATGTATATTGCAATAACCTGTGTTAATATAGGTAGGCCCTTAGGTAACTTTAAATATGCACCAAGTTACCATATTAAACTGTTTGCCATTGTAAAATCAAATGATAAATGTATGTGTAGTCAAGCTTATTTTGTAACTCATTTTTCCAGTAACATGCATTAACAATGTAAATTTATTCCATTCTCATAAATTTACAAAACAAACACAATGTAAATTTGTCCATTTTTAGATACGATTGCATCCATTTTCATTTACGATTGCATCCATTTTCAGTTACGATTGCATTCATTAACAGTTACGATTGCATCCATTTTCAGTTACGATTGCATCCATTTTCAGTTACGATTGCATCCATTTTCAGTTACGATTGCATCCATTTTCAGTTACAATGGCATCCATTCTTAGTTACGATGGCATCCATTTTTAGTTACGATTGCACCATTGTTTTCAGGGAAAAAGGCAATACTAAATTATATGTCAGATTACAAACCTTTATTTCCAACTTTTAATCTGTCCCTTCGTCTTAGATCTGTGAGTTTCTTAAAATCCACACAACAATTTTTAATTTCAATTTCACCATTGTTTATAGGAACATATTATGTGATATTAATATTTTATTTGTTCTCCATTCAATCTGCCTTTTACATCTTAAGCCTTTGAATTTCTTGAAAACGGTACAACCCTTTACCGTCTTTATTGCATGATTGTTTTCAACAAGAAAAGGCAATTTTACTTGTGTGCCTACAGCTTAACTTGATATTTTTATACGAAAGTAATTCAATAAATAAATCCCAAAAAGACACAACCCTCCTTACAAACTTGCCTGGTGTACTACTAACCCACTAAATGAGACCTAAACAATCATATATCTATTTCAGGGTTGAAGGAATACAAATATTGTCTTAAACTGACTGACCCGTTCCGCATTCTCCGTTCCTGATCCTGCACGACAAAAATATTCCAAAAGGATTGCGTAGTGTAGATGGACGATCTATCAAAAGGACAGGGGTTCTGTCAACATAACCTGTTTTGGAGGACCGATCATTCCTTGTCACAGCTGATTGATGGAGATATTTAATTCAAAGCAAAATAGAAGAGAAAATTGGGGTTTGAATATAAGAAATTCGTTTTGGTGTTTTCTAAAATGATGAATTGTATCATTATTTTATAATATATAATCTGATACAGACAATTTTAAACAACTAGTATCAAAATGTAGCCTACTATTAGAGAGGTGGAAAGAGTAATAATATTAAAACTGTGAGTTATGTTAATATCATTTTTAAATATTAGAATACCTAAGTGGTTAATACTTTTAAGTATGACTATTTTTTAGGTACTAAATATGATCAAATATATTTATGTAACTAGTGATAGCAAGTCCCATTTATCACTTATACAAGATTTTTATTTCAAATTGAAAATATTTTATGATTTGTTAACAAACTTTAATAAATACATAAAAGAACTAAATATCTAGTGGCACTTACATTATCTCATTTCAAATATTGCATGTACATTTACTAAGTAAATGTTCAATTAAGGAAAAATCTGTTACTGCCCTGAATGAATGTTTTAAAGCAAAAAATTATGCTCTGTATGGATTAACAATAGATCTGTAAATTATGTAAAAGGAGCGAGCGTGTTTTGTATTTTGTAACATAAATTTTATGAGATGTTTTATGTAAACTGACCTCTTTCTAATGAAGTAGAATTATCAATGCAAACAATTGAAAAATTCCATTATAAAAGATACGATAATATCTTAATATGAGATGTACGAATATAATCAGCTCACACGGTTTAACGTAAAGAGTATCAAAATTTTGATGCAGTTTATAATGGAGTTACGGTTTGGATGTTGGGTTACAACACATTTAGAGGATGTGAATATTTTTAAGGCGTTAAAAAGTTTAAAATAATGAAAATCAAACATTTACCTCTGTATTAGAGCCATTATTTAATACAATAGACTTAGAACTCTGCTAAAGATATGTAATCTATGCACCCTCACAAGCACCCTCACAAGCACCCTCACAAGCACCCTCACAAGCACCCTCACAAGCACCCTCACAAGCACCCTCACAAGCACCCTCACAAGCACCCTCACAAGCACCCTCACAAGCACCCTCACAAGCACCCTCATAAGCACCCTCACAAGCACCCTCACAAGCACCCTCACAAGCACCCTCACAAGCACCCTCACAAGCACCCTCACAAGCACCCTCACAAGCACCCACACAAGCACCCTCACAAGCACCCTCACAAGCACCCTCACAAGCACCCTCACAAGCACCCTCACAAGTACCCTCACAAGCACCCTTACAAAGTATTTTAGAATCAAAGTAAATAAACTTGTGTTTTGTTGTTTTCCAATTTCAGAATAAGAAATCAATAAAATGCAAGTTTTTTATAATAGGCTCTCAAATTCTTTAAAAGGGAGGTATTTTTTTTAAATTACATATTTTCCAGCAATTCCCAAAGTCTATTGTACGAAACAATGGCTCAAAAACACCGGAAAAGGTTTGATTTTCATTATGTTAAACTTTATACTGCCTTAAAAATCGTAAATTTTGAACCGAATATCGTTATTAACTTATACGTTAATAACGATATGTTAATAACGATATTAACTTATCATTATTTAATAACGTTATGTTATTAAATAACGAAAAAGAGTTTTTCATACGTTGTTCATACTACGAATATTGTATGGATATCTATTTCACCATATTATGGTGATATATTCCGTAATTTGTACAAAATTAAGTACTACAACTTTTTGCCATTTTTAATAGGTTTTCAGCTGTGTACATGTCCTATGGGATTTAAAGGGCTTAAGTACAACACTATAGTATCTACAGTATTTTAACATACATATGTATATTTTAAATTATGAATCAACTAATTCATAAACTGTTGTTTGAAAGTTATTTATTAGCATTGGATTGTTCATGATATGTAGGTAATATTTGGAGATTTCCATTGCTTTGAGTGTTTAAGATCTCGTGAGTGTAGTGGTGTGATGATTCCTTCCCCCCGCCTCAGTGTAGTTGGAAGCTGGTTGGATAAGTTGAATATTTTGTCCATTTAATAAGCTGCTCAATTTTTTGTTGAATTTTTTCATATTTTTGCATTTATTTCGTGTCTCATTGAATATTTTGTCTGTTTATTAACCTGATTTATGGTCTGTTGATTTTTTCATATTTTGCATTTATTTTTGAGTATTTGTTCTATTTAATAACTTGCTCTGTGTTTTTTTGACTTTTCTTTAATATTTCATATTGTGTATTATATTTTGTGTAATTATGTTATTTGTGTAGATTTTTTTTAGAACGTTTGACTTTCAACGTTAATCTTTAGTATCTAGCATGTAGTATTAAGTCTTTTCTGATTTAGTATGGGTTAAGGGGGAAAAATTGTTTAAGATGTAGGCTAAGTTATTAAGTACACCTGAAGACGGCAGGTGTTTGTTGTACCTGTCGAAACGTTTTGTTTGTTTCTTAAACACTCAAAGCATTGGAAATCTACAGATATTATCTACATATCATAATTCATAAACTTAGATCTATAGTTCTGTCTGCATGTTCTAGCCAGGTTATTGCCTTGGATTCTCAAATAACCTCTCATAAAGTTAGTTAATCAATTCTATGTTTACAATTGTCCTTCAGCTGGTAAACCTATACTTTAGTTTGATTTTACTATCGTCCTTTTACTATATTTTGATTTTACTATATTTGATTTTACTATATTTCCTTTTATCAGTTTAAGGAAATAAATAAGCACTACAAATAATAGGTAAAGCGCTCTTCAAGGACGATGCTTCCTTCTGATCCTGACATAGAGATTAGTGACAGGAAAATGTTCTTCTGAATAAATATATCATTTTTATAAATATTTCCATCGTGAATTTTTAGTTTTTCACATTTATATACTTGTATTTTAATATGATTATTGTTATTGTTCATAGCGTTGTATTTCTATCCGATCTTAGATTTAAATAAGATCATTAGTTAGAGGCAAATGTCATGGTATACATATGTCGGCACTGGTGGCGCAGTGCTGTAACCCAGCTAATTGGGGAAAACGTGTTTGGGAGATTGTAGGCGATAGGTTCCATGCTCGGTTCTCTTAATACCGATACGGCGTCCGCTCAGTGGTTGTCATCAACGTAGACACTATTAGAGAAGTCTGGAGTGTCCGTGTTGAATGGTAGTCAAGGTTCAGATGTTGTGTAGGGATGAGAACTGAGTGTCATACTTGTCAGTTAGCTGAAAATCAGACCAACACTACGGGGTTCGGATTCCTCGTAAAGCTCTAGGTCCCATAGTTGCACTGGCTATTGGGCTATTAATAAATAGTCCTTTCTGAGCTAAGTCAAACTCAGATAGTAATAATGACTACACTCGTTCATCTACACTCATTCACTCCTCATATTCGCCCATATCTCTACGATCGGCATCTTTGAGATAAATAATGAATATATTTAACACTAGCAGAACAAATATTTACGTAATTTATGGTGGATTTTTTTTTAAAGGAGAGACCGATCTCCTTCATAATCGTACACTGCCCATTCTCCATATACTATTGATCTGTGCGAGGAATTTATTAAGACAGAGTAATGGGGTGAACTAGTACAGTAGAAGGTTAGGTTATAATCTGATAATTACTGATATAATAATTAACTGATATGATAAGTAATTACTGCTATAATCTTCCAGTCTAGGCCGGATTCGAACCAGCGCTGTCTCTAACCCAAGCTCGCCCAATTGATTAGAGAAGATGATTACCTATCAAGATTCACATTTCTGTAAGTGTGTAATGTGAATGTTGAATGTGGCAGGTTACTGGAAGTCAGGTACAGAGACAAGTAATGAAAGTCATAATGTTATATCATTAACTATATGAAAGGTGTTATTTTAAGGTCAGTTAACGTTGTTAGCACACAAAAATATAGTTAAAATGAATAATCATTTGAAATGATTTATTGACATAAAACCTCTATTATTATTCATTGTTGTCGTATATTGTTGCAATATAACCATGAATGTCTATCAATATACACGTTAACCCATTATTGACATAAAGTAATTGACAATTGACAGGAAACCACTAGTAAGTTTTCAATTAACAAGAAGTGATTGATGAATTAATATGATACATTAATTACTGACAATTTATATTTTTGAAATATAATAATAATTGGTAGGTAGTCATGGTTCAGATGCTGTGTAGGAAAGAGAACAGAGTGTAAGGCATGTTAGTTAGCTGAAAATCGGAACAATAATACGTGGTTCGGATTGCACGTAAAACTGTAGGTCTCTTAGTTTCCCTATTGGGCTATTAAAAAATAGCACTTTCTGAGGAACAGTTGACTTTAGTTAGTAACGACAATGACTACACTCGTTCATCTACACTCATTACACTCGTTCACACCCTATATTCGCCCATATCTTGGTGGTCGGCGTCTTACTAATGGATAATAATGCACTAGCTTACAATTTTAATTTATTCTCTCTTCATTGTTCTCTCGTTACATGGTTACACGATTTGCTTTCAATAACGGCGATTACATGCTCGTTACACGATTACACGATCTGTTTTCACTAACGGTGATGAAATCCTGGTGACAAGTACGGATGACGCCATCTGATATCTCGTTCTGTTGACTTGTTTCCTCTTTTAGTGGTGGTAAGCTAATGACGAACATGGCTGACACTGACAGTCTAAGTTGGTTGTAAATACAACTGAGTGAAATCTCAATAAGTAGACATTTGTTATGATAAATCTCTTTTATCTCTGGTTAAATGCTTAAGTTACGAAATATAGGAACATAATTAGAACAAATGAGACTTGATAAGCCCAGATTTTAAGTTCGTTTGAAAATATATTATGTAAGAAATATGAAGAAAGATCCAAATTAATACACTTCAATGGAATAGTAGATACGTGACATAAAAGTTGTGGCAAGACCTTTTATTTATATTGCTGTTTTATATTAATTGTTTGAAAATCCACGTTTTAGAATTTCGATGTCCAAATTAATATGAGATTACAAACTGTACATGCACACTCTCTAGTAAAAAGAATAGAAACATTGATTTAAAATGTATATTTATTATTAGCATAACACCGTAATATTTGTATCTTGGTAAAACAAATATTTGTTTAACGTAATGTTAAATAATTCTGTCTGATATTTCAGAAAATACCTCCGTATAATTCCGTAATAAATCGACCTCAAATGCCTGGAGTTATGTGTTTCCAGCTCACGTATTACGAGGCATGTCAGACTTCTTCCAGGCAATTCCTGCAACATGAATAACAATGGGTTTAAATATTTATTACTTCTACATCGCATTTATGCCTATTTTCATAGCATTTAGATGTACAGTTTTAACAATAAGAGCATTTTATCGAACATTTGGTTTTTGAAAATTTACAAAATAATTTTGGCTGAGATACTACATAATACGAAATAAATGTTTCCTAAATGAATAGTATATGAATATTAATCAAATATGTTACAAATCCAAAGTTTAGTAATTTATTTCCATAGTAATGAATATAAAATCCAAAAAGGGTAAAATGTTGGATAACTGGACGTTCATGTTATTAGAAATGTATTGCAATAATACGAGACAATGTTAGGCTGGAATAGTAATGTTCAATGTCAGAAACATCCAGTCCAGTCTCAGCAGCTGTCAGCAGTTTGCTGATGACACATCGTTAGCGCCGCTCCTGGCCCTTATCGGTACTGCAAACTCTATTCTTCAACAAACATCCTTACTATCCAGTATCCACAGTTCTTGTTTTTCATGACATTTTTGTATACATATTTTTTATACAACATAAATGATAAGTATAGTAGCGAATATATCCTAAATTTGTGGTCACTCACAGTAATTAAACAAGTTAAGCGTCCAATGTAATTACTTTTATTTGTGATTGTTTTTTCATTGTGTGCCGGTATGAATGTACTCATATTTTAATTAATATTGTCAACAATGTAATATATATCTACAAAGTTTTCAATGAAATATCATATGGTAAATAGTATAACAATTTGGAACGATTCATTAAAAGAAAAATGGTACATATTGTTTTACTAAGTAATATTATTGCATAAACTAATATTTGAATGAGGTTAATAGCATAAATATTAACCTGTGTGAATGCAAATAAAAACGAACCAAACTCATAAATATGTCTAAAACAACTTATAGGTGAGAGACGATGTAAGGAAACCATCAAAGAATCGAATACACACTTAAATTTCGCTAGAGTGTCCTGTTGCACTGTAAAATCATTCGAATCAATTACTGTCTTATTTAATCGGCAACTGGAACATTTCTTATTCATTTCTAAGATACAGATTTTAGAGATAAGAGCGAACTATCTTTAAAATCAGTATATACTGTTGATTAGATATACTTAGTGTGTTTCTGGATGTGTCCAAGTCCTATCAACAATTAATTAACAAAACTATTGGTTTGATAGAATAATTGTAGAGGGCTCGATAACACTGAAAATTAGGTTAATTAATTAATAACTAACTAGGGCCTAACTAATTAAAGACATAGAATATGAGGGGTGAATGAGTGTGATGAGTGTGGATGAATGAGTGTAATCATCGTTACTAACTGAGTTCGACTTAGCTCAGAAAGGACTATTTATTGATAGTCCAATAACCAGGGCAACTATGGGACCTACAATTCATATTTCATTACGTGGAATCCGAACCACGTAGTGTTGGTCTGATTTTCAGCTAATTGAAAAGTCTGACCTTCAGTTCTCTTCCCTACACATCAGAACCTTGATTACCATCCAACATGGACAACCCAGACTTCTCTAGTAGTGTCCACATTGATGGCAACCATTGAGCGGTCTCCGTGTCGTATTAAGAGGACCGCGTAAATAATGTCAAATAACATAATCAGAACATTCATTTATATTGTTGGTAAAACATTCTTTACCTTTACGTTGATCCTTGAAAGAATATTTAATTAGTGAACTGATTAAAGTTGCATAAATTATTTGAAATTTTTTCCTGTTGTGAATATTTTAACAATTTAATAGTTTTAAATAAATGTTTTTATTTCATATTAAGTAATTTTATTTATTTTAAAATGTGTAGAAATTTATTTCTCGAAAACTTTTTAAACAAACATAAAATTAAAAATTAGGGTGACAAAGAACTTCAATAAAAAATTGAATGAATTTATTAATTTTATAAAATTAAATTTGGAGTGATTTAAGTATTTTTAATGATATTTAACACGTAAATACTAACATTATCAGAACATTTAATTTTCCAAACAACAGATAGTTTAAATAATATATTTCATTGTTCTAAGATACTGAGAATCACGTTCATAATTGAGGAAGGTTATTTTTAGCATTTATATTTTTAAAGAAATTGAAATAAATCCCAATTAGTAATATTCCTGTAAAATGCGTCACACACATTCCTGATCCCTCCCTCGTGACGTCACACGGCGTAATGAAATGTAAATAGTGACAGAAGTTTTCATCTCTTTGTAGTTAGGTAACATAAACACACCAACCGTTTTGAAGTAGGCGTAATATTGAAACAACAATCGTAAATTAGATCTAGGTACAGAACCACTGAAGGTCGTCACTAACTACTTTCACCTATGAATATAACTGTAAAAGCTCTTTTTTGAGTTGTTGGAAGACAGTGGTTAAAGTAAATGTTGCTTTTCTCGAAAAATATATTTTGATAATGATATATCAACGATAATTATACAATATATTCGAAGAGCAATTAAAAATAACAAAAACTTAAGATTGGTAGATACATTCTATTATTTATGGTGTCATTAGAATCTATTTACATAAAAATGTCTTTTATAGTCAAACCTAGGCTAAACGTTAGACTATATGTGTTTTGAACTTTAGAGGCATGTAAATGAAATATACCATTCTTGATTAATTCAGCGTATAATTTTTTGAAAAGATCAAGCTACAATTTTTTTTAATTATTTTGATATTTACAACAGATAACTAACTTATAAGCCAGTAAGGTTTTCTCTAGATCTCTCAGCTATTTGCATTCATAAAGAAAATTAATAATTGTTAAAGACGTCTTATCCATTGTTTCCTCGGATCTCTATTTTGAAAAACAGCCGAGCAGCCCTCCAATTAAGGCTTTTAAATGCAGGCAAAACAGCAAAACATCCCTTTCCACATTAATGTTTGCAGTATCCTTATTATAAAATGTATAGTTTTTGTCAAAGCCACTCATACCTTCTTTCTTGACCAATTTAAACGGTTGAGGCGTAAAATATTTACCTCTGTTTGTAGTTGTGCAATAAAGTCTTAATTTTTCAAGATTTTTATCCTCCATGGTATAGGAAGCACTCAAAGTACGTTTTATTGCCATAAGAAACATGAAGAATAACATGAAGAAAGGTTTAAATTAATTGAAAGTAACAGCTGTTCAAATGTAAATAATAATTTCCAAATAGTGTTTAACGGCCGTCAGAATGTCATTATGTTAAATCAGGGAAGATTGTAATCATGATTTTATTCACATTTGATTGTACGGCTCCGCTCTACGGGGGGGGGGGGGGAGGTTTCAATGGTAATCTAATGCTGGTCGTATTTTATTTATTTAATTAATCTTCAGCCTTTATACAAAAACAAATGAAATGTACATGTTTTATCTATTTAAATTACCATAACGTATATAAAAATCACGAACAACATGTATTGTACAATGTAGAGGAACCAATACATAAATTCCATTAGTTGTCATGATTCTGAAGGAAATGTTACCTAATTTGGGCCAAACATCTTTGAACAAGTTAACTTAATTTAAACTAGTATTTAAGATTATTTTAAATGTAAAAAGTTTCATAAAAACATGATAAAATATGCAAATGTAATGCAATGTTTATAAAATCTTAACTTTTTAAAGTTTTATTTCTCTCTCAGTCTCTCTCAATCATGTCTGATGGAAATGACAGACTTGCCTTGGCTCATCCCCTCCAAAACTCCTGTCATTGACACTGATTTTTTTTAAACTTATTTTTCCAAATCGCTAATAAATTATCAATCACTTAATTATAAATTCATAAATTTTTCAGTCAATAAAAATAATAATTACTAAGAATGAACTATAATTTAGAAAGTATAAATGCCAATATTTATTTATCTTTCAGCTACACTACTAGTGAAGTGTTCATATTTACTATACATACAATATATATGTATATGTTTATCAAAACATTAAAATTTAACGTTATGTGAGGATGACGGTTCAAGAATTAAATCCTATTTAAATGAAAGCAAAGATGTATCAAGTGATATCTTAACCACAATGAAATATCAACCAACTGGGTTTCTAATACTTTAATAGATAGGCCTATGTTATAGATCTGTTAATCTAGAGCTCAGGTTTTCGCCTATAAATGAATTGGGTCAGGCCATGAATGTGTATATATATACATCAATTATTTATTTATTTACTCAAGTAATCAAGACATAGAATCAATGGTGTGATGGTTCAATTTGAGTTGCCTCATTTGACACCTAGAAACATCAGTCCACCCGATATTTAAGGTTCACCAATTTATTACACAGGCTAGTCGTTATATACTACAATAACCACAATTATTAAGCCTAAATAATTAAAGAATAATAGGCTATACATTAAATATGAGATAAACTTACTAGATTATGCGTCATTACTTCAAGGCTTTTGTAGGCTAGCCCAGTAGGCCTATAATAGATTTTTTCCATCAACAGCATTGCACTCAATATCCTCCTTACTTAATGTCAATCAAGGATCTAGGTTCTCCAAGAATATCAAACTTTCATGAGGACAATAACAAATTTAATCCATGATTATTCTATCGGTATTTTATCCTGATTGGTTAATATTAACAATTGATGGTAAACTTTACCTCTTTTGTTCCGCCACCAATCTTCAGTTTTTTCTGACACTACCAGTTTCGGAGACTAATCTCCATCTTCAGGTGTCCATCACTGTCACTACACACTAAACCATGGTTTAGTCTCCGATTAGTTTAGTCCGAGATTAGTCTCCGAAACTGGTAGTGTCAGAAAAAACTGAAGATTGGTGGCGGAACAAAAGAGGTAAAGTTTACCATCAATTGTTAACAAATTTAAATGTTGAATGGAGAACTAGTGTTTCTACTTTTCCTTAGTAACAGAGTTAAAAGAAAAAAAATCTGATACTAAAAACTATCTCTAAACTGGAATGTTTATTTGTATTCCCATTAAACATAATTAAACGCCACTTATAAAGTTAAAATGTATATTATTTAAAATATTTATTTTATCTTGTTAAATTCGATGTAACAAAATAAATTGGGTGTATACAAAATTTTATTTTTGACGTAAACGGTATTAATTTGCCAACGATTCATAAAAACCTTTTCAAGACTTTGGGATATTGTTACGTACATGAAAACCAAGAAAAAAGTTCCTTTAAACGTATTTCTTAAAACGCATAGTTTCCGTCTTTCCTGCTGAACGTGTTTTTACATAATTTATCATTACTTAATAACCCTTAAAGATATTATTTTCAAAACCGTTACATGTATGAAAAATAATAAGACCTAGTTAATTATAAAGCATCAAGCTCCTAGTTTACGCCATTTCAAAAAGGAGGCACTTTATAATTTTCAAAGATTATTATCTCAAAAATTATAAGTTTTTATAAATAATTACTTGGTTTACAAAAATGAAAACTTTAATTTCCTAAAATATGGTATACAGATTGTTAAGATGGTATCAATAATGACAGATGAGTTGTAATTTTTCAATACAGTGCGTGGATAAATTTGCCACAACATTAGCACGTACTGAATTACAAAAGTTACAGCTTATCGGTTTTTAATCATCCGAACTTGACAATCTTTGTAACATCTTTTAGGAAAACAAAATTTTAAATTGTTGTGTATCTAGTTAAATTAAAAATAGTGACCATTTTGTAGAAAGTGGGAAATTGATACTCTATAATAAATTAGGCATTATTATGGGCATAATATCTTGAGAGGATATCAGGTTAATATGTTTTAATACAGTACGTGCTAATGTTGTGGCAATGTTATCCAGTTAGTATGCACTGTATTGAAATAATTTCAAACTCATCTGTCATTATTGATACCATCTTAATAATCTTTATAGCACATTTTAAGGAATTTGAATTTTTTTGTATATAAAGTAATTATTTTTTTAAATTTATACATTTTAGATAATAAGCTTTGAAAACTAAAAATAGCCACAATTTTGAAATTGTGCAAATTAGGAACTTGATACATTATATTTTTTGTATAGTTATAAATCAAGTAAAAAATTAATATTTGTTGTAGGAAATTAAAGTTTCCATTTTTTATAAATAAAGCAATTATTTTTAAAAAATTTATAATTTTTAAGAAAATAAGCCTCCTTCCCATGTAGGGTGACGGATAGGCTAAATTAGTTAAAATTTTTCTTAATGAGGGATGAGCTTAGCCTAAACAGATTTTTTAAACTTCACTCGCCAGTTCACATGGACGTACGGCCCTGTGCGAGAACATTATTCGACGAGTGAATTACCGACCGTTGGGTTAGTGGGGATTTGAATCTTGGACATTACCCTCCGCACTTCGAAGCCTTAGCCACCACGCCTAAGAAATTAAGATATTCTTTTATCTTAATTGCAACAACTGAGCTCTGATTTGCACAGAAACTTTGTTACGACTCTGGGCTTGTCCAGCTTCCGTACTGACATTCGACCAGTTACGATAAATAATTTAAAGAATTCTGACTTTCTATAACGGTCTTCGATTTTTTTACTCCCGGGAAAGTTTCGCTCTTTACGAAGTATTTGAGGTAAGGTAGGTTTTAACTGTATGGGGAGTAGGTATTTCAAATGTATTTGTATGCAACTTTAAAGGAGTCATCTACTAGAACCAAATATATATGTAGTGGACTACCTAAATAATATCCAACTGAAATTCATTAAGAGTTAAATAATCATCATCATCATCAGTCAACGTTTCCGCTTTCGCAGGTCGTCTGACACAGCCTCTTCCACTTCTGTCTGTCTCTCCACGTCTTCTCTTCCTCCACCTGTACCCTCCGAAGTCCCCTTCTCTCCACATCCCTCCACACCTGGTCTATCCATCTTCCTCTCGGCCTTCCCCTCGGTCTCCTTCCTCCCTCTTGTTTCTCCATGGCTATCTTTGGCATTCTGTTATCTTCCATCCTCTTCACATGACCCATCCACTGTATCCTCCTTCTTTCCATCGTTTCCTGTAATGTTATTACTCCCAGCCTCTCTCTGATTACTTCATTTCTTATTCTGTCTCTTCTACTAACCTTCTCTATTCCCCTCAGGAATCTCATCTCCCCTGCTTGTAATCTGCTGATGTCACTTTTATTCCATGTCCATGTCTCCGCTCCATATAATAAGATTGGCTGGTAATACATTTTATACATTAACAATTTTGCCTCCTTCCCAATATTCCAATTCCATAGTATCTTTTTCACTAAATTGAAAAACTGTCCACTTTTCCAAATTCTTTTTCCTATTTCCTTTGTCATCGTACCCTTACTTGTTATTGTACTACCCAAATAACAGAAATCTTCTACTCTTTCCAGGACATTCCCTTGAATTGATATATCTTCATTTCCTCCATCCATTCTTCCCACCTTCATTACCTTACATTTTTGTACATTCATCTTCAGTCCATACTTCTTTGCCACTTCTGCCCATTTCGCCAACTCTCGTTCCAACTCTTCTTCTCTTTCTTCCCATATCATTACATCATCTGCGTATGCAACCACCTTCAAGTCCTCAGCTCTTCTGTCCATCTGAACCCCTGCAATGATTTCATCCATGATCACATTGAAAAGAAAAGGTGATAGTACACTACCCTGTCTTACACCTCTCTCTGTTTTAAAGGATTGCGTGAATTTTTCTTGTATCCTTACTTTACTTTTACATATTTCATAAAGATTCCTAATCCTTTCAATTATCCCCTCCTTTATCCCTCTTCTTCTCAGATTCTCCCAAATCATTTCTCTCTTCACTTTGTCATATGCTTTTTGTAAATCTATGAACGCTATCACTGTATCCTTTCCATACTCCCATCTCTTTTCCAGCACTTGCCTTATCACAAAAATCGCATCTACTGTTGACCTACCTCTTCTAAATCCACACTGCTCCTCTCTTCCTGTTTCTTCCAGTACTGGTTTTATTTTTTGAAGCAGCAACCTTTCGTAGATCTTCATACTCTGACACAAAAGGGTTATCCCCCTATAATTCTCACACTTCTGTTTGTTCCCTTTTTTATAAATTGGTACAATTATGCCCATTTCCCAGTCTTTTGGTATCCTCTTACTTTTCCATATCCCCCTAATCACTCTGTATAACCATTGCATTCCCATCGGTCCTGCCGCTTTAATCATCTCCACCGTCACTTCATCCTCTCCTGGTGACTTTCCATCCTTCATCTCCTTTACCGCTTTTTCCAATTCTCCTATACTTAAGTTTTCATCGTCTTCAGTATTAATCATCTCCTCTCCCATTCCATCTTCTTCCACCTCCGTTCCTTCTAACAATTCCTTAAAATAATCTTTCCATGTTTCCAACACCTCCTGCTCCTTCCATTTAATTTCCCCACTCACATCTATTACTTTAGTCATCATTTCTTTTGGTTTTGTCTTATTTTTTATCAATCCATAAAAGATCTTCTTATTTCCTTCAAAATTTGACTTCATTTTTTCTTCAAATTCCTTCCATGACTTTTCTTTAGCTTCCTTTAACATCTTTTTTGCTTCTTTGTCAAGTCTCTTCCATCGCTCCCTTTTCTCATCTGTCCTTTCCTTAAACCACTCTCTCCAAGCTCTATTTTTATTCTTAATTGCTTCCGCAATTCCTTCGTTCCACCATGGTGTCTCTTTATCCCTTTTCCTCCCTGATGTTCTTCCGCACGTTTCCTCCGCTGTTTCAACTATTGCCTTTTTGAATCTTATCCATTCCTCCTCTCCTGTTTTACTTTCATCTCTGGGTACTTTTTCTTTTAACTTCTTCACAAAGTCCTCCTTTACTTCTCTGTCCCTCAATTTCCATGTTTTAATCCTTGTCAACCTTGCAAACCTTCCAATTTTGAACCACTTAAAAACCGCTATCAGTAATCTGTGATCCCCCCCCCCCAGGTTTTCACTTGGTATAACTTTTACATCTATCAAAAAAGGTTGTAAACACTTTTTAACTAACACGTAGTCTATCAAACTTGGGTGTTCTCCATTCCAACTATACCTAGTGAACTTCTGACTCTCCCTCTTCGCGTGCCACGTGTTTCCCACTATCACTTCATTCCTCAAACAAAAGTCCAACAACTTCTCTCCTTCCTGATTCCTTTCCCCTATCCCATAGCCTCCCATAATCTCTTCATATCCCTGTCTATCCATTCCTACTCGTGCATTCATATCTCCAATTATCACAGATTTCTCTTCTCTTAGTTGTCTTTCAAGCTCCTCTTCAAACTCTACTTTCTCTTCTTCTGTACATCCTGTTTGTGGTGCATATGCTTGTATTATATCCATCATCTCTCTCCCCATCCTAATTGTGATCTTAATTAATCTGTCATTTACTGGCTCAACATTTATTACACTACTCGTCATCTTCTTGCTCATCACTATTGCCACCCCATTTCTCCTACCATTCTCGCCTCCAGACCACCATATCTTATATCCAAACCCCACCTCTCTCTCTCCCCTACCTTTCCATCTTGTTTCGCTGATTCCCAATAAATCCAAACTTCTTCTCCTCATCACCTCCACCACTTCTTCCATCTTACCTCTTAACGTAACTAAATTTATTGTTCCCAATCTGATTTTTGTATGATTGCCAAGTTGTTGCCGTTTAATTCCGTCCTTTCCGAGGCTGTGTTTATTCTTGAAAGCATATTTTAATCCACTACCGGCTTGCTAGGCCTGTCGCAGCTTCACCAGAGCCCTGTTAGCCGTCATTTTCAAAGTTCCTGTGCAGCCTTACCAGCAACCTTGCAGGTACCAGGGCACACGAAGTCCCCGCTGGCCTCGCCCCCACAGGCAATCTCCTACTAATGACGTTGCCCGTCCCTCACGACGTGGACGTAGGGTTGGACTTATGAGGGACAGTTAAATAATATTATGTTATAAATGAGTTCAGAGTGCCTATATAAAGTAACGTAGGTATTTAAGCTGTTTTATATAATAACTTATTTTATTTAAAAATTATATAACACGTTTAAACATTACTTACGGCTCACGTTTAATCCACCTTCATTACGTTTGTCCTATTTTATCAATAAAGTTGTAAAGGGCAGCATTAAGGGATAAGCAGTATGAAAGGTTAATATTTATTGCCATCCCCTAATTGTACAAAGGATAATCCTGATAATCCCGTATTATCCCACAGGTTTTAATAATATCTGGTTGAATGTGTGTTGTGGGGCTTACATTTATTGCTTTTGATAAACAATTATAAATGTAATACCACTATTAAAATCAACTTTTTTTACTAATTCATTGAAAACCAATTAGTTAGCTATAGGTAACTATTCGTCTATTAGAGGTATATAGCGTTTATAATACTAACTTATAGAACTAATACTAATATACGGTGTTATGATAAAACATAGAATTTTTTTTATTCTAGCTATATACAAAAAAATTCGGCATTGGTGGCACACTGCTGTAGCTTGGTACAAATTGGTAGATTATAGGAGATATGTTCTAAGCTCGGTCCTCTTAATAATGACATGGCGTCCGCTTAATGGCTGCCATCGACGTAGACACTACTATAGAAGTCTGGAGTGAGCATTTCCGGGTGCTGTATGGGGAAGAGAACTGAGTATCAGGCTTGTACATCGGCTGAAAATCAGACCAACACTACGTGGTTCGGATTCCACGTAAAGCTGTAGGTCTCTTAGTTGACCTGGATATTGGTCTATTAATAAATGGTCATTTCTGAGGAACAATTGAACTCAGTAACCAGACTAGATAGATCATACACACTCATGTAATAATTCATATTCGCCTTAAAATACGCACAAGCTAGTCTTGGCGTCTCATATCTAAGAATTTAAGAAACAGTCTAAGAATCTAAGAATAAACATTTTGATTTTGATGAGAAACCTTTTTTTACTATAAAAAAAATACACTATAAAGGATAAGTAAAACCATGTCTAACACTTATCCTGGAGATCAATATCTTAAGGTAACTTCCGAAATCTACCAGTGACTGGGCTTCGAGCAAGGACGGGATTGCTTACCGGCACCCATTCAAGGAACAGCCACGCTCGATCTGGTTTGACACCGTTATCTTGCGATGACGTCGGAATCATCCAGTCAAGGCCATACGATTTAAATGAATCGTACAATAGTCAGATTACATTTAAATATAGCAAATTACTTTTCAATACAAATTTGACTGTTACAATTTTGTTTACTTTGTTTTGACATTATACGACAAGATAGTACGTTACTTAACTAAAATGAGGACATATGTAAACTTGTTGTCAAGTTGGTTTAGACTGAGGTATATTAAACATATGTAGTTCTACAAACACGTATGTACAATATTAAATACTTCACAACAAAGTAGCTTTCTTACGACAACCTCCAATTGTTACGTGTTCTTTTACAGTAAGTATGAGCCCACCACTTCATTTCGTTTGAACAATACAGACAGTAACTCTGTATTGTTAGGGTTTTAAACGTGTCTATTCTGTGGAGCTTTTACTCAAGTGCTGCACATTTCTAGAAAAGCTCCTTATTTAAAGAACTGAAATTGGATTTAATTTCTTCATTGATGTAACAATGTGTCTTTTAAAACATTAATAAACTGTATTAGCATATACAGTTATAATTGAACTTGAATATATAAGAAATAATATAATAAATAGGTGCTAAATTAGATTAAATATTGTACAATCATAAAGACCAATTTGTGTGAAATCGAATAAGTTAGTTATGGGTAAAGGAACAGACTTAGATAAGTTTTTAGGCAATGACAGTAAATTAGTGATTTTAATTTGACTTCTAAATGGTATTAGTAAATTAGGACGAGAATGTTAATTAAATATAATAAATATTGAAAATGTCTCCTGTCGTCTACTCTAGTTTTAAAGGCTATAAAAAAGAAATTGAAAACACTATCATGGCTACCCAAAAAATGTGATCATAAACGACACCTTCTATTTTTAAAATAAGTAGTGTGAATTTCTATAAATTATGTTTTATTTTTGATCATCTATTTTTGTATGCCATATGAAGCATGCATAATTTGCCCTCCAAAGAAACACATGTTCAGTAAAGATCGCTTATAAGTATGGATATGATTTGTTTTATTGTTCTATTTTTGGTTTAATATCATTTACAAATAAGAAGTTTTTCTAGAATCCAACGATCTAGTTAATCAAAAAAGTACGCTTCATAGCAGTATTGACCCATATTTAAAATGAAAACAGCAAATACCGACTTACTTTATGTTACCTTGACGTTGATTGTTGATTGATTAAATAATTGTAAAATATTTTCATTATTTTTGTTGGAAATACTAGTTTAAATTGACTACTAGTATTATTCAAAATAAATGTCGTTTACTTTAAGATTATATTACGCAAAACTTTTTCATAATTGAAACATAGTATAGTCGAGATATTTTCAATTAAGCTAGTAGGTATATTTTATTGGCATCCTAAGGCAAGTGACCAATTTTTATAGATACCATGCAGGACCTATAAGACTAGGGTAAGTGGAATTTTAACTAAATTAATTAATATAAAATAAATTGTGTACATAACTTTTCATACTATTATAGATTTCAGTCATATAACATAATAAATACAGGGTGTTCCAAAAGTCCTTATCAACTAATAGCTTTCAGGGGATTTTTATAAGAATAAAATTTATGTTTTTGGGATATATGAGGATGTTAATCCTCCACCCAAAATCCCCCGTTGGGGGACAACTTAATATATTCCCCAACCAAAATGTGTTTAATTAAAAATGTTGCCAGGCTACCATTTATTTTGGATTAATTAATAGTTTATGGCATTGTTGACCTTTTAAAAAGTCTTTTAAAATGATGTGTCTGTCGATGGGGATTACTTTTAAACTTTTTTAGTCGTCCCCCAACCCCCCTCTTTTGGTGGGGGGTTGAAATCCTCATACACCCCAAAACCATCACTTATAGTTCTTTAAAAATTCCCTCAGGGATATTAGTTGATATATTTCTGTTCAACAGATTTTGGGGGTCCGGGACATTTGTGACACCCTGTATATTAGCACTCGTATATTGTGCCTGAATTAATCTCATTATTAAATATATTATAATTTAATTTCGTATTTTTGTGATTTCACATTTTAATAAAATTTATATGACTTAAAGTACTGCAGTTATTAATAGATGTAACCAGCAGTACTTTTGTTCTCGAGATAATCCCGTGAAATCCGCAGGTTTTACTGACAGCAGGGTGAATGAGTGTTATGGGGCTTTTATTTATTGGTATTGATAGTAAATTTATAAATGTAACTCTACTACATCTTGTTTTTATTTCATTTAAATGCTATTACAGTATAAAGAATAATTTTCTTCGTTTATTTTCTGATTTTAGTCTTTAAAAATAGTAACCTACAAGAATTAAGGATAGTATGGATTATACCTTACTATAGTATGATTTTGTTTATTCACTACTAGCAGTAAAAATACTTATTTAAATTGACAATCTATTGTCAATCATAGACGTGAACAGTTAAAGTTAACGCTGTACTTGTGGTATACAAGTTTATTTTTCAATACTGCACTAAACTATTATTTTTAATATTTTACGTGTATGGGTGTTATAATAAATTTAACAAAAATTTCAAAACCTGTACATTTTGGTCATTACATTGCCAAAATATATAGATAGCCAATAATATTTTGAATGAATTCTAGCTATCTATAGATTTTACCTTTTTATGAGAAACCACATTTTTCAATTTGGAAAGACCAATAAGGTTTCTGTTAGGTCAACAAGACTTCGGATAATTGAAGCACTCTAACTTTTTCGATTGCCAATCTACTTTATTATTCAATATGTCTATATGGAACCAAGTATTAATAATAAGTTCTCTACGATAATTTTCTATCTAAACCTCTAAAGAAATTGTTTCTCAATGATTATACAAAATACAACAATAGTAATTTAAAGTATGAGTTATCCTATAGAGAAAAATTTTTTACAGTTTAATTTGAAAACTAATTCTTAGAGTTATGTTTTTTCATTATTTTATCCCAATATCACTAAACCCACGTTTATTTAGAAATAAAACTAATGGAATAAGTGAGCTTTCACAAACTTAGTATTTATAGCATTGTAAGGTTGCGTTTATTGAACATTTTTGAAAATAATTTGCAATTTGCCAAAACCAACAGTCTGGAGTGTCATTCTTGCTTTCTTTTAAAACTTAAAGTGTAATTAGGATCGAACCCGGTACGTCTTGAATATTCACCTAAGCTTCATTGTGTTAGTCAAGTCTCATATTTACCTTTATCTTATACAGAAGATAGAACATGCCTTTAAACCATTCACATAACTAGTACTGTGTATCGAAATTGAACTAGAGCTCAATTAATTAAGGATATTAGTTATCATAAATATATGACGGATAAGAAATGTTAACATATATATATATACCACAAATATCCCCAATATGATGAATAACATTCATTAACATTCAACATTTTACTTATCATAATTAATTCAACAACGCAGGGTGGCGCACGAAATGATCCAACATTTGTTTTGGTAGTATTTTTCCGGTTACCTATTATTACTGTGTTGTAAGTTGGCAAAACTATCAGCTGTTTATGGAGATTAGTTCCCTCTGTTTCCGCTTCCGTTATTATTATTATTGCAAGATGGCTGACAAAGGAAGATTCTCTGTGGATCAACGCATAAAGACTGTGTTGTTTTTTAATGAAACAAAAAGTGCGGTGCTTACACAAAGACGGTTTCGTGCTTATTTTCAAACTCGCTGGTCACCATCATTTAAAACTATTCGTAGACTTTATGAAAAATTTAATAGTGATGGCTCAGTATTAGATAGGAAACATCAATGGCCTTCCACTGTCCGTACTCCACAGAATGTTGAAGCTGTCAGAGCAGCGTTGGTGAGGAGTTCAGGCAAGTTGACTAGAAAAGCGGTAGCTTCACATTTCTAGGCGATCTGTGCAGAGAATTTTAAAAATGGATTTGCATTTGTATCCATAAAAAATTACAGTGTTACCTAAATTAACGATTGACAACAAACTTCAACGAATGGTTTTCGCAGAATGGGCTGTTAATCAAGATATATTGATTAACAATGTTTGGTTCTCAGATGAGACACATTTTCACTTAGACGGTGTTGTAAATAAACAAAATGTGCGTTTTTGGGCTTCCAAAAATCCACTCTTGCTACATGAAAAAGTGCATCATGCTCCAAGAATTACGGTATGGGCAGCCATCTCAAACCATGGGCTAATAGGGCCATTCTTTTTTAACATACTGTGAATAGTGAGCGTTATGTAAACATGCTACGTAATTATTTTGTACCTGGACTTATCGCAAGAGGGTTTCAATTAGAGAACCAGTGGTTCATGCAGGATGGAGCCAGACCACACATGGCTAATGTTGTTTTAGATTTGCTGCATGAAAATTTCAACCAAAATGTCATTTCAAGCCGATTTCCTAATCGTTTTGCGTGTGGCCATAACTGGCCCCCAAACAGTCCTGATTTGAATCCGTGCGATTATTTTCTTTGGGAGACTTCTGAAGGAGAAGATCTTCCCTAAACATCCTAACACACTGATGGATTTGCGAGTGCTAATAATTGAGGCATGTAACGAGATAAGCGAGGATATATGTCGCAGTCATCAATAACATAGGCGTTCGTGTTGAAGCAGTTGTCAGACTAGAAGGTGGCCACATTGAACATGTAATGGCCTTAAACTAATTTCCAGGTATGTAGTAGACAATTTATATCAAACTTTACTGTATTACATTCACAATAAATTTTCTTTAACAAAAATAAATGTTGGATCATTTCATGCGCTACCCTGTATATACTGGATCAGAAGTGCAAATGAGAGGTGCATAGAGAAATTTAAAACAATAACTATAATTACTGTATAGTTATATTAAAATTTTTTAGTAACCACGTTAGTTGAGATTTTAACTAAAATAGAACATATAATATAATGAACATACGAAAAGCAATTTAAATATTTTTACGTTTCCAAATTTTAATCTTGTTAGTTATCTTACAAAACTCAACCCTGTCCTTTTAAAAATATCTACTCCTTTAGAGACTCGTATCAAGTCAAGCATTAAGAGTTAGTTTACAAAATATTCTTACATATTCATAATTAATGGCTAGTCATTTAATTAATTATTAAGTGATTGATATAGTTCAGTTTTAAAGTTTGAATATTCACTTATACTAACACTTGTTGTATAAATTTCACACAAAGTTCTGCAGTCCGTGTAAACTGCACAATATTGCAATAGTTGTGTCTAAGGAGGGTTTGTTATTTAAATCAGTTTGTTTATTTCAACAAAACCTACATGCTGCTGAATATATGGAGGTAATATGATGGAATTTGTTTTTTTTTTTTTTTTTTTGTAGTATGAATAAAACTTTAAAAAATTGCTAATATTTATAAAAATATTTACTCATACTATTATGAATAAATATGGTCCAAATAAATAATCTTTTAATTTACGAATAGCTAGACATTAATAGAAATAGTGAAAATACAGGAATAAAGAGAGGGGATTCCCCCTTTAAATTGTTTAACGTTGGGTCATAAAAACATACAATTTGTAATAAACTACTTTTTGTTCCATATAAGGTTGTAAATAGGATATTAGACCCGGAGGGAACCAATAAACAGAAGTGAGGGGAGGGGGGCAATAAACCCTCGCTAAACATACTCATCAAGATCCGGCAAGGTAGGCTTATTCCGTGTATTCCTATACCATGGACCTTATTACTGATCTGAGTTTAGACTTCCTACGAATTGTAGCAGTTCAATTATTTTTTTGTTATATTTTTTAAGCATATGCCTTCGTGGTTTTGGGTGTGTTTGAGTATTTTTTTTTTTTAATCTATGTAGGTAATAGTGCGTTTACTTTTTAGTCTCGTGGGAAAGCTACAGAGGTATCCTTTACGACTCCAGTTTGCTTATTTTTTTACTATGTTTTGTAACTTAATGATATTGTGAGATCACTGTGTTCAAAAATGTTGTAAGCTATTCCAAAATTCATACCAAAAGTTTTAAAATATCCTAAATAACTCTGACACAATCCTTATAAAAAATTAAAAAATAGAAGCAGAATGTGCTATAAAACAGTTCAGAGTAATTCATTTTTAAATTACAACTAAGGTAATTAAAAATGTTAGAACCTAAGTTGTAGGTAAACTACGTTACATGAATCACCTGATTTTCTCTCCTTAAGGCTGAATGGTAACGTCATTTCTACACTCTAAAGTCAATTTCACCATTCACTGAGCTTGTGTATTTTTTTCAATTTCTTTTCCAAAGTTGATTACCGTCAATTTTACTTTATAATTATTAAGTCATGGCCGTTTTTCAAAGTATATACTTTTTTTAATATACTGGCTTAATTCTGAAAATAATGAGGTAAAGTGTGCTAAAATGGAATTTGATGAATTTTAAATTGATTTTGACTTTGCTTAGTGTTAAACAAATCTTGAAGGAGACTTATAAAAGTTAGGATTTTTATTATGTAGCATTTGTTATTGCAATAAAATATGTTTATATCCTAATACTAAACTGTCTACTTTCTTTTCCTAATAATTAATGGAATTTAAAATTTTCAACAAGATGTATTAATTTATTTTAACATTAATGGAAGTTTAACCATATACAATTTAAAAAATAAGCCTAGTGAAAACCAATTTATGAATAAGTTATTGAATGAATGTTAAAAATAGATTAGTATGAAATACTTATTTGGTATTTCATAAATTTTTAAAAGAGGCATCCGGAGAAACCTTTTGTCATTCCACTTTTATTTATTTATTTTTAAAATATTTCTCAAACAAAAATGACACAAATTATGAATAGTTAATATAAAATGGTATATGTGTATTTAACTGGTTAAATTGTTTATTTAGTATAACCTAAGACCAACTTTTTCTCTGGTATAACATTGAGTAATGGGTGCTGACAGTGGGCTTATTGACTTACACAAATATATTCACTTATTCTGTAAAATAAATTTTCCTATAGCAATGTTTTTTGAACAAACAGGAGAACGGTAATGACGTAGTGGAGCGTATATCACTTGAAAGGAACTCAGCAAAATATATTATTTATTGTAAAATAGTACACATACTTTTCTCAATAAATTAGGTTGTATTTAATAAACAAAGGTTCAGTATATATTTTATAAACCTGTTAGTGCAGGATTTAAATTATTTTTAGTATTACAAAAATATTTGTGCTATACGATTGTGGGAAATGATTGTTTCTCATAATAGTAATCGATATTCAATAAGTGATTGGTGTTAAGATGACACAAGCCTCGGACAGCTGCGTGAGCCGTCGGTCGTCTCTTCATAAAACCGCAAAAAATATCAATTTTCGGCTAAAACTATGCTTTTTACTAACATTACCTTTCGGCAAAAGGTAATGTTAGTAATAATAAAATATTCAATAAAATTCCAATTCATATTTAAAGTTAGGCTTTATTATTGGTTAGTAGTAATAAAGCACTTTATTACTAGAAATAATAAATAAAAATCATGCACTTACAATAAAAATGGCATTCTAAACCAAAGTATAACAGTTACAATAAAACAGATAATTACATCAATTTTTAAAAATGAACACCATGATCACTTTTTATTGTAAAATATTATTTCTGAACAAAATCATACAAATGAATAAATTATTCAACTATGGACTGTCAAAGTTAAAGATTATAATAGTTTTACCTTCATTTATCTTTGTCTCTTACATATTGTTTTGTTCAGTACGTAACGGGGCGGAAGTAACAGACTAAAATATTGTTTTTTTCAGAGAATCAATCCAATGATATTTTTACAAAGACTTTTTTAAATCCATATTTTAGGACAAAAATACATTTTTTGTATATGTCTGACAGAAATTAAGTATAGGAAGTATTTAGAGTTCAAATCTTCTCCCATGAATTTGTCTTTTGGTCGTGTTACAACAAGATTATGAAATGAACAAACTGACAAATTGTGATAATCAATGGTAGATGCAACTCTGCTATAGTTATTTTTCAGGATTCTGCTATAGTTAGATTTCAGGACTGTTGCGTAGTGTTATACTACGCATTAACACAAATACATTATTATAATAATAATATATTTTGTTGTGTAATGATTAAACATTAGTTTTAAAATATTTACAAACGGTTAATTATAAAAAACAATTAGACTTATAGTGATTAATATCAGAACTATCATAAATCTAACTTATTAATTTAGAGGCAAACTACTTGCTTTAACAAATACATGTTGTATCCAAGTATTTATAAAAACTTTCAAGTTTGTATATTTGAAATACTGCAGTTTTAATACTGAATATGACATTATTTGCACTACCGTACTTACACATTTAGTTTTAGCAAGTTCATAGATTATATATTATATATATAGTAGCAAGTTTATACATAGTAACTATGATACAAGTTACTATCGAATATACAATCGATAAATTGTATCAAAAAGAAACCTTATTCAATATTTCTTATTATTAAGTATTTATATTTTATGATTACTTTTATACACAATTTTAAAATAATTATAACCAATTCTCAGTTACCAATATCATCTATTTAAGCATCCCTTTTTATCAACTGTTATATCTATCTCCTCACTTTTGAAATACCTTTAAATACTTTTAAGTATCATTATAGTTTTATTACCTAGGATATATATATAATAATATAAGTTTATAACTTGTTGGACGTCATTCAATAAAAGCCTTGAGTTTGTATAAAATCAATGAATATAGCCAAACATGATATTACTCAAATAATGAGTTCACCCTCTAAACAGCTGATTTTAGCATAATATAATTAACAAAAACAATGTGATTGTTATTAATGCAACACCAGCCATTTTTTAACCATTAAAAGGCAAATGGTTTCGATATAATATGCCACTTAGTGGTATAGTGCTTATTTTGTTTTAAACACTACTAAGTTGTGAGTACCGGTACTACCACGGTAATGTCAGCCAGTACGTAAGCTGACAAAGCTCAGTTTTCTGGCTCAAACTTTTTTATAAATTTATTGGTCATTCGGTATTCAATTGGAGACGTAAAGAATATGAAGCTCGGGTTTAAATGACGATTTTCTTAGAAATAATTTCTGGTAATAAATAATAATGTTTTCTATACCTTGGGTATAACTGGAAGATTCAATTATTCGCCTTTCCCTCCCCAGTAAAGGAATGTCATTAAAGCAGGATTGCCAATTCTTTAGATCCCTTATACTTATCACCAACCCTATTTATATTACACATCTATTTTTCCTCCCTATATATTTATTTATAATTATAAAATAAGTAACTATCGTATAGCTATCGTTTGTAACTATGAGTCATTCATTTTTTTTTTTTTTTTTGCTACGTCAGCTATGATCATCAAATAAAATTATGATTTCGAAACCAAATATTAATATTACAATTATTATGAGATGGTAAACGCTCGTTTATTACGTAACTTGTAAATGTAAGGTCAATGTAGATATCCAAGAAAACTGGATACTTTAAAGTAAGTGACAAAAAGGTAGAATAGAATGATATAAAATTTTTTATAGTTTTCGAAGTATTTGTAGAGTGGTAAACAAAGGGCCTCATACTGGAGTATAATTGATGTTGATACAAGCAGTTCGTGTATGAATATGTGGGTCGATCAATAAACAGTACGTGAATATGTGGGTGAGTATTGTAGGAAGCCGCTTAGAAAGCGATGTACTTAAAGCACAGGAGCGAGAGATATAGAGGGAATGAGTGGTGGAAGTGAGATAGAGTGAGAGAGAGAGAGAACTACTCTTCCCCCACACTGCATATCATGTTCTCATGACAACTAGGAGGGCAGGAAATAATTCCCCTCCTCTGCTTGAACCTGTATATGCGCTAAATATAACAGGCATGTCGCGTACAGTACGACTTAATTAGAGACACTGAAACGTTTAGAAATGTCTTCATTTAATAATTTCAATTTACCAATGTTTGAATCAAATAAACGTACAGCAAGTATGTTGGTTGGATCATCATAATATCATTGAACTAAAAAAAAAAATATAAACTGTATATATAAATATATATTATATATAATATATATTATGTATAATATAACTGTAAATTAATGTTAGCCGAAATATATTTACTAACAAAACTCACTGTTGTGTCAAGTAACTGACTGATATTGATCTACTGAAAGTCATACAGATATCTGATATTTCAAACCAAGTTTCTGCTTAAAATGAGGAAATAGTTCATTTAAAAAGTTTCCATTAATTGCAATTTTTTTAATTTTTTTTAATTAAACGTGTCACATATGTTACATTACTCATAATGGATATTTCAGCTGTCTCATTTTAGGAAATAATATGTAAGAACTTTTAAATACAATACTTTAAAATGATTATACATGATTATATAGAGCTTGAAAATTAATAAGGTAAAAAGAAAAATATAGATATCCAATGCATTCTACGTTCTTTACAGAAAAATAAATTACTTGTTTTACTTAACAATGGTAAAAATATTTAAAAAAAACATGGATATTATTTGTTGTTTTTATAAATTTTTAAAATATATTAATCGTTAACATGTAGATGAATATGAATTGGTTATTAATACAAAACGTAAACTTTTGAAAAGTGATTGTAACTTCTCTAAACGGCCAACTTCCTACTTATTAATGCCAATTATTATACAGCGTGGAAAAAATATAGATACACTTTCACAGCTTTTGTATGACTTCACTTTTAAAAGCGAAATTTTATTCATGATAATTGTTACAAGGAACATATTTTTTTTGATGCCATTAGTGACATTTCATCTTTTCAGGGGGACGGCCCACGAGGAGTTGAACGAAAATCTTCAACGTAAGCCTAGGTCGAGTTTGGTATCAAATGAAAGGTTTAGTAAAGAGAAATTGATTGCTGCAAACCGGACTTCGAAAGTAATTAATTTGAACAACATTATTTTTGTTATATTATTTTATTCTCGGCTATTTAAAGGTTTAAAAAATAAATGTTCAAATTATCTATGGAAAAAATACGTTTTTGTGAAAGAGTTTCCATATTTTTTCCATCCACTATAAGAACAAAAGAGATCTTACAATTTTTCTTTTTTGCTTTTTTAATGATAACATAGTGTATAACGATAGTGAAAATATATCTAATTTTTGTAATTCAACACAAAACACGTTTAAAGCAGATACACAGTACTGTAATTAGTCCAGTGGTAATTCTATGTGATAAGGGTGAGTAGGCCACTAGTGTAGTGTTACATTTTAATGACAATGACCAGGCTAATAGCATTATATAAGCAGACATCCGAGTCCGCTCTGCCGTTCTAGTATCACATACTACCTGTAAACTGACAGATGACAACGATATTACACTTCTCATTAAAAGTACACTTTTTGTCTGTTTCCTTTAAAATATGATTTCTGTTTGTAGTAGATGCATGTTTCTTTATCGCACCTTTTATTTTCTGTTACGACTCTAACTTTAATTGGCCTATTACATTCCAAACAATAAGTCAAATTAACTTTACAATAAAATAAATTCACATTCAAACACCCATTAATATGAATATATCAATGTATTTAAGTTAATATGTTACCTACAAAATAGACTTTTCTTACGTATAGTTAAATAAAACATTAATATTTTAAACGTATCTCGAACGAAGTGGCAATTCAAGAAATTAAAGTTGACGGACAAATATTTATTGTCACAGAAAACTTTTAGAGTCCAAACGTGTTGAAAACGTGAGTTAATGTGACAAATTTTACAGACAGCGCTTTTTCAGCAAATTAGAAGCTGTCCCAAATTTAATGGGGCTGCTAAATTATTTCTATAACTCAAGCTGGTTTATGAGATTTCTATGACTTCAGCTTCTGATATGCTCTTAAAAATTCTCCAATTAAAAACTCTTTTTGACTCATATTTAGTAACATTTTAAATAATACTTGTATCTTATTTCCCATTATTATTATAAAACTAAAAATTTATAAATGTATTTGTATTTCATGCTTTTATTTATACTAACGCATTGAGAAATAGCAACATTTTAAAGACGTTAATTAATCGTCAATATTTCCATTTGCATATGTTTAAATTTCAGGTGGATTATTTAATTTTGATTCTTTAATTTTAATAAAAAAATTCACTCACCAGTTCAAATGGGCCTACTGGCCTGTGCGTGAACTTTATTTAACGAGTGAAGTACCGACCGTTGGCTCAGTTGGGGAATTGAACCTTGGACCTTGCTCTCCGCAGTCCGAAGCCTTAGCCTCTGAGCCGACACGCCGGTATTCATAGGTATGAAAAGTTAATAAAAATTCTGCTACGCATGAGAGTGTTTTCTTATTTTAATTGAATTAACCATTCTATCTGGTTATGTAATATAAAGACCTGTTTTCCTAAAATGATTCAACATTTTCAACTCATTTCAAAAGTATATTAACTTCACACTTTAAAGTAACCTATTGTAACTACTGGAAATACTTTATAACGCGACATGAAAACATTGTGTACAAAACGATAGCTAATATTATTGTTTCGCACACTGTTACAAAACACTCTGTGTGATGTTTCCTCAAATTCTTTTGTCTTATTACAACATGTCATCTGCTAGTGATCAGTTAATTGGAGGAGAGTTCTGAAAGGGCTGTTAATTAATTCATGTACCTCATTGCATGCTAATGGCAAAGTGACGTTACATAGAAAGTTTTGTCCCAAGATACAGATGAACGTAAATTGCTTACGACAAACATTGCTTAATAGTGTTGTAAATTAACTCAATAATCGTTCAATGTGTTGTGATGGATGTATTGTTCGTAAACTCGGTTCTACGATTGATTAGAGAGAACAGATTTGTCAGGTCATCGTAAACAAATCCAATCTAAAATCATAATTTTAAAAACTCTAATTTTAAAATATGTATGTTATTTATCACCAAATCGGCTTAATTTTTGTAAAGTTTTTGTATACTAAGTCCTGGATGTTTTGGGAACCAACCGTCAGATTTGAGCCGATTATTTTCAACTTTTTTTGCATGACTTTTTATCAAATAGATCTTCAATTTTCGTGTGTGATTCAATACATAAAGAGATTTGTAAGTACATATCTACGTTTTTCTTGAAAAAAGAAAAAAAACTCTAAAATATAATGGAACAAATAATAAGCTTTCATGTGTAAAAATGGCAAGAAACCACCTAATTTACGTATAATTGCGCTAATTTGCGAACTCTAAAAGTACACTTTAGTTTTGTCTAGGTTTGAAACTTTGTTATCTTAAAAGAACAAACTGATTTCGATTGGAAAATGTCCAAATGTATTTGAAAACAGTAATGCCCTACTCAAAAGGCACATGGTGAGACACCCGATATTTCACTATTCAGATACAATCGGCCTAATTTTCTCCATCTAAAAGTAGATTTGCAGATGTATAGTTCATAAAACTTTGCTATCTAGGATGACAAACTGATCTCAATCGGAACATTTCAACACTTATTAAAAAAAAAAAAAAAAATAGCTTGCTCAGAAAAATAGGAAATACTATGTAAAAGCCTGCATTATGGCTTACTTTTCAATGCCAGATCACTTTATTTAGTTATTGACAGAGTCTATGAAGCTGACATTTGGCACAGAAGATTATCTTATGGTGTAAATGTGGAAAAGGGTTGTGGTTATATAAAAAGTAACCTAATAAGCATTTTTCATTGAGGAATGTATAGAAACACCTGCTAAAATAGACTGTAGAACTTAGTTATCTACGGGAACAGTTGCAGAACGACGGGAGGGGGTAAGCAATGCCACCTTTTAGCAAGGCCATCGATGAGCGAAGCGCGGACAGATGGCTGGTATTGTAACTTACCAACATTTAATACGATGATTAAGAAACTACAAAGTATTATAAACAAACATCACTATTACCTGGCCTCAAATACATTAAATAATTTTCAATCTTTAGTACAGCCAAAACTGTATGATATTACAAAATCATAATATAATGAAATTAAACCAAGTCGTATGACTTCTAAAGACGGTAATAAATATAAATAAATTAACTTATGTTATTGGGCTACTTTTATTGTAATAATGCGTTCTAGGGACGTTTTTAACTATGTAAAACTCTTGCCTCAGTATTCAACAGTTGGCCCCATTACTTTTCTCATTTAGAAAGAATTCATTTAACTTGTGAATAGCATTAAGGACATATATTTTACTAGTGTAAAACGTTGAAATACTCAATATTGAGTCATTATGAAAACTATGTAATGCCTAAAAGAAATAAAAGAATTTTTATATTATTATATAACTACCTGTAATAAATAAAACAGGATGAATTACAAGTGTGATAGTCTGCAAAGGTTTGATATATTATTACACACAACTATAACAATAGATTCAATTTATTAAATTTACAATAAAACCAATATATTTAATTTTTAACTAGGCCTTTCGCCAACATCATTAAGCAACACAACTTTATTTGTAAACAAAAATTTATTTTGTTTCACAAATAAACATATTAAGTGACCAATATCAACTCTCAACTTCACTATAACAATAGACTTTAAATGGTATACACTACAGATACACGCCAGCCAACAATTCCCCAGGATCTTGAAGTCGTAATGGCACCACAAAGCCACAATCCTCGGGGAGTCGGTTTACTAACTAATTACACAAAGACTCACCTTAGATTAGAATAAGAATAAGAATAAGAATAAGAAAATCTTTATTCACATAATAAGTTTTTTATAAAACAGTTTGCCATGTGCACAAGGCACGCTCGGCTAAAATGAAATTGAAGAATACATTTAAAATTAAACTTAGTCTTCTAGCAGTCTTACTTCACTATTTCTACATCAAAAATATAAAGGAAACACAACACTGTTAATTATTTTAAACTAAAACATGAAACATAATATATACATTACACATTTAAACATATGCCATAAATATACTAACAATGTATTAATACTATAAGATTCAATAAGCATATACAAGGTTTCTAATCTATTGTTTGAAGTAATTTTTTTAAGTTTGTCTTGTAATTAGAAAGTTTTTCATTAATATTAAGATTTTTTAAAAATTTATTAAACATTAAAGTGCATTTAAAATAACATTGGTTTCTACTAGTTTCTTTTTTGTACAGAGGAAAAATCAACATTTTATTACTGACATGCCTAGTGTACTTAATAACGTTTACATGATTAAAAATTGAACTATATTTTTTGACAAACATTAAAATTGAATATGTGTAAATACGGTTGAAATTCATGACATTAAGAAAGTTAAAAAGTTCAGCAGAGGGATGAAACTTTCCCACGCTACAAACTGTACGAATGGCATGTTTCTGTACTATAATTAGTGGTTTTAAAATATCTTTGAAAGTACCTCCCCAGTGTACAATTCCATACCTCAGGGTGGATTCAAACCAAGATAAGTACAATGTACGTAAATCAAGGGGGTACAAAAAACCTCTCATATGGTAGAGACTATAGTTGATTTTCCGTAATTTTGTTACAAGAAATTTCAAATGAGAGTGCCACCTCAAATCAGAATCAATGAATATACCTAAATATTTAACTTTTTCACTAAAATCTATTTTTACACAAGTACACTCATAGATGCAAGCATGAGAGTGGCATTTGATTAGATTCTTGCTACTTCTAACTCGACACTATAGTGCTTCGCTAGCTCAACCTCTGTTAGCAGTTTTTAGAAACTATATCAGCCTATTACAACGTCAAATGTTTATTTTACGCATTTAATGTGTTTTTAATTCAATTGCTATTCGCTAAGAAACGGGTCGTTGTTATGATTGTTGGGAGCAAATATCAATTGGAGTTATAATGGCCACACGCAGTATTGGATTTTTTTGTTGTCGTAAAATTTGTTCCATATTATTAAAATATGTTCTTTTTGTTTCAGATTGAATTATTACACCATGGACACTGAACTACGTGAGTAGCTTTTCACTTTTCCTTTGTTGGAAACGGACACTTACTAAAATTACTTATAAATAGATTTACATTTAAATTTAAGTACTTACTTTACTGTGAATTTAACTATGCTAACATAGTGATACAAAAATATGAATGATGTATACCCAAAATAAACTAAACTGATTAATTTATTATAATAAAAACAATTAAGCTACTTATTTTTATAAATTATTAATTAATGCTGGTATTTTACAAAGTTGACTCCGATAACAAACATCCATACAATACCACACACACACACACGTGTAATATACACAGAGAGTCCGGTCACGTACCCAAGGCATTGTTGAGTGTGTGATTGTGGGTTTACAGTGGAGGAAGTGCTGTTTCCATTGTAGTCTCGTAACAAAGGTGTGGCCCGAAATTATACTCTGGTTGGGTCGATAAGTCATGTTGGTAGTTGGTTGAGTTGGATTCTGTGTCGTCGTGTACTTTAACAACTTAGTTGTGGTGTGAAAGTACGTTTAATTATAGGCCTAAATATACTTAAATATTTTGAAATATATAATCTCGGCTGGCGTGGATTATGGACATGAGTCTTATAAATCTCAGGAAGTTAAATATCCATAAAAATTTAATAGTCCATTATTGAGATAATTAGTTTAGTACTTGATTATCTCTTTAATTTTTATCTTTGATATCTCTACGCATTAGTATTAATCTCTTTACTACAGTAACCAAAAGTTATATTATATTTAACCATTAGTTATTTTAAATTACTTAATGTAGATTATATTATTTTAAAGTCAAATGAATATGTTTAAAACAACTACGATCGTACTCAGTATACGATCCATCTATGGACAACTTTTTGTAAGTTACTTTGAAAGGGCAAGTTATTGTGTTAGTGGAAAGCTTTTAGCAACAATCAAGATGGCCAAAAGTTACATCGCACTGTAGTAGCTCTCTGCAATTTTGTTTTTTTTTTTTTTTATTTCCTTTTAGTTAACTTGAATTTAGTTTGCTATATAGACATCCATTTCCTAATGGGTATAACTTAAATTGTGGAAATGTATCTTTTAACTGTCCAATTATTTACAAATACCATTTTATATAGGAAGTAATTGGTAGAGCATGACACTATATATGGACATTTTTTAAATTTCTGTAATACGTGAGCATCTTGTATAATATCAATAAATGGCAATTAAAACTATTGTAAAATTGTGTATATATACTACCCCACACAATGAGCCTTCATTCAACCTGAATGGGATGGGTCATTAATTACGTGTAGAATATTGAAGTGACCCTAAGAATCAAGAGTTGTACATAGTCGAAGTGGACATGAAAGCTTATCAACAGTTATGTGTACATATGATGTTTAGTTAATCAGTCAGTTGCTGTATACATGGAACCAAGTTATCTTTATGGACTGAGGTCATAAATGGCTGGTAAGGCCCGCCATTCGGTGGAAGCTCAAGAGAATGCAGAACCTCTTATTACGTACTTAAGAGGAGAAGATCAGTCGTATACGTGCACGTGGGGTGGATAGAAGACCGAATTACTACGCTGTTCACAATAAACTGTGCAATGACCACGATGCATGATAAAATCCTCCTGGATCCATTATCTGAGTCTTCTAATCAGATAGTTGTAATAGAACAAAGGATATAATAATAGTCATTAACCTTTTTTATCATTTATTATTCACAAAATAACGGCATCAAGCAACATCAAGCGTGGCTGTTCCTTTGAAGGGTGACCGTCTGAGCATTCCATCATTGCACCCAGCCCACCTGGTCACTGGCGGTTGCTCGGAAATCACCTTTAAGGCACTGTTCCCCATAATTTAACCTGGTAAAATAAGGCATCCTTTAACTTTCCACTTTTTAAACTGTATCCTGGAATCAGGTCATGTATCCGATCACGACCCGAAGAAAAGCCTTTGATGTTAACATCTTGGTATTAGTCACGTGACTCTTGTCCAAAACAATTTACATCCTTTTAATGTTGTCCTAAACTTTGGAGTAATTAGGCCTTGTCATTAGTACCTAATGACAGGGGCAACCAGTCTCTCCACGATACTATGCCAATAAATGTTAATCTTTATAATAAGGTGGTTATATGTCACTGGTGAAGTAAAGTCAATTCACTACCGACGATTTTTACTTTTATTATTTTTACAATTGAAAATGATAATAATAATTATTATATATCATTAGTATAACGCCATATATTATCATAATGTACTGGTTTAAATTATATCGAGAATCTAGCAGTATACATTAATAAACTTACTAATTAATAACATTGTAATTATGTACTTTTTAAATTTTACTCTTAAGATGTCAAACTAATAAACGCATTGAAAATAATGAGTAAAGTTTGAGAGAAACCTATTATAAACACGCTCATGAATAAATACTTTTTTCCTAGAATAATATTTTTTCATTTTTAGTTGCTATGTAGGGAGATTTAAAATAAAATATATACAACCTTTAAGTTGACTCTAAATTTAATAAAATTATGTTATCGAACAAAAAGAAACTTGTCACTTTAACATAATCTTTCCAGGGTGTTTTATAGCAAAATTATTAAAAAACCCATTCATAAACATCTCTAAGAATACAAAATTTAAAAAATCAAATTGTGGTGAAGCAATTTTTTTTAATATGTATAGTTAAAGTAACATTTATATTAAATGTACAGAATCACTTTTAAATGTTTACTTTTTTATTTACAATACTTAATGTTGTGGGAAATGTTTTTAAAAGGCTACATTATTTTTATGTTCATGCTAATTTTATAATTGAACTATTTAGGGTAATATCACTAAACCAATAAATGGTTTACGTAATGTTGAAGTAAATAAATAAAATAATGAAAAATGAAACAATGATTTATGTTCTTACTTTAACGTAAGACATGTTTTCACTGGCTACAACTATGCAATATTCAATAACTACTTACAGAATGCTGTAACTAGTGTTTACTGTATTCTGAGATAATTTGCTGCTATGGGTAATTAACATTTTGTTTTTATTGCTATAATAATGCGTATGTCAGTATGATAGACAGTGTTAATATCTAGTTTACTGATCATACTTCGCTATGAAGTGAAACAGCAAATGAGTTTTCTGTTTTCACGCAAGTTTTCAAGAATAAACCTGGCAACAGTTATCACTTCTTTTCATTTTTACTTTGTCCCTTAGTAAATAGTAATGATAATGTATTTATCATTACTATTTATATTGTTGTAGATACTACCATTGATTATATAAACCTACAAAATCAATGATGCTACGAATAACAAAATTATAGTTAAAAATGGCCTTACACAGAACAGAACATGAGAATGTACTCAGATATATTTGTGAAACTATAAAGAGTCGTTAGCGTTACAAATGTTATAATATTGTAATATTATACTGTGGCCTACATACCCTTATTATGATCGTCTAAAGAGACTTTGTATTATTTTGTCTAATTATTTAACAGATAAATTAAATAACGGTTAAGAGTGTGACTGGGTATTTTCATCGGTATTGAAGTTTATTTTCGAATTTATTGAAAATGTAAGTCAATTAAACAATGTGTTTAAGCTAGTAAATATTTATGTACTAAGTCATAAATATGGGCTTTAGTTCAAAACATCATCATAGTACAGTACATCATCATAATAATCACTCTACTTTCAACACTTATCCACCTTTACCACTAGAATTTTTTTAAAACAAATAATATTAAAACTACAATAAATGGAGTAATTTTCTTTAGTAAGACCCGATTCTCGATCTGTCTCTACTTCCCTTTAAATGAACAATCATTATAAATTTAAAATGTTTAAAATTATTGTTTTAGTTAACCATTTAGTATAAATACATGCCTAACAAATAACAAAATTAATGTGTTATAATCTTACGTCAAATTAAGAGCCCATACTAACTAACCTAACCATTTTTTTCTGGCAAAGCTTACAAATGTGACAAATTTACTTACTTCTTTGGCGTCCATAGGCTTTCTTATTGGTTGTCATTTATTTTCAACAACTCACGACCGCCTCATATTTCTATTAGGTGGAAATATTGCCTACTTTTGTTTCAACCCATCATTATTCAGTTCACTTACTCCTTCGTCTTTACTCCAGATTCCTCTTAATGTATTTAATGTTGTGTCCTACGCTTTCTTGATATACTTGCCTTTCGTCCTCAGTTCACTGTTCATTTGATCATCACGTGCGCCTGCAGGCCTGTACGTAAACTTTATTCAACGATTGAAGTACGGACCTTTAACTCAGTTGGTGGCTCAAAGTGTTGAGTATATTGTAGACGATAGGTTCCATGCTCGGTCCTCTTAATACAGTCACAGCGACCGCTCAGTGGTTGCCATAGACCTGGACACTACTAGAGAAGTCTGGGGTGTCCATGTTGGATGGTAGTCAATTTTAGTGAAGGGAAGAGGACTAGGTGTCAGGATTGTCAATTAGCTGAAAATCAGACCACAATTACGTTGTAGGGATTTCACGTAAAATGTCTAGCCCGTACTTAATAGCCGTTAGTTGCCTGGCTATTAGGTTATTAATAAATATCACTTTCTTAGGAACAGTCGACCTTAGTAACAATGACTACATTCGTTCATCTACACTCATCACACTCATTAACTCCTCATATTTTGACGATAGGCGTCTAAATAATGAATAATAATAATAATTAGACCTAGCCCGCTGCAGTCTGAAGCTTTATCCACTGAGTCACAATTGAGTATTATATTAGTAGTAATGAATTTTAGTTGGAGTACAATTAAAATAATATTACGAGAACAATTGTACATAATTAATCTAATTTGACAAAAATTAATACATGGAAGTTCCATCATTATGTTTACTAAATGTTTACCCATATAATTCACAGTTCTGAGGATAGTTCTTTGGCGTATGTCCATTCGTTTTTTTATTTATTTTGCATAAAACATCTATTTCTAATAAAATATTTGGAAAAGAATTAATTTAATATATTTTTGCACTCAAACTAAGAAAAATGTTCACTGCTGTAATGCTCCTTGTCTATAAGTATTGATCTACATCACAGTTTATTGCTTTTTATCTAATTCAAATTATGAAATAAGATATTGAATATGTATTGTGATATGATATAAGCGTGGTTTAAGGCCATCATTAATAATCTTCTAAGAAATCAGATATTGGATCGGAACTATGAACCTTATCCGTTAATTCACTACCACTACTTTTTCCGTTACTTCACTAGCATTACTTTTTAATCGCAATTACGGTTAGGTTAGGGCCCTACTAATGTTGATTATTAGGTAAATCCAATGATTGACTAACCGCCGAATGCGCTCTCTGTGTGTTCTTAGAAAGCGATAAGATAAGGCCAGCGATATCGGATTCCTAGCGGATACTAGGTATACCACAGTGTACGTAAAAATGATGAGAGAACAGTGATTAGAGCAATAGAATATTTATCAAACGGTAGTGAATTAACGGAAAAAGGTGGTGGTAGTGAATTAACGGAAAAGATCCGGAACAAATATTTGTACGTTTTATTGTTGAAACACTAAACCCGGTTTGCTGAGCTGAGATTTGTGGGAAAATTCACTGTTATTTACTGATCGTAACAGTTAATAGTTAGTAATAGCTTATAGTCTAATTGTTAGTAAGTGTATTGTTGCAGTCTTTTACGATTGAAAAATTATTTAATCTAAAAACATTTGAAAGCTGTATTTATATTAATACAGTTTTTATATAAAGATAAATTTATTTGATTACATGTATGATAATAGTTAGAAACGAAAACCTAAAAAATATGATCACTCTCGAAGTATAAAATATAAATGAGAAGATTTTTATATTTTTTATTTTAATAAGAGATTTAAAAGAATTCTAGTGGAGATGTTTTTTAAAGGAAGGGCTTCAACAACAGTGACAGGTGTTAAGGGAGGCAATGAGTCATGTCTTATCTCTCATCTCTTATCAGATAAATTGCCTAGGATGGGTAGAGTGAGAGAAAATGAGACTTTGAGGAATGTAAATCTGTGTTTTGATAAATTAAGTCAGCAGATCGTTTATCTCAGCAAGTTTTTATAAATATTTTAACCCATGATAATTCTATATTTCCTACATGTTTTCGGAAATTATCACTTAATGAAGTAGTGATGATCTGCAGTGATCAAATTAATATTTATTTGGCAATAACTGATGTAACATACCTAGAACTATTAACGTGCTAATTAAACTATCGCATAATAAATTAACTTATGGCATATTTGTGCTAAATTTTAAAGCGAGGAATCAATTACACCTTGTTTTCGTTTCATTACATTGATCTCGCGCTATAGAAGATATAAGTGTGTGTGTGACGTTTTTCGGTAGATAAAAAACTATTTTTATTGTTATATCCTTTAAATGTGTTCTAATAATAAACGAATTCATCAAAGTATGCAATATTCCTTTCTTATTAAAACAAACAATTGAATTTATCTAAGTTGTTCATATAGTAAAAATAAGTTAGAAATTATTTTAAAAGAAATACGACAGTGTACTATGCTACTCCCCCTCCTACTATATTGTTTACTGTATAATGTTCTTATTATCTTCATCATTGTACATTGCCAAATTAAATATTAAAAAATTTTGTTTTCTTTATTAGTTGACATAAAATATTATTTTTGGTAGATTCTTATTTTAAAAATCTATGAATAGAAGTGTTCTCATAAAAAATGTTAAGAATAGTAAAAAATGGAAAGAATGAGTTTAGCATGGTAAGTTAAGTTGACTCATTCCATGCTAAACTCATTCCTTAAATTTTTTATTATTCATAATATTTTTATGAGAACACTTTTATTCATAAATTTGTAAAACAAGAATCTACCAATAATAATATTTTTAATCAACTAATAAAGAAAACAAATTTTTGTTGTATTTTTTTTATATTTCATTTGGTATGAATATTTAAGTGATTTTGTAAAATCATTACTAAGGTTGTTTAGGTAAAGCTAAACTGAAGGGGAGTTCTTTATTAACTTTTGTTATAAAATATGTATTTATTTATCAACTACACAAAAAATTTTCACTAGCCACACTATCGAATTGCGTTGGCAGTATATTTCATTACAAAATATTTGTAAATCATCGTATTTTAATCATGGATATGAATAATTTATTAATGTTTTTATCACATATTTTCAGTCGGACTTGAATAATTAAAACACTTTTTTTTAATTATTCAAGTATGTTTTTTTAATTATTCAAGACTTCTGGATCACTTATTTAAAACAAACTCACTGAAAATAATACATAGTTTACGTTGCGTTTTTTTTTTTTTGTTTTTTTTTTTATATCATGAAAAATATGTATTATTCTCAGTGTGTTCATTTTTACTCATTTATGCATATAAGTATATTTCCTAAGAGCTTTTTAAATTGATGATAAAGTTAATCAAAAACAAATAAGATTTTGATAACTGGTAGCCTCTCAAAGGACAATAAGGTAAGGTCTCTTACGCTAAGGTAACCTAAACCTATATATATATATATATATATATATATATATATACAATTGTTTCTAATAGAAATAAAATTGCACCGTATATTTTCGGAAACCCCACTTTATAAAGCAAAGAAGAACAGTTAAGTAAAAAATTAAATTGAAGAATCAAATACTCCTTTACAAACTATATCCACATTACCTTGCAAAACGAAGTAAAAAATAAATCATTGGAAATTTTGAATGATGTTCATGATTTACCGAGAAAATGCGTTTGATGCTTCTCTGCTTAAAATAGGACATGATTGGTTTGGAAAATATTTTGATCGTTTCAGGCTTTTAAAAACCAAATTCTTTTTTAAGTAGGCGTAAATCATCTGATATTATGGACAAAATATGTATGATTAGAAATCAATAAAAATTATTTATGTTGTATATAATTAATGGTCATTATTATAATTAATGGTCATTAATTAATGTTTGTATATGGGAAGTGGTCATTAATGAGTCAATTATTAACAATTAACGCTATATAAAATGAAATACATTACCTCTGTCAACAGTTCCAAATTTGTTGTGATGTGTATTACTATCGTTTTAGCATCTTTATCCATCTTCAGATACAATGCCAAAAAATGCTTCAATTAAATTTATAAAACAAAAAGTATAAATTGAAATTTAAAAATATGTATAAAGATGTCTTTGTCATAACAATTAAGTTATTCCAGGTGTAGTGGTGTTATCAGCTGGCCTTTGTTTCCTTGGTTTTGTTTTCTGATTTAAAATACTATTAAAAATAAAGTGGGATTTAAACTGTAATTCATCATTCAAACAATTTTTATCGTGGTTTTTTCTAGCATGCACTTTGTATATCTCGTATTTTTCAAGAGTATCTAGTTTATTTCATTTTCTGCATGTGTGTAGAACTTGTAGGCCAGTATTCAGATCACTAATATCATGGTTTTTTTCTACCAGATGCTGGGCGAATGTTGATTTTTGTTTGTCTGTTTTCGTGTTAGGATGGTGTTCTTTATAACTGGTTTTCCAATCTAAATGCTCGGACAACTAGCAAATTTAATTTTATACAAACCTGACTTATCACCTTTCTCAATATCTTTTTTGGTGGTATTCAATTGATTGAGGGTCTTATTGTTTGTTTTGAAAGTTAGTTAAATTCCATTTTTATCAATTCTTTAGATAAAGTATGTTGTATAGTGTGTGAGTATTCTATACATACATATTTTTTGTCACGTGGCTCTACATTATCTTGCTTTTGTTTATTTCTTTGCTTTTTTGCTTTTTTATGAGCCTGTCAACCATATTGGCCTCAATCAAACAGTTTTTGAATATAAACGTTAACAAAGTTTTTGAAATTATTACATTTTAGATTCTTAGATAGTTAAAATACAGTTAAGTACACTTAGATAGTTAAAATACAGTTAGATTCTTAGATAGTTAAAATACAGTTAAGTACACTTAGATAGTTAAAATACAGTTAGATTCTTAGATAGTTAAAATACAGTTAAGTACACTTAGATAGTTAAAATACAGTTAGATTCTTAGATAGTTAAAATACAGTTAAGTACACTTAGATAGTTAAAATACAGTTAAGTACACTTAGATAGTTAAAATACAGTTAGATTCTTAGATAGTTAAAATACAGTTAAGTACACTTAGATAGTTAAAATACAGTTAGATTCTTAGATAGTTAAAATACAGTTAAGTACACTTAGATAGTTAAAATACAGTTAGATTCTTAGATAGTTAAAATACAGTTAAGTACACTTAGATAGTTAAAATACAGTTAGATTCTTAGATAGTTAAAATACAGTTAAGTACACTTAGATAGTTAAAATACAGTTAAGTACACTTAGATAGTTAAAATACAGTTAGATTCTTAGATAGTTAAAATACAGTTAAGTACACTTAGATAGTTAAAATACAGTTAGATTCTTAGATAGTTAAAATACAGTTAAGTACACTTAGATAGTTAAAATACAGTTAGATTCTTAGATAGTTAAAATACAGTTAAGTACACTTAGATAGTTAAAATACAGTTAAGTACACTTAGATAGTTAAAATACAGTTAAGTACACTTAGATAGTTAAAATACAGTTAAGTACACTTAGATAGTTAAAATACAGTTAAGTACACTTAGATGGTTAAAATACAGTTAAGTACACTTAGATAGTTAAAATACAGTTAAGTACACTTAGATAGTTAAAATACAGTTAAGTACACTTAGATAGTTAAAATACAGTTAAGTACACTTAGATAGTTAAAATACAGTTAAGTACACTTAGATAGTTAAAATACAGTTAAGTACACTTAGATAGTTAAAATACAGTTAAGTACACTTAGATAGTTAAAATACAGTTAAGTACACTTAGATAGTTAAAATACAGTTAAGTACACTTAGATAGTTAAAATACAGTTAAGTACACTTAGATAGTTAAAATACAGTTAAGTACACTTACATTTTTTATATAGTATATAGAAGTGATACCGATTGTATTAATACCAACACTAAAAAATTTGTGTAATTTACAAATATTTCTGAAAAATTATAACTTTCAAAAAGCTGTTTTTTATTGCCTACCAAACCATGTAAGTCAAACCTAAGAGTGTTAATACATGCATTGTAAAAACAAAGATACAAACCCCAACGACGGCATAGTTGACCTCACATCCTCATAGGGGATACAACCCCCGGTAATGGGTTTTATGAGGGGAAGGGGACATCTAGATAGGCACTAAACACCCTGTCGGATATTTATCTCACAGTCCCATGTGAAATCTGGAGCCATCCTTTAACATTTGTCGAAAATTAGTTTTTATTTTTAGAAAATCCTTCCGTGTATCATCCCACTTTTAATATTATTTAAATATTATTATATTTTTACTAAACCTAATTATTTAAACTACACATAAACTAAACTGCAAAAGTTCACAAATAATTCACCTATGTGTAAGATCGTATCAGTGAGAACTTTCAAAAATAAATAATTTACCTTTTTAAAATAACTCGTTCAATAATATATCACAAGAGAAAACAATACTGAGCTCCTTAGATTTAGTACGTTTTCTAAGGAGTTCAGTACTTTCATTGAGTAGAACACAGAAAGACAAAGTGAGTTCTAACATTACAACTGTCCTAACTTACTACAAATTATATCTTATTGAAATCTGATGTACATGCAAAATTTTTGAGATATTTAATTTTCTTTTCTATAACAGCCCCCCAAATATGTTGTTTGAAAGTTATTTATTAGCGTTGGATTGTTCATGATATGTAGATAATATTTGGAGATTTCCAATGCTTTGAGTGTTTAAAAAACAAACACAACGTTTCGACAGGTATAACAAACTCCTACCGTCTTCAGTTGTACATCTAACACAATCTTTTTTTAAGGCTATAAAACATATTTTGTCTGTTTAGTAACCTGATCTATGACCTGTTGATTTTTTTTTTTAATTTTGCATTTATTTTTGTATTTCATTGAGTATTTGGTCTATTTAACAACTTACTCTGTGTTTTGTTGACTGATTTCATATTTTTCATTTCTTTGTATTTCATATTGTGTATTATATTTTGTATAATTATGCTATATGTGATAGTTTTTAAGAACTTTTGACTTTCAACAGTAATCTTTAGTATCTAGCATGTAGTATTAAGTCTTTTCTGATTTATAATGGGTTAAGGAAAAAAATAGTTTTAGATGTAGGCTAAGTTAGTAAGTACACCTGAAGACGACAGGAGTTTGTTATACCTATCAAAACGTTGTGATTATTTCTTAAACACTAAAAGCATTGGAAATTCCAAATATTATCTCCCAAATATGTTTCTGGTACATCGAAACAACAACAAAATAGTTGTGAAGTTTGAGTTTTTGGCAGTCTCATTCTCGTTACCCTATTTGTAATTTAAATTTAATCTGAATGTTGACCACTTTTATGAGAACAAATTTAAAGATTCATTTATCAAAATGTTTAATAATTTCAAACAACAAATTTTAAGCAAGTTATCTACTTACTGTGAAATACTTGATTCAAATTTGTATATCTATACAATTATTCTTCATATCAGAATTATGATAAATAAATCGGCTATAGAAAATGACGGTCTAACAGATATCTTTTAGACAAATATTCCAAAAAGATATTGAAAGATGACCGGCTTTGAGGTGGTTGCTCATGTAGGCTGTCATCTTCTTACAATACTTTGGTCCTGTGATTATAATTGAGATGGAATGAACATTTTGACCATCAATATTTTATATTACATTCTTACGAACTAATCTTTACATATACGTACAATCGATATGTTATTACAATATAACGTTTTTAGCTCTACAATTAACATCAATAGTAAGTACCCTTTAAATTACTGTAATACCTTTAAGTCAAATCAAAGAGATCTTTATCAGAATATCAAAAATTACAATACAATTAAAAATATGAAATTATAATTAAACTATTCAAACATTTATTGATTAACTTTATCCAAGCAATAAATTATAATCAAAACATTGCCAAAGCGAATAACGAATTTTTACTAAGAGATTTTTAGAAAAATGAATTTTGGGGGAAAACCCGAAGTATAGAAGCAGTGTTGCGAAACTCTTGGGAAATCAACTCAGTTGCTACGGGAGAGAGTTGAAATAAAAACATAGACAAATATTAGTGTTAATTATGTAAATATTATTTTACCCAAATTATCTTAATTGGAATAAAAAAAATTAATTAGATGTTATTATCAAAAGACGTAAACAACTGTAATTGTGTGTTTTTATTTATTTATTTATTTTTTAATTTATACCACTGATTTTTCCTCTTAAGCAGCCGGTGTTCTTTTGACTAAAATTAGATCTTTAAGTGATGTTCAAAAGTTTTACTATAATGTATAATACAACTCATGCATAGTTTAATAAATCTATATACCTATTAGTGGTGATTATGTAATATTACTTAATATTAATATGATTATTAATATTAATATTACAAACCATCTGACAAAACTGTGTTCTTATTTAAGACCGCTGATTTTATTCACTTTAGCAGCCAATGTTGAATTTTTACTAAAACGAGATATTTAAGTGATGTTCATGCTTTACGAGAATTTTATTTACCTGCAAGTTTCATACAACTCATGTAGAATGTAATACATTTTTGTCAAGTTAGGGGTTTAATCGTGTTAGTATTGTGAACAATTGAAAATAAATAAAAAAAATATTTGAATCATTGCAACTGATTCTTTTTTGATAGAATATAGAATACGATAAATTAAAAAAAAATCGTGGTCGACAAAAAGAAGTTGAGACTGCGACGAAGGCAGTTTCAAACTATTACGGAATTTCAAAATACATACGACTATAGCCTCTATTCATTTAATGACAGTTTATAAATAGATGGATAGTTGTATAAGTTTTGTACTATGGTTATTCTAGAGCACTTTATAATAACAAGAAATTATGGTCCAAACAAAGACATGTTCAACATATATATTAACATACATACGTAAAATAAATCTCTTATTTCTTAAAAAAATCTCTCTAATTTTTGCGCAAAAAAAGGTAATTGAGCTTTAAAACTATTTCAAAAATACTACATTCAAATCACAGCCAACTGCTAATTGTTTTTAAGTCTTATTGGTTCAAAATTCTATAATGAATAAAAGAGTTACAACTTTTTGCATTGTGCCAAATCTTTTGCCATTTTTTTGTTTAGTCTAAAGGCTTACATTCCACATATAAAACGTGCGCTAGGACACTTAGATAATGTCCAGCTTTAATGTATGGTTAATACCCACACGCTATTATTTTATAGTTCTATTATTTAGTTTTGATTGATTCTGTATTATGTAGTAATTTTCCTTTAAATAAAATGAAATTTAAGTTTAACGAACTAACTTATAACAAATAATCTAAAACTTAACATTTTAAAATAATTAACGTTTTACAAAATCAAAGTCAATGTTAAAGCCAAACAATGTCAACGTACATGTATTTGTTTTTATACTTTAAAAACAAGTTCCATAGTGTGTTATTGAGAAAATTCCAATGTCAACTACACAGAAACGAGTCACCAACTGATCCCATCTAACGGTGTATTCAATATTTTTGGAATCACGTAACAAACATAATACGAATAAGCTTAACCGAGAAAGAATTATCTTTCCAAACAGCAAATTATTTACTATTATACATTTGACTCCATAATCTTTTTCTGAAGTTTGAACTCAATAACATCAATACTCACATTGTATCTTGCATATAAAATATGTTTTGTTCTCCGTTTCATACCAATTTATATTCTATGATAAACGTAAATTTCAGTACTTTTTCTAGATATGGGAGTAGTTGTTTTATTACTAGTGCATTTTTGTTTAAACTGATAATATAAAAAATGAACATTAAACCCATTTTACAAGTATGGAGATTAAAATACGAGCTTGTATAAAAAATAAAATTAAAAACATACTATCGCCACTTATCCATTCCATTACACATAATGTGAAGTGTCGGAAATATTACGTAAATATTTGTCGTAATAATACTTTAAAAAATTAGTGATATCACATTATGAGATAGAACTACGTACCTATTACTAGGACTTAATTAAATTTTAAAAAATTAGTGATATTACGTTATGAGACTATGACTACGTACGTATTACTAGGACTTAATTAAATTAAAAAAAATAGTGATAACACATCATGAGACTAGGACTACGTACGTATTACTAGGACTTAATTAAATTAAAAAAAAATAGTGATATCATATTATGAGACTAGGACTACGTACGTATTACTAGGACTTAATTAAATTTAAAAAAAATAGTGATATCACATTATGAGACTAGGACTACGTACGTATTACTAGGACTTAATTAAATTAAAAAAATAGTGATATCACATCATGAGACTAGGACTACGTACGTATTACTAGGACTTAATTAAATTAAAAAAAATTTGTGATATCACATCATGAGACTAGGACTACGTACGTATTACTAGGACTTAATTAAATTTTAACTAAATTATTGATATCACATTATGAGACTAGGGCTACTTACGTATTACTAGGACTTAATTAAATTTACAAAAATGTATAGAGTACTCAGTTTGAATTAAATTAAGTCCTAATTATCAAAAAAATTACTATTTCTGAGAGTAATCTATATTTTTTGGATCATAAAACTATTCGTGTTCAATAGTTTTATCAATTTTGAATTATTTATCAAGTTGTTTGAAAATAAATCCGTATTAAAAATTGGAATAACTAATTTATTTTTCAATAGCTTATAAAATCTTAACTAAATTTCAGAATTTTATTATTGATATTATTCTAATACAAATTATATTGTAATTAAAAATGTATCAGACAGTTAGGTTGCCAAAGACCTTCAATCAAAACGACTGTTTGTTGGATTTTGGATTGGGATATTGAAGTGGCATATTTATGGGGTAGTTTTAAAATTTTAACTAAACTGTATAAGTTTTAACTTTATTAATACAATTGCCTTGATGCTTTAATTAAAAAAATTAATTTATTATAATTGTTTAACAATTGTCTTTTCTTGCAATGCTTTAACAATTTGATTCTGATCAATCGCTTTTTGTATTAAATATGATTTTCCAACCATGTTTCCGTCCTATTTTATAACTTAGTCCAGTATACTCGACTACATACGTTATATATAATTATATAAAACATTATTCATACTCTTATTCTAACCTATGAGACGACGACACTAATTTGAGCGTATTTTAAGGCGAATATGAATGATGATATGAGTGTAGGATGAGTGTGGATGAGTGTAGTCTTGTTACTAACTGAGTTCAACTGTTCCTAAGAAAGGGCACTTTATAATTCAACAGCCAAGGAAACTAAGGGACATACAGTTTTACGTGGAATCCGAACAACGTAGTATTGGTCTGATTTTCAGCTAATTGACAAGCCTGATACTCAGTTATCTCCCCTCACATCCATACGATGATTAACACCCAACATGGACACCCCAGACTTCTCTAGTAGTGTTCACACCGATAGCAACCATTGAGCGGACTCCGTGTAGGTATTAAGAGGACTGAGCATCCAACCTATCACCTATAATGACCCAAATACTTTGTCCCCAAGTAGCTGGGTTACAACACTGCGCCACCAGTTACTCATTCTATTTACATAAAATACCTAAAGTATTCTTTGTTTCAATTCGCTATAAAAAAGAGGAGAAAAGCTGCACGTAATTTTATGCACGTAATGTTTGGAGAGAAGTCGTCTATTTTTATATTTAAGAGAAGTTGTAAAAGAATTACTATTCGATGGAGTTGGTATCATATTTATTGAAATTACTTCAATAACCTAACAATTGTTACATGATGAACATTAATGTAAACGTTTATATATTGCTTGTACTCTAATATTTCAAGAAACTCCGAATTAAATTAAGAATAGATAAATTACAAAAAATTTCCTCTGTAAATTAAAATTTTAAAACAAAGTTTATAAATTAAGTAGGGAAGATGAGGTAAATTAAAAAAAATTACCTTTTTCCACATCATTAGTATTCATATAATTAATACCACATCATAATCAAAATAAACCCGTTTTAGATTCATTTAATATAAATGGCGTATCATGTTTATTGTGGGGTAAACAATGTGTACGTGTATTGATCCACCCACCCACTCATACACGTTCAGTGGTATTACATCACCCACCTAAACATACACATACAGTGGTATTGACCCACAATCCACCCGTACACGAACTGTAGTAGTGACACACCCACCCAACAAGTAATGTATTATTGACCCACCCATACACGTACTGTAGTTCTGACCCACCCATACACGTATTGTGCAATTAACCCACCCACCCATACACGTACTTTAGTATAGATCCACACACTCACCCATACACGCACTTTAGTATAGATCCATACACTCAGCCATACACGTACTGTAGTATTGATCACACACTCACCCATACATGTAATGTAGTATTGACCCACCCACTCACCCATACACGTACTGTAGTATTGATCCACCCACTCACCCATACACGTAATTTAGTAATGATCCACACCAAACCCATACAAGTAATTTAGTATTGATCCACACACACACCCATACACGTACGTAGTATTGACCCACCCACCCACCCATACACGTACTGTGATATTGACCCACCCATCCACCCATACACGTACTGTAGTATTGATCCATCCACTCACCCATACACGTAATGTAGTATTGATCTACCCACTCACCCATACACGTACTGTAGTATTGATCCACCCACTCACCCATACACGTAATTTAGTATTGATCCACACCAAACCCATATAGGTAATTTAGTATTGATCCACACACACATTCATACACGTACTGTAGTATTGATCCACACACTCACCCATACACGTAATGTAGTATTGATCTACCCACTCACCCATACACGTACTGTAGTATTGATCCACCACTCACCCATACACGTAATTTAGTATTGATCCACACCAAACCCATATAAGTAATTTAGTATTGATCCACACACACATTCATACACGTAATGTAGTATTGACCCACCCACCCTCCCATACACGTACTGTAGTATTGATCCACCACTCACCCATACACGTAATGTAGTATTGACCCACCCACCCACCCATACACGTACTGTAGTATTGATCCACCACTCACCCATACACGTAATTTAGTATTGATCCACACCAAACCCATATAAGTAATTTAGTATTGATCCACACACACATTCATACACGTACTGTAGTATTGATCCACACACTCACCCATACACGTAATGTAGTATTGACCCACCCACCCTCCCATACACGTACTGTAGTATTGATCCACCACTCACCCATACACGTAATTTAGTATTGATCCACACCAAACCCATATAAGTAATTTAGTATTGATCCACACACACATTCATACACGTAATGTAGTATTGACCCACCCACCCTCCCATACACGTACTGTAGTATTGATCCACCCACTCACCCATACACGTAATTTAGTATTGATCCACACCAAACCCATATAAGTAATTTAGTATTGATCCACAGACACATTCATACACGTACAGTGGTATTGACCCACCCACCCACCCATACACGTACTGTAGTAGTGATAGTTAACATATTTCGAATATTTCAAGTAAAATGATGACGTACATACTTTTTTGTAAAATTGAAGATTGTACGTTGAAATTATACGTTTCGTGGAGAATATTTTATTAGTTGCTTTATGGTTTTTTAATGTTCAGATAAGGGAATGCTAACACAGGTTAGTAATCTTAAGATATCAGGATCAGAACAATGTATTATCACTTTACTTTTGGTGATTTTTCCATAGCGTGAAAGTTTCATTTGAAAATGTTGATATTTTAGAATAAATGTTACTAGTTTATACAATGAAAGGCAACAATAAATTAATAAAACATAGTAAATTAGTAATAACCTTCTTATTAATGCACTATAACATGTTGTTTTAGAGAGTTCATATTCTTGTTTCGTAAAATATATTGTGTTTATAATACTCACTTAAGGATATTATTTATTGTCATACTAGTTCTGGTTTTATTACCATTATGTAACAGTTTACTAATGAGATATAAATAAATCGTTCTTGTCCCTTAACCGTTGTGCTCTGGAGAGGTTTGCATGTCAATAGGTACTAATGACGTAAACTGATGCTCCAACTTTGGCCTAAGTACAGCTAAAGGCAAATTGTTTCGGACAAGCGTCTCCTTAATACTATCTAACACTATTATTGCCATTATGTAACAGTTTACTAATGAGATATAAATAAATCGTTCTTGTCCCTTAACCGTTGTGCTCTGGAGAGGTTTGCATGTCAATAGGTACTAATAACGGTAAACTGATGCTCCAACTTTGGCCTAAGTACAGCTAAAGGCAAATTGTTTCGGACAAGCGTACCCTTAATACAATCTAACACTATTATTGCCATTATGTAACAGTTTACTAATGAGATATAAATAAATCGTTCTTGTCCCTTAACCGTTGTGCTCTGGAGAGGTTTGCATGTCAATAGTTACTAATGACGTAAACTGATGCTCCAACTTTGGCCTAAGTACAGCTAAAGGCAAATTGTTTCGGACAAGCGTATCCTTAATACAATCTAACACTATTATTGCCATTATGTAACAGTGTACTAATGAGATATAAATAAATCGTTCTTGTCCCTTAACCGTTGTGCTCTGGAGAGGTTTGCATGTCAATAGGTACTAATGACGTAAACTGATGATCCAACTTTGGCCTAAGTACAGCTAAAGGCAAATTGTTTCGGACAAGCGTATCCTTAATACAATCTAACACTATTATTGCCATTATGTAACAGTGTACTAATGAGATATAAATAAATCGTTCTTGTCCCTTAACCGTTGTGCTCTGGAGAGGTTTGCATGTCAATAGGTACTAATAACGGTAAACTGATGCTCCAACTTTGGCCTAAGTACAGCTAAAGGCAAATTGTTTCGGACAAGCGTATCCTTAATACAATCTAACACTATTATTGCCATTATGTAACAGTTTACTAATGATATATAAATAAATCGTTCTTGTCCCTTAACCGTTGTGCTCTGGAGAGGTTTGCATGGCAATAGGTACTAATGACGTAAACTGATGATCCAACTTTGGCCTAAGTACAGCTAAAGGCAAATTGTTTCGGACAAGCGTACCCTTAATACAATCTAACACTATTATTGCCATTATGTAACAGTTTACTAATGAGATATAAATAAATCGTTCTTGTCCCTTAACCGTTGTGCTCTGGAGAAGTTTGCATGTCAATAGGTACTAATGACGGTAAATTGATGCTCCAACTTTGGCCTAAGTACAGCTAAAGGCAAATTGTTTCGGACAAGCGTCTATTTAATACTATCTAACACTGTTATTGCTCAAGTGATATCTTGACTTTCAGATTGGTTTTGTTGTTTCAGGTTATAAAAACGTTCATCAGTTCCAAGTAAATAGTTTTGATAGTTAAATATTTAGAGATTCTACTTCATATATTTTAGAGTTTTATATTAGTTACCAAGTTTTAAAACACTTGATATACTTTAATCAGTATACAAGATACTCAGTAATGAAAAAATTAATGATTTTGGGCGTTATAGCATAGAAAGTAAATTGAAATAAAATAAAAGATTATTTTATTTCAGTTAGTTTGACAAGTTACTTTAAAGTACAACGCAGCTCTCAATTTCTTAAAAAAAAAAAAATTTTTGGGTTTTTTGAGCTTATAATTAAAAAACAAGTTTAAGAAACCTTTTCTAAAAAACCTAGTTTATTTGCTATAAAATTAATATTTTTTCTTCAGATATTGTTTTCAAAAAATATAGAAAAATAATATTGGTTTTAATTTTGTGGTAAGTGTATCAATTAACAGAATGATGTTAACACCGCCCTTATATTTATAGTAGTTAATTTGTAAACCAAGCAACCACTGATTAATAAAATCTACGAGAGCTTGGACTTTAACGAGAATAACCACCAACTCTTAATACGATATTTAAAATCCCATATGAAATTTACAACTTTACTAACGTCGCTTCTTTCTTAAAGTTACAATAGATTTTTTTTTTAATTAAATTGATTTTTGTAAAAATCTACCATGTTTACTTCAGATTTAAACACATGTTTAGTTGTCATTGATTCCAATGGTTCGTGTCGTGTATAAATATGTTTGTTATAATCATATTACTATCAAAATGATTACACACGCTTATATTTGTTTTACACTTATTTCATGTACAAATATAAACTTTTTTAATTTACTTTATTAAATATTTATGTTTTATTCATCGAATCATATTAACAAACACAATACACAAAGTAAACAAACAGCTTCAACAATTTTTCAAATAAATTATCATTGCATGTATTTGAGTGGGTTATCACCATTTTGTGTCTGGGTGGCTGGAAGGATCATCACCACTACAAGATGAGTGAGAGAAGCATGACCACTAAGAGTTTGGGTGGGTGAGAGAGTCATCACCGTGTGTGTGAGTAGGATTGTCTTCATCAACACACGTGAGTTGGTGTGTCGTCACACACTCACCCGTATAACTCCGACCAGTAACTCGGTGCACCAAGAGTGCCGTGAGATCTTTGGGTAGGCAAAACGAATGCTGTATCCAAATTGCATTCACAATTAGAAGGCGCTGTTTACTGCATTTAGAATATTCAAACACAACTAAAGCCAAAGGGCTGAACGTTAGAATGTTGTCTCCACACTGAAAACTCGGCACATTTTATGTGTCACCATAACACGAGTACGTTCAGTTATAATGACATAATAATTGATCGTGGTTATTGAAGCTACATCAGTAATGTGTTTAATGATTGATGAAGGTAAACTGATAGTGAATATAATTATTTGTTTAAAAAAAAGGGCAGAATTTAAAAATTTGCTACGTATTAAAAGGGCTGACTCTTTCCGAGTTTAAAGCTAATTCAACTTGGGTTAATTAATACATCTGTTATACATTGTTTTACGAAAATCTGTCCATACAGTCTTGTTATTGCGTATTTTCCTAGAAGTTATTGTTAGTTTTCTATGGACTTGTGTGTGTGTGCGTGCGTGTGCGTGTGTGTGTGTGTGTGTGTGTGTGTGTGTGTGTGTGTGTGCGCGTGCGTGCGTGCGTGCGTGCGTGCGTGCGTGCGTGTGTGTGTGTGTGTGTGTGTGTGTGTGTGTGTGTGTGTGTGTGTGTGTGTGTGTGTGTGTGTGTGTGTGTGTGTGTGTGTGTGTGTGTGTGTGTGTGTGTGTGTGTGTGTGTGTGTGTGTGTGTGTGTGTGTGTGTGTGTGTGTGTGTGTGTGTGTGTGTGTGTGTGTATTTTTTAACCTTTATATATAAAAAGAACACATATTAGACCTTGTAATTATTCCAAACAGACTCGGTATGTAAATAAAACGAATTATGTTTTTAACCATGACAAATCAACTCGAATTGATAATAAGAATTGTTCCGTATCGTTTGTAATTTATAATGTAAACCAAGCATTTATATGCCAGTGGACTTGACCAGGGGGTTTCGACGTTATCGCAGGATAATGCCGTCAAGTAACATGAAGCGTGGCTGTTCCTTGGATGGGACGGGGTGCAAGGGATCCCGTCCTTGCACGTAGTTCACTTGCTCGGCCATTGATGGTGGTTCGGAAATAACGAGTACAGAATATAAATTTATATTCTGTACTCACTGTTCGGAAGTAACCTTAACCTTTGGTCTTAAGGTTGAGTTTTAAAGAGGGCTTCTTAACTCTGCCACCGGGTAAACAATATTACCTCTTTTAACATTTGTCATAAGAATTTGAGAAAATATTAGCTATAAAGGATACATATGTTGTTAAAAAACAATTAAAAATAATCAAAAGCATTTTAGTTACTAAAATTAATTCTCCCTTAAAAACAGGAAAGGCTGGAGGGTTTTAGCTGCAAGAAATTACTTATATTTTTAAATCATATTAAGAAATTATTATTTAGCTGTGTAATGTAAGTAATGAAAAAAAGGTGTCTTTTTATTACTTGTGTAATGTAAGAATGAAATTTTAAATGCAGAAAACGGCATTTAACCCACTATTAACAGAATTTTACTGTCAAACTGAATATCCAATAAGTAAAATTAATGAGCATATAAAGTACATTCTTGTCATTAATTATCGTAAATACGTAATTACTTCACCACCTTGTTATATATTTCATTACCTATTACAAAATTTTAGGTTAAGCATATAAAATAAACTTAAGTTAATGTTATAAAGTTTATAAAAAATATTTTTTAGAATCAGAATACCGGGAAGTTAAACTATCAGCATACTTTTTCTTTTTTTCTTATTTACTCTAAAATAATTCACTCGAGTTTGTTTTAACGTTATTTTTATAGAACGTGAAAGCATATTGTAGTTTGCCTAATAATTTATTCAATTCAAATATATTTATTACTTGCAAAAAAATACAGTTTGTACAAGCAGTTTATATTTATCTCTCTAGCTCAAGACTAATTGAGAGAAAATCTATAATATTTTCTTTACAATTATTAGTGATGATATGATGAAACTAAAGTGTGTATAATCAATTAAGAACATTTTAGCTACCACAGAGAAATTGGCTCTTTTAGAAGTATACACTCAAATTAATTTTATGCAGCTATCTATCTTTTCATAACCCTGCATTTCTGTTCTTCACTTCATAGTAACTACCTTCAATTTAAAGTAGATATAATTTTCTCTTTCAATCGGAAAAATATACGGAGAGCACATGGAATTTTGCATTAGCCATAAGACAAAATTAGATAAAGAACTGATTTGAACTTTATATTATTTAACAATTAATTATCTGCCTTTTGCAGGTAATTTGTCCTGACAACTTAGTTTGTGAGGGAGTAAGTCCACTTGTAAATAGGTTAGATAAACACTTATCACTGAAGAACTTGCTATCAGCCAAGTTTCTACAAGTTTACCAAAGCCACTTGAGCTTGTTGTGTAAACTTTTTCGTTTTAACACCAACAGGTCATTAAAACTGTATTTAAGTATTTAAGATAAAAACACAACAAAAATGTGACGTAAATAATGTAATTTTTTCACTATTACAAAGTAAATTATATCTCCTCAGAATGTCATGCAAATCTCGCATCAAACCAATTTATATATTGTCCCGTTTGAAATGAAGAAGCGTCTTTTAGCTGTCATTCAGGCACTTCTCCATATAGTCTTTTTAACGAGGAAAACATATAAATACATGAGTTACTAACACCATCAATGGTCAAGTAGTAAAAATATGAAATAAATAAAGCAGTATAATTTATAAGTTCAGTTTGTAATTAGTGATAAGTTCTGGATGATAATCATTTTTTAATACAATAATATCCAGCTCTACCTAATCGTAACATTGCATTCCCTAATAGTAGTATAAAATAATCATGCGTTGGAATATTTGCTCAACGTATACAGTTCTCACAAAAATCAGAGGAGAGATATTCGTTTTACATTTTGATACAATGTGATAGTTTAATAAAAGTTCATTGAAAGTATAATTACAACTCAATAATTAATTGTATAATTGTTGCATAACTAATACAAAGAATTAATTAGTTCTTTATTGAATTAATTTCTTTAATAATGTGGACTCGATCCCAAACAAAAGTCGTAACACATTTTTAAATACATTCTAAGTAATGTAAATAGTCCGTCTTAGTTTGTAACAAAGTTACATTCTCACAAATTAATTTTTCATACTCGTTCGAAATACATATTCAACCATATCTTGACGATAGATTAATTCTACATTAAATTAATTTAATAAAGAGTTATTGTAAATAATTTATTTTTACACTAAACTAAGTGATAAATAATAATGCATAAAATTGAAAAATCTATAACAAGGATATTAGCCAAAGAAGTAACATTTCCAAAGAATAACAACAATAGTGAAAGGCCATCTGAAAATCGAAACGACCGAAGCTCGGAAGCCAACGCAGCCCACATGGGATTAATTCCCGGCGTGGCTGTCAAGTTGTATCCACCCCTGCGCCACCCTCGTCGTGCGAGTACGTTGGTCCAACGAGCCTACAAAATAAAAATTGGCTCATCTTTCCGGATTATATAAGTTGTGTCTTCCTTGGACATAACTCCCCACTGTTTTATGTTCACTGTTGTATTCCTTATCCCTTAGGAATCCGATATCGCTGGCTTTATCTTATCGCTTTTCAATAACTTACTCACGGAGAGAGCATTCGGCGGTAAATCAATCATTGGACTTACCAGTTTGTGATCAACTTTAGTAGCCACCTTACCTACCTAACCATAATCACGGTGAAAAGGTAATGGTAGTGAAGTAACGGAAAAGGTATTTTATTAAACAGTCAATCCCCTTAATATTTAGACCGTTTTATTTTTAATAGTTATTACATTGTGATGTGTAAATCGTGAATGAAAAAAATGCAATATTAACTAAATTTTCTAATAGCTATATTGAACTAAAGATTTAGCCTCGGACTCTTGTTTATCACATTCCACTTAATTATTTTATGATTTATAGGTTTCCGAGTTCATTACAAAATTTACTTTTTGAGCTATACATGCTAACACGTCATCTAGTACGTAAATATCTCTTAAGACTAGGCATAGGATTTTTAATATTTAAAAAGTATATAATTTACTATGGCTCACAAAATCTCGTTCATATCATATGATTCGAAATAATTCCGAACATTTTGCAAATAAAAATTTTTGTAAGACGAGAAATCTTCTAAGACACCCACGGAAGGGGTTCAATGTAGACCTCAACTTGTTATAGAAGCTGGGATTTACCAAATCTCTCTCTCTCTCTCTCTCTCTCTCTCTCTCTCTCTCTCTCTCTCTCTCTCTCTCTCTCTCTCTCTCTCTCTCTCTCTCTCTCTCTCTCTCTCTCTCTCTCTCTCTCTCTCGCTCTCTCTCTCTCTGCAATTAATTTACTAACTAACTCAAGTCTAACTGTAAACAATGAATCTGTACAAATTTTAAAAGAATAAATATATTCTATACTAGAATTATTACATTTGTTTTTTACATAATAAGGTAATATTTCTAATGATATTTTCTTTTATCCTATTATAAATGAATATTATGATAACAAGTTGCTGTCAATGAAATACCGTAGACTACAATGAATCAGCAGAGCTTCATGATACATGAAGAAAACCATCACGCCATATGATGTGGCATTAACAATATGACACTGACATTGGATGTAATTGTACCTAGCTGACCTTAGCAGACTTTTGCACAAGAACAATACGGCCATAACGACCAAACATTACGACCACAGTGAAAGGACAGACTGTAATATAGGAGCTTCATAGTAAACGACCTACGAACTTTACCACCATGTTGGTTACGATATGACATACCTGACATTGAAAGTAATGGGCAGACGTCTGGCTTTTACAGACTTTTGTCGGGAACAATACGGATTTAACGACCAAACATTAAGATCACAGTGAAAGGGCAGACTATAATAAAGGAGTTCCACAGTAAAAAACTTACGTACCTTACCATCATGTTGGTTACGATATGACATACCTGTCATTAGAAGTAATGGGCAGACGTCTGGCTTTTACAGACTTTTGTCAGGTACAATATGGCTTTAACGACCAAACAGGGCTAATGTAATAGTATGTGTATGGGCGGGTGGGTGGGCCAATGTAAAGATATGTGTATGGGCGGATGGGTGGGCCAATGTAATGGTATGTGTATAGGCGGATGGGTGGGCCAATGTAATGGTACGTGTATGGGCGGGTGGGTGGGTCAATGTAATAGCACGTGTATGGTCGGGTGTGTGGGTCAATACTGTATAATCGTTTGGTGCGTCCACAGGAACAAAGGAAAATTGAAGACTACCCATGGAGGCCCTTCCCCCCCACGTCAATACCACAATGCGTGTATGGGTGGGCGGGTGGGTCAATACCACAGTGCGTGTATGGGTGGGCAGGTGGGTCAGTAGTTCAGTGCGTGTATGGGTGGGCAGGTGGGTCAATACCACAGTGCGTGTGTGGGTGGGTGGATGGGTCAATAGTTCAGTGCATGTATGGGTGGGCGGGTGGGTCAATAGTTCAGTGCGTGTATAGGTGGGCAGGTGGATCAATACCACAGTGTGTGTATGGGTGGGTGGGTCAATAGTTCAGTGCGTGTACGGGTGGGCGGGTGGGTCAATACCACAGTGCGTGTATGGGTGGGTCAATAGTTCAGTGCGTGTATGGGTGGGCGAGTGGGTCAATACCACAGTGCGTGTATGAGTGAGCCGATGGGTCAATACTTCAGTGCATGTATGTGTATGGGTGGGCGGATGGGTTCAATTGAAGGCTATCAACTTTTATCAAAATGTTCTATAGTATTGCGTAGCCCATAAAACATAGTACTGTCTTCAGACTATTTTAATAACTAAAAAACGATTAAGTAACTTACGTTACTAATTGGTGTACCATATAGTATTGCGTAGCTAATAATAAATAGTATTGTCTTCAGAATATTATTGTTTTCAATTCTTTTTGTTTTTTTTTTTTCAAATAAAATTGTTCTGTGTTGTAGAAAAATTATCTTTGATCTATTTCTTGTGTCGAGTGGATGATATCTAGTAGTTGTAGAGAGGCCAGTGCTGTCCATACGACCAGCGTACCTTGCCACCGTGTTGATTATGATATGACATACCTGACATTGAAAGTAATGGGCAGACGTCTGGCTTTTACAGACTTTTGTTCTTACATTTCTTACATTCTTACATATGAGACGCCGACACAACGTTGTGCGTATTTTAAGGCGAATATGAATGGTTTTATGAGTGTAGGATGAGTGTGGATGAGTGTAGTCTGGTTACTAACTGAGTTTAACTGTTCCTCAGAAAGGGCAATTTATTAATAGCCCAACAGCCAGGGCAACTAAGGGACCTACAGCTTTACGTGGAATCCGAACCACGTAGTGCTGGTCTGATTTTCAGCTAATTGACAAGCCTGATACTCAGTTATCTCCCCCACACAGCATCCGCACAATGATTACCACACAACATGGACACCCCAGACTTCTCTAGTAGTGTCCACGCCGATAGCAACCACCAAGCGGACGCCATGTCGGTATTAAGAGAACCGAGCATACAACCTATCGCCTACAATCTCCCAAACACTTTGTCCCCATGTAGCTGGGTTACAGCACTGCGCCACCAGTGCCGAATGTTTGTCGGGAACAATACGAACTTAACGACCAAACATTAAGATCACAGTGAAAGGGCAGACTATAATAAAGGAGTTCCACAGTAAAAAACTTACGTACCTTACCATCATGTTGGTTACGATATGACATACCTGTCATTAGAAGTAATGGGCAGACGTCTGGCTTTTACAGACTTTTGTCAGGTACAATATGGCTTTAACGACCAAACATTAAGACCACAGTGAAAGGGCAGACTATAATAAAGGAGTTCCACAGTAAAAAACTTACGTACCTTACCATCATGTTGGTTACGATATGACATACCTGTCATTAGAAGTAATAGGCAGACGTCTGGCTTTTACGGACTTTTGTTAGGTACAATATGGCTTTAACGACCAAACATTACGACCACAGTGAAAGGGCAGACCGTAATAAAGAAGTCTCACAGTAAATGACCTGCGTACCTTACCATCATGTTGGTTACGATATGACATACCTGACATTAGAATATAGCAAACATCTGGCTTTTATAGACGTGTGAAAAATACGGCCTTAACGACCAAACATTACGATCACAGTGAAAGGGTAGACTGTAATTTAGAAGTCTCACAGTAAACGACCTGTGCACAATGACGTCATATTAGTCACGATATGGCATTACTGACATTGCAAATAATTGGCAGACATATGGCTTTTACAGACGTTCGTCGGAAAGAATACGGCCTTAACGACCAAACATTACGACCACAGTGAAAGGCAGGCCATAATATAAGAGCCTAGCAGTAAATGTCATTATAACATTGAAATATAACTCTTTACTAAAGTGGTAATAATATCTATGTATTTGAATAATTCTCTCCATCTATGTCAGTCCTGGTCAAATATATTGAAGGAGTAAACTATTCTGGGAAGAATACAGGAACAATCCATCTTAAGGCTGGGGCCTTTGTCAACATAACCTATATCTTGACGGATCGATCATCCCTTGTCTACAGGTGTATGTTATTATACTGGTGTAATATAGTACTTTTTTTAAATATAGAGATTAGAGATACATCTGATGAATTGCATACGTTCGGAGGGAATATAATCAAAGAGAAATAAACAAACAGTCTAAAGTAAGATAAAAATAGTTGCTATTAAATAATTATGGAGATGAAATGTCCAACATACAATTGAGAAGACTACAGTAAAACTGAACATAAAAATCAACATTTCTCATGTTCTTTGATAAAAAAAAATAATAATAAAAAACAAACAATTTCCTACTGTAAATCAAATTTATTCAATAATTATCTGTTTTTGTTAATAATGCTTTACCCGACATATGACTATATCTATATATACTTAAATAACATAAGTGCATTGCGAATACACCTAAAACCAATTGAATTATTCAATTATTTACTTACTTTAAGTACATGGGGATACCTTTAAATATCCTAACAATAACACTGGAATTAAATTTCCAAATCGACAACGGATTTCTTTTGCATGGATCACCAAACGATCACTTTTAATCATGGTGAAATAAATCGTTTAATTAGGCGTTGTTGACATGATCTTATTGAAGTGCAGGTTACTTTTTCAGAAATTAATATAAAACCTCAGTGATGTATCTTTTGATTTATATTGTGAGGCACTAAAACAATGAACGTTGCTAACAATGTAAAACCAACAGAGAATATAAAACGGGCCATCTGACCAGTACAAATAATTGTAATATAATTTGACTTTGATGAGTAAACACTTTGATAGTGTTGATTTAACAGTTTCTAACCACTAATAAGTTTAGTTTATGAGGTTGTACCTGTTTGATTATTGTTTTATCAAAATGATATAAAACATTATTTATGACTAATTACAAACTTTGATGACTTCATTGACTGTTTAATGATATCCTATTACGATAACTGTAAGAACAATGATTATTGTTCTTAACTTAAAACTTTGAGATAGCACCACCACACTAATACAGAATTTATAACAAATATGAACTTTTAATCGTTTGTTTTTACCACGATATTTCAAAAAATAAGTAATATCTTTGAACGTAGGTCATTCTTATACTTATGGTAAAGTAGAACGTAGTTCATTCTTTACACTTTTTAATAAAAGTAAACAATCAAAAAAGATATAAAGCAATATCTTAATACTGATGTTGATTATTATGACAAACGTGATTTATTATTAATTTTTTTATTTAAAGAGATACATCGGCATAATTTAACTAAAATAAATTCACTCTAAAATCATTTAACTTATTCATAATGTAGGGTTCATGTGTTTCGAAATGTTTGGATACCAAACTGTAAGACATCTATGTTACTAGGTGTTAAGTGCCTATTTGAACCCTCTAACCTCTTACAAACTCCCATTACCCCTGTATAACGTGGTTCGATATTGCCTCAGGGAATGTCAGGTGGCTGGGAAAGCCAGTGGTAGTGGCATTTACCCCTAACACTGTACGATGGAATGGGAATTTAGTAGTAAGTTAATGCAGCAAAAATAAAAAATAAAATCGAGTGAAGTGCATGTAACCTGTAAAAATAAATTGATGATCATAAATATCATAAATTACATATATACTATTTGCTTCTAATGCATTTAAATGTTTTAATTATTCAACTCTATAAGGTTTGATTTAGTTGTTGCACAGAGAAGGAAGAAACGGAGGTCTAATCCAATAGTGGGCTGAATGGAGTCAATTTATAACATAGTCGTACCATGGTACCGTAACCATTGATCTACAATTGATTTTATCTTTGTAATGATGCTATTATATTAATTGTCCATGTACTGTGCAGTTACATTTGTTTTGTCACAGCCCGTATAGCTAATGTGAATTTGATAATCGTAATTTATCACGATTACATACAACAAAAGTATATAAAAATTTGTATTTAGTAGACAGAAGTTAAAATATATGTTTTTAGGTCCAGTCTTAGTCTGATTTTTTTCCTATTTCCTACAATCGCTTTATATGGCAAGGCCAATAATATAAAATATTATACCTGAACCTAACTAACGATTTGGTTTAGCCATTGATTTTAAACACGAATAAATTTCCCATCCAATGTTAAATTTTGAGTTTCAAAATACCAGCTGTTTTTGTGGTCCATTGTGGAGCGCTACTGTAGTCCCGTGTAAATGTAATTCAGTTTAAACCAGCTGTGGTTGCGGGTCTCACTAACTAACAAAATTACAGACACAAATATTCTTATAGAATATCTATTATATGTGTATACAATCAAGGGTTTAGCCTTTTCGTTATAAAGTAATTTGTAGTCGTAAGGATACAGAGGAGTATCCTTAAATTAACACACTTTAGTGATAGAAAAGTAACCTGCTATTCTGAGAGATACATGCGCTTCGTCAGGGAGTGTTGAAAATACTTCATGATCGGACTTTGGCCTAAAAATGTAACTAGATATAAAAAAAAAAATAACATCGACATCAGTTATTTCGTCTTTGACGTTCGTGGTGAGTTCAGCGGGTGATGGTAATGGTTCGTAACTCCTCGTCTTCCGACGGTGGAGTTGGAAAATTAAATGCTGTTTGAATGTTTTTCCATTCCATGATCTGTTCTGTGTGTTTTGATCTGTTCCATGATCTGTTCTGAACATTTTCATACTTTTTCTTTGTATTTTATTTTCCTTTCATATTTCATTGGACATTTTTATATAATTGTTATGTTTAATAGTTTATAAGAATATGTAACGTTGTTATCAGTCAAACGTAGTCTGTAAGCGTGTATAGTTTCCTTAAATATCTATGAGTTAAGGATATAAAAATATTCATTAATGTAGGCCAAGGTTTTTTTAAGGAAACTATCTAAGGCAGTAACACTTTAAGATGACAGGAAAGTTATAATTGTTGAAACTGTGTGTGTGTGTGTTTGTTTGTTTGTTTTTTGTTTTTTTTTTTTTTTTTTAAGACATTTGAAATATTTCAAATTTCTAAACATGTTAACTAATCATGAACAATTCCCGGAAAAAAATAACTGTTAAACAACAGTGTAATATTGTGTACGTATTTTGAGCGACGTCTTTTACATGCGTTAACATTATCAGAGGAATTTACGCTAAGTAATCCATCACACACGTACGCATCCTTTGTCAGTGAGAGGAGTCATATGTTGTGTCAGTGTTATGAAACGACAATAAAGTTGGAAGTGTTCCATCCCTCTGAAGTCACGTAACACAAATATCCCTTTAATTAAAAGGTATTAGCTAAACAACAAACAGCTGGTAATTAGATCCAGAAATGTCACATCGTTTAGTGTCAGTTGAATTTAACTTTGATCTATGAAGATGAGACTATTTTTGCTGACATTATTTCTTAGTGATAGGAAGAGCGTAGTTCAACAAAAGGTTTCTTATCTAATGTTATTGTACTGAGTAATGAACGTTTCTTATCTAATATTATTGTACTGAGTAATGAACGTTTCTTATCTAATGTTATTGTACTGAGTAATGAACGTTTCTTATCTAATATTATTGTACTGAGTAATGAACGTTTCTTATCTAATGTTATTGTACTGAGTAATGAACGTTTCTTATCTAATGTTATTGTACTGAGTAATGAACGTTTCTTATCTAATGTTATTGTACTGAGTAATGAACGTTTCTTATCTAATGTTATTGTACTGAGTAATGAACTTTTCTTATCTAATGTTATTGTACTGAGTAATGAACTTTTCTTATCTAATGTTATTGTACTGAGTAATGAACGTTTCTTATCTAATGTTGTACTGAGTAATGAACGTTTCTTATCTAATGTTATTGTACTGAGTAATGAACGTTTCTTATCTAATGTTATTGTACTGAGTAATAAACGTTTCTTATCTAATGTTGTTGTACTGAGTAATGAACGTTTCTTATCTAATGTTATTGTACTGAGTAATGAACGTTTCTTATCTAATGTTATTGTACTGAGTAATGAACGTTTCTTATCTAATGTTATTGTACTGAGTAATGAACGTTTCTTATCTAATGTTATTGTACTGAGTAATGAACGTTTCTTATCTAATGTTATTGTACTGAGTAATGAACGTTTCTTATCTAATGCTATTGTACTGAGTAATGAACGTTTCTTATCTAATGTTATTATACTGAGTAATGAACGTTTATTATCTAATATTATTGTACTGAGTAATGAACGTTTCTTATCTAATGTTATTGTACTGAGTAATGAACGTTTCATATCTAATATTATTGTACTGAGTAATGAACGTTTCTTATCTAATGTTATTGTACTGAGTAATGAAAGTGTCTTATCTCTGGTTAAGCAAAAGTATATAAAAACTAAATTACGTAATAGATCTTCCTCAACAGATCTTTAGTAAAAGAATTGATACTGACCAGTTATATATATTGAAGAAAATGTACAAAATTCAAATATTCTAAAAGATTTTAATCTAAGAGGTTATTTATACATTTATTTTACATACAAACAGTTTATAAATAAAACAAATGTTATATTATCGACTCTATATTTACAGACTTAGTGGGAAATTTCAATACGACTCTCGAGCAAAGCGAAATGAAGCTACGAAAAGGAAAATGATGTGGAAATGTTGCGTTTTCTTTTGTATTTTAAGCTTGACAACTATTGAAATATGTTTCTGGACTGTAAATTTAGTAATTTTGAGCAATTCAAGGTGAAATGCGTTAAATTTTACTCCACTTTTTAGGTTTAATGTACCCTAACTTTGTTAAATGAGAACTAAATAAAAAAAGATCTTGAAATATATTTATTGTAATATGTTTATTGTTAAGAAAATACATATAGTTAATTAAGGTACAAAATAGCGATAAATTATTTAAAAACTGGTTTTTTCATTTGTATGTGGTATAATACATTATTAGTAAAATAATTAGTTGGGCTGACTTTACTTAAATTTTTATGATAGATGCAAATAAATAAGGCCATTATTATTACTAATACGTTTTGGAGAATGTTTTTGAATTGTTTTCCTTCTGTTTCTTAACTTTTCAAAACTGGTTTTGCCTGCCGTCGAAATCTTGAACACAATCGAATCAGGATTGTTTTGATTGTAATACAACAACAATTCTTTCTTGTCTTGTAGTCATATTATGTTTAACCCATCTCCAGATGGAATAATGAAATCGAGTCTTTGTGGGCCCCCCCCCCCTCCACGATTCCAACTAATTATTATCATAATAATTAGATTTACTATGATAATAATTGTAATCTTGTAAGTTATAAAATTCTTCCATTATATTACAAGGTATTTTACTTATATTACTTGTAATAAGTTTGGTACTTATAATAGCCTCAAGTTATTTGGTAATTGGATTAAACTTTGCGAATAAATTCACTGTCTATGAAATATAATATCTAAGTGAGTTGAGAAAGGTTGCGAACATTTGGGAGGTGCTCCATTAATTTTAATCAGAGGAATTTCGTGCACGACTTAAGTTTTCTAATTTTGAATGTGTCTCTGAATGTGAATAATGAAGAAAACTGTCTACTTCAATATAACCTCTTATGAATGCGTCGTTGTTATATGTTATTGGGTCGTATAACAGCTCATCTTAATAATATGAAACCTGATGCAAAATTCTAGCACGGTTTACCGTCTCATAAACATTATTTAATACCAACATAACAAAGTTATTGCTCATAAAAAATAAAAACAGTGTTTCATCCCCTGATTTCTTGCGTTCAATCGTGAATTACTAAAAAATTACTAATGTCAAAGTTCTGATAAATATTTTAGTACCTTTTAAAAGTAAAATACACAGCCATATTTGACACTTAATTTACCGTATAAAGTTTTTAGTAATGCTATTAATTTAATCTTAAATTTATTTAGGAAGTTTAATTTGGCTTTATTCAATCTCTTTTTTCAGGAATCATGCTGAAATCTTACTCTACTGAATCTTGCTATAGAACAGTTTTCATGTTTATGCTTCTACAACACTTTATCATTATTTTTACCAGTAGAATATGTTGTAGAAGTGGGAGGGGAGATTTCATGAACCGATCTGTATAAATAAGTAGTTAATCTAAACTATATTATAATCGAAAAATATTTAATGATTAAAACGACTGATTTTTTAACAGAATAACATAAAAGAAAAATACTATAATTTTCTACTAATATATTAGTTTAAAATACAACTAATTTATTCATCTATTTCTTGTTTGTTTTTTTTTTTTTTTTTTTTTTTTTGTGGATGACTTGTATGTTGGTAAAACAGAAGTGTCTCAAACCTCTTGGGAAATCAACTCTGGGTAGGGAAATTGTTGCCTAAACCACAAGGGTGAATGGGAAAATCGTGATCAAAGATACCTTTCTTTGTAGTATTATACTAGGTGTTTAAAACTTCGTGGTTATTACAATTACCAAAACATTAAATAATTTTAAAACTCAAATATTTATATTTTTATTTGTCTTTAGTGATTGTACAAATAATTGTTATATTAATTAACAACTAAGTATGTTGAGTACGTAGCGCAGTATGACAATAAATTACGTGAAACTCTACTAGCAAACTAACAACAGAAGATAATATTGAGTATTGTCATAAAATAATGCTGTAAATAAACAAGTAAATGGTTCCAAAGAATTAACACAAGCTTTCCCCCATAAAAAAAAACATCAAAAAATCAAAACCTTTTAAAAATTACCAGTTTGATTCCCAAATATATATATACTCGTAATTTGCGTCTTTTCTAAAATTTAAATCAAAATCGTTAGTCATTTTGATAAAATTACACTTTTTATATTTTTTACTCCTAAAAATAAAAAAAAATAAAATTTCAAAAAGTGAAAAAATACATTGTATGTATTGGCTAAACACCTACATAGCCTACAGAATGTCGTTAAAATCGAACCATCCTTTTAGTATCCAGCGAAGTACACTTACACACAGACAGACACACATATGGACAGACACCAACACTTTTTTCGAAAAACCCACTTTGGGTTCAGGGGACCCTAAAATGGATTTATAGACCAATTTATAAAAAATATTTGTTGGACGATCACAATACGTTCTCTTTGCTAACGCATATCCGATAAAGTAAAAGTGAATAACTCTCATTTGATAATTCAACAGGACCAGTTACTGTGTTTATATTTTGTAGCCCCTTATGTACTTAGGCTAGTACATGATTGGCCATGTCAACGACGTTAGCATTTGGTATTGTGGTAGACGTGGAATGCTCGAATATAGGTAATTAATATACAATTAATATACATCATTACGATTGACAAACATTTTAACTATTATAACTACTTAAAGCTTTCTTTATTATATTATAAAACCCGATAAATATTCAAATAACAATCCTAGGTATTTAATAATGATTTAAGTTTTGAAAAATGTTCCGGACGTAATCCTGGATTTGTTTAATGCTGGTGCCTAATTTGCATTTTTTAACGCGAGAGAATTTAAATGTACTTTATGTAAAATGAGCGTGTCACGTAGGTCTTAATTTTCGTAGCTAACATTTATTAAAATGTGAAAACAAAATGTCAAGATCAGTACACATCGTGTACTGTACGACGGGTTCACTAAAGTACGGGTCTTCGTACAAAGTACGCTTACTCTTAATTGACGTGGAAATAAGTTATCTAAGGTAATATGATATCATTAGTGAGTTGCTGACATCATGACGTAACACTAATGGTGCTAATTAATGCATATCTGTACTTTTGAGGTTCAATGTACTTTCAAATATTCAAAATCATGGAATAAATATTAAATTATGCAAATTACTATTTATTTGTAATGCTGAAAATAACAAGCAATTCCCTACGATAGCTATAGTGTTTAATTGTTTCAGCGTTTAACTAAATATATTTTTTCTTATTTCCTGCAACCATAAATCAAAACATTATCAACGGAAAAATGTAATTTTCAATCTTTTAGTATTTTCAACATAAGTAAGTCCTGGGATTTATATTTACAGCTTTATCCATCACTATTTCGTTGTTGTAGTAGCAAAAATTAATGAAATTTATATATATAACATAATATAAGAATAAATTTAGAACCATTACTTAAATCGACAAGTCTCGTAAAACACGCACTCAAATTGATGTTCAAATTAACCTTGTAAAATGTAAATAATTAATTCTTTAACATTTTTATTGATTTAAAAATATTGTTTATTTAACTTCGTATGGTATATATTCAGAGAATGTGTAGAAACGACGCTGTAAAGGTGTAAGATTGCTGGGACTGCAGTAAAATGCCAACGTGACATGCCTGCCGAACACAATCTCCTTTATTGGATAGCCAAAGGCTGTAAACTGTGACCACCCAAGCCCAAAACTACCGGGACCTGATTCAGGGTTCACTGATGGAGTGTTAAAGGACGGTCTAAAGATGATATGCTAGGATTGCAGTAAACTGTACTCGTGATTTGCTTGCCGAACACAATCTCCTTTATTGGATGGCCAAGGGCTGTAACCTGCGACTACCCAAGCCCAAAATAACTGGGACCTGATTCAGAGTTCACTGATGGAGTGTTAAAGGACGCTCTAAAGGTGGTTTGCTAGGATTTCAATAAACAGCAACCGTGATTTGCCTGCCGAACACAATCTCCTTTATTGGATAGCCAAAGGCTGTAATCTGCGACCACCCAAGCCCAAAACTACTGGGACCTGATTCAGGGCTCACTGATGGAGTGTTAAAGGACGCTCTAAAGGTGTAATATTGCTAGGACTGCAGTAAAATGCCAATGTGACTTGCCTGCCGAACACAATCTCCTTTATTGGATGACCAAGGGATGTAACCTGTGACCACCCAAGCCCAAAACTACCGGGACCTGATTCAGGGTTCACTGATGGAGTGTTAAAGGACGCTCTAAAGGTGTAAGATTGCTAGGACTGCAGTAAACTGCTCCCGTGACTTGCCTGCCGAACACAATCTCCTTTATTGGATGACCAAGGGCTGTAACTGTGACCATCCAAGCCCACTGATGGAGTGTTAAAGGACGCTCTAAAGGTGTAAGATTGCTAGGACTACAGTAAACTGCTCCCGTGACTTGCCTGCCGAACACAATCTCCTTTATTGGATAGCCAAAGGCCGTAAACTGTGACCACCCAAGCCCAAAACTACCGGGACCTGATTCAGGGTTCATGATGGAGTGTTAAAGGACGGTCTAAAGATGATATGCTAGGATCGCAGTAAACTGTACTCGTGATTTGCCTGCCGAACACAATCTCCTTTATTGGATGGCCAACGGCTGTAACCTGCGACTACCCAAGCCCAAAATAACTGGGACCTGATTCAGAGTTCACTGATGGAGTGTTAAAGGACGCTCTAAAGGTGTAAGATTGCTAGGACTGCAGTAAACTGCTCCCGTGACTTGCCTGCCGAACACAATCTCCTTTATTGGATAGCCAAAGGCTGTAAACTGTGACCACCCAAGCCCAAAACTACCGGGACCTGATTCAGGGTTCACTGATGGAGTGTTAAAGGACGGTCTAAAGGTGGTTTGCTAGGATTGCAGTAAACAGCACCCGTGATTTGCCTGCCGAACACAATCTCCTTTATTGGATAGCTCGAAGGCTGTAACTGTGACCATCCAAGCCCACTGATGGAGTGTTAAAGGACGCTCTAAAGGTGTAAGATTGCTAGGACTGCAGTAATCTGTCAACGTGACATACCTGCCGAACACAATCTCCTTTATTGGATAGCCCGAAGGCTGTAACTGTGACCATCCAAGCCCACTGATGGAGTGTTAAAAGACGCTCTAAAGGTGTAAGATTGCTAGGACTGCAGTAATCTGTCAACGTGACATACCTGCCGAACACAATCTCCTTTATTGGATAGCCCGAAGGCTGTAACTGTGACCATCCAAGCCCACTGATGGAGTGTTAAAGGACGCTCTAAAGGTGTAAGATTGCTAGGACTGCATTAATCTGTCAACGTGACATACCTGCCGAACACAATCTCCTTTATTGGATGACCAAGGGCTGTAACTGTGACCATCCAAGCCCACTGATGGAGTGTTAAAGGACGCTCTAAAGGTGTAAGATTGCTAGGACTGCAGTAAACTGCTCCCGTGACATACCTGCCAAACAGAATCTCCTTTATTGGATGGCCCAGTACCCATCGGTGTTTTACGCGAAATGTCAATTTAAGTAATGTTTCCTAATTTATTCTCATGTTATTTTATATATAGTTTTTATCAATTTTTGCTACTACAACAACGAAATAGTGACGGAAAAAGCTGTAAATATAAATACCTGGTACATTACTTATGTTGAAAATACCAATAGATTGAAAATTACTTTCTTCAGTAACTTATTTTATGGTTGGAAGAAATAAGAAAAAATATCATTAATTAAGGCTGTAGCCAGTACTATTCAAGCCCAAAAGTACCGGGACCAGATTTAGATCCACTTAAATAGTCTTAATTGTATCTGGATATTGTCGTATTCTGTTATAATCCGTTTGTAACTATCATGAAGCCGTAAAAGACTTATCACAACACCATTACACAAAATATGATGACATAAACATATAAACACAAACATTGCACTGTATCGTTTTAGCGGACGAAGTTATAAAACAGCTTTTGATGTTCCCGTCTTATAATTTATATAATATTAATCACTGTATACACCGTGTAAGGCTGGGGCATTTATTCCTAGTGAAATGAATGTACATGATCAATGTATTTAGCTTACCATCCTAGGGACAGCACAAGTTACAGGGCACAGACTGTTGATCTGATTTAATTATAGGGTAAATTGATCAACCATTCTCGGCTGTTTGACAGAGAGGGACACTGTCAATGGAACTGTCCTTCAGGCTATTATTACATCTTGTAATCCTACCTTAGAATGTTAATTTATAGTCATGCTGTTATTAGAACCAGACTCTCCAAAGAATATTGCATATAATTGCATATATCATTCTGTTTCGTCTTTTTTTGAAGATGATTACACAAATATTACATAAAAACATAAGAAGTATTCACTGACAATATTAACTCCACGTATATATAATAAATTGTTACTAAATAATGATAAATGGTTGCATGTTTTAACATACTTAGTACGATTTACCTGTTTTCACCTGTGTAAAATTTAAATAACATTTAACTAACCTTTTTACTCTTTTGTCACCCTTAAAAAAGTTTTTCACTAATGTTTAAAATATTTTATAAAATCTTAAATAATTGTGGATATTCTAACATTACTTATGGACTCGGCACATTAACATAAAACCTTGTATTAATACAAATTTAAAAATAAAAAATATTTTTTTATACAAAAAAAGATAATATTTACTACTCAAGTAAAACATCCATCTCTTGAAATAACCAATTTTCCTTCTATAGGTTTCTTAAAAATATAAACTATAAATAAATATTTGAAGATCAATATCAGTAATATATGAAAAGACGTAGCTGGCTTTGTAGCTTTTTATTTAATCAGTTTCGTTAATTTGTTAACGCTAGTTTTAATATAACTACTGTTAAATACATTCCTTAAATTTAAAGCGTCAAAGTTAATCATTGTATTATTTCTATATTTTTTTTAATTTATTGATTTTTATATAAAGTAATTGCTGTGTAATTTAATTATTATACATAAAGCTTTCTTAAAATAATGGAAATTAAATTGAATCAATATAAACAAAATTTTATATATTATAGTACACTTCTTTCAAACTTCTTTTTGTTTCATTTTGATGCGGGTTATTCAATTTTAAATATTTCCAATACACAGTATATTTGAAATATTTTAGAGGCTCTTTTACCCAGGTGTCTACAATTTTAGGTCCTCTGCTCTCAACATACGTACGATGTTGACAGGACGAGTAAACTTGGGGGGGGGGGGGCAAAGCTATCGAGTCTTGTGTAAGCTAGGTGGGCGTTTGGATCCAGCAATTTTTAACGTGATGAAATTTTCCTTTGTATTCGTATAGCAGAAGTGGGACTGCATTTTTATTTCAGGACATCAATTGATGATCACGTTATAAATATAATGCACGAATTAAATTCTTCGTGGCAAAATACTGTAAACGTTAATGCTGTTGAAAATTTAATAGTATATTTCTAAACATAATTTATCAAATTTTTGGAATCTGATAAAAATGTGATTTTTATTTTAAATTAAAATATTTATATTTAACATTGTAGTTGTGTATGTTGACGATGATCGACTCATATTGCAGTTAAAACTGTGTAGACAGTTGTTTAAATTATTACTATCGAAATTTTTAATTAAAATCTGATTGATTTTTCACGATCACCAAAAATATTTAATAAGATATTTTAACGTAATAGTCGTTGAGAAAGTAAACTGTATCGACGCAGATTTTCACATAGAAATGGAATAATTTCGTGACTCTTTATTAGTCTGATAATGTTCTCTGCATTTCCATTTTAGTGTAATGTTTAGTCGTTAGGCCTCTGACGTTCTTTGTTAAAGTTTGCCAAAGGAGACTGTGTTGTAATTGTATTACTGTACCTGTTTACTATAGCTAGTCGTATAAATGTTATTTATGATTGTTTTAGTGTGTCTTGTATAAAGTGGTCTTCTCTCCAAACTAGTTTTATTGGTATTAACAACACATCTTCATTTCAAAGATTGATTAAAAAAATAAATAATAGTAAAAACTCTAAAATAATACATGTTCTCTAATGTATAAAATTATTTACTGGAAATAGAAGTTGCACAGAATTAGGATCCTATTAAATTGTAAAATCTGCCATTTCACTGTGGTCGTAATTTTTGGTCGTTAAGGCCGTATAGTTCTCGACAAAAGTCTCTAAAAGCCAGATGTCTGCCCATATTCCAATGTTAGTTATCTTATATCGTTACCAACATGATGGCAAAGTACGCAGGTCATTTATTATGAATCTCCTATATTACGGTCTGCTATTTTACTGTGGTCGTAATGTTTGATCGTTAAGGCCGTATTGTTCCCGACAAAAGTCTCTAAAAGCCAGATGTCTGCCCATATTCCACTGTTAGTTATCTTATATCGTTACCAACATGATAAAAAGGTACGCAGGTCATTTACTGTGAGGCTCTAATATTACAGTCTGTTCTTTCACTGTGGTCGTAATATTTGGTTGTTAAGGTCGTATTGATCCTGACAAAAGTCTCTAAAAGCCAGATGTCTGCCCATATTCCAATGTTAGTTATCTTATATCGTTACCAACATGATGGCAAAGTACGCAGGTAATTTATTATAAATCTCCTATATTACGGTCTGCTATTTTACTGTGGTCGTAATGTTTGATCGTTAAGGCCGTATTGTTCCCGACAAAAGTCTCTAAAAGCCAGATGTCTGCCCATATTCCACTGTTAGTTATCTTATATCGTTACCAACATGATAAAAAGGTACGCAGGTCATTTACTGTGAGGCTCTAATATTACAGTCTGTTCTTTCACTGTGGTCGTAATATTTGGTTGTTAAGGTCGTATTGATCCTGAAAAAAGTCTCTAAAAGCCAGATGTCACCAATTACTTCCAATGTTAGTTACCTTATATCGTTACCAACATGATAGCAAAGTACGCAGGTCATTTACTATAAAGCTCCTATATTACGGTCTGCTATTTTACTGTAGTCGTAATGTTTGATCATTAAGGCCGTATTGTTCCCAACAAAAGTCTCTAAAAGCCAGATGTCTGCCCATATTCCAATGTTAGTTATCTTATATCGTTACCAACAAGATGGCAAGGTACGCAGGTCATTTACTGTGAGGCTCCTATGTACGGTCTGCCATTTTACTGTGGTCGTAATGTTTGGTCGTTAAGGCCGTATTGTTCATGACAAGAGTCTCTAAAAGCCAGATGTCTGCCCATATTCCAATGTTAGTTATCTTATATCGTTACCAACATCATGGCAAGGTACGCAGGTCATTTACTGTGAGGCTCCTATATTACGGTCTGCTATTTCACTGTGGTCGTAATGTTTGGTCGTTAAGTCCGTATTGTTCCCAACAAAAATCTCTAAAATGCAGATGTCTGCCCATATTCCAATGTTAGTTATCTTATATCGTTACCACCAAAGTGCGCAGGTCATTTACTTTGAGGCTCCTATATTACGGTCTGCCCTTTCACTGTGGTCGTAATGTATGGTTGTTAAGGCCGTATTGTTCCTGACAAAAGTCTCTAGAGGCCAGATGTCTGCCCATATTCCAATTTTAGCTATCTTATATCGTTACCAACATGATGGCAAGGTACGCAGGTCATTTACTGTGAGGCTCCTATATTACGGTCTGCCATTTTACTGTGGTCGTAATGTTTGGTCGTTAAGGCCATATTGTTCCCGACAAAAGTCTCTAAAAGCCAGATGTCTGCCCAAACTCCAATTTTAGCTATCTTATATCGTTACCAACATGATGGCAAGGTACGCAGGTCATTTACTGTGAGGCTCCTATATTACGATCTGCCATTTTACTGTGGTCGTAATGTTTGGTCGTTAAGGCCATCCGAAAAAAGTCTCTAAAAGCCAGATGTCTGCCCATATTCCAATGCTAGTTATCTTATAGCGTTACCAACATGATGGCAAGGTACGCAGATCATTTAATGTGAGGCTCTAATATTACAGTCTATCCTTTCACTGTGGTCGTAATATTTGGTTGTTAAGGTCGTATTGAGCGTGACAAAAGTCTCTAAAAGCTAGATGTCACCATTTACTTCCAATGTCAGTTACCTTATATCGTTACCAACATGATGGCAAAGTACGCAGATCATTTACTTTGAAGCTCCTATATTACGGTCTGCTATTTTACTGTGGTCGTAATGTTTGATCATTAAGGCCGTATTGTTCCCGACAAGTCTCTAAAATGCATATTTCTGCCCATACTACAATGTTAGTTATCTTATATTGTTACCAACATGATGGCAAAGTACGCAGGTCATTTATTATGAATCTCCTATATTACGGTCTGCTATTTTACTGTGGTCGTAATGTTTGATCGTTAAGGCCGTATTGTTCCCGACAAAAGTCTCTAAAATGCAGATGTCTGTCCATATTCCAATGTTAGTTATCTTATATCGTTACCACCAAAGTACGCAGGTCATTTACTGTGAGGCTCCTATATTACGGCCTGCCCTTTCACTGTGGTCGTAATGTTTGGTTGTCAAGGCCGTATTGTTCCTGACAAAAGTCTCTAAAAGCCAGATGTCTGCCCATATTGCAATGTTAGTTATCTTATATCGTTACCAACATGATAAAAAGGTACGCAGGTCATTTACTGTGAGGCTCTAATATTACAGTCTGTTGTTTCACTGTGGTCGAAATATTTGGTTGTTAAGGTCGTATTGATCCTGACAAAAGTCTCTAAAAGCCAGATGTCACCAATTACTTCCAATGTTAGTTACCTTATATCGTTACCAACAAGATGGCAAAGTACGCAGGTCATTTACTATGAAGCTCCTATATTACGGTCTGCTATTTTACTGTGGTCGTAATGTTTGATCATTAAGGCCGTATTGTTCCCAAAAAAATTCTCTAAAAGCCAGATGTCTGCCCATATTCCAATGTTAGTTATCTTATATCGTTACCAACAAGATGGCAAGGTACGCAGGTCATTTACTATGAAGCTCCTATATTACGGTCTGCTATTTTACTGTGGTCGTAATGTTTTATCATTAAGGCCGTATTGTTCCCAACAAAAGTCTCTAAAAGCCAGATGTCTGCCCAAATTCCAATTTTAGCTATCTTATATCGTTACCAACATGATGGCAAGGTAGGCAGGTCATTTACTGTGAGGCTCCTATATTACGGTCTGCGATTTTACTGTGGTCGTAATGTTTGGTCGTTAAGGCCATATTGTTCCCGAAAAAAGTCTCTAAAAGCTAGATGTCTGCCCAAATTCCAATTTTAGCTATCTTATATCGTTACCAACATGATGGCAAGGTACGCAGGTCATTTACTGTGAGGCTCCTATATTACGGTCTGCCATTTTACTGTGGTCGTAATGTTTGGTCGTTAAGTCCATATTGTTCCCGACAAAAGTCTCTAAAAGCCAGATGTCTGCCCAAATTCCAATTTTAGCTATCTTATATCGTTACCAACATGATGGCAAGGTACGCAAGTCATTTACTGTGAGGCTCCTATATTACGGTCTGCTATTTTACTGTGGTCGTAATGTTTGGTCGTTAAGGCCGTATTGTTCCCAACAAAAGTCTTTTGAAGCCAAATGTCTCCAATTATTTCCAATACCTGACGTATGTCATATCGTAACCAACATGATGGCAAAGTACGCAGGTCATTTACTGTGAGGCTCCTATATTACGGTCTGCCATTTTACTGTGGTCGTAATGTTTGGTCGTTAAAGCCATATTGTTCCCGACAAAAGTCTCTAAAAGCCTGTTGTCTGCCCTTATTACAATGTTAGTTATCTTATATCGTTACCAACATGATGGCAAAGTACGCAGGTCATTTACTATGGAGCTCCTATATTACGGTCTGCTATTTCACTGTGGTCGTAATGTTTGGTCGTTAAGGCCGTATTGTTCCCGACGAAAGTCTCTAAAATGCAGATGTCTGCCATATTACAATGTTAGTTATCTTATAGCGTTACCACCATGATGGCAAGGTACGCAGGTCATTTACTCTGAGGCTCTAATATTACAGTCTGTCCTTTCACTGTGTTCGTAATATTTGGTTGTTAAGGTCGTATTGATCCTGACAAAAGTCTGTATGTCCAGATGTCTGCCCATATTGCAATGTTAGTTATCATATATCGTTACCAACATGATGGCAAGGTACGCAGGTCATTTACTCTGAGGCTCTAATATTACAGTCTGTCCTTTCACTGTGGTCGTAATATTTGGTTGTTAAGGTCGTATTGATCCTGACAAAAGTCTCTGAAGGCCAGATGTCACCAATTACTTCCAATGTCAGATATGTCATATCGTTACCAATATGATGGCAGGGTACGCAGGTTGTTTACTGTGAGGCTCCTTTATTACGGTCTGTCCTTTCACTGTGGTCGTAATGTTTGGTCGTTAAGGCCGTATTGTTCCCGTCAAAAGTCTGTTGAAGCCAGATGTCTCCAATTACTTCTTTTGTTAGGTATATTGTATCCTAGCAACACTATGTAATGGAAAGGCGATAGTTTAAAGTAACGATCATATTGTGTGCTGGCATTTCATTGTGTTTAATATCTCTTAAATGTATTCTATATGATAACAATTTAGTTATACTCGTGAAAGACTTTCCCACTGCCGTTCTTTTAAAAAAGACAAGTTGAAAATATTGTTTCATTGTTATCTTTCTAATGTTTGTTTTAATATTACAAATATATATGTTTAATAATGTTTTCAGGCATTTAACACCCCCTTTAGAAAGAAACATTTAACTTCTTTTTCCAACCAATTTTTGTTTTTTTGATATTATTCTACTTAAAATTAATTTAGCTTACTAAAAAGTAATTCCTCATGTTATTATTCTAATAAATGTTAATGTTATTTACTTTAAAACTATTAACTTTCGTAATCGTGTTGCAAAGAAATAAATATATATTTCTTACAAATAATGAATTATATAATGTAATTCAATAAGATTTAAATTTTGCAGTAGCAGGATTCATTTAAAACAGACAAGAATAACATATTGTTAATATTCAAATATTTTTTTAAATAATGTGTTCTGGCGTTTAATATTCCCTTTAGAATAAAAACACGTAATTTTAGCTTTTTCTACTGAAAATGGTGTAGGTAGCTTACTAAAAAGTGACTTCTCATATTATTACTGTAATATATGTTCTTTTTGTTTACTTTAAAACTATGTACTTCCGTAATCATTTTGGAAAGAACTTTATGTATATTTTTTAAAGTGATTATACAATAGTATAATTTAATAAGATTTACATGTTGTTGGAGCAGAAATATTTACTATTAATCAATTTTAATAATGTGTAATGTGATTTGTGTGATTAATAAATCACATCACAAAGTTATTGTATACAGTTACAATAAGGAATTTCAATTTACTTTGAAGTTAAAGCACATACCTACAACGTTGACTTTCTAATATCTACGCACGAAATTAATATTATGAACTAAATATAACTACATAATTAATTGTTTAATAGTATATTTTCAATAAAATATTTTTTTTTTCTGTCTAGGAATTGTAAAATTATTTTATTTCTTTTTTTAGGTAGTTGGCATTTTCGGTTGGTTAGGTTAGTGTGTTACATAAGAATGGCTTAAAACATTAATGTTTATTTCTTTATTAGTTCTTGTGTTCTAAAAATGTATGATACTACAGTTTTGACTTCAATGTTTACACGTTTTATAATTGATACTAACAGTGTTCAACTGAATCTACCAAATTAAAGTTAGCCTTATTGATAATTAGGCTAAATATCAGTAAATAGTTTTGCTAAAACTTGACCGTATATTTACAAAATAATCAATTGTAATCCAACTTACTCATTTTCGTGTACAATAACTAAGGCACGACGAAATTAAAAAATAGTTCTGAATAAAACAAGTGTACAGTTTGATATTTAACGAAAAATTCTCATAAATACCTATCTATAATCTAATTAAAGCCTGTAGCGACTTTAGTCAGAGAGGAAATCTTCGAAAGCTAGCTCCAGCTAGTATTGTGTGATTTTTACCCACTAAAACCGCCTGACACTACGCCCTAGTATTACAGAGCGTCAGACCCACGGTGGCACGAAAGATGCGTACAGCGACAAATGCTTACAGCGAAATATGCGTACAGAAGGAAATAGTGGTATTTGACGAGGGCAAGTATTCTCCCCGGTGGCATGAAAGATGCGTACAGCGAAATTAGGTTAGGTTAGGTTCTCCAATCCCAAGAAACTAAGCGACATTCATATTTATTTTAGAGATAAACGCATTTATATAATTCAGTTGTTGTAAAAGATCCATTTGCCCTAAAAGTTGTACGCATTTTTTGCCTATCTAATTGTTGTGACGTCATAGTTTACCCTCGTCATCTGTCAAAACTTGATCCTGTACGCATACTTCGCAAGATTCCTGGTGTACGGATTTTTCGCTGTACGCATTTTTCGTGTATTCAGACCCACACACCTCTGCCAACCTAATATATACTAAAAAGTATATATTACTTCTTACACTTTTCATGTAAATGAGATTAGTCTTAATCGTAGCATTTCATAAATCACATCATGAAAAAATTGTTTGCAGTTTTGGAGAAGTAGGGTCACCGTACAGCACTACTGATCCTGACCTGGAGAAGTTTCACTTCAGACTTCCTTTGTGTCAACCCTTTGTTGAGGCTTTTATGTCTAGGTCTTCCAAGAACTACTGTAGAGTCTTTCTTCAGTAGGGTGCTATAAGAAAAGATAGTACACAAGTACTTTAGTACATGTCTGGAAGCTCGACTGGGTCAATACACTGCACATTTATGGCAGGGCGATAGGGTTAAGTATATAGTATGATATAAATTACTGACGACTTCATGTTGTATGGTATTACCTCCATAACATCATACAGAATTATATATGATGTAGCTACCATTTCACATCATGGTTGCCCGTCAAAAATAACGTATCGAATTCTACATATTTCTGACCTAAACTTATTGCCAGCGATTCACTTTATATGTTTCTCACTCCACTCTCACGTGGAATCTAACGGGAAGGCGTCGAAACTCACAAATATATACTAGAGACGGTCCAAAATTATGTAATAGAAAGTAAACTAACCAAACAAATTCTGGTAGAATTCCACCAATACGTTTATATTGCAAAGTACTCCTGGATTTCTTTGATTTCTTTTCATTACAACGTTAATAATCAATTTAGAGTTTATTTGGAATTTTAAATTAGTTTTTACTCCCAAATAGTTATTTGAGAACATATTGTGTTGAGAGGTCAGACATTTTAACATCCAACTGCGGAATTTGTTCTTGTTTGTAATAAAGCTTTAGGAAACTGGTAGAGGGAGAGTTGAGTCCTTTGGCAAACCTCAACTTCTGTAAGTTGAAGTTGTTTTTAACTAGTGCGTGGTTGGGTCGATTTATCTATGTTTTGATTTTCAGAGGTTTTAAAACTATTTACATTTAAAACTTATTTTTAATAACTAAAGTATTACTTACAGCAAAGAAACGTCAAAGAATTATTTTATTGTATCCTTTTGAGAGCTGTTGCATATTGGTTTCAAGAGGACACATTGTATAAATGTATTTTAATTTTTAATATTTTCATATTTTAATCGAATTATTTAAGATTCCGGTAAGAAAAAAATGAGTTTTTATTGGGGTAAGTTACGATTGTTTCATTATATAAGTATAAATGTTAGAATCTTAGAATTATCTTCGAGTTTGTTTAGGAATTCATTTAAGGTATATAAACTTTCGTAGTTTGGTTTGTCTTATAAAACTAAACTAAGATAACCAATTTTAAAACTAATTCAATAACAACATTCATTAAATTAATATTGATACTAATAATACAAGTAAATTATTTTAATAAAGTGGAAAGTTATATTCCAGTGTAACTATCCATACAATTCAATTGACTCTCAACTAGAAACGTCATATTATTATAGGTGAAAGAAGACTCTACAGTAGTTCTTGGAAGACCTAGACATGAGAGCCTCAACAAAGGGTTGACACAAAGAAAGTCTGAAGTGAAACTTCTCCAGGTCAGGATCAGTAGTGCTGTCCGGGGAACCATCTTCTCCAACTCTATGACTACTTCAGAAATTTACTCTGCGTTGTTATTCTTTTGAAATATTTTAAACTCCCTTAATAAACGCCCTATTAACCTCGTCTATGAAGTGCTTTTATTTAAATAAAATATAAAAGTGGGAGTTTTATAACAAAAGAGATCAGGATGGACTGAAATTTTCTGCATAGCCATCAATGTAATTATTGTAATATACCGTATAATTTGATTTATAACAAAACCTGTTGGAACTTTTCCATTAATTCACTACCACTACTTTTTTTACCGCAATTACAGTTAGGTCAGGTTACGTTACGTTAGGTTAGGTGGCTACTAAAGTTTATCACAAACTCGTATATCCAATGATGAATCACCGCCGAATGTACTCTCCGTGTGTAAGTTCTTGGAAAGCGATAAGATAAGGCCAGCGATATCGGATACCTAGCGGATAAGGAATACAACAGTGGGCGTAACAATGATTGGGAAACATTTTTTATAGCAATAGAATATTCATCAAGTGGTAGTGAATTAACGGAAAAGATCCAAACTTTTAATTGAGCTTTTTCTGGATAAAAAAGTAAACAGTAATAGCAATAATTATGTAGGTATTGAGAAGTTTAAAACGTGTCAAGAAAAGGTAAGCACTGCTGTTAAGTGATATGCCTTATTGATATTTTCATAAATAAATGTTGCCTTTACACCGTCAGAATTCACATATTTTAGTCTACAAAGGATCTTCTCTACAATAACAAATCAGTCTCAGTGCAAGGAATTTCACACTATGAAAACATAAAGTTTACTATTTTTTTGCTTCTAAAATGGTACTTAGATTTATACAAAATCACGTTCGATGGTTAATATAATTCTCTGATGTCATAATCAGTCGAAAATATAGGTATTATATTAACATAAGCTACATAATGGGCTTCAAGTTCTCAGTGTTAGGAAAGAGGAAAAATATTATAAGCAATATTTTTTAACATAATAAGAATAAATATGAGTGTGATAAGTGAAGATGAACGAGTGAAGTTACTGTTACTATCTGAGTTCGACTTAGCTCAGAATGACTATTTATTAATAGCCCAATAGCCAAGGCAACTATGGGACCTACAACTAAAGGTGGAATCCGAACCACGTAGTGTTGGTCTGATTTTTAGCTAACTGACAAGTCTGACACTCAGCTCTCTCCCCTACACAACATCTGAACCTTGACTACCGTACAACATGGACACCCCAGACTTCTCTAGTTATGTCCACGGTGATAGCAACCATTGAGCAGACGCCGTGTTGGTATTAACAGGACCGAGCATAGAACCTATCGCCTACAATCTCCCAAAGACTTTGTCCCCAAGTAGCTGGGTTACAACACTGCGCCACCAGTGCCGACTAAACGACTATGATGAGCCTCATAATCGATTTTCATTACATTTATTAACTTCAAGGTAATGCCAATGAAAACAGAAATCTATTGAACAACAAAATAAACATACATACTCACATATATTTTTACTAACACTTGAAGTAAATGTAAAAAACCATAAAACTTATAAAAATATACAAAAAATTTACCGTCTTCTTATCTGAAAAATATTTAACCTACATGCATCTTTGAAGTGTTAATGCTCCTTTTATTGGTTAAATTTGTAATAACTAAAAAAAATAATGGGCTGAAATTAAATATAGTAAATAAACAGCTGACATACAAATTTCTGTAATGCGTAATTCAAATATACTTAAAACAGCTGATTAGTAAAATTAAAAAAACATAAGGATTCCATCAGCTGCTTAATCTTTTAAAAGTTACGTTCAGAATTATTAAAACTGAAAAGTTACGTTAAAAATTGTGCTCCAATAATCCATGCAGCAAAAAATTGAGTTTAATTTGAATAAAAGGATTCATTAAAATTTTCTAAGGATTCAAAAATGAAAAACTAGCCTATTTTAGATACATGAATAAGAGGATATTTTAACGAGGAGAAATAAAAATAGTAAATTATTCCGTACTGATTTTAATTATTTTGTATGCAAAAATGTATGTAAACAAAAGGCTCATTTCTCCATTTATAAATGTAAATCTTTCAATTTATATCCTCCATAAATATTTTACTAAGCTAATGGTGCCGTTTCTAGGAAACAACGTCAAACACTAAATTATTTAAGACAATCGATTCTTGCTATCTTCTTGATATTGTATTACAGACACAAGACACTGCTTTACGTAGTTGTTATAATTAACTGATATCCTCACTGATCATTTTTATATTTATAACTTATTTTTAAAATTAATTCAAGAGCCCCTTATTTTTCTATACACAATTAATTACATTTTAGTATGGTGACTATATAATAGTGATTGAGTACAGAGAACTTGTTATATTTGAACCTTAAAGATAAAATAAAAATAAAACTTTACTGAAAACTAAATGTTTTCATCTATACTTTTATTTTGAATAGAGAAATTCGGGGGAGAAGTTCAAGAATATAATCTTGTATCTATTAAATTTTAGGAGGAGTTCACTTGATAAATAGTTTGTTTATGATTAAACAGGCATTCATAATTTGTTTTGGCTTTCACGTGACATATTGCCATTGAAAGGATTCAAAACAGTGTATATTTTTGGATTATATTGCCCCCATGACAATATAATACAAGAACTCCATTCTCATATTCTTTATCGTTCTTCTGAAAACATTGTGAACATCTTCAAGACGTCCTGTTTTTCATTTCTTTTTTTACATTTTTAATTAGAAACACGCCGATATGGGCAAATATGAGGGCCGAATGAGTGTAGATTAACGAGTGTAGTCATTGTTACCAAGTAAGGTCAACTGTTCCTCAGAAAGACTTATCAATGAGAATTTACTACACAACGTAGTGTTGGTCTGATTTTCAGCTAACTGACAAGCCTGACATTTAGTTCCCTACACAAAATCTGAACCTTGACAACCATCCAATACGGACACTCCAGACCTCTATAGTAGTATCTACGTCGATTGCAACCATTGAGCGGACGCCGTGTTGGTATTAAGAGGATCGAGCATGGCATATAATATATCGCCTACAACATCCTCAAAATGTTGTCCCCAGGTAACTGGGTTACAGCACTAGTGCCAATTGGAATCTATTTGAGCATACATGCAGTGACTTAACAGTATTTTCCAGTGAAATGTTTTGTTGCACTCTAGCCTCCAATACTCTGCCTGGCGTTAAATTTGAAACAAATTGCAACACCATCGACTATCAGAGATTGGTTGTCCTGTCAGTTGGTTTCAAAAACATTGTGATTTGAAAATGCGTGGCAGTTGACTCTCCTTCCCCGCTAGCCCACCAGGCAGCGCCAGTTATCAGTAGGTCTAGGTGACGCCCGTGTTTTGCAGTTCAACATTACTACACTCGAAAACGCTTAACGCTTTCATTTTTTAATATGGGTATTTTCAATTTTAACACTCTTTTTAGGACAAGTATAGCTAGTGCCCCCTGACAGATGTTTTAGAACTATTTTGTGTATTTAAAATAATTAATTAAATTAGATGAACAGTTATTAGTATTTTTTTTAATCAAGGATAAAATTAAAATTGTATACTAGACAATTGTGTTTTCTTTAAAAAAATGTAAAGTTTAAACTTGTATATTCATAAATAAAGATGTAACCTTTATTTGAATTTAAAAATGGAGAATGAAAGCCAATATGGCGGCAGTAGTTTATCAACATGCTGACCGTATTTTTTATGTTCTCTACATCTTTATTGATCATGAATTACTTTCTAGTGTCATATAAGTATCTCCACATGTTACACGCTGTCATACGACTGCTTAAGAATTGTTTAGTTATTTATAATAGTAATAACTTTTCAATAAATTAAAGTTCGTTAAAGCCCGCGTATTAATTAAATAAAATGAACCAACTATATTATCTACGTAGCCTTTCATTTCCTTCTACTTTATTTAGCGAGTGTCTCGACTTGATTTCAGAGCGCTCTGACAGCAAATGCTGGAACTGCGAGAAGTTTGGAAATGCTACGGCAAATGGCGTGACGATATATTATCGCCAGCTGCAACCATAGCAACGACTTAACGCCTTGAATGTTGTCGCGTTTCAGTTCAATCAATTCTTCAGTTAACCAGTTTTATAACCTACTAGTTTGAAATTGTGAATTTGAGGGTAAATTTATAATGATCGTGGATTTCACATTATTGTATCCTATAGTTTACACATTGTTCTGATAACAGTATTTATATTCAGTTGTATTATTATTTGAACCAATTTAAAATGCCTCTTCAAGATCATATCTACCTCAACAAGTTATTATTGTCTGTCATATGTAAAATTCAGTACACTTGGCAACACCGCACGTCAGAGCTATGCTCGCTTGTGTCAAGTCGGGACATTTAATAAATAAAGTATAGTAACTGTGTAATCGTCAATAAGGAAAATTTGTCCTACAAGTGAGTATATAGTGTGGGTGTACTGACAGACGTTTGTAACTCGAGGATAAACAATTATCCTAAGATCTAGCACAAGAACAAGATGTATTAAAATACGAGTTTTCCTGTCAACAAGATTCCAAAGCTTCTCTAATTTTCCTTACTCACTTCTCAGTATAATTGCTGGTTTCTGCTCACTGAAGTTGCTGCGGTTAGCAACAGCACTCAAATCAACCTCTGCTAATGTAGCTTTCAGGCTTGTTATTAGTTATTTATAGTGATTACGTTAATGTGTCTAATTCATACGTTTGCTCAAGGCATACTCTTTAAAAAATTGCTTACTTAATCCCAAATGTATGATTTTCAACTGAAGCAATCACAATATGTAAATTCTGTCGTAATTAACAAATGCTCAACTTTCTTTAGTGATTACTAATTTATAATTAAGAAATAATACTTTCAAATTTTTATATTTCATTAATTGTACTCTTACCCAGTATCAAAATAATATGTAATGCTTATACATACGCCACATTAATATTTACAAACCTATCAGTTACCAAAGTAAGCCTATTAAGGAAAATATTAATTTTTAATATTTTTCACCAATAAGTCGTACTCGTGTAAATTTTATGACAAATATACCTATCTAATGTCTAAAGTTCTTTGTTTAATCAAGTGAATTATTTCACTAAATAGTTCAGAAAATCAAATAAGCAAATTATTTTATTTGCTAAATGATTTTTGATATCATTAAAATATTAATTTTTATACTGATATTAAGTTCATACTAACTACAACAGTTCTCATTCATAATGTAAAATATTAACTCTTAAAAATAGACAGTCTTTAAAAATTTACAAATAACAAGAGGTAATAAAAATTTAATTCTTGTCATATAAGTTGTGTACAAAATTAAAATACATTTAATTAGAATTTTCTAAAATTATGTTGTTTTGTACTGTAAACTTTTTGCCATTTTTATAGTTTAAAAAATTGTAGACTAACTTTGGGAAATGGCTCCATTTTGTGTTTCAGTTTATGTCCACCTATTATGTTTAATTGTTTAAATAATGTAGTATATATAAATTTGTGTTTTTTTTTTTTTTTTTATTACTCTTTTACTATTTCATGTATTAATCTGTAACAACGATCTACAACAGACGAACATCCTAATGTGTGAGGAGAAAAGTATTGTGTTTTAGTTGATAGTAAATTTATAACTTTATGAGGACAACTTAAATAAATACTTAATTTTTATTAATATGTAATAAAACTTAAGTGATATATTTGGTAACTAAAAAAATCTTAATTTTATGTCCTTAACTGGCAGGAGAATCCTCGGCAGTACAAAGCAGTTAATTAACAGTAAAAGCTCGAAGGACGAAGACGCGAAGGGTGACAACAATGCGCTCTGACGGGCCAATTTGCAGACAAGCAAGCTTCCCTCAGGCCCTCCTTCATTTCCCTTCATAGTGATTCTCTGCTCTCTCTATTAAACCTTCTTTCTTTAGAAAAACTCCCTCTTAATATTGAATTTAATTGTGATTGAAACCAGAAATACCTTCATTTAACTCAAAATCTCCACATTCACTCTCTAATTGTATACGTAAACTACTTTACTTGTTAGTTTATTATCGATGGTAGTTATATTTCTTAGCTTCCTTAGAACTATTCTGGGGAGTCCATGCTGGGTGCTAGTCAGTGGGTAATGTAGGGGTGGTAACTAAGTATGAGGTCTGTCAATTAGCTAAGAATCATACCAATACTACGTGGTTCAGATTCCATGTAAAGATGTAGGTCACTTAGTTTCCTAGGCTATTGGGCTATTAATAAATGGTCCTTTCTGAGGGTCAGTCTAACTCAGTTAGTAATCAGACTACACAGGTCTTTCACAATCATCCTACACTCATTTAATCATTTATATTCGCCTTTAAATACGCACAAAGTTGTGTCGGTGTCTCATATCTAAGAATCCAATTAGTAACCGAAACACAGTTCCGTCCCACAACTCAGGCACGGATCTAAGGGGGGGGCGATGGGGGCGATCGCCCCCCCCCCCAAACGGAAAAAGCAAAAAATGTACATACACGCTTAGAATAAAATGTTAATAAAATATTTGATTTACCGTCATGAAAATAACAATTGTTACCGTCTTAATTAATATTAATAATATTATAGTATATACTGTATATATAATATTGTAGTATATATTATAGTATATAGTGTATAATATTCGGATGTGTAGTCTGAGTTTGTAGAAAGGAGAATTTCCGAGTCGTCGGTTGGTAATTGGTAGGCATATACAATATTTTCGCCGGCAACACTGCGTGTCTAGCGCCGACGTAGTGGCTAGACGCCGAGACACTGATTGACAGACGACATTGATTTGGTAGTTGAGTTATTATATTAATGGTTGTGTAATGAATGTGTTAAATGTAACTCTACACAGTTAACTATGTTTAACTATGTCCAAACTATGTTTAAGTTGTTGCTCATTGAACTGTTTCCATAAAATTTTAACAATACAACATTCCAATGGAATCCATTTTATTATTTAATAGTTGTGATATTAAATGTATATACTTAAATGCTATTTCGAAGTTGTACAATTTATTTTGAAATTACATCAGGAAACTACCCCAGGGGTTCTAAGAAGTATCAATGGCAATACCTATGGCAATACCAATTTGACAATTAATTGTTTATATTAGTGTCATTAATCAGCTGTTGGAATAAATTTATGCCAAACTTATTTTCGATTACAGAACTTAGGTATTCTTCTATATTTAAACCCTAAAACACCCCCCAAACTGCTAAAAACAATACTTCTAGGACGTTAAAATAGCAAACATTTTTCCGGGGAAGGACCCCCGGACCCCCCGCCTTACTGGGGGTTATTCCATACACCCCAGCAGGTTCGCCCCCCCCAATTCACTGCTCTGGATCCGTGCCTGCCACAACTCCTTGTGGTATGATAAGTGTGCCTGTTTCGTCTATACCATATCTTGTAATACATCGGGAAGCTCTGGGTATAAGAATTATTTGCCTCTTTTTTGTACAGTTTTATATTTTTTGTATTCAAATTCCGTTGCCATTACTGCAATTCTTAATTTAAATCAATCAATTTCAAAACATCTGTAATATTTTCCTTTCTCTCATTTTCGATCTATTTGCATCAGCTATATGCAATACTATCTATAACCTTCCAAATGTTGTAGTCTTGGTCTAGTGGCCATGACCGGAAGGTACCGATATTATAGAAATATAACGGAGTCGAGCATCATTGAGTGTGTCTGTTCCTTGGATAGGTGACCATCTAAGCGATCCCGTCCTTGCACGCAGCCCGTCTGCCAGATCACTGGTGATGGTTCGAAAAGCCATCCTTTAACCTTTACGGCCTTCAAGTCGTATGTCCCCAGTTTAATTGTTGGAGAGGGTTTCTTTGTCCTAACTTCACCTAGTAATATATATATATATATATATATATATATATATATATATATATATATATATATATATATCGTATGGTTTATTGTCAGATAATATGTGTTAATCATAAAGCTGCGATGTATATTTGGGTAAATATTCAAAAATCATGTTGGTATATTCATTGACTTAAAATTTGATGTTATCTCCTACCACAAAATTAAGTCCAAAACATCGAGCCACTTAAGACCTGCCTCACTGATTCTGTGTATGCTGGCTAATCCCTACGTAAACGAGCGCATGGGACACTCTGTAACTCTGTGATCCATTGTTTGAATAGACTCCCCGCAATCACATGACTGATTTAGTGTCAGTCCCCACTTATAATTCCAGTAATTGCATCTGCCAACGCCAATTTGGGGTGGTGATGTTCGCGTCCACAGTAACTCTTTAAAGCTGTACATATCCCCTGGGTATTTCTAAACGAGCAACAAATCTGGTAGCTGAACTGGCACGATTTTGTGATCTTCCAGTTATGGTACCTACCAAAAAAACCAAGTAAAATAAGAGACATCCTTTAACTTTTTTACTGACCGTGGTTCACTACTATGAATGGTGAAGAAACCATAAATATTATTAGACAAAAAATTGAAAGGAACGATACCAAAAGTATTAGAAATATAGAGCTTGATGGCATTAGTCTAACCAACATTTCTCTACAAAAAAAATTATTTTTCTAAATTTAGAGTAATGTATTGAAAAACGGTTTATAACTTTTGATAAGGTTCTAAACTGTCATCTTAATAAATATTCTCATAAAAAACAAACAAAAATATATGTAGCAAATAAATTAATATAAAAGATGTAATGGTGTTCAGAGAAAATTTACAAATAAGTTTCTAACTTCAACAAAAAACCACAAACGACAAATTTAAAAGTTTGTCCAGAAATACAAAACAGTTAAACATCTAAAAAATTATGGTGTACCTAAAATAACAAACACTACTAAAAATAAACATTTTCAAACTGCAAATAAGAAAGAAAAGAGAGCTTAAAGAATTGAAAAATATATATATGACAATTAAAATAAAAGGACCATAAAACTCTTTCCAATACATTATTGAATTTACTGACATAGGCTTACCTCAAATAATGGATATAGATTTTTAAATCTACTGAATTTAAATTAAAGTATTTACTAGGTTTTTGGATTTAATAAGACAGAAGAAGAGTGCCAATGACTGTAAAACTCAAACTTTTTATGTAAAATAATTTATGAGTCTTATATAACTATTCTGTTTTTAAACAATCATAATTTCCCTCTCCCTGCTTCTTGTAAGTCTTACAGAACATCCTCAGTATAACAATTGATTAGCCTTTTAGTATAACAATTTTAGTGCAATGTCTTATATATATTATCTTCTTATATGTAGTACAAGAAGAAACACATCATAGTTGTGCTGTAACTCTCCTCTTATGAATCCAAATTGTATGAGTCCCTAAGCCTTGTACACCAAAACCTGTAATTTTTTTAATTTGTAAAATTAAAGTGAGAGATTCCATATTTATAGTTTAAAATTTGCTGTACGAGTAAACAATCAATAGCTTTGGTAACAGCTGATGAAATTATATTTTTCAAAAATTGTAGTTTTTTGTCATTTATAACATTCTATTCATATTGCTTCTTTTATATGACAATCTGTTGTCAAACGACTGCTCTGCCGTTTAACAAGAAGTATCTGAAATGTTGTATTGGCTTAGTTAGAAGTTGCTCATCTTTAATATCGGAAGGAATTTAATATTTGTTAAGAGTCAATAAAAAATTACTAAGCTAATTGAATTGTAGGAAGTATTTTCTGAAAATCATTGCAATTTACATTTCTAAAACAGAAAATTGTTATAACTATTTAACTTTGTTGTTAAATTCGTATGACCTTGAATACAACAAATATTTTCTTATATTACATTTGGGATGGTTTAAGTTTATTTATTCACTAAAAGCAATAAATACAAAAATAAATGATCAAAGATGAACAAGAAAATACTTTTCTGCTGTTATTAAAATAAAATAACTGCCCCTTACTATACTGGCAAGCTATTGCATTACACTTGTGCTGTGAGTGTATCGATTATAGTCTTTGCAGGCACTTTTTCGCCTACTCCGGAGTTTCATAAATTGTTATGATAGAAATATGGGTCATGTTTAGTTTTCAGCTTTTTCTAAATACCCAACTAATTTATTAAAAAAAGGGACCTTTTTCCATTACTTCACTACCACTACTTTTTATCGCAATTACGGTTAACTTATGTCAGGTTAGGTTGATCAAAAACTGGTAAATCCAATGATTGACCGCCGAATGAAATCTCCTTGTGCAAGTTCTTGAAAAGCGATAAGATAAGGCCAGCGATATCGGATTCCTAGCGGATAATCGAATATCACAGTGGACGTAAAAATTATTGGGGAACTGTTTTTATAGCAATAGAATATTTATCAAGCGGTAGTAAATTAACAGAAACAAACAATTAGTGTTAGTGAATTCCGTGAAGTAACGGAAACAAATAAGTATACATGGTTTCCATCTGATAATTAATATTGATCAGCCTGAGCAACGCAATATTAATTTGTTATAATATGTTTATGTAAATATACTTTGTGTTTCTGATATTTAGATAATGTTTTGTGATTGGATACATTTGTGTTGATTTATTTTGTACGATATGTTATTTTTGGAAAATAAATTATCAATTATCAGTAGTGGTAGTGAATTAATGGAAAAGATCCAAAAAAAAGTATTATAAATTTAAAGAAGGCTATTTTTAAGGATAATAATATTGCAATTAAAATATTACATTTGATTGCTTTTTGTTTTAATTGCTGATTTTATTTGTTAATATTATGTATCATACTGTATCTCAATGTTCCACAGATAGTATTAAGAGTCTATGATTTCACATTGCAGTACAGTTCACTAACAAAAATGTTGAACATTTGTTTAAACATACATTTTCGATTTTATTAAAATGTAATATTCAAATAAAATGTCCATAAGTCAAATAAATCGTCGAATTTAATTCAGTTCACATCATCATTAAATAATAGTGAGATTAAATACTTAAAATATGTATTTTCCATTACTACATACAATAAAATGTTATATAGTCCAAATAAAAAAAGAGCAAAATGTTCGTGCCGTGACCAGGATTCGAACCTGGGTTATTGCGGCCACAACGCAATGTCCTAACCACTAGACGATCACGGCTGTGCGAACGAAGCTTGACTGCGCTCTCACACCATAAGTGAGTTTCGTTACATTATACATACATCTAGAATGGTGTAAATGTGGATTTATATTGCTATGTATGTTTGTTATACGGATATTTAAGAAAAGTTGGAAATTGTTGTAGTAATATTGAGTACATCATATTTTATTTTACGCAACTCAAATAACTTTGCATTGCAGCAAAATCTTCCTTAAATAGTCACGAATACGATCAAGTGTATGTAATAACAAATTTTTTTATTATTAGTTATAAAATTAGAGGCTTTTGTGAAAAAATTTTATTATTTTTAATTTTTGTTAGATAAATTATATACACTAACAAGTTTGTTAAAACCACAAACATCTTTCTAATTAGCTGATTTAAAAATGTTATTTCTCTTAACTTTATAAATTTGTGCTACATGATCAGTAGCGACCATTAATTCTGATATTTACTTTCAGTTAATGGCAGATTTGTAAATATAATATTAATTAAATGTTTGTACTAGTAAATGATCTTAAAGAAAAAGTGTAATTACGATTTTTAAATAGCAAAACACATATTTTTATAATGCCAATGTTAATTATACATGTTTATAATGATACACATGGACCCACTTACAACAAAACTGTTGTTAAACATTCTTCTTTTTTTTTTAAAACGTTCATATTTTCCTTAATCATGTTTTCTAATAAGTCCCTAATTTTTATTTAGAGTGTATTGGATATTGATTTGGAAAATCTCAATACTTTGAATACTTAGATATTATCTTAGATCTTGTTACTTTTATCGTAATGAAAACATTTGTTACTCATATGATGTACATACCTGACAAGCCAAGTAACATGATTGGCTAACTATTTAATTAATCATTCAATATCTAAGGGAGTAATTCGATACTGACATCTATTCGGCATTTTATTCCAACAATAATGTTTAACTACAAACTATTTTATACTAGCCATTATTAAAAATTACTTAAATATGATCTCAAATATTATAAAAGAATAAAATGAAAGTGATTCTTTCAGTTATAAACTTTAGTCAAATCCATAGTTAATATTAAAATTTAGATTAAGTCACTAGAAAGACATTTTGAAATAATTAATTAAATTAATATCTCTAAGTCTGTTTTTCAATAATCTGAAAACGTTTGTTAATACTCTTAGAAAAAATATATTGGAGCCATTTTGTTCTTAAAACTACAGTAGGTAACTGCAACCAGTTTAAATGTTTTAAAATGTTAAACAAACCGCTCCAAGCAACGTCTTTGAGGAGGAAGAGCTTATATTAAATGTCTTTTCTCTTTTGCAATGCAAACGACACACTTAAAATCTTTGACTTTCACCAAGGTGCAAAGGGAAGGGGTCAACTATTGCAGGAGTTTAAGAAACCATTAAGAGAAATTTAAGTTTTGTTTATGTTAGGTTATTTTTAAGATAATTGTTACGAATGTTAAAAGTATTAACTTTATGATTAAATTTAAATGTGAAGCTTGTTCTCTAAACATGTATTTTAAACATAACGGTCGTTGAATGTCGATAAATGTGGATTCCCTTAGAAGGTTGTAATTTTTAAACTTTCAAAATTATGTACGTAAGAATTATTGTAAAATTAATGAAGAATTGTGTGAATACTAAAAAAGACGCAATGTTTGATATTTCAGAGATTAAAAAAATCAACATTATCATTTTATTTGCTAAAACATTTTTCTACAAAAATAATGAAACTGCATAACTTATATTCCTCCCTAGTACTTCCTCCCTAGTACTTCCTCCCTAGTACTTCCTTCCTAGTACTTCCTCCCTAGTACTTCCTCCCTAGTACTTCCTCCCTAGTACTTCCTCCCTAGTACTTCCTCCCTAGCACTTCCTCCCTAGTACTTCCTCGCTAGTACTTCCTTCCTAGTACTTCCTCCCTAGTACTTCCTCCCTAGTACTTCCTTCCTAGTACTTCCTCCCTAGTACTTCCTCCCTAGTACTTCCTCCCTAGTACTTCCCTCCTAGTACTTCCTCCCTAGTACTTCCTTCCTAGTACTTCCTCCCTAGTACTTCCTCCCTAGTACTTCCTCCCTAGTACTTCCTCCCTAGTACTTCCTCCCTAGTACTTCCTTCCTAGTACTTCCACCCTAGTACTTCCTCCCTAGTACTTCCTCCCTAGTACTTCCTCCCTAGTACTTCCTCCCTAGTACTTACTCCCTAGTACTTCCTCCCTAGTACTTCCTCCCTAGTACTTCCTCCCTAGTACTTCCTCCCTAGTATTTCCTCCCTAGTATTTCCTCCCTAGTATTTCCTCCCTAGTACTTCCTCCCTAGTACTTCCTCCCTAGTACTTCCTCCCTAGTACTTTTCCTCCCTAGTACTTCCTCCCTAGTATTTCCTCCCTAGTACTTCCTCCCTAGTACTTCCTCCCTAGTACTTCCTCAGGTGTAAGTAAATATGCAGCATTCAACAATGACAAAAATACCCAAATTTGTTTTGTAGTTTACCCAATTTATATTTTAAACTCTTGTAATAAGTATGCAACATTTTCATGTGCGAGTTTTGAGTGATTGCTTGAAGCTGATTGAAATAGGGTAGCAACACTGCTTGTAGTGCAGTCTAGCAGCAATCATTGATAGAAGCTTAATGGCTGATAAGAACATAGCCGTTAGTGACAGCGACAGCAGACGGAATGTTCACAACTTAAAAATACTGTAACATAAAGACACGCTTTTTGGCTTGGTTATGTTTCGTTCTTCTATAAATAAGGAAAAGTGTTTAGTGAAGTTTAAAAAATATTCTTCGAAGACGAACAATCAAAAACAAAATACTTGTGATAATATTGAGTCTTCCAGTAGTTTTACCGTTCCAAATTCTCCTTCCAGCTAGCTGTCCCAATTACCTTCCCGGCGTCCTACTTAGCAGACTCACTCTACTTAATTCAACATCCAACTGTTTGCTACAGTTTGTTTGGATTTATAAATCTCAACTGCTCAAGGATTCAGAGACGAAGCAAAGATTTACATTTCTCTTACTTTCTAAGCAATATTTTCTAAAAGTATTACTATAATTCTTCAAATGAGAATATTTATTACATTCTTACATATGAGACACCGACACAACGTTGTGCGTATTTTAATGCAAATATGAATGACGATATGAGTGTAGTCTGGTTACTAACTGAGTTCAACTTTAGGACCTACAGCTTTACGTTGAATCCGAACTACTTAGTTTTGGTCTGATTTTCAGCTAACTGACAAGTCTTACAATCAGTTCTCTTCCGTACACAGCATCCGAACCTTAACTACTATCCAACATGGATACCCCAGACATCTCTAGTAGTGTTCACGTCGATGGCAACCATTGAGCGGACGCCATGCTGGTATTAAGAGGATCGAGCATTTAAGAGGTAATTAAGAGGAATATATCGCCTACAATCTCCTCGACACTTTGTATCCAAGTAGCTGGGTTACAGCACTGCGCCACCAGTGACGACATTTCTGGGATTGAAAGTAAAACATTAACCGATAGTAGAGTAAATTAATTTGAAGTATAGTAATTTAATTTGTACTTGGAATCTAGTAGGTAAAATCCTCGATTATATGTTACATACAATAGAGATTTCATGTAATATAAATGCGTGTACCAATAATTTTGTGGGAATAAAATCAATGGTAAAAAACCATTAGCTAAATTATTGGCAATTATTAATTGATTCTTACTAAATTTCTGATTCTTACTAAATCAATTATATCAGAAAAATTAAAAAATGATACTATTCAATATTATACATTTTAGTGACATAATCTATAAGTATAATAAGCAATACCACTGTCTGACTTATCACAAGCTATGGCGATGCGGTTGCAACGTGAAGCAATCAAGGTTGTCCCCTAATCATTTATAATTCCTAATAAACTTTCCACAATAGCTATGGTGCAATTGTTTGAAGTGTTCAGCATTTATTTAACAATTCTAAAACAATAACTGAGATAATAATATCAACAAGTCAAGTTACTCATAGAGTAATTGATAAACATTCAACACACGATGATGTCCGGAAATGATACGTGTTTTCCGTCTTGATTAACAGAAAACTATTGTTGCTTTAATTGATTAAAAAATTAATTGTTAAAATTAACACTCCTGCTACTTCATTGTATAATTCTGTCGTACAGGATATGTACAGTGGTATTGACCCACCCACCCGCCTATACACGTACAGTGGTATCAGTGGTATTGACCCACCCACCCGCCTATACACGTACAGTGGTACTGACCCACCCACCCACCCATACACGTACAGTTGTTATCAATCTCCTGAAACAACATTTACTGTTGCTTCTGGACGTTGTAAACTTTATTAATTGTTCACGTTGTAATCCTTATAAAGTGTAAAGTTACGATACATTACCTTTATACGCGTAATTAAATAAAACAATTTTAAACTTATTTAAATAAACTTAATTAGTTTACAATGCAGTATGAAATGTTCTTAGAAAACCATTATTTATGGAACAAAGTATTCTTGTCGTTGCATGGCAAACTAAGCTGTCAAATGGATCCGTTGAAATCGGCAAGGTTGTTATATTGTGGCCTGAGGGTGTCACTAGATAAGAGTCACTGGGACATTTCATCCTCTCGACCCTAGGGGGTTGGTAAGCCTGCTTAGGTCTACAATGACCCTTCCTAACCCCTAACCCTCGGTCCTTTACTCATCAGTCAGTTGTCGGCAGTCCAAGCGTCTCGGGGAAAGTTTAATTGTTCTGTTCATCGTTACGTTCGTTATGAGTGTGTTTTCTTTCTTTTTTGCTATTCGGTCGTTGTGTCAAGGAGTTGGGGAACTCTTATTAATGAGTAAGTTAATTAACAACTAAAAAATACAGAAATCTAAAAACACAGTATTTCCTCTAATTGGTCTGATGATACAAATATATTTTGTTGACATTGATCAACACAATAACGCCTTACACAATGCGTTTTTAAGTATAATTTGTTTTAGTGACATTACCTTTACATGAAATCTAATATTGTATCTATATATTATGTGCTACCTTCCATTTTAAAAGTCTAATAATGTAAAAATGTTTAAAATGAACGTTACTTTCACGACACAGTAGCCGTAACTTAACTTACACAGTAACTCGACAAACTGGAAGAAATATTTGCCATTTATACGGACGCACGTCGCACGTTGTTCACACTACACACTCCACCCACATGTATGGCACTGACGGCACATTCTCTCTCCTTGTAAATACGTTTTAAAACATTGTTAATATTTAAAGACCATCATAACTTGTGTTTACGATTGATTTTTTTTAGATATGTATGATATGCACACTCATTTAGGACAATTGAGTAATATGTGAATAAATTTTTTTTATATATAATATTACTTAAAATGTATCTTTAATATATTTTAATGTATAGACATAATCAGATTACAAGACTTATCTGCTTCGCTAATTTCCAATGGGAGAAAAAACTAGGTTTGCTTAGCTCGAATTTGACAAGTAGCAAACTATAATCAGCCACTCCTTTTTCAAATTTATTTATTCAAGTGTTTAAGAATATTTGCTGAGAAAATAAAATAAGTGCTGAATTATTCTCTCAAGTTTAAATATTTTTTATAAAGTATGAAAACTATGTTTCAACAGTATAGTACTATTTACTAGTAGCATTATTTTTACAGAGGATAAATATAAAGGATTAATTCAAACTTATAGATAAATAATAATAAAAATAAAAAATAAGTGTTATAGTTTTAGTTGATGATTCAGCTAAGAGAGATAATTGATGATAAAATTATATCTCATTAACTGTCCACAAAAATTTGTGTTTGTTTAACATTAGACCTAATTATGTTTATAAGATAATAGCACGCAATGAAAAACACACACTTAAGAAATCCACGTGGTTGCACTTCTGATTCAGCCGGCTTGCAGTCATACCAATGACTACAGATAGAATTCTATTTGTAGTCATTGGTCATACTAACAAATAGTCTTATCACTGCAGTAACTAGATAAGGAATAGAGTCATCTCCACTACAAAAAATGGTGAAAATAGTATTCAATTATTATGTTAGTTTATTGCAGTATTATTGTGTATTTCATAGTTTAAAGTGAATGGAAGCGTTTGTTGGCATAAAACAGATTCTGATTGTAAACACAATGGGTCTACTGTCTGCGCAGAAATTATATGTACCCGAGTTTGAAGGTTCTTTTCTAAGGAGCCAAGAGGTCTAAAAAAATCTAATTACATCATTGTTATCCTCGTTTAAATGTACGTTATGAAATATGCATTTCAAAATTGTATTACAAGTTTAACATTTTCTATCCAAGTTGGAACAAAAAAGTACCAGAATTTTAACTAGTTTTTACTGTACATCAAGTTTACACCGTTATTACTCAAAATCCCGTTAACGTATCACATTTATATTTTAATACTTGATTGATAAGAAGCTCTTCTATAAGTTTTATACATTTTAGAATTTTAAATTTTCAAGAAAGATTTCTTGTTAGTTCCCTGAAACGTTGTTTTCTCGGCTTCTATAGGTCGTATAATTGATTTCTTGTTATAATACTGGAAAATTTTAAATCCTAAAATTATAGAACACCTTCCTATCAATCAGATGTTAAAATATAAATGCGATACATTAACGGGCTTCTGAGTAATAACGGCGTAAATGTGATGTAAAGTGAAAACAAGTTAAAATTCCGGTACTTTTTTATTCCAACTAGGATAAAAATTATCAAAACTTATAATAACGTTTAAAAATGCATATTTTACAAAATAAAATTAAACTAGGAAAACAATTATGTGATTAGATTATTAATAGACCTCTAGATCCTTAAAAAAGAACCTTCAAACTCTGGTGCACATAGATTCTGGGCCGACAGTAAGCATTTTTTTGTACCTTCAAGAGACTTTAAACAAATTTTTATATTAAAAATTATTATATAAATCAACTGATAATATAACAGGAATATCATTCAAGTAAGTCATTATTTGCAATTTGATTAGTCATTAGAAAACCTACATAATTTAATATAGTAAAAGATACTAAGTGAGACATTATCGACAAAGATGGAAAGTATAACAGAAAGTAAATAAAAAGCTACAGGAAATGAACACATTGTGCATACATTGTATTTTCTTCTCTTTGTAAAAAGTAAGTTAAAATAAGTATGAGTATTGTTAGACTACAGAATTCTTTACTGAACTCTCACAAATAAACGTTGTTCGGGGTAGGAAACATTTACACATCATTAGTAGTTGAGAATAGCAACACTTAACTGTTTAGTTTAGATATCATTCAACAAGATAAACCATTGTGTTAAAGACAGTTTTGTTTGTTTCAGTGGACCGAGTGATAATTCTGTGATTTGAAGTCGTTTTGGCAATACAATAAGTAAGGTATGTATATCACTACTAAAATGTGATTAATAGCTTATTTCTTCTTCAAATGAAAATAAAAATTACAAAAAAGAAAAATAAGCCATTTTCTAAAGATGAAAAACTATCCCAATAAAATCATTCAAAAATTAAAGAGAGGAAATGAACCTAAAAAAGCACGCAATCGTCAGGACAATGAAAACAAATCTGTAACAACTGTAGTCATACCCTATGTTGAAAACCTTTCAGAGAACATTCAAAAAATTAATTCTAAATTTAATATTCGAACAAGTTTTACATCATCAGGAAGCCTTCGTAGTAAATTATCTAAATTAAAACCAAAAAATTAAAATCAATCAACAAAAAATGTTATATACCAAATTAGTTGTGAATGCAATAAAACATATTTCGGCCAAACATCAAGACCTGTTAAAAAAAGAACAAAGGAACATATATATAATTTAAAAACTGAAATTACTAAACAATCAAAATTAGTTGAACATGCTATTGATAAAAAGCATAGTATAAAATTTGAAGAGTCGTCTATTATATATAAAGAAAAATCATGGGAAAAGAGAAATAAAATTGAAAGTGCGTTCATGGCATTAAAAAAAGATGACTGTATTTCTCAACCATCTATTAATTAATTTTGATAATATATTTTTACCAGTAATTAGAAATGAACTAGAAAACAACTTAAGTAATTCTAAACCTTGTTTTTAAAGTTTAACTACTTATCCATCAATGTTATTTAATATTTACAAATTGTATATTTTTTAACATATGTTTTATATTTTTTTACAATTTGGTTATTATGATCTGAAGATGCCGTAACTGGCGAAAATGCATTAATCGAAAATTAAAAACTGTGGAATTACTAAAAATGTTTCATTTAAATTATCTGGAATATTCATAAAGTTATAGTAGTTTATGGCCAACCTTAACGAAGAAATATTTAAAATCCTGGTGTATCTATATTTAAACACCAAAATTTGATTTAAAAGGCAAAGACCTGACTGACTGACTCATTCACTCACTCATCACTTATTCTCCAACATCCCATGTAGGTAGAGTTGAATTTTTGTACACTGTTTCTTTAGGTTTTAAATAGGACAACTAAAGTATTTCCATCTTGATAAAGTATTCCTAAGGGGTATAAACCACCCCTAAAATTTTGTGCTATAAGAATCACATTGGATTAATTTTAGTAAATTAAAACTTCTAATTTGTAAATAAATAAACAAGTTTATTTTGTATGTTTTACTTTTTAATATTGATACATTTTTAATAATATTCTATTAGTTTATTCTTCAGCTGTTAAAAAAAACACAAATGTAATAAACGTTTGAAATAGGCTAAGTAATGCCCTATACTAATACATAAGTAGCAACACAAGTAGTGTGAGATACTGTAAATAAATTTAATATTGTGATTTTACGTATGCCCGCACGGTCGTTTTCGCATAGTACTTGCGGGCGATAGATCGCCCGCTTGGTCCCAAAAGGGTTAAACAGTTTATCTACTATTATTTGTAGTCAAAAGTCACATGCCGAGGACGAAGGCCGAGGTGTATCGAGCGTCGGAGTTGGCACACGAAGCGTGCAGGGGTGTCCCCTAGTCTATGTATAGACAAATGTCTGCTACCTATGTCAGTTTTAGTGTAAGACAGTTTATATTGAAAAGCCTAGATATGCCTCACATTTAAAATTTAGGGTTCACAAACGAAGGGCGATGATGCTTTCATATTCCACAGAATCGGTAACGTGCGAGGTATGTGAAAATCCTATCGAAAATTTTTATTTGGTTTCGCATGTAAACTCTGATGATCACAAACAAAGAAGGATGATGTTACCTGCAGATTTCATTGTGTCAAAACCAACAATCAAAAGCATAGAGGAACGTTTTGCTCAATGACTTCCAGCCCCAGCCCCTGACATATATAAGCTAGTTGCAAAATATCCGACATCGAAAGTTATTCGCCGGCCTGCAAAACCATGGAGACAAATCATGGAGATTTTTTGAAAAGTAAAAGTACAACACCAATCAATCCTACAGTTTACAATAAAAAGAAATATTGAAAAATAACTTAAAAGCTAATCTGCTGGGGTTCAAAGTGCAAAAAGAAGACTATAGAAATGAACGTTTTTACTAAATGGCCGACCACGTCATAAAAGCCGGGAAGCCACCTAATCTCAGAGCAGTATACACAGTCGAGATACATTGCAATTTATTTGAAAACAGTTACTCCAATTACGGCGCACACATGCACAAGCACAAAGAACATTGGGTGCTATACACATTTTTTCCAGCCGTACCGCGGGACTACAAAATATCAGAAACACCGCTATGAGTGTTTCTAAGCTCCGTTAGATAGTGGTTTGCGAAAAATACAACAAATCACCTTTTCACTACACTACTATGAGTTTAGCTGTTTTCGTTATGTGTTTACAACCTGCGAAAGTAACATTGTTTACAACCGAAAATTTTCCACAGTCAACAACACCTGTTCTTTAAAACATGTTTCTAATTTAATAAACAGTTGACATTCCAAAAATGAGTTTTTATTCCGTAGTGTAGTGAAAAGTATCGTTCAAAACTCGAGTGAAAATGTTTTGTATGTTCTCGACCAATTGAAGTGCTCGACAAGTCTCGCACTTCAAACATATGGTCTCGAACATGCAAAACCCCACTTTCCACTCTTGTTATGAAATATACTATTACCATCGTGGATCAAGACAATCGATTGATATTGAATCCCTTCTAACATTGTTTATCTACACCTACAGAAATTACGGTAAACGATACTCTACATCACCGGAACCACCTGACGCAAAATCTGAATTCAAAACACCACTTTCAATTCACACTAAATAGGTACAAAATTTTCCATTCGGATTTTTTACTTTTTCTACAAAATAATCTCACTTTTGACCTGTGCTAGGAATGGTGAACATAAAATTATCTACTTACGCACACTAAACAATTATCAACTTAAGAAAGACTCAAAATTGTCAACCTACATTTAGCCACTGTTCCAGGAACGGCAAACCCAAAAAATATCACCCTAAATTTTCAACTGTGTCAGCAACGACAAATCGCTACTACTCTTAAATTTACACAAAATCTTCCAATCTGAGACTCTTTACTCTCTCGTCTTTAATTCACCAAAATGATTTGATCTTTTGACCTAAAATAGAAGCAAACATTAACGTCAAACTGCAATTGAAATATTTAACATCACATAAATTGAATTTAAAAATCAACAAAGCAAGAGTCGCAGCCAGATACTTTATAACAACTAGAGTAAAAGACTAAAGAACTGACGTTCACGCTTGGTTGTCTCTATTTAATTAGTTGCAAACAAGAGGTGCCATCCGCAGGACATGAAAAGGGTGGGGGCGACAACCAACACAGCTCTACTGGACCAAACAAGGGTGGACAAGCTTGACATTTACTCAATGGCTGGTTATGAACACACCACACTGGCATTACACTTTCCTGGAACATTGGCTGATTCGTTTACCAAACGATAATTACCTTTTAGTTGACAGCCCCATCATTACAAACAAAAAGCTAATTAAACTGTTTTAAGTTGATTCGGCTGATGGTACTGTCGTACTAGTTTTCTGTCGTAATTACGTGTACGGAATAGCTATATTACATTACAATATGGTTAGTGAATATTTTAAAAATGTTCTCTAACTGGACTAGTGTGGAAAAATGTTCTTTGCACTAGTGGCGCAGTGCTATAACATAGTTATTTGACGACAGTGTTGTGGAGAAAGGAGGTTCTGTATTATAACCTCATAAACTGGTACGACATCTGCTCAATAGTTGCCATCGACATGGATACTAAAAGTTAAGAAGTTAAAGATCGTCATATTTTACCGGGCGAAGATCGACGTGGACACTAAAAGTTAAGAAGTTAAAGATCGTCTTATTTTACCAGGTGAAGTTAGGGCTAAGAAGGCCAACACTTAACCAGAGGACCAGCGGCTTATTAAGGTGGCTTCGAACCACCACCAGTGACCGGGCCGGACGGGATCGCTCAAACGGTCGCCCATCCAAGGGACAGCCACGCTCGCTGTTGCTTGACTTCGTTATCTCGCGATAACGTAGGAACCCTCCAGTCAGGTCACTAGCAACTACTAGAGAACTGTCAAGTTACTAGTATTGACGCTACCACCCACCCACACACGTACAGTGGTAATTGCCCTCCCGTCCACCCACACAAGTACAGTGGTAATTGCCCTCCCGTCCACCCATACACTTACAATGGTAAATGCCCACCCGCCCACCTATACACCTACAGTGGTATTGACCCACTCGCCGACCCACACACGTACAGTGGTAATTGCCCTCCCACCCACACACGTATAGTGGTATTGACGCTACCACCTACCCACACACATACAGTGGTAATTGCCCTCCCGTCCACCCACACACGTACAGTGGTAATTGCCCTCCCACCCACACACGTATAGTGGTAATTGCCCTCCCACCCACACACGTATAGTGGTATTGACGCTACCACCCACCCACACACGTACAGTGGTAATTGCCCTCCCGACCACCCACACACGTACAGTGGTAATTGCCCTTCCACCCACACACGTATAGTGGTATTGACGCTACCACCCACCCACACACGTACAGTGGTAATTGCCCTCCCGTCCACCCACACACGTACAGTGGTAATTGCCCTCCCGTCCACCCATACACTTACAATGGTAAATGCCCACCCGCCCACCTATACACCTACAGTGGTATTGACCCACTCGCCGACCCACACACGTACAGTGGTAATTGCCCTCTCACCCACACACGTACAGTGGTAATTGCCCTCCCATCCACCCATACACTTACAATGGTAAATGCCCTCTCACCCACCTATACACCTACAGTGGTATTGACCCACTCGCCGACCCACACACGTACAGTGGTAATTGCCCTCCCACCCACACACGTACAGTGGTAATTTCCCTCCCACCCACACACGTATAGTGGTATTGACGCTACCACCCACCCACACACGTACAGTGGTAATTGCCCTCCCGTCCACCCACACACGTACAGTGGTAATTGCCCTCCCGTCCACCCACACACGTACAGTGGTAATTGCCCTCCCGTCCACCCATACACTTACAATGGTAAATGCCCATCCACCCACCCATACACTTACAATGGTATCGACCCACTCGCCGACCCACACACGTACAGTGGTAATTGCCCTCCCACCCACATAGGTATAGTGGTATTGACGCTACCACCCACCCACAAACGTACAGTGGTAATTGCCCTCCCACCCACACACGTACAGTGGTAATTGCCCTCTCACCCACACACGTACAGTGGTAATTGCCCTCCCGTCCACCCATACACGTACAGTGGTAATTGCCCTCCCGTCCACTCACACACGTACAGTGGTAATTGCCCTCCCGTCCACCCACACACGTACAGTGGTAATTGCCCTCCCGTCCACCCACACACGTACAGTGGTAAATTCCCTCCCATCCACCCATACACTTACAATGGTAAATGCCCACCCGCCCACCTATACACCTACAGTGGTATTGACCCACTCGCCGACCCACAAACGTACAGTGGTAATTGCCCTCCCATCCACCCACACACGTACAGTGGTAATTGCCCTCCCGTCCACCCATACACGTACAGTGGTAATTGCCCTCCCGTCCATCCACACACGTACAGTGGTAATTTCCCTCCCGTCCATCCACACACGTACAGTGGTAATTGCCCTCCCGTCCACCCATACACGTACAGTGGTAATTGCCCTCCCGTCCACCCACACACGTACAGTGTTAACTGCCCTCCCGTCCACCCACACACGTACAGTGGTAATTGCCCTCCCACCCACACACGTACAGTGGTAATTTCCCTCCCGTCCACCCATACACTTACAATGGTAAATGCCCACCCACCCATCTATACACCTACAGTGGTATTGACCCACTCGCCGACCCACACACTTACAGTGGTAATTGCCCTCCCGTCCACCCACACACGTACAGTGGTAATTGCCCTCCCGTCCACCCACACACGTACAGTGGTAATTGCCCTTCCGTCCACCCATACACTTACAATGGTAAATGCCCACCCGCCCACCTATACACCTACAGTGGTATTGATCCATTCGCCGACCCACACACGTACAGTGGTAATTGCCCTCCCGTCCACCCACACACGTACAGTGGTAATTGCCCTCCCGTCCACCCACACACGTACAGTGGTAATTGCCCTCCCACCCACACACGTATAGTGGTATTGACGCTACCACCCACCCACACACGTACAGTGGTAATTGCCCTCCCGTCCACCCACACACGTACAGTGGTAATTGCCCTCCCACCCACACACGTATAGTGGTATTGACGCTACCACCGACCCACACACGTATAGTGGTAATTGCCCTCCCGTCCACCCACACACGTACAGTGGTAATTGCCATCCCACCCACACAAGTACAGTGGTAATTGCCCTCCCGTCCACCCACACACGTACAGTGGTAATTGCCCTCCCACCCACACACTTACAGTGGTAATTGCCCTCCCGTCCACCCACACACTTACAGTGGTAATTGCCCTCCCGTCCACCCACACACGTACAGTGGTAATTGCCCTCCCACCCACACACTTACAGTGGTAATTGCCCTCCCGTCCACCCACACACTTACAGTGGTAATTGCCCTCCCCGTCCACCCATACACTTACAATGGTAAATGCCCACCCACCCACCCATACACTTACAGTGGTAATTTATTTGGAACTGTTAAATTTGCATTTTAATCCAGATTTACAAATAAAAGCAAAGATAATATAAATCAATCAATAAGATGAATCTAGATTAATACTTATAATAACTTATGTGATCTGCAGCATCTTAATGGTTTGTTTGATTTTATGGGAATAATTATTACTATTCACATGTCCTGCGTAACCGTAACACACGTGAAAGTGTGTTTCTTGGTTGAGAATTGTTCAAATCGTAAATTTACAGTAACATAGTGGACGATATATTGTTTATTTACTTTAATTCATTTATTTTTATATCATTGTGTTTAATTACTTATTTTAGTTACTATAAGCAATAGGTAGATTTCAATTTTTCAATCACGATTCAATTTTTGAAAGTTAAGCTTAGCTACTTGACACATGGAATATACTTTCACTCTGAAAGAAATATTACTAAGTTTATTCACTATACGTAACGCATAGTCGCCAGAACATAAAGACAATGCGAGGAATGTTAACAGCGTTCCTAAGAATAATCCACTGTAGAGTCGTAATATTGTAAATGTTAGTACCGTATGTGTCAGCAGGATCAAATAACCACCTAAAGAACTGTGTTTTAAATGCGACTAATAGTTATGATGAGATATAGATCGATTGTAAATCGAAGCTTTTAAATACGCTATGTTTGAGCACCGTTAATAATAATGTTTATTCCTTATTTATAATGTATATAGGTTAAGTTCGAGAACTGACCGTTATGCTTTGGTTTTAAAATGTAAGTTAAAAAGTAATATGAACAGCGCTAATCGTCAACTTATTTCTTAGTATTGATGTTTAAACCGATTAAAAAGTTTATAGCAATTGAAGGAAATTTATACTTTCGTAACTTCACTGTAATTCTAAAGCACTACGATTAATTAGAAGCCAAAATACAAATATACGGCAGCGAAACATCAGCTAACTCATTAGAAATTCATCAGACTGGAATATATTTTTCAGCTTTTTCACATTACACCTATCGAAAAGTTTAATATTTACTATTCATTCGTGAGACGCCGATAGTACAGATATTGACGAATGTTATATACCTGAAAAACGCAGTAATTTAACCTTAAATATTACGTTGCGTAGATAATCTGATTTTGTGACGAATATCAATATACGAAACCTTAAATAGTATAGTATACTAACTAAAGGTATATTATACGATATTATGGACTATACATAAACTAAGGGTAGGCTGAAACAAATTTTTACTGTGAACAGTACAAGGAGGGTACACTGAATAAAACATAAATCTACAGTATAGCCATGGAGAGAGCCTGTCCACTCTGACTTTTATTCGAAGTTAAGAACCATGTATTCTAGGCTGAAGTACAGGACACGTTTTATAACAAGAGTACGATGAATAATACATCTGGCTACCGTGTAGGAATGTAAGGAGCCTTTTCACTCTGACTTTTATTGGAAGTTAAGAACCATGTATTCTAGGCCGAAGTACAGGACACGTTTTATAACAAGAGTTCGTTGAATAATACATCTGGCTACTGTGTAGGAATGGAAGGAGCCTTTTCACTCTCACTTTTATTCGAAGTTAAGAACCATATATTCTAGGCTGAGGTACAGGACATGTTTTATAACAAGAGTTCGTTGAATAATACATCTGGTTACTGAGTAGTCATGGAGGCATCCTTTTCACTCTGACTTTTATTCGAAGTTAGGAACCATGTATTCTAGGCTGAAGTACAGGACACGTTTTATAACAAGAGTTCGTTGAATAATACATCTGGTTACTGAGTAGTCATGGAGGCATCCTTTTCACTCTGACTTTTATTCGAAGTTAGGAACCATGTATTCTAGGCTGAAGTACAGGACACGTTTTATAACAAGAGTTCGTTGAATAATACATCTGGTTACTGAGTAGTCATGGAGGCATCCTTTTCACTCTGACTTTTATTCGAAGTTAGGAACCATGTATTCTAGGCTGAAGTACAGGACACGTTTTATAACAAGAGTTCGTTGAATAATACATCTGGTTACTGAGTAGTCATGGAGGCATCCTTTTCACTCTGACTTTTATTCGAAGTTAGGAACCATGTATTCTAGGCTGAAGTACAGGACACGTTTTATAACAAGAGTTCGTTGAATAATACATCTGGTTACTGAGTAGTCATGGAGGCATCCTTTTCACTCTGACTTTTATTGGAAGTTAAGAACCATGTTTTCTATGCTGAAGTACAGGACACGTTTTATAACAAGAGTACGATGAATAATACATCTGGCTACTGTGTAGGAATGGAAGGAGCCTTTTCACTCTCACTTTTATTCGAAGTTAAGAACCATGTATTCTAGGCTGAAGTACAGGACACGTTTTATAACAAGAGTTCGTTGAATAATACATCTGGCTACTGTGTAGGCATGGAAGGAGCCTTTTCACTCTCACTTTTATTCGAAGTTAAGAACCATGTATTCTATGCTGAAGTACAGGACACGTTTTATAACAAGAGTTCGTTGAATAATACATCTGGCTACTGTGTAGGAATGGAAGGAGCCTTTTCACTCTCACTTTTATTCGAAGTTAAGAACCATGTATTCTAGGCTGAAGTACAGGACACGTTTTATAACAAGAGTACGTTGAATAATACATCTGGTTACTGAGTAGGAATGGAAGGAGCCTTTTCACTCTCACTTTTATTCGAAGTTAAGAACCATGTATTCTAGGCTGAAGTACAGGACACGTTTTATAACAAGAGTTCGTTGAATAATACATCTGGTTACTGAGTAGGAATGGAAGGAGCCTTTTCACTCTCACTTTTATTCGAAGTTAAGAACCATGTATTCTAGGCTGAAGTACAGGACACGTTTTATAACAAGAGTTCGTTGAATAATACATCTGGTTACTGAGTAGGAATGGAAGGAGCCTTTTCACTCTCACTTTTATTCGAAGTTAAGAACCATGTATTCTAGGCTGAAGTACAGGACACGTTTTATAACAAGAGTTCGTTGAATAATACATCTGGCTACTGTGTAGGAATGGAAGGAGCCTTTTCACTCTCACTTTTATTCGAAGTTAAGAACCATGTATTCTATGCTGAAGTACAGGACACGTTTTATAACAAGAGTTCGTTGAATAATACATCTGGTTACTGAGTAGTCATGGAGGCATCCTTTTCACTCTGACTTTTATTCGAAGTTAAGAACCATGTATTCTATGCTGAAGTACAGGACACGTTTTATAACAAGAGTTCGTTGAATAATACATCTGGTTACTGAGTAGTCATGGAGGCATCCTTTTCACTCTGACTTTTATTCGAAGTTAGGAACCATGTATTCTAGGCTGAAGTACAGGACACGTTTTATAACAAGAGTTCGTTGAATAATACATCTGGCTACTGTGTAGGAATGTAAGGAGCCTGTTCACTCTCACTTTTATTGGAAGTTAAGAACCATGTATTCTATGCTGAAGTACAGGACACGTTTTATAACAAGAGTTCGTTGAATAATACATCTGGTTACTGAGTAGTCATGGAGGCATCCTTTTCACTCTGACTTTTATTCGAAGTTAGGAACCATGTATTCTAGGCTGAAGTACAGGACACGTTTTATAACAAGAGTTCGTTGAATAATACATCTGGTTACTGAGTAGTCATGGAGGCATCCTTTTCACTCTGACTTTTATTCGAAGTTAGGAACCATGTATTATAGGCTAAAGAACAGGACACGTTTTATAACAAGAGTTCGTTGAATAATACATCTGGCTACTGTGTAGGAATGGAAGGAGCCTTTTCACTCTGACTTTTATTCGAAGTTAGGAACCACGTATTCTAGGCTGAAGTACAGGACACGTTTTATAACAAGAGTTCGTTGAATAATACATCTGGTTACTGAGTAGTCATGGAGGCATCCTTTTCACTCTGACTTTTATTCGAAGAACCATGTATTCTAGGCTGAGGTACAGGACATGTTTTATAACAGGAGTTCGTTGAATAATACATCTGGTTACTGAGTAGTCATGGAGGCATCCTTTTCACTCTCACTTTTATTTGAAGTTAGAAACCATGTATTCTAGGCTGAAGTACAGGACACGTTTTATAACAAGAGTTCGTTGAATAATACATCTGGTTACTGAGTAGTCATGGAGGCATCCTTTTCACTCTGACTTTTATTCGAAGTTAAGAACCATGTATTCTAGGCCGAAGTACACGACACGTTTTATAACAAGAGTTCGTTGAATAATACATCTGGCTACTGTGTAGGAATGGAAGGAGCCTTTTCACTCTGACTTTTATTCGAAGTTAAGAACCATGTATTCTAGGCTGAGGTACAGGACACGTTTTATAACAAGAGTTCGTTGAATAATACATCTGGTTACTGAGTAGTCATGGAGGCATCCTTTTCACTCTGACTTTTATTCGAAGTTAAGAACCATGTATTCTAGGCCGAAGTACACGACACGTTTTATAACAAGAGTTCGTTGAATAATACATCTGGCTACTGTGTAGGAATGGAAGGAGCCTTTTCACTCTGACTTTTATTCGAAGTTAAGAACCATGTATTCTAGGCCGAAGTACACGACACGTTTTATAACAAGAGTTCGTTGAATAATACATCTGGCTACTGTGTAGGAATGGAAGGAGCCTTTTCACTCTGACTTTTATTCGAAGTTAAGAACCATGTATTCTAGGCTGAAGTACAGGACACGTTTTATAACAAGAGTTCGTTGAATAATACATCTGGCTACTGTGTAGGAATGGAAGGATCCTTTTCACTCTGACTTTTATTCGAAGTTAAGAACCATGTATTCTAGGCTGAAGTACAGGACACGTTTTATAACAAGAGTTCGTTGAATAATACATCTGGCTACTGTGTAGGAATGGAAGGATCCTTTTCACTCTGACTTTTATTCGAAGTTAGAAACCATGTATTCTAGGCTGAAGTACAGGACACGTTTTATAACAAGAGTTCGTTGAATAATACATCTGGCTACTGTGTAGGAATGGAAGGAGCCTTTTCACTCTCACTTTTATTCGAAGTTAAGAACCATGTATTCTAGGCTGAAGTACAGGACACGTTTTATACCAAGAGTACGTTGAATAATACATCTGGCTACTGTGTAGGAATGGAAGGAGCCTGTTCACTCTCACTTTTATTGGAAGTTAAGAACCATGTATTCTAGGCTGAAGTACAGGACACGTTTTATAACAAGAGTTCGTTGAATAATACATCTGGTTACTGAGTAGTCATGGAGGCATCCTTTTCACTCTGACTTTTATTGGAAGTTAGGAACCATGTATTCTAGGGTGAGGTACAGGACACGTTTTATAACAAGAGTTCGTTGAATAATACATCTGGTTACTGATTAGTCATGGAGGCATCCTTTTCACTCTGACTTTTATTGGAAGTTAGGAACCATGTATTCTAGGGTGAGGTACAGGACACGTTTTATAACAAGAGTTCGTTGAATAATACATCTGGTTACTGAGTAGTCATGGAGGCATCCTTTTCACTCTGACTTTTATTGGAAGTTAGGAACCATGTATTCTAGGGTGAGGTACAGGACACGTTTTATAACAAGAGTTCGTTGAATAATACATCTGGTTACTGATTAGTCATGGAGGCATCCTTTTCAATCTGACTGTTATTGGAAGTTAGGAACCATGTATTCTAGGGTGAGGTACAGGACATGTTTTATAACAAGAGTTCGTTGAATAATACATCTGGCTACTGTGTAGGAATTGAAGGAGCCTTTTCACTCTGACTTTTATTCGAAGTTAGGAACCATGTATTCTAGGCTGAGGTACAGGACATGTTTTATAACAAGAGTTAGTTGAATAATATATCTGGCTAGTGTGTAGGAATGGAAGGATCATACTTGGGTATAACGATAAAAAATAATTAACGATTAAATTTAATCTTTACTTTTTCTATTAACTTTTTAACTTATTCGTTAGTTTTGGTAATATTTAACTTCTAACTTTAACTAGTTGAAAATTTGGCTAACGGTTAAAGTAACTTAGTTAGTTTTTCAAATGTGACAAAAGGTGCCATTTGGTCCGAGGAATGTGGACTGGGGAGAAAGTATCCCAACCTTCTCAAGAAGAACAAACAAAGACCGATTGTTTTCCTCATTCCCCAATTGTCACCGACAAGCAAGGTCACTGTTTTGAAGACGCACCCCCTCCCCTTTACTCACATTTTACTGCCTTATAAATAAAAAAAGGCGGACCAAATGAGTATACCATTGTTGTGGGATTGACTTGTGCGCCTGAGGTGATCATTTCACTTGACTAGTTTATGTTTAGGGATAAAGTTGATATAGTCATTTAGTTATCTTGTTTTAAATAAACGTATTGGGCCTAAGCTTGTTTATCGTTCATAAACTCTAATACTGTAATTTTACCTGTTTACCCAGCTATCTGTATAATTAATTAGGAAAATCAGTTGCATTTTGACGTTAATGCTGTCAATACTTGATTAATTGATCATTGCATATCTAAATTGTCCTGTTCAAAAGTAGTCGGGAAAAACCATTTAAATGGTTAATCAAACCAACATTTCCTCAAACGTTTCCTTTATTTTAAATTAGGCTTACTAGGTAAAATCAATCCATTATATGATACCACGCAACAGAATAAACTACCTTCTAGATTGCAGCACATACTTCAAGTAACAATTGCTATATTTCGTTCTGTTTTCATTATTTTGTTATCGGCACCATCGAAAAGAAAAGATAATGATAATACTATCTTTAATATTAATATTAATAAAATTATCAATGGTAATTAGTTTTGTATTTTTTTAATGATTTATATAGTTTTCAGAATGTTTAATTAACTTATTTCAGTAATAACATTGATTTTATACACAAATAGATTTCCCATCCAATGTTAAATTTTGAGTCTCAAAATATCAGCTGTTTTTGTGGTCCATTGTGGAGCGCTAGTGTAGTCCCATGTAAATGTAATGCAGTTTAAACCAGCTGTGGTTGCGGGCCACACAAACTTACAAAATTACTGGCACAGATATTCCTATTAGATGGTTTATCTATTGTAGGTTTATATAATCAATGGTAATAATAAAACATGCACTCAGAACGGCAAATTCTTAAACATCTAATAAACGTAATTGCTTATCGAAAATAGTATGAATAGATCTGCTTTCACTCACTTATAGAGTGAGTATATTTTGTTCAGTTTTTTGTTTACCACTAATCCCCATACTTTCTTTTTAGTGACCCTTCCTTATCATCTCCAGCCTGATCAAAATTACCTGGAGTCAACATGTCATGATATTATTTGGCCTTTCTTATTATCTGCGCCAATTAAAAAAGTTTTGTTATCGTGAAGTAGTTATTGATTGTTATAATAAGATAGTTATTGATTTTTTAAAGTATAGCTTAAAAATGTAAAACTTTAATTTCAAAAACTTATGTCAGTTTTTGTTAATAATTTTAGAAATTAAATTAAATATTTCATTTTTAAGATTTTGGACAGTTATATAACAAAACATTTCTGTAGAAATTGCTTTGTCCGGACAATTCGTCCCACGGACATTTCGTCCCCAAAGAAAAATGCGGACATTTCGTCCCACTTTGTGGAACGGCTACCTGGGTAGGGTTTGATAAATAGTCTCCAAATATTTCTAAACGGACACTTCGTCCCACCTGAGAGAAGGGTTGTAAAAAGGTTAGGTTAGGTTAGGTTCTCTCAGGGTGGGACGAAGTGTCCGTTTAGAAATATTTGGAGACTAATTATCAAACCCGACCCAGGTAGACACTCCACAGAGTGGGAAGGAATGTCAGCATTTTTCTTTGGGGACGAAATGTCCATGGGACGAATTGTCCTGTAATCAGAAATTGCTACAGTCTAATTAATAGTATTGTATAATAATGTATTATAAATAGGCCTATTTATGTAAGATATTATAAATAATAAAAGATAATACAGGTTAAGTATTTGTTTATGTATATTTTACTGTACCAAAACTAACTTTTAACTTCAATTAGTTACTTTTTTAGAGTATTAACTTTAACTTAATTCAGTTTAAAAAAATCATTAACTTTCCCAAGTATGAGTAAGGAGCCTTTTCACTCTGACTTTTATTCGAAGTTAAGAACCTAGGAATTAACGAAGTTATGTATTCTAGGCTGAAGTACAGGACACGTTTTATAACAAGAGTACGTTGAATAATACATCTGGTTACTGTGTAGGAATGGAAGGAGCCTTTCTGACGTATGTACAAAGGTAAGAACCATATATCCTGAAATGAAGCACAGGATGTAATTATAATAAAGATGGGTTGCTTAATACATCTGGCTACTGTATAGCTATGGAACAAGCCTTTTATTCTGACGTATGTACCATGAAAAGTGTCGTGTATTGAGAGTGAAAGGCTCTCTACTTGGCTACATAGTAGCCAGATGTGTCATACAACTTATCCTTTTGGAAAGGTTTAGACGATAAAACGTGCCCTGTACTTCATTAAAGGTTACATGGCTCTTACCTTTGTACATACGTCAGAAGAGCTCCTTCCACGCTTACACAGTAGCCAGATGTATTATTCAACGAACTCTTGTTAGGGTTGTGCCATAAAACGTCGCCTTTACGTCATTCCAGGAAACATGGCTCTTATCTTTATATATACGTCAGAAAGGCTCCTTCCATGCCTACACAATATATTTATGTATTATATGAAGTACTCTTGTTAGGAAAGTATCATATATTGTCTCTTGTACTTAATTCCAGGAAACATGGTTCATAACTTTGTACATACGTCAGAAAGGCTCCTTCCATGCCTACACAGTATATTTATGTATTATATGAAGTACTCTTGTTAGGAAAGTATCATATATTGTCTCTTGTACTTAATTCCAGGAAACATGGTTCATAACTTTGTACATACGTCAGAAAGGCTCCTTCCATGCCTACACAGTATATTTATGTATTATATGAAGTACTCTTGTTAGGAAAGTATCATATATTGTCTCTTGTACTTAATTCCAGAAAACATGGTTCTTAACTTTGTACATACGTCAGAAAGGCTCCTTCCATGCCTACACAGTATATTATGTATTATATGAAGTACTCTTGTTAGGAAAGTATCATATATTGTCTCTTGTACTTAATTCCAGAAAACATGGTTCTTATCTTTGTACATACGTCAGAAAGGCTCCTTCCATGCCTGCACAGTATATTTATGTATTATATGAAGTACTCTTGTTAGGAAAGTATCATATATTGTCTCTTGTACTTAATTCCAGAAAACATGGTTCTTATCTTTGTACATACGTCAGAAAGGCTCCTTCCATGCCTGCACAGTATATTTATGTATTATATGAAGTACTCTTGTTAGGAAAGTATCATATATTGTCTCTTGTACTTAATTCCAGAAAACATGGTTCTTAACTTTGTACATACGTCAGAAAGGCTCCTTCTTCCATGCCTACACAGTATATTATGTATTATATGAAGTACTCTTGTTAGGAAAGTATCATATATTGTGTCTTGTACTTAATTCCAGAAAACATGGTTCTTATCTTTGTACATACGTCAGAAAGGCTCCTTCCATGCCTACACAGTATATTTATGTACTATATGACGTACTCTAGTTAGGGTTGTGCCATAAAACGTGACCTTTACTTCATTCCAGGATACATAGCTCTTAACTTTGTACATACGCCAGAGAGAAAGACTCCCCATCCCTACTAAAATATTCTTAAAGCAGTAATACTTAAGTCACAAAAGTGGTCCTGGGTGTTTATTATTATATCATATTACTAAAGTGGAAATAAAGTGTATAATATTGCAGATAAAGCAAGCATACATAAAACTGTAAGTAGGGAGTTATATTTCTTAACATTTAATACATAAAATTGTTACAAGAAACATGACTGCTTTATGGCTGTATTTCAGTTTATATTTATTTCGGGAAGCACTTCCATTTTCGTGATATTTAGTAATTTTTACTTATTTATTGAACTTATCAGTACAAATTAACTATTAAATAAAGTACGGTAGGCGCCGAGTTCCTTGGCTGAACTATCATTACCAGATCATTTGTTTGTCAGTTATCTGTTATTGACAGTTGTATTCTTTTTGTCTCAAACAACGTCTCAAGTACTTATTCCTGATAATGGCGTAATATACAAAATAGAGAGCATTTAGAATTTTAACTGTCCAAAAATTAAGTACAAAGGAAGGTCTTACAATACATTTAATTACATAATTACTGATTTATATTTAGTTATTTTGCTATTTATTTTCCAACGTACTTATTTAATCTAATTAAGAGAGAATATACAGTACTCATTATTATCTTGTACATATTTTACGTAAAATCAATAAAAAACATTTTCTATGACATTAATTATTGTGCATAAAATAAGATAAATTAAATTCATTTTACCAAACTACGTTGAAAGGCCACAGTTTTTATTCGTATAAAAGAGTATTCTATGAAATCCAATAAAGCTTTTCAATTACCACTATGAATATTAAATGAACGCTTCGTTCTGTTTTAAATAATTAACACTAGTTCAATGATTTATATTCAGTATTTTTCTCTCATTGAAATTGAATAATAACCTAATATTTTAATATTAAAATAATCATCAATCATCAATTATGTTGATTAAAATCCGAAATATTTGTGGTACTGAACATATGCCAATATTTTTAGAAAACCTTTTTCAAACTATCACTATAAAACAATATTTATATACGTTAATATATTGGAATCGGTAAATGTTAAGTGTTGTATAAAGTATATATTGTCTATATGTACTGTTTTCTGTCTACCTTTGTCATTCTAGATGGCTTTATTATTTCTCTCTGCTACAGTTTAGATCTTGTTTCTCACCTGATCACAGAATCCTAAAAGTTGTTTAAGTCATTTTAACGATAGCAAAAGTATACAAAAATCACACAATACGTACTTTAAGTGTTGGTTCATGATTTTATTTGTGTTCTGTTTGAAATGGATGTTTATATGTATTTACAGGGTTGTAATGAATAGAGCCTGATACCGTCCGACTAGTTATCATGAACATTTAAACTTACAAGCAGAATGTTTTATGGTAGGCCCCAATAGTCAATAGTCAATAGTGAAGACCCCACTATTTCGAAAATCAAAAACATTCTGAAAAACAACAATTTCAAATTTTGTCTACTTAAGAAAAGTTAATGTTTAAATACAACTACAATTAGGACATTTGAGAAAACATTTTCCTGTTCTTCGTACAAACATACCACCAAACTTAGTACAATTTAAATTCTGTGGGATGATTAAAATAAATAAATAAATTAAATAAAAAATAATCAAACAATCAAATTCACTCTTAATTGATGTAAGACTTCGACGGTTTAAGGCCAATGAAAAAGTCCACAGTGAGTGATGATGTTGCCACGCCAAGCGTGTAGGGGTGTCCTCCACAGGTAGTTTGCCCGGGTGTCTCCACAGGTAATGAGCCATTCACTATAAACTCTCTCATATCTCCCGATGTGCTTGATGTGTTTCAGGGGCAGTCATGACGGTAGTTTGCCCGGGAGTCTCCACAGGTAATGGGCTATTCACTATAAACTCTCTCAGACCTCTCGATGTGCTTGATGTGTTTCAGGGGCAGTCATGACGGTAGTTTGCCCGGGTGTCTCCACAGGTAATGGGCTATTCACTATAAACTCTCTCAGACCTCTCGATGTGCTTGGTGTGTTTCAGGGGGACGGTAGTTTGCCCGGGAGTCTCCACAGGTAATGGGCTATTCACTATAAACTCTCTCATATCTCCCGATGTGTTTGATGTGTTTCAGGGGCAGTCATGACGGTAGTTTGCCCGGGGTGTCTCCCACAGGTAATGGGCTATTCACTATAAACTCTCTCATATCTCCCGATGTGCTTGATGTGTTTCAGGGGCAGTCATGACGGTAGTTTGCCCGGGAGTCTTCACAGGTAATGGGCTATTCACTATAAACTCTCTCAGACCTCCCGATGTGCTTGATGTGTTTCAGGGGCAGTCATGACGGTAGTTTGCCCGAGTGTCTCTACAGGTAATGGGCTATTCACTATAAACTCTCTCAGACCTCTCGATGTGCTTGATGTGTTTCAGGGGCAGTCATGACGGTAGTTTGCCCGAGTGTCTCTACAGGTAATGGGCTATTCACTATAAACTCTCTCAGACCTCTCGATGTGCTTGATGTGTTTCAGGGGCAGTCATGACGGTAGTTTGCCCGAGTGTCTCTACAGGTAATGGGCTATTCACTATAAACTCTCTCAGACCTCTCGATGTGCTTGATGTGTTTCAGGGGCAGTCATGACGGTAGTTTGCCCGAGTGTCTCTACAGGTAATGGGCTATTCACTATAAACTCTCTCAGACCTCTCGATGTGCTTGATGTGTTTCAGGGGCAGTCATGACAGTAGTTTGCCCGGGAGTCTCCACAGGTAATGGGCTATTCACTATAAACTCTCTCAGACCTCTCGATGTGCTTGATGTGTTTCAGGGGCAGTCATGATGGTAGTTGGCCCGGGTGTCTCCACAGGTAATGGGCTATTCACTATAAACTCTCTCAGACCTCCTAGCAGACGGAAAATGTAGGTAAGTTGCAATATAAACACAGAATAATATGCATAACCAATTATATAATATTAATATTTTATTGTAAAGTAATGTTTTTTATCTTTTTAGCCTTAAGATAATATCAGTTTTTTCTGTATATTGTTTACTTAATACGCAATACAAAGGATACCAGTCTACCAAGAACACAAACACAAAGAGTTTGACAAACTCTTTGTCAAAACGAACCACACAACAGATTAACATACGTCTCAACTTGATAAAACCAATACTTCAATACTTGTGTTCCCAGAGCAAGTGGACCCGTTTAATTGAGTAATGGCTTCATGACACATATTGAATTGTATTGACTAGTCAGCTCTCTCCACTTTCATTCAATTCAATTCAATTGAAATCCACTAGCTTTACTTAGAGGTAACTACACTCAAAGTAAATGGTTGGATCAGTTTCGTAGCGTTGTAATGGCTCTGAGGAAGGGGGGAGATATACTGATGGGATTGCCGTCAATTTTTTATTTCACTAAAAGTAATTTACTGGATTGGAAGGATTGAGAAGACGTACGTCATGTGGGGACAGCTGGTGAAAACAGCAACATGTGATATTGAAGAGGTAATGTGAGAACTCGCAAGTATGCAAAGGAGGAATCACCAATAGCCGTAGCTGATATTGATATTGTAAGGTGGGTCGTCGCTAGTGACACATGGGAGAGTCACCACCATTAGTCGTGGGTGATTTTGGAGCGATCGTATGGGACGTTAATAGCCATAGGAGGAATCACCAATAACCGTAGGTGATATTGATATTTGTAAGGTGGGTCGTCGCTAGTGACACATGGAAGGGTCACCACCATTAGTCGTAGGTGATATTAGCCACATTTTAAAATGGAGCCTATAAATTATCCTTTTCGTCCTTTTGATAGATATTAAAAAATTCAATCAGATACAGTTCAATAGAAGTAAACATTATAAATGTAACAGTAACTGCTATGAAATCTGAAATATGTTCCTTTTTCCTCCTCTGGGAAATACAGGAAAGTGATTGTTGTACAGTAACGGTAGTCCTGAGGGCTACAAAACTGTTACAACACTTCTGGTCTCAACGCTCAGTTCCCCAAGCATCCCGCAATAACTGAGTCCAATATTTCCTTTAGGAACTTCTTCAAGAAGATAATGTTTTGTGAACAGCCATACGGATCAAGATAAATTTCAACTCGAGACTTATTTACGCTTAACACTTTCACAATAAATCATATGACAATTTATACTTTAAATTTACTCACACAGATTTTTAATCGATATCTATTATCCCTTTACATCCCGTCTGAAATAAAACACTGTTTGGTATAGGATTAGTGTAACTCACTTTAACAGTTAACAACCTCCTAAATATAATAAAGTTTCACTTCCCACATGTTCCTAGTGGGAAAACGAATCATGTTGCTATACAGGGTTCATTAACTTTTCTCGCTTGAGCGGTTCAGCTTTGTCCCACACATCTCTTAAATGTGGTGAGCTGTTCCGCTATCCTCGATTCTAACTATTTCAATATCCTACTTCATTGAAGTATTTAGATTAGTGAAATAATAAACAAGAATGAAATGATATCATAAATATGATGTAAATATACATAATAGTAGCTGTACCCACCCGCTTCGCCAGTCATAATATTGAGTCTGATTTAGAACCTAATAGCCGAAAGAATTCGAGCATTTTTGCTTCTTCTACCAACATTAGATTTTTTAGGAGGCATGCCATAAAAAGTAAACTGCAAAACAAATAATTATTTATTTTTTATTTTCACGTTTCACCACACGTTTCAATTACCGAGGAAAAAAGGTTAATATCAAATACACATAACCTGATCAAGTAAAAGTAGTGTGTGCTACACTCTCAAGGTGAAATGTAGAACTACAATAAATCAAAACATATACAGTACTGTTGTTGTGAGAACTTCAATCTGCTTATGGCATGTGAAACTACATTAAACCACACAGTCATATGTTTTTTGTAAACAATTCAGATTCTCCATTTGAATAACATGGGATGTTTAGGAGCCCGTGGGCGGGACCCTGTGGACGGATCTGCATCAAACTTCACAGAAATAATCTCGGGAGTATACAGGACAACATCCTAAAGTTTCATGGCGATCGGTTGGATGGTTTGGCAGCGCATAAACTTCAAACATATATATAATATATATATATATATATATATATATATATATATATATATACAAACATTCTCTTTTATAAATATAGATTCATGTTCAAACGCGAAATCAGAGGTTTCTTGAAACGAAGGGATAGGATTTTCTATCTCGGCCCAAGATGTTAACGTGATATTTATTTTGGGGTTAAGAGTACTTTAATGTTATACCTAACAAGAATCCTATGTATACCTTGATTGTATCATGAATATCGTTTATTACCATCAATGCATAGTACAAAATTTCGTATTTTGTAAAGTTCTATTCAAAGTAAATGGCAAGCCATGTTACCAACCTTTATCCCTCATATTGGTGAATATAATTTTAGCATGTAGTAGGCCTATCCGTAATTTTAAAATGGTGGATAAATTATAATTTAATGACGAATCATTCATTGATATGTGTCTTACCACCATTTATGTGAAAGATGGACCAAATAAGCGTTACATGCATAAAACCTTGGTTTCTTTGTTCTTTTATCATTGGTTATTGTTATGTATAATTTAAACATGCAATTTATATTTACTCTGTAGTATTATCTTTTTTTATAGGTAATTTACAGTAATATAATGAAGTAAGTAATGACCTCCAATGCAAACTCAATGCACCAGTTGTGCCCTAAAGGAGAGTAAACATGGAACAAATAGAAAAATCATTCATTCCAAAAAAAAATTATGATCAGAACAACCATTTTCAGCGTCCAGAATCAATTATAGAAATGGTAAATCCTTAACTTAAAGATCTCGCTGATCTTTAGTTATTACAATAACTTATTGAAAGACATATCTCAAAACCCAAAAAGTTATCTAATAATTTTATGTGGCACCACATGTTATATCAAAAAATCCATGTTTAGGTAACTAGAACTCATTTTTAGGTAGAAAATACATAATTTTAATGTAGTTTACGTTATATAATATGTCAGCGTAAACTTTCATCTTTTTCAATATTATGTATCAAAAATTTACATTTCCGGAAAAAGAATTCCATGGAAAAAGAAGTTCATGGGAGTCAATATTGGCAGGTTAAAAAACACGTGAAAATCTTATGGACACTTATATAAAATAAAATACTTTATTGGCATTAGATAAATTACTTTTTTTTAATTTTTTGGACATCGCTAGTGCTTTAAGTGTTTCAAAACTACATTTCATGTAAACAGGCATGAAACTCTTGTCGTCTTCTGGAGTTTCTTACTATTTAACCTAAATTCAAATGGAAACTAAATATCTAGGAATAACTCAGTCCTATTCAGTATAAAATATTCAAAATTACTACACGATACATTTTACATCTATCTGAACATTCGTGACCTTTATAACAAATAACCGATAGTTAAAAGGGAATATAATATACAAATATATAATCAGCGTTTCAATAGATGGCTCTGATGATCCAATTAAATAAATTACATGACATGATTAATGTTCCACCTTCCCTGCGTACATAACTGTTTATGGACTTCCTACTCTCCCTACATACATAAATTTAACGATCTTCCTTCCCACAAAAACATTAAAAAGATGGACCTCCCTTCCACACTACTTACATGTAGTACATAAACTTCCATCCACCAAAACCACATGGAATTATGGACTTCTCACAGCCCCTAACTACAGGAAAAACAAGGACCTCCCACCCACATTACCTACGTATATGAAATGTATTGACTTCCCACCCATAATACACATATAAAATTTATTTACTGTATTCGCTGGACAAACATGAGTACTTGCTCACACCCTACAAACGTGATATTCTTGGACTTCTCACCCATCATAAATACATAAATATTGACGGTTCTTCCTCCCATTATAGATGAATTACGCTTGACATGTTTGAACTTACCGTATACGATATGAACATACCGTATACGATATGAACTTACTGTATACGATATCAACTTACCGTATACTATATGAACTTAACGCATACAATTTGAACTTACCGTATCCAATATGAACTTATCGTATACGATATGAACTTATTAATTGACAACAACACTCCCACCATAGTATTCGTATTTGTTGAGAGAGATAGTCTGACATGAATTGCTAAATATTATAATGAACATATATAATGTCTACACTTCCAGGCATTTGAAAAAAAAGACTACTTGTATTACTTGTAAATGATAAAAGTCTCGCAAATGTGTAAAGTAATGTTATCTTTGTACATATAATAATCGAGTTTACATTTTTTATGATGAATAGGTTTTGACCATGCATATACTAGTTTGTATGATAAGGTTGTGCATAAACGATAGAAAGTAATATACAGAGTGATTGGCACTTAGTTTTTACTGGGTTATTGTGCATGTTATTTGTAATAAAACAGTGGTTTTAGAAATGTTGAATTCAAATTTCTTATAAATTGCGATTTTTAAAGGTTTTACACAATTAGTAACTTCTGACCAATAAAGTCATTATTTCTTATAATAATCGAATTAAAGTACTCAAAAGTGTGGTATATTCTTAAAGAACATTAAATTTCCATTGAAATTAATTGTTTTTCGTTAATATTGATTGCCTTTTATTGTGGTTTGAGGTGCATGAAAGTACATTTGAAAGTTTCACAAATTTGCTTCTGAATTATTTAAGAGGACTTTTAAATACCAAAAAGCTAATGTGAAAGGTGTCAAACTATCTTTAAAACTTTCCTTATACATCCTCTTTTTTTTGGTACATTGGACTTAAAGAACGTCTTTCGTTGGCTGACATAGATTTACGTTTTTGTAACTGAAAGTGCAGTAAAATAATTTATTTCAATTGCTGATCGCGCAATTCTATTATTCTAATATTGCGCAATTAATCTATTCAGCGCGAGGGCACTCTTTAGGTCCAATGTACCAAATAAAAGAGAATTTATTAGGAAAGTGTTTAAGATAGTTTGACACCTTTCACATTCGCTTTTTGGTAATAAAAAGCCCTCTTAAATTTAGAAGTGAATTTGTAAAATTTACAAATGTTGTACTTTCATGTACCTTAAACTACAATAAAAGGCAATCAATCTTAACGATAAAATGTTTAATCTGTTGGCAATTTAACGTTCTTTAAGAATATACCACACTTTGAGTATTTTATTTAGATCATTGTAGGTAAAACTGACTTTGTTAGTCAAAAGTCACTAATTTTGTAAAAAACCTTTAAATATAGATATTTAAAGATACATATGTATAACAAATTTCTAAAACCACTGTTTTACTCCAAACACCATATGCAATAACCCGGTAACATTTTAAACACTAAGTTCCAATCACCCTGTATACTATACTGTACATTATACATTACTTGCTGTAAGTATATACTTTACTTGTGATATAATTTTCTATCTCAATTTGTTATCAAAGAGAATCGTGCATGTAAAATGAATTGCATTACCTATCAAGAACAAAACATTTTCGTAAAGTCGTATGATAATTTTCGATTGTAATATCTAAATTTCCATTTTTATGTTTAGTTAATTCACCAAAAAATGTATATCTTGTATCAAGGGTTAGTAAGCGATAGCCCTACCTAAGTACCACTGTACTGTACGTGTAGGGTTGGGCGGGTGGCTAAGTACCATTGTACGTGTGTGGGTGGGTAATTAACACTGTACGTATATCATAGAATATTTTAGGGGACACCCCTGCACACTTCACTTGCCATCCCCGTCACTCGTTGCACCTCGGTGTTCGGTCTGTGATTTTTTACTACAAATAATAAAAGGTTACATGTATAATGTACATTCACAATAATACATTTATTTAAGTATCTCACTCACATTACGTGCGTTGATACTTTATTAGTTTTTTTATTGTGATACTTTTTATTGATAACTTATTGTGTGAACAAAATTAATAAACCATCAGAATTATGTAAAAAAATACATAACAGGTATCATACAGATTTTTTATTACTTTATTTCATCTTTACCTGAAAAAAAAACACTATGTTGAACCTTGTAATTCGATTCGAATGACCCGCAAGAAGATGTATTGAATTGTCTGGAATGTCAGCCGTTGGGGTAGAACCGGAATAAAGGCCAAGGCCTCGACGTCAAGCCGTAAACTTGTCAGATCCATTTTATCCCCCGTTACAAGTCTGAAGTACGACTGGGCTGAAGTAGTTACTTACGGGAGTTCCCTTTCAATCAACTTTGATTTGATGCATGAAGGTTACTTGTTTTGGGTTAAAATAAAAGTCCTTCGTCTCCGTTGTTCCACGAATCCTTGCCTGCTGGATAGCGAATATATATTTTAATTATATTCTCATCCCCCTCCTCACTTAAAGTACGTTCCCATTGGTGAAACAGTTTAGTAAACTAAAATCACAATTAATCATCTACTTTTATTTTAATTATAGCCAGCACTTTTAGGACTCCTGTAATTTAGCTTCTGGACATGTAATTGACGAAACTTAATCCAAGCATTAATTTGAGACAAATTCAAATTATTTTGAATTGCCAGTAATGTCTTACAAATACATCAGAGGATCAGTTTCTCCTCTGAAAGACATACACACAGATGAGGGAGACAAAGGTAGTTGGACATTTGCCATCATTACGTGAAAATTACCAATCACGACGTTTCGATTTGGTAAAACCCAAACCTTTTTCAAGTGCTAAAAACTAAATTACATTTACACAAACATGTTATAAAACTTTGTTCTTAAACTAATCTACTTTAATAAATATCTACATTTTAACCTAGATCATAGAATGGGGTACAACAAAATGAAGTTCTACTAAATATAAAAATGTTAACAGGGTTAAATTAATATGACCAATTAGGCGCTGCCCAGGTCACGATATCAACGAAAAAGTTTTAAAACACAATTAAATTAATATTCAAATCAGACTGAAAAAAGATTACATCAACTAATCATAAATAAAATAAATATATGGTACCTGAAAATCAATACTAATTTAAAATAACATTAAACATGCATAAAAAAATGATATGAAATGTCCAACTACTTTTATCTCCCTCATCTGATACTTTACCATTAACAAATTTCAAAAACATACACAAACTTTCAAGGAACTGTAATATATCGATTTACTCTTTTTTTTCATTTAGAAGAATCTACAAAAGCGTTAGTACATATACTATGCGCACCGAATTTACTCTCTTATCAGATAATATTCGTCTATAAATATGTATTATATTTTATTAGTGTACACTAATACATATACATATTTGACACTAAGCTGTACAATATCCACATTAGATAAGTGTTAAGAAGAACTCATAAGATAATTGTTTATTTCTCAAACTTGAATAAATAGCATTTATAAACTTTAAAGTTTTAATAGCTTCATGTCTTCTAATTGGTTAAAAAGCATCGACCATAAAAAATGTTAATATTCAGATTCTTAATGACTGGGAATAGACATGTATTTTTGTAGTAGATTTTTTATACATGATACGTTCAATATTTCTATGTACACAACTATACAGCGTATGTACACAACTGTACATAAGTCATAGGATGGTATATAATGAATGGAGAAAGTGACGAAGTTAGATGTGGAAGAAGAGGTGTTCAAATCTATCTAAGATAAGCCGATATCGAAATCCAACTAAAGGAGACTAGTGTGATCAACTATCTAAGATAAGCCGATATCGATCTCGAAACAAATGAGACTAGATTGATCGACAATCTAAGATAAGCCGATATCGATCTCAAACTAAAGGAGACTAGAGTGATAAAAAATCTAAGATAAGCTGATATCAATCTCCACCTAAAAGAAAGTAGAGTGATCAACAATCTAAGATATGCCGATATCGATCTCCAACTAAAGGAGACTAGAGTGATCAACAATCTAAGATATGCCGATATCAATCTCCAACTAAAGGAGACTAGAGTGATCAACAATCTAAGATATGCCGATAAGCCTATATTTTAGATTTTTTTTCGATAACAAAATTTTTGATAACGTGTTATTTTCTAAAAAAAATTTAAAAAAACTCTAAAATGTATCCGGTGTACAAAGTAGAGTGGAAAATCTAGTTTAGTAAAAGAATATTATCGTGAGTTTACAATCTTCGTAAGGTTATAAAAAAATGTGCCTATCAGTTAAATAAATCAATTTAATAATACTATCACTGGCACCTTAAAATATAGGCAAGAGCTGTAAAAGTTAATGTTTTCCTAACCTCCAAATTATTTCCATTCCTATCCATCCACTACTACATTCAGTATAATATAAAATCATATTGTTTCAACATTTTCTTACGTCAAATGTATGGGCTTACAACGTTAACGTTTCGAAAGATTGATGATTGGTAAGATTGTAAAACTAATAGGGATATAGTTTGTACTATTTGAGTTACAAATAGGTAAGGTTACACAGTACAGAACATTGTGGTAGTGTATTATGGTATAGTGTGGGAGTCGAAGTGACGAGACAAACAACAGAATCAGACAAGCAAATATTTGGGTTATTTCCAATTCAATCCTTTATTCTCACTGTTTACATTTTGTAATTATCTCTCCACTGGTAACTAACTGACTGCAATACCTCTCGTCCACCGATTAAATAATAACAAAGATTATGGTATATTTTCATAATAAATAAACAAATCGTACCAAATAGCCCGCGTAGTAAAACTGTTACTCTGTGGTACAAAACAACCATGTGTGTGGTCTCAACTGAACTGAATCAGCTGTATTTATTTTCTTTGTGAGATACTAATTTTACGTTGATATCAAAAACGATTATTATTGAAAAGTAGATTTTACTAAATTATTTGGACAAAACAGTTTTTGTTGTGAGAAGATTCTGATTGTAAACGTGTTTTCAGTTTACTTTTATAAGTGAACATTTTAAAAAGTAAAATAAACATTCATCTTATTTTAGTCGGAACATGAATTAAGTAGTATTATTTTCAATAGTGGGTAGACTATACTTATATTAGTCTTATAGCAGAAAGTTTAATATTAGTCGGAAATTATTCTGTAATTTAATTTAATCACAGAGAGGAAAGAAATAGAGGTCGCTTTTTTAAACACTGTGGATATAAGAATGGGTTCGCTATGAACGCCTTAGTTATAGGCAGATATAAATAAATGTCAACTACAGTATATCTTAGTACATCTGTAGTAATAATTACTGCGTTTATTTGAGTATTTAAGGGGTACAGGGGAAGGGACTGACGGGTTGCTGACCCTATCATATCATGGCAAACTGGAGAAATAACTACTCGACATACATTTAGCGCAATACTGAATCCGACCTCTGTTTCATTCTTCTCTGTGGTTTAAACAAATGAAGCGTGGGGAACAAGGAGAGGTTAGCAGCCACAATCAACAAGTGGAGTATCAACAAATAAACGGACAATTAGACGAATTTTCGTTTATTTTGAATGTCTTTAAAATGTTGACTTTGATCAAACCGAATATATAAATAAACTTCCTTCCGCTACAGATACGAAAGGAGGGTGATTATTTGTATCTTCGACTTTACTGTAACTTCCAATTTTTGAAGCAAAATTGTCTCTTTTATTCTGTAAAATATCAAAAGAAGCAGCTTCAGGCAAAGCTAACAATACTTGAAAAGTATTCTTTGTCTTTGACAATCTTCGATTGTCTTGAATGCTTATATTTAAGTACGGTATTGAAATCCAAATTCTATTGTGTAGTCTTACCAATATCACTTTATTCTTTTAGTGATTATAAAGTACTAATTTAAAAACATTTTTATTTAAAACAATAATGTAACTAAAGAAGCTTTTTACGTTTTAAATTTTATTCAATAACAATATTAATTTATAAAACAAGCCTTCTAACATAGTTAGTCCTCAAAATAACATTATTTTAAGTTAATTTAGGTGCTGCAGGGTTTTATATAGTTAAACCAAGTTGGGTACTTTATATTGGAAATAATTTTAATAAATAATATTTCAGTAGTTATTTATATCTTCTTTTCTTCGTGGAATTTATCTCCAAGGTAATGAACACTTCTTGAATAGTAACGAAGTTGATTAATCGCTAAGTAAATCCAATTACATTAAAACCTTTGACAGTAGCAAGTATTAACCAATTTCTCAATTTACAAAAAAGAAAAGAAAAATAAACAATTTTATTTTAATGAAAATCACTTGTGGCGCAAATTATAGATTTGTTACATTATTATAATTTGTTAAATTATCATAATGCATCATTTGTATTTATTCATCATTGTATGTATATACTCTTATGATGAGTAAGATAAATGAAATAAAAAGTGTAGTCTAGTTTCTAATTAGGATCCATCACAGCAGGAATACCTAGACTTTATGTTGGAACCTCAATTACATACAATGTTTTTCTAATTTTTTATGTTTAGTTAATAAGTTTTGATATCACTTCTCAACAGAAGCCAAAATCCAGACAAAGTTATTCTACTATAGAAACTAAATTCAATAACTAATGCTCATATTAATGTCAACCGATGTGCAGAAGTGCAGTTCAGAGGGGGGAGGGAGTTCAGAAATTCTTGTCTATTCTGGTACGTGGCCTTTACGAATTCAATAATAAAAAATCAATATTTGTATTCTCTACAAAACCAATACATTTTCTCAATTCAATCAAACACATAAGCTCTACATGTAATCCTTATAACTGTTGTTTATTTGGCGATGTTAACGATTTAAATGTTGACAAATTCATGAATAACTGCTTAATGGTTGATTGGTATAGCCAATTTTCGAATGTGTTAATTTCAATTATTTTTTTTTATTGTAACAATTTTAAAAACGTTTATTAGAAATATTAAAATAAAAAAATCAGCAAGCCAAGCAATAAACACTCTCAGTTACGATATCTTCAAAATGACATATCAAAAATAATGTTATCGGGGAAAAAATCTGAAATATAGGCTTATCGGCGTATCTTAGATTGTTGATCACTCTAGTCCCCTTTAGTTAGAGATCGATATCGGCTTAACTTAGATTGTGAATCACTCTAGTCGCATTTATTTGGAGATCGATATCGGCTTATCTTCGATTGTCGATCACTCTAGTCGCCTTTAGTTGTAGATCGATATCGGCTTATCTTAGATTGTTGATCACTCTAGTCTGCTTTAGTTGGAGATCGTTATCGGCTTATCTTAGATTATCGATCACTCTAGTCTCCTTTAGTTGGAGATCGATACAAAGTAAAGACTATGAATACAATGCCTCACCTATTTAATCACCACCTAACCTTAAACTACTGGACTTAGACACAGAGCCTGTAATTTCTAATGAAGGAAGTGACGAAGGACTAAATACTACTCCAGCTCCAGCGTGACAACTAAGGATTAAGGACTTAGCCTGTCCTAAACCGTCTCGCTATTTGGAGTATCGTCTGCACTAATGGAATGAGAACTACTCGGTTACTTGCACTTAGTAACTGTACTTTAATATTTAGTGTTCATTCGTATTTTAATATTTTTTATAATTAAATAAGAAGTAGAGTAATTGAATAATTCAAATACACTATAATTCAATATAAGTGTAACATAACTAATGAAAAACCACGATGTATGTTTTTTTAAGTACCGTATGGTTTTTAGTGATAGATACTTCCTTTACTTAGCATCACATTCACTTCAAATTAAAGTTCAAATTTCTAGTTCACTCTTGGTTCTCCAAGAAATTTATGTTACCCTTAAATACATAATACGTATATTATACATAATGTATAATACGTGAAGCCGTTTTTGTCAACGCAACTCCTTCCTCTTGACCAATTTAAACGGTTGAGGTGTCAGACAATTTGCCTCTGTTCGTAATTGTGCAGTAAGGTCTTAATTATTCCACATTTTCACTCTGAAGGTCAAGAGAAGCCCTCAAAGTACGTTTTTCGGCCTTAAGAATAACATGTAGAAAGATTAAGTTAATCGAAAACTAACAGCTGTTAAAATGTAAATAGTAGTTACCAAAAAGTTTTAACAGCTGTTGGAATGTAAACAATTGTGTTTGTAATATTGAGGAGGTTAGATCTTTCGTAATGTTAAACCAAGGAAGGTTGTAAGCACGGTTTTATTCACGTTCGATTGTAGTGGTCCACTCTACTAGACTTGAAGATGTAAATGGCAATAATAGGTATAATAATGTTATTTTATTTATTTGATTAATATTCGGCTGTTAAAAAAAAAATAAATGAATTGAATACGTTTAAAATAGGCTAAGTATTATCATTGGGTGTTTATACTAATAAATAGGTAGCAACGCAAGTAATTTGAGTGAGATACTGAAAATAAATTTAATATTGTGATTTTACTTTATACAGTTAACCTAATATTATTTGTAATAAAAATTTACATGCCCAAGGCCGAGATGTAATGAGCACAGCGAGTGACGGGGTTGGCATGCGAAGCGTGCAGGGGTTTCCCCTACTTTTATTGATTGACACACTCAGTCACATTAGTAGTTTGTGACTTGTGGGCCCTTATTAACCGTCCCAACTATGTATTTTCATTAAGTATGAGACACTCAATAAAGTAACTTTATCTAATGCAACTTCTGTGAAATTCCGAAGTACGTGCCCAGTGTTGCCGTTCAAGCTACGTTGAACATTGTTAAAGATTATGTATAAATAAAACTCTAAGATAACCTGTTTGGAAATAAAAATAAATACAAAACCTGTTAAATTGATAACTTGAGGTAACAATCCGATTGTTTGTACTATATTTACTTTTTAAAGTAAAGTTGTGCGAAAAACACAATCCAAACTGTGAGTTTCCAAATAGGAGCCCATAATAATCAAGTTTTTTTTAAATAAAAATACTAAACCTGTTTTCTGATTTATATTGAGACATTTTTAAAAATTCGAATACGTATTATACACAAAATGTGAACTACCTAAGTAACCATAAACAAATTTTCAACGATATTCAAACGTGTTCTGACCCCATCAAATTCATAAAAACCTTTCTGAGAATGTTCAATCAGATGTGGAATTCGTAGATTTTAACAGTAAGTAATACTTCTTGTAGATAAAGACAAATTATCGGTTCCCCAAAATCATTCATTTAAACAGATCAATTCATTTTCTGAAATACCTTAACTCTTTTAATTTAGATAGTATTTTACTTGTAGAAATATTTTATTTGCACAAAAAAGGAAGGTTTTTAATCAAAATCCGTCTTTAGCTTTGAAAATATATCAGTTCTTCAAAAGACGTATAATATTGCCACAAAAAAATTGTTTTTTTATTGACTAAAGTAAATAAAATCATAATCATAAGCCAAGGTGAGGCAGGTGATATTAATAGAGGAAGTCTTGGCACTCCACTTGGCAAAGGTAAACACTTAATTCTTGGTCACTCAGGAGGATCGGAACCTCCTCTCTAATTGTTGAGTACAAAAATACCAACAACTACTAAGAGCCAGAACTCAAGGTGTTGAAATATTATATTTAATCACCTGTTTAGGATCCTGGAAATAATGATGAAAAGTCAAATCCCCTATCAATCAAGGATCACCACCCAGTCTTGGTCCTACGATGAAGTGTGGATTGAAGGGGAGCTTAAAATTCATATAGAAGTCAGTAGAACATTCTCAAATTTGACGTCTGACTTTTATATGAGGCAGTATTTAGACAAAAATTAAATTTCCAATTAACTGGTTTTTGCCAGATAAACCCATACCTTTTTCCCAACTCATAATAAAATATAACAATCAGTTTCCAAGACGCAAAAATAATTGTAGTCAATAGGAATTGATGCCAATCTCCTACGTTTCGTAGGTTGTTATTGTACTGATAATGCCACCGGAGCGATAAGAACTTGCGATGGAGTGGTCGTACAAGTGTTGTGCAAATCTATACTTACGACAATGTGCGTGCGGTTAGCCCGTTGACGGAAAGGAGGTCTAACCTACAAAACTTTATCTTCTATGACAGTCATTTACTCACTTAATCATGTCCAAAACAAACAGATAGTTTACAGTTCGACACACCAATTGTAACTGCGCATTTCTACGCTGAAGATATCGCGTTAGACATGAAAATTGCTTAATCTGGGAGCGAGCTCCCGTCAGTGCATACAAAGTAGGCCAGGCCTACCAACAACCGAGGCAATTGGCACAATACAAAGAGTAAATGCTTTCATTATGTAAAAATGATAATGGGTGCGGAATGGAAAAATGGATGGCTTTCAGGTAAACTGTAAAAAAATAATACTCCATTAATGACACTGAAAATGCAAGTAACACCATAGATATATATGAATAAATTTTCAAATTATTTTTAAAATATATAATTTAATGTATACAGTCTTTTTAAGGATTTTCAAGACTTACAAGCCGTTTTGCGATGCAAGTCTTTATTTGTTTATTATTTCGTAATACTGCTCTTTTTATTCAGCAATTTTTATAATAGTTTCTACCCCAAAATATCAAATTAATTTCAATATTACTTACGGGTAGCATTTATTATACATTGTAGATGGATATCTATATTATAGCTTCATTATATTTAACGACTGAATGTTTATATTTTGTTAGTCATTGAGTTTCTATGTCATACAGTTTTATCACTAATTCGAATATTAATCTTGTATTCCCTAATAAGTTCCATTTAAGCTGCGATTGAAATTGGAAATCATTTGTAGACCAACTATTAATATATGTGGTTTGATTGGACTGTCAATCGTGTTATTTTATTGGTCAGTTAATCTTGTGCTCTGATTGGTCAGTAAATGCTTTTTTCTGATTTCTCAGTAAATCCTGTGATCTAATTGGTCTATAAATGCCATTTTATGATTGGTCAGTTAGTCCTGTTATTTGATTGGTCTGTCAGTCATGTGATCTGATTGGTCAGTAAATCCTGTGCTCTGATTGGTCAGTAAATCCTTTGCTCTGATAGGCCATGAAATCCTGTTATCTGATTGGTCAGTTAGTCCTGTGCTCTGATTGGTCAGTATATCCTCTACTCTGATAGGTCATTAAATCCTGTTATCTGATTGGTCAGTCAGTACTGTGATCTGATTGGTCAGCTAGTTCTGTGTTCTGATTGGTCAGTACATCTTGTGATCTGATTGGTCGGTCAAGTCCGGGATCTGATTGGTCAGATAGTTCTGCGATCTAATTGGTCCATAAATTCTGTGATCTGATTGATCAGTCAGTCCTGTCGTGATTGGTCTGTCAGTCCTGTGATCTGATCGGTCAGTAAATCCTGTGACTAATCAGAAATGAGGATTTACTGACCAATCATTATACACAATGTATAATAATTATTAATAATCTACAATGTATAATAATTGGTAAGAAAATCCTCATTTCTGATTAGTCATTAACTCCTGTATCTGATTGGTCAGCTAGTCCTGTGCTCTGATTTGTCAGTATATCCTCTACTCTGATAGGTTATTAAATCCTGTTATCTGATTGCTCAGTCAGTGCTGTGATCTAAATGGTCAGATAGATCCGAGATCTAATTGGTCAGTAAATTCTGTGATTTGATTGTCAGTAAATGCCATTTTCTGATCGTTCAGTCAGTCCCGTCAGGTGATTGGTCTGTGAGTCCTGTGATCTGATCGGTCAGTAAATCTTCTGTTCTGATAAGTCATTAAATCTTTTATCTGATTGGTCAGCTAGTCCTGTGTTCTTATTGGTCAGAATATCCTCTACTCTGATAGGTCATTAAATCATGTTATCTGATTGGTCAGTCAATCCTGTGATCTGATTGGTCAGCTAGTTCTGTGTTCTGATTGGTCAGTACATACTGTGATCTGATTGGTCAGTATATCCTCAACTCTGATAGGTCATTAAATCCTATTATCTGATTGGTCAGTCAGTATTGTAATCTGATTGGTCAGCTAGTTCTGTGTTCTGATTGGTCAGTACATCCTGTGATCTGATTGTGCAGATAGTTCTGCGATCTAATTGGTCAGTATCTGATTGGTCAGTAAATGCCGTTTTCTGATTGGTCAGTCAGTCCTATCAGGTGATTGGTCTGTCAGTTCTGTGATCTAATCTGTCAGTAAATCTGTGCTCTGATTGATCAGTAAATCATCTGCTCTGATAAGTCATTAAATCCTGTAACTGATTGGTCAGACAGTCCTGTGATCTGATTGATCAGCTATTCCGGTTATCTGATTGGTCACTAGATCTTGTGTTCTGATTGGTTAGTAAATATAATTTTCTGATTGGTCAGCCATTGCTGTGATTTGTTTGGTGAATAAATCCTGTGATCTAAGCAGTCAGTAAATCATGTTGGTCTGTCAGTCCTGTGATATGATTGGTCGGTAAATCCTGTGATCAGATTCGTCAGTCAGTCATGTAATCTAGTTGGTTTGCTAGTCCTGTGATCTGATAAGTCAATAAATCCTGTGATCTGATTGGTCAGTTAGTCCAGTGATCTACATTGGTAATATGTATGGTTGTTAAAGGAACATATTCTAAATATTTGCAAATAATTAGCAAAAATGCTTATTATTATCATTGGAAAAGAGTAATTTATATTATTTTGTATTTTGCTCGACTGTTTTTAGCCTCTTCTCTTTATTTTGCTGTTGTTGAAGTTTACATATTGTATATACTGTGATCGTTCAGTTTTATTATTTATTTTGTATATTTTAAAAGCAATTTTAAAAGCATTATTTTCCAATGCTGACATATGAAAATATGAGTGAAAGTGCTACTAACCCACCCGTCCTCCCCTACACGAACAGTTTTAAAATAATAATTTTAATAACAGTTTTAAAATATTAATTTAAACTATCAATAAACTATATAACTTAGAGTATTGTCTAAATATAAGAGTATGGAGTATAAATGGGTGATTTATTGATATAGGTGAAGAAGAATTCCAGCAGTTCTCCCTGAATTGTGACTAACTATATCAATATTCTCGTATATTTAGTTTAAGTGAATAATTAGGATACTTTATCCATGTCTGTTAGTGAGACTGAGTAATCGGGTTATGCTTTTGCTGTATTTCTATTGTTTACGAAAAGTTTAGGTTATATAGAACGTAAAATATACATTGAATTTATATGTTCTAGAGTAATTGAAGTGGACATATTAGACTATTATGAAAGCTTATCTCTGTACAAATTAACTCCTTGTAGAGTATAGAATATAGGACGCGTTCACTTATTGTAGAGGATGTTTCATATGACAGTTTGCATATTGTAGATTGAGTATCTACTAAGTTTGCATACCGCAAAGCAAATTGCCTTTGAGGTGTGCATTTCGTAGAGCCGGTGTTTATGAACAAATTTCATACTTCAGAGTGAATGTCTACGAAGTTTTCATATTGCAGAATGTGTGTACATGACAAGATTCCACATTTTAAATATAACCATAACGTTTCTATATTGCAAAGAGAGTTAATGAAAAGTGTCCATATCGCAGAGAGAGTATGTGACAAGTTTTCATATTGCAGAATGCTCGTCCATGACAAATTTCCACTTTGCAGAAAGATCTATAAAGTTTCCGAATTCCAGAGAGATCTATAACTTTTCCATATTGCAGAGAGAGTCTATGACAAGTTTCCATATTACAGAATGCTTGTCCATGACGAGATTCCATATTGCAGAGAGATCTGTAACGTTCCCATATTGCAGAGTCTATGACAACATTCCCTATTGCAGAGTGAGTGCTGATTACAATTTTCCATATTGCTGAATTGTGTCTATAATAATGTTCCATGATATATAGTGAGTGCCTATGAAGTGTGTTCGTGTTCTTGTTGCAGAGTGAGTGACCATGTGACTCAGCACCTGATGGGATGATCTCTCTCGGCCTCGGATTGCCGCTGACCGTGGTCACAGTGTTTGGCCTTCTTCTTAACGGATATATTCTTTTCGTTGTCATTTTCAGCAAACAGGTAAGGAGATCCTCCATGTTTTGTAAGCTATTCCATTTAAATGAGACATACATTTTTACAATTAGGCTAATTTTAGATAGTTTATTTATAATGTTCTACTCTATATATTCTAGTTTTAATTTTTCTTCGTGTGTGAGTTATGTGTGAGTTTCTACTTTTAACCTCACACATAACTCTAAAACTGTAAATGTCCTTGAATATTTTTCTATTTTACCTGTGACCTTGACCAGACGATTGTGACGTTATCCCAACATAACGGTGTTAAGCAACATTGAGTGTGGGTGGCTGTTCCTTGTATGGGTGACCGTTGAGTAAGCCCACCCTTGTACGCAGCCAACCTGCTCGGTCACTGGTGCTAGTTCAGAAGTCACCTTTAACCGTTGGTCTCCAGGTTGAAGCCCTGACTTCACCTGGAAAATAAAACATCCTTTTAATTTAGTCGTTTGACCTATAACACTTGATGGTTTAACTGCACTAAAACACAAGTAAGTATAAAGTTGTTTATTGAACTAAACACACGTAATAACAACTATTAAGAACCGTCTATAAATGCTTAAAAAAGTACACAAACTCCTTTCATTGTGCAATTTATTTAACATTTTGTAAGAAATTTTAAAAATTACGTTATAGTTAATTATTTTAAACGGTTTAAAATATCATTTACAAAATTTATCCAACTAAATTAATTTCCCCTAAAGACAAATGAACCGATGACTAAGCTAAATGATCGGACGACCGTAAGAGCTTAATTCCCAGTGATTGGCAGAACTGTTTGGCAAGCTTAACCAGAATTAATCAAAGCAGTTAAGCTGGCAGTAATAGCGTTGAGTGACTGACTCGTTGAGGTAATTGCATCAGTGAAACGAGGACACTATTAGTTTGCCAGTTTATAGTTTTTTATTACATTGAGGAAAAAAGCTATTCTTTGAGGATCGTAAGCATGGATTTTATACTTGCTTACACATGAAAATGGTTTTATAAATGGTGAAGAACAGATTCACAGTGATTCATCAGTAATGTTTGCCCTTATTTAAACATATTGATTATAATGATTTACTAGTTCAATCTATTCGTATGGATGTACGTATAAATTATAATCAAATAATGGATTTTCGATAAATATTTTTGCACTGATGTTAAATATTGTATAAAGAATAGTTTTGCAAGACGTAACTATAAAACCTTTAAGGAATCAATGAGATTATTATAACTGGGTTTAAAGGGACTTATAATTTACTCTTTGAAAGTGAATATTAGAGGGAGCACTTCTCTAATGAAATGAAATGAAAATCGCCTTGACTAAGGGCAAATTTAGGACTATTAAGTCCTCCCTTCCACTTAACCCTAAAAGAGCAAGTTATTGTATAATTGTGTTTTGACACTCATGTAATACTGAAATGAAATAAAATGGTATTGTTAGTATTGGTACAACACTTGTAACGGTTTGCGATGTTACGACAAATGAGTCCTCTCTTACACCTAACCATTGTATTGACACTTTTTGGGCAATAGTTTACAGTGAATAAATTAACATTCAATGATTTCTTATTTATATAATGTGATACCTAAGTTAATTAACAAACGTACCTGATCCATGCACAACACGCCGACTCAAACAGTCCAAGTGTTGTGGCAGTCAACAAACGTACCTGATGCATGCTCAACACGCCGACTCAAACAGTCCAAGTGTTGTGGCAGTCAACAAACGTACCTGATGCATGCTCAACACGCCGACTCTAACAGTCCAGGTGTTGTGGCAGTCAACAAACGTACCTGATGCATGCTCAACACGCCGACTCAAACAGTCCAGGTGTTGTGGCAGTCAACAAACGTACCTGATGCATGCTCAACACGCCGACTCTAACAGTCCGGGCGTTGTAGCAGTTAACAAACGTACCTGATGCATGTTTAACACGCTGACTCTAACAGTCCAGGTGTTGTGGCAGTTAACAAACGTACCTGATGCATGCTCAACACGCCGACTCTAACATATCAGGCATTGTAGCAGTTAACAAACATATCTGATGCATGCTCAACACGCCAACTCTAACAGTCCAGGCGTTGTAGCAGTTAACAAACGTACCTGATGCATGCTCAACACGCCGACTCTAACAGTCCAGGCGTTATGGCAGTTAACAAACGAACCTGATGCATGCTCAACACGCCGACTCTAACAGTCCAGGCGTTGTGGCAGTTAACAAACGTACCTGATGCATGCTCAACATGCCGACTCTAACAGTCCAGGCGTTGTGGCAGTTAACAAACGTACCTGATGCATGCTCAACACGCCGACTCTAACAGTCCAGGCGTTGTGGCAGTTAACAAACGTACCTGATGCATGCTCAACCCGCCGACTCTAACAGTCCAGGCGTTGTGGCAGTTAACAAACGTACCTGATGCATGCTCAACACGCCGACTCTAACAGTCCAGGCGTTGTGGCAGTTAACAAACGTACTTGATGCATGCTCAACCCGCCGACTCTAACAGTCCAAGCGTTGTGGCAGTGAACAAACGTGCCTGCTGCATGCTCAACACGCCGACTCTAACAGTCCAGGCGTTGTGGCAGTTAACAAACGTACCTGATGCATGCTCAACCCGCCGACTCTAACAGTCCAGGCGTTGTGGCAGTGAACAAACGTACCTGATGCATGCTCAACACGCCGACTCTAACAGTCCAGGCGTTGTGGCAGTTAACAAATGTACCTGATGCATGCTCAACATGCCGACTCTAACAGTCCAGGCATTGTGGCAGTTAACAAACGTACCTGATGCATGCTCAACCCACCGACTCTAACATATCAGGCGTTGTGGCAGTTAACAAACTTACCTGATGCATGCTCAACCCACCGACTCTAACATATCAGGCGTTGTGGCAGTTAACAAACGTACCTGATGCATGCTCAACCCGCCGACTCTAACAGTCCAGGCGTTTTGGAAGTTAACAAACGTACCTGATGCATGCTCAACACGCCGACTCTAACAGTCCAGGCGTTTTTGAAGTTAACAAACGTACCTGATGCATGCTCAACACGCCGACTCTAACAGTCCAGGCGTTGTGGCAGTTAACAAACGTACCTGATGCATGCTCAACACGCCGACTCTTAACATATCAGGCATTGTGGCAGTTAACAAACGTACCTTATGCATGCTCAACACGCCGACTCTAACATATCAGGCGTTGTGACAGTTAACAAACGTACCTGATGCATGCTCAACACGCCGACTCTTAACATATCAGGCATTGTGACAGTTAACAAACGTACCTTATGCATGCTCAACACGCCGACTCTAACATATCAGGCGTTGTGACAGTTAACAAACGTACCTTATGCATGCTCAACACGCCGACTCTAACATATCAGGCGTTGTGACAGTTAACAAACGTACCTGATGCATGCTCAACACGCCGACTCTAACAGTCCGGGCGTTGTGACAGTTAACAAACTACTTTTAATCACACTTCGTTACCTTGAAACTATATCAATTTTTAAAAATGAAACTGCTCTCGACGTGAATCAAAATGCTCTGTTATTTACATAGTAAGTAAACTCCAACAATAGCAATATTTATCGGTGTATTGATTGTGTTTTAATTGATCCATAGTAAAAAAAACCATAATCAATCTCGTGCTCAGTAGCTGCGCGTTAATTCCAGCTGCAATTGTACTAAATAAATTTTGTTCACTGAGGACAGACATACGTATTGGGACCATTTTAATTTTTACAAACGTTTATACCATAATTTAAAAATACTTTGTTGTTTAAATATTGAATTTATTAATACGAGAGAAATTTACTTACAAATATATGCACATTTTATTATAGTGGGAATCCAACGATTTAAATTTTGCAAAGAAATTGAATTTAAATAAGTACATGCTATTATCATAACAAAAACTAACTTAAGCGTAATTGTTTTGTAGGTCACAATAAACACTGCCTTGAACAGTAATACAGAACAATTGTATGGAATAGCAAATACTCCTACATAATGATATAAGCTATTGCGCTTTCTATATCTCATCAAAGACAGTGATGAAAATCAACAGGACGTATTTTATTTCACTTTTACGCTCTTCGTCATTAATAAGGATTAATAAGGTCGTAACCAGTAAGTCTTCTATATCACGACAAACAAGGTCGTAACCAGTGAGTCTTCTATATCACAACAAACAAGGTCGTAACCAGTAAGTCTTCTATATCACGACAAACAAGGTCGTAGCCAGTAAGTCTTCTATATCACGACAAACAAGGTTGTAGCCAGTAAGTCTTCTATATCACGACAAACAAGGTCGTAACCAGTAAGTCTTCTATATCACGACAAACAAGGTCGTAGCGGGTAAGTTTTCTATTTTACGACAATCAAGGTCGTAACTAGTAAATCTTCTACATCACGACAAACAAGTTCGTAACTGGTAAGTGTTCTATTTTACGACCAACAAGATCGTAAGTGGTAAATCTTCTATCACTTACGATCTTGTTCTATAACGACTAACGCTGTCTGTCGTTAGCGATAGTTAATTTAATACATATCATGGCATAAATATTTTAAACGGAAATACATTTGATGCCACAACAAATACTGAGCAGTAACGCAATATATATCAGTAAAGGCTCATTGTCGTAAGGTTTTGGATTGTGGAGTTTTGTCCAACTTTGATATTCACAACTGAACAAACTGGCTTACTAGTTTAATTAAATTCACTCATAGTTTGGCAGCCCATGTAAATTATTGAGTAAAGCTAAATATTACTATTAAAACCAAAAACCATGATAACTGGTAAATGAACAGGCGCACTGGAATGTACAGCTGTAATAGTCCAACCACACCACACAAAACATCGCAACGGGCGTCCTGGTAAGAATGTTGTTGCAATGCGGGAGGCCCTACCTTTCTCAGTCAACAATTATTGTTCCCTTCATCCCAATTCCAACTGAATTCCCCACATTTGTTACCGTTATGTATGACCACTTTTTCAGATGCTCCATGATTGTTCGTTGAAGTTGTGTTTTTTATGTGCCATCATATTATTTTTTATTAATTTTATTCTGAGTTAGGATTTTATTTCACGTGCTTTGAAGAGTTTTTTTACGGTTTACGTGTAATATATCCGATTCTATAACTGTTAGTGAAGGGTTTTTTTTAAAATTCTCAACAAAGAGAATAATACGTTAGCTAAAAATAATTTATGTGGACAGTTAGTTGTTTGTTTTTTTACTTTATTTATTAACTTTTTCTGAATATGTTTTATATTGTAAAGCACTATGGGTAGGCCATGTTTTTTATACAGAATGGCAGCAATTTGCAGGAATATGTCCACACAATACATAAAAATCCTTTATTACCAACAAATAAGTTTAAACAAAAAATTAAAAATAAATATTATGTTGTTGGGTATTTTTGTTAACATATGTTGGAGTTTTATTTATAAACAATTTTCTATAATAAGTTGACTTTTCATAAATGTATTTACTATATTTGATGTAACACTGTTATAAATTTTAAATTAAATAAAAATTACATTTGAAAATATATAAAATTTATTTTAATTGAATGCTAATAGTTATCTATAAGAGAAGGCTTTGTAGTCCTAAGTTCAGCGAGTTCAGCTTCTTATCATTTATAATTTGTTTTATTTCATTAATATTTTTATTAGTTTAATTGGGCTTTACCGATGTAACATCAACGTTGTATGTCATTGTGTGGAGTGATCTACAGACATTCTATAAGCTTGACTAACGAGGTCCGTACAGTTTTTATTGCAGAGCAAACAAAGTTTCAAGTACTTGTAGTTCTGAAATTTCCAGAACAAATTTCCAGAAGGAAAGTATTGGATAATTTTATTAAGATACTTTAATACTTCTATTTTGCTAGTAATAAAACCTTACTAATTATGCTATCATATTATAAACTAATTAGTTGTTATATTATAAAGTGTTTGGGAGATTGTAGGCGATAGGTTGGATGCTCGGTCCTCTTATAAAAAAAAAAAAAAAAAAAAAAAAAAAAAAAACACCGACATGGAGTCCGCTCGATGGTTGCCGTCAATATAGACACTACTAGAGAAGTCTGGAGTGTCCAGGTTGGGTGGTAATCATTGTGCGGATGTTGTGTGGGGGAGATAACTGCGTATCAGGCTTGTCAATTAGCTGAAAATCAGACCAGCACTACGTGGTTCGGATTCCACGTAAAGCTGTAGGTCCCTTAGTTGCCCTGGCTGTTGGGCTATTAATAAATTGCCCTTTCTGAGGAACAGTTGAACTCAGTTAGTAACCAGACTACACTCATCCACACTCAATCCTACACTCATATAACCATTCATATTCGCCTTAAAATACGCACAACATTGTGTCGGCGTCTCATATGTGACAATGTAAGAATATATTTTATTTATTGAATGTCTCAACTTGACTTCAGAGCGCTCTTACAGCAAATGTAAAAACTAAGAGGAGTTTCAGAATGCTATAACCAATGGCGTGACGATATAAGCCAGTTATAACGATAGCAGTCTTTGCGTCTTGCATTGTTTCCACGTATCAGTTCTCTAAATGCACTTGTTTTATAACGTTCATTTTTGCAAATATACTACTATCGTGGAATTTCTTACAGTCTATTTTATCATTTAAATATTTCCCCTACTGTTTATAGACTCTTCTTATTGCATTATTTATACAGGGCGTTAAAAAAAACCCCTTTCAACAATTCGGGCTATGATTTCTTACTTGCAACTAAGAAAAAGGTTCTTATAAACATATGTCCTAAAACACTTAGTTGTCCATATGTATCTATGAATGTGTTTATTACATAATTTATCATATATTAATAACCTCTTAAGATATTATCTTCAAACCCCGCACATTTATGAGGTATTATAAGACCTAATTTAGTATAAAGTTCCTACTTTGTACCATTTCAAAATTGCGGCTATTTTTAATTTTCAAAGCTTAATATCTTGAAACCATACATATTTTATATAGTAAATTTTACATGGTACATTTAAAAAAATACTACAAGATACAAAATAATTTTAAGATTTGATTTCCTAAAATATGGTTAAGAAAAAAATTTTGTTAAGATTGAATTATTAATAACTGATAAGTTGATAACTAGAATCTATATTTTCCGGTGACAACCACGTGAAGGTGTTTTGTACATTATGTACTATGTACTTTGTAAATAATGTAGATAGCAACTTCACGCGGTTGTTACCGGAAAATATAGATTCTAGTTCTTTTAAGTTCTAAGAACTGATAAGTTATAATTTTTGTAATACATTACATAGTGATTGGATAACATTTCCACAACATAAGCATGTACTTTATTACAACTCATCAGTTATTAATGACCCGATCTTGACAGTCTTTATACAATCTTTTAGAAAATAAAATTTGCAAATTTTTGTTTATCTTGTAGTTTTTTTTTTTTTTTTTTTTTAATGTAACATTTATACAATTTAAGATATTAAGCTTTGAAAACTAATAATAACCGCCATTTTAAATGTTTACATAGTAGGAACTTGATAATCTATACCAAATTAGGCGTTATTATTATTTAATGAAATACACTGTTTGAGGATAATATTTTCAGGAGTTATTAAGATATGATAAATTATGTAAAAAAATGCATTCAGACAGACTGAAAACTAAGCGTTTTAGGACATGTGTTTATAGGAGAAAAAAACGTTGTACTTTTCTTTTAGTTTTCGTATACGTAACCATATTCCTAAGTCTTGAAGGTTTTTTATCGCTCTGTATATTTAATATTGTTTAAAAAATTAAGAAGATATCTCTTAAAGTGGATTCCTACCTCAACAAATAAGTATTTGCTGTCATATGTCGGATGCAGTACTATGGGCAACACCGCGAGACTGAGCTACACTCACATCCCACTAACCGTGCTCATAATCATAAGTTGGGACCATCATACGTGGAGTAAAAGTATAAATACTAGTACGAATTTTACATGCAAGTTTTTCGTTTTCCTAATAAATAAGAGTTTTTGTAAAAATTACGGAAATTCATTTTAACATATCTTACATATTTATATTGACTATAGTTAGTTAAACTTATTATTAAATACATTATAATATTTAATGTAATGTTGAATAATTTCGTAAATTTGGGCATAAAAGTCCGGCTTTAAAGAGAAAAAATTCAAGTTCTTAATATGAATCTTAGATTTAACTTTGATCTTTATATGAAGACATGTACTCTTATAATACGATTTAAATATAAATTTACAGAAAATTTATTTTTATTTATGCTTAATATTTACATTTCTTAAACCTACAGAATTACCGTTAAAGTAATATGATAAAGGGTTATATTAAATGGATCAGAGAAAATATTCCAACTAGAGTGTATATTCCAACTAGGACGTATATTCCAACTAATGTGTATATTCCAACTAGTGTGTATGGGAGAGCGACAGTGGAGCGCCTGGCAAAAACTAATAAAACTGCCAGTCAAGAAATAGCACAACTGCGACAGTGGAGCGCCTGACCTTGAGGCGCTCCACTGTCGTACCCTCGCGGGTCCAATGTGACAAGGGTTTTGACAAGGGTTCAAAAACTAAGGGGTCTTGATATCTATGGTGAGAGTGTGTTTAACTTGAAAGCAATAGACATATATTTATTAAAATAAGCATACATGTTACAGTATTTACATAAGATCCGGGTTTGTTAACAAATTTTACACTTCAAATTACTTTAGAAATAAAAAAGCCTTCATGTATTGAAATTGTAAATATAAGCTACATTGAAATAAGCTGTTATATTCCGATTCATTGACACGCTTCTAAGTAATAGAAAACGTTATTGTATAAGAAGTAAAATCGTGGATTGGTTGGCGTTTGACGTATTCCTAAGTAACTATTTTTCGTGGTCCTTTCTATTAAATCAAGGCTAAGCAGGTTGAACCGTCAATAATGTAATCATTTGAACAATAGCCGTTAAATAATTCAAATCATTTAAACAAAGTAATAAGTTGATAGAACATCTGTTTGCGGTATATATTTTCAGTTTTGTAATAAAACAAAATAATACCTTTAACATATACTGTTCTATAACATTTATGTAAATAGAATCAGTTATCATTGAGACACATCCAATACATTATTTTCATACCTACTAACAAGTAGATGACAATCAAATATTTAAAATCTTTGAAGTCTTTATATAGCGTAAATTATCAAAAGACGTTTATTATTTTTTTATAGCGAGTGATAATTCAATATGCATAGCGTCAAAATCAAATTAAATTATAAAATATCTTATATTGTCTTTCCAGTCTCAGAACATTTTTACACCTGCACAATAAATTCTTGATTTAATTAGATAAAACTGATAACTTAGTTATTTATCTTCTTTCAGATGTAAAACTCTTTTTTTAATTTTTAAAACAGTTACACCTTATGTTATGTCAGTTATATTATTATATTTTGGAAACAAGTTTATTTAATTTGATTTTTATTCAATAATGCCTACCTTGTAGGCGAAATACCTCAAGCAAATAACACATTTATTTGAAAATTCTGATAATATACAGTATAGTACATTAAAGTTTTTATTATCAATTATGTCTCACAGAACAGTAAACAAAATACAAACAACTATGTAATAAAATTATCCTTACTAATAAATCTAAGGTTTATGCTTACGTACATAGTAAAATTTTTTAACATAGATCTCATTATATTAAAATAATCATTTCTTCTTAAATAAAGTAACTAAACATTAAGCAAAAGTTTTTCACAAGGAAAAACGATGTTTTTGTTTTAAGATAAGTATTGGAAACTAGATTTAAACCACAGCCGGATGGTATAATGGCCGGCAGGATGTGATGTGATGAATTCATTGAACTTTCTACCCTTTCCACCCTCTTGTCTTACCGCTTGGAATGCGCCATTAGGTATTCCACGTAAAATATGGAAATCCCCGAAGGACAACATTAGTATTACTAAGAAAAAATACCCCTCCTTCTAAACAGGATACATCCCCACCAAGGGTATCTTACAGATTTTTGTGGAGTGTGTTTTGGTATTTATTAATAAAAAATATTCTATATTTAATCAAAATACTATGGCTTTGATGTCAGTACCGACATTCTTAGTCATTCCTTTGCCTTAATTTTAAAATGTTAATTGGTAATATAACAAAAATTGTTGTCTTCACGACTTTTTAAGTACTTTTATATGTTTTTGTAATTTTCTGTTCTACGAACAGTGTTGGCCAAATTTATTGAATCTACAAAAATCCTTCCTCGACCTTTGACTTTGAAACTGCTGCTATCACGTCTGTTGTTTTTTTTCATTTGTGCCAAAGCACTTACAGGCACAACCAACAGTACGGACTTACTCGAAACTACAAAGAGTCTGAAGGGTTTGGACAGTTTTGTGGGATGCTTGATGGTTTGGCTTTCCTTCCAGAAAAATATGTACTACAGGGGATGCAGCTGCTGTAGGGATTGGCTCCTGTCGAAGCTTTATACCTACTACACTACTTTGACGTCTACTATGTGAGCGGTACAGCAGGAGATAACCCTAAACCAGCCATGTTTTCACCATCACTCTGGTAAGTGCATGAAGCGACTCTTTCCGACTCACACAGAACAAAAAATATGTGTGAGGCGTGGAAAAACCGATTTAAGAATTTCGTAGGCCTCCAAAACCCATCTACGTGGACGGTTATCGATGCCATACACCGAAATGACGCACTGGAGAGAACAGACGCTCTGCAACAAACTCAACCAAAAAACACTGAACAGCTACATCGTCGACTAAAACAGTTGTGTGAACGATATTTACAATATTTTTTTTAGCTAGGGAAGTTATTATAAATGACTTTTTATCAAAAGTAGGAGAAACTATTAGATTTAAGAAGGTAACTAAAAGGAGGTTTGTAAATTAATAATGATTTTATATTTTGTTTGTTTTAGAATATTGTAGCTTACAGATTGAATGTAAATAGTATTTTTTGTTTGAGTTTAAGTATTGTTTGTTATAATTTATATTGTAGTAAATATTAAGTAAAAGTAAAATAGAACTTTTTTGTTTGAATTTCCATATTTTGTTGTGTTAGAATATTGTAGTCTACAGATTGAGTGTAAATAGTATTTTTTGTTTGAGTGGAAGTATTTTTTTAAATTTTAAGTTTTAAATATTAGTAAGTGTAACCCAAATTATTTAGTTTAAATTTAAATGTATATTTATTATTTTAGAATGTTATACAAATTATTAAGTGTTAAAACTAAGAAATACATATTTGTTATTTACAAGCCTATTTGTAGTTATTGACCTTTTTTGTAACTTCAATTTCTTTAAAACAACTTGCCCAGTAATAAAATTAATATAATTTTAAAAACCCACTGCTTGGCTTTTACGAATTTGTATAAACTATGGTTAATATTTTATAATTAATACTCATGGGTTAAAGGGGCAAGTCATGATCAAATGAAGAGTGTCTACGTGTTTCTTTTACATAAAACTAAAGAGTATAAAGATTATAGTTTTTTTTTAAAGATGAATATAAATACATCATTATTTTAGTCCTCAGGAGTTGATGTGGTAAACATGATGTGGCCCATCTCTGAAGACCAAGGTAGATAGTGTGCATGAACAAGGGTAGATGTTTTCTATCTGTACGATTATAAACTTGTTTTAAAACAAGTCTGCAATAGTTTAACCACTATTGCAAGTTTAATTCAAATAAAATGAAATATGATTAAGAAACGTGATTAATAGTTTTGATTGGTCTTTTAGGATAACCCATACAGAATCAATGTTACACTTACTCCTACAAAATATGCAGTGCACTTAACAAAGTCAGTATGATAGTAGCCGTTGTGATATTAGATTGGTAGGTATTTGGAAGGCCCCGCGAGCTGAGCTTGATAGCAGGTAGGAAGCAGGTAGAGTGCCGAGGACAGGTAGTTTTAGGTGCGACACAGGAGCGCCTCCCCACCCCTTTTCGGAGGCACTCCTGAGTCGCACCCCTAGCGAAAATTATTTATGACAACCCCTTAGCCAGGTAAGAGGCGCTCCTGTGTCGCGGATTCAGTGTGTATTTCCAACTAATGTGTATATTCCAACTAGGGCGTATATTCCAACTAATGTGTATGTTCCAACTAGGGTGTATATTCCAACTAATGTGTATATTCCAACTAGGGTGTATATTCCAACTAATGTGTATATTCCAACTAATGTGTATATTCCAAGTAGGGTGTATATTCCAACTAATGTGTATATTCCAACTAGGTTGTACATTCCAACTAGAGTGTATATTCCAACTAGGGTGTATATTTTGAAACTAAACCAGACATTTTGTCTGCTTTCACTCAGAAGTCCATAACCAACTAATCAAAATGTTTATTCGACTATTTTAGTTTCCTTAGATTAGTTCGCTTAGGTTTGAGTGTTTCGTCCAATTCTCAGCGTATAAGCTTGATTTACGATTTAATTTAAGCAAGCAAGATTTAAAAACAATCTCAAAGTTGTATTGTCTCGGGAACGTGGTGTACTGAGATAGGTGAGCTGAGGCTGCAGTCATAGCTATCGTGCTGACTCAGTTAACGCTCCTGAGTCGGAAACTCGTTATTGCACAATCATATAACTGGAAACACCACTCTTATACAATGTATGACTTTTAACTTTGCAAATAAATGTTTATGAAAAATATATTCATGAAGTCCCAGAGTTTTAAAGCTGTGGATAATTGAGCCTATATCTAACAAAATAAACATTTTTACATAAATAAACGTTTTGATTTGTTAAAGTTACTCTAATAACAAATTAAAATGGATATAAGAATCCATTGCCATTTCAATATAAATTCTTAATTTTATTTTTAAAGTTTGATAATGATAAAAGATTTGATGGAATAGGCAAGGATTGTTGGACATTTTCCATCATTTCGTGAAGAAACCCTACACGACGTTTCGACTTAGTACAACCCAAGTCTTTTTCAAGTATTAAACCCAAGATATCCGTAGTCCTACATATGCTGAGAAACACGTGTAAATCAAAGCCCAGATCCTAACCTAAAAAAATTTCACAAAATGCAATTCATGCCAATTAACCTAAAAACACATATAAATTATATGTACATCTTAACCTAACAACATGCACAAATGAAAATAGATCAATAATAATCCCCAGAAATTTTGTGTGAGTCTAAAATTTCTTTTTAAAATTCTTTCTATAATTTCGTTATACTTTATTTAACGAATGTTCTGACTTCAGAGTGCTCCTACAGCAAACTCTGGAACTACGAGGAATCTGATAATGCTAGACCAAAAGCGTGACGATGTGAGCAACCTGCAACCGTATTTACTCCTCTACGAATTTCATTATTGCTACTTGTAATTTTTTTAAATGCCCCTTTTATAACCTATTTATTTAGTTTCTGTGAATTTGAGCGTGAGTAAACATATTATGATCATGGATTTTACATATTCTTTCCTACTATTTATAGATTGTTCTTATCAGATTATTTATATTATCTTCTGTTGTGTTATTGTATGAACCAATTAAAAATGCCTCTAAGAGAATTTCCACCTCAATAAATTATCATTGTACGTCAAACGTACACTTGGCAACACCGCACGGCAGAGCTACACTTGAATGCCATTAAGCACGCTGATATCAAATAGGGACATTTAATAAATGAAGTAAAACAAAATATCACACCTTATTATTTTGTGTAGTATAATTTTACAGCCAATTACAAAGGGTTAGGAAAAGAGTCGTATCTGGGGTGGGAGGGTTGTTAATAGAAGTTACGAAGGTGGCTTGGAGACATGAGAATGTGAGTAAGTAGTGATTATATACTACTGTAAATAAGGCAGAGAAGAATCTTGTGTGGAGGGCAAGTGGGAGAGCTCGTAATCATCTATGTTGTCTTAGGTGGGCTTTGGCTTCAGTTTGAAGCTCACGCTATTAAGTGAAAGTAATTAAATTGTCTGTTATCTGGATGCAATTTAGCTATAGCGCCCATTTTACATTATACTTATACATTGCAATTAATAGCATAGCGTTTTTGGAAGATACATTAATTAAATAAATGGTTCCAAAGAATTGGCACAAACTTTTCCCCATATTAAACACTAAAAAATAAAAACATTTTAAAATTACCAGTTTGATTCCCAAATATGGTTTTTTTTCATAACTCAGAACTAGTCAAGTTAGAGAGATTTGGATATACTAACATATTTAAAATTGTAATTCATATATTTCCTCAACATTTGATCAAAATCGTTTGAGTCGTTTTTGAGGAAATTCCATTTTTGTATGTTTTTGTCCATAAAAATAAATAACTAACTTGTCAAAAAGTGACAAAATTGGTCTGAAGATATTGGCTAAGTTCACGAACATACCATATTTCATAAAAAATTATCCATCCGTTTGGTCTCCAGTGAACTGCACAAACACAAAGACAGACACACAGACAGAAAAAAAACATTTTTTTCTCGAGAAAATCACTTTTTTTAGTTCAGGGAACCCTAAAATAAATTTTTAGACCAACGAAAAATATTTTTTGGATGATCACAATACTTTCTTTATGCTAACGCATAAGTGAAAAAAGTAAAAACGAGTGTTATTAAATAATTAAAATTGATTTTAAAATAGTATTTCTAATCCGTTTACAAACAATTTACTTCAAAATTAGTAAAAAATATGATCTTTAAGTTTCAATCCCGTATCAAAGTGCAAAGCCACATTTGGCTACCTCAACCCCCAACTAGAAGGAAAAATTCCAGTAGACAGTCGCCATGACAACGCCGATTTAATTCACTCTGTGTGGTGTTGATTGAATTTGCGAGGTTAATAAAACGCCTTCGATTTCTAAAAGAACGTGTTTTGGAAGAAAATCAAGCACAAACAATTCTGTAAATAAGAACTTCGTGATTTTTTTTCTTCGTTAGACGTCTCGATGTAATAGAATCAAGCTACAGTAAATTGGAGTGTATTGTACAATTTTACTTTTCATACAACTGAATTTTAGGTACAAAATAATTCATATGTATTGGCTGGACATGAACTTTCTTTCTGATACGTTCAAAGTTGTTTAAGGAATTCCTTAGTTTTAGCTGATTATAAAAGTTAATCATTAGAAATTAAAAAACCCAGGAATACAGTGGAAGTTGAACGAAGGTTTAAATAAATTAGGGTTACACACCATTTATAAATATTTTACAGTCAATTCCGTTTATGAAACAATTATTTTTTAATTAATACACGTTTTTTCTACACAACCCAAAAGGACAATTAAGTTAATTAATAGTCCTCTCGTAAAGTCAACTTATAGTGACAATTATATAATGTATGAAAACATCTCGTTAATGGCATAGTTTTGTGGGAAAATGTTTCAATTTTAAAACAAGACAAATAAAATAATAACAACTAATCTCGTAAATAATACTTTTAATGTTTTAATTATTAATTAGTTCAAAATGAATAAAATATACAATTTCAAGGTTTAATTGTAATTCAATAAGTCAATTGATAGTGATTTCAAATTTATACGTTTGAATTTTTAAATTTACATTTTATTTTTAAAATTTTGCTAAACTGAATAAATGTACTACTTGTGTTGGCTTTAAAGTTAATAAAACACTTTAACGATGTAGCAAATTATTTAAGTATAAAATTGCCATCTTGTGCGAGAGTTCGAGAGAAGGAAAGATACACACTTTTTTTTATTTCTCACTTATTATTGAAACAGCTAATAAATAAAATTAATGGAACATCTTCATAAAAAAATTTAGTAAATATCTTTATTCATATTTTATTATGAATAGGACAAATTTTTCTATTTATTTATTTATTCATAAGACGCCGATCGTCAAAATATGGGCTACAATTGTTGTCCTGTAATTGAATCAGCTAATTACGAAAAATATTCAAAATGTTTATTTGGGATTATTTTCGAAAAAGCGTTAAACGTATTTAATTAAGTATGAACGACCGCACAACAAATCACACTGGATGTTTACATATACGAGTGAGCCCATTACCTATTCAATGGCTTGTGTTAAGGGGGATCATTGAGTGACGTTCTCAAGGGTCTTAACCCCTTTACAATCCCACACAATGGAGTGACGTAACAGAGCTCGGCTTGTTTGTTGTTTATAAGCTTTCCCCACCTCTACCAGTGAGTGATCGTCTATCTACATAGTTCATAGTAATCGACAAGCTCAACACGTCTGTGCAAGTTGTATCTTGATGACGAGTCATGAACACGCTCCGTTACACAAAGCACGTATGTGACTGACAAATGACTCCAGGATCCAGAATTTCCAGTCGATTATACTTTAGGGAAATGTGATATGGAACAAACTGGGGAATTTTAGTGTGAAAGAAAACGTTTAATTTACAAAGGAGCGTTGAAAGAAGGTAATTGTGAATGCTAGTTTTTTTTCAATAATAAACTTATTGAGCCGAATGTTTTTAGAGCTATTGCAAATACAGGGTGTTTTGCAAGAGACTGGCACAACTTCAGGATATGATAGTAGAAGTAAAAATAAGCAAAAAAGTTCCTGTAAACATGTGGCCTATCTCGCCTTCTTAAGTGTGTTTGTATGTGTGTATTTTTTATTTTTAAAAACTATTTATCAAACGTGGTTTAAGCTAATAATTTGAAACTTGACATATTTGCTAAACTAAAAGTTTTTGAAGAATACCAAAATCCATAAGAAATTTTAAAAGTTATATAACTTTAAAAAACATTATTTGTATTGAAAATATATTAGATTACTTTAATTTTGGAAGTTTAATAACAAACCCAAATATACCTCAATTTTAAAAATAGGTTTGAAAATAATAGAGTAAAGCACTTTTTCATGTATGCTTGTTTAGGGGTTTTTACTTGTATAAAGTTTACTAACCAAATGCATAACTGCATAATTATTATAAACAGCTGTTTTAAATTATTTTAATTAAAGTATGCATTGCTCAATTAATTATTTAAGGCTGAAGTATGCATTACTTAAGGAGGGCGTCACATTGAACAGCATCTATAATACATTTATACAACTTGTGTTTCATGTAAAATAAGTTTTGTTATTAAAAAAGGCTACTTTTTAGGAAACTCTGAACAAAAACAAGCATACATGAAAAGGTGCTTCACATAAAAACAGCTAATATTTAAAATAATTACAAACAGCTGTTTATAATGACTAGAAGTAATACATTTGGTTAGTAAACTTTATACAAATGAAAACCCCTAAACAAGCATACATGAAAAAGTGCTTTACTCTTTTATTTTCAAACATATTTTTAAAATTGAGTTATCTTTGGATTTGTTATTAAATTTATAAAATTAAAGTAGTCTAATAGATCTTCAATAAAAATAATGGTTTTTAATGTTATTTATCTTTTAGCATTTCTTATGGCTTCCATTGTAAAACTGATAGAAATAATTTTGTTACTTTATTATTTTAGACTACCCCTAACTAGGTTAGCAAATATGTCAAGCTTCAAATTATTAGCTCAAACCATGTTTGAGATATAGTTTTTTAATAAAAAACACATACAGACAAGACAGACACTTAAGAAGGTGAGATAGGCCACACGTTTACAGGAACTTTTTTTGCGTCTACTATTTCATTTCATTTCATCTTTATTCGTTTAAAACAATTACAGATATGTTATAAACACGTCATGACTAATACTAAAAAACTAAAAATAAATTAGAATTGGTATAAACTACAGCAAGTCACTTAAATTATAATAACATTTGTCAAGAAAATGAGTTTTTACTTTTTTTTTAAATAATGATAGCTTTTCCTCAACCTTGATGTTAAGTGGCAATTTATTATAAATACTAATACAAATATGGTATGGGCCTCTCTCAAACACAGAGGTAGAATGTTCCAAGATGGAAAACATGTTCCTATTTCTAGTTGGGTATTTATGAAAAATGCCATTTGTAATAAAGTATGTGAATGCTGCCTCACGAAAATACACGCTTCATAACCAATAATACCAGCCAGCGTCAAGATTCCCAACTCTCCGAATAGTGACCTGCAGGAATCAAATCTTCTCCTATTACTCATTACTCTCAGACACCATTTCTGGAGAATGAAAACTCTATTAAAGTTTGTCACACTTGAAGGGCCCCAAAATATAATACCATATCGTAAAATTGATTCTGTATGTGAGAAATATACAGTACGCAGGACCTCACGACTGCAAACCATGGCCAAACGGTTAAGAACAAAACAAATACTTCGGAGCTTCTTACAAACGTGCTCAACGTGACTGTTTCAATTTAGGTTCTGATCAATATGAACTCCAAGGAATTTGACAGATGACTCTTGTTTGGCTTCATCATTTCCCACTTTAATTTTTATTGGTCCCCACTATATCCCCCATATCCCACTATAATTTCCTGAAGTTGTGCCAACCTCTCGCAAAACAACCTGTATATGTAGTTCATTAAAAAAAAAAAAAAACTGTATCAATTAGAAATATCTAGGAATTCGAAATGTATGTCGTTTAAAGAGAAACTTTTAGGTTTTTTTGTACGCTTTACTCCATTTGCCTAGTGTTCCTCGGTTCACTCTGGGGCTGGAACCTGCCCTGCAATTTGTATAGTTTTCTGTTCACAGTCGACTGTATTCTTGTTTCTACACATATATCCAAACAGCCAACAACCTACTGCTTCTACATTTCGAAGTGGTTGACTCTGCTTTGCTCCATGTTCTTGGTGTTCTGTGCCCCGTCACTCCTCCGGGTCTAGACCATGCCCTGCACTCTGCATGGTTTTTCTGTTTACACTTAACTTTATTCTTGTTTGTTCACACAGATCCACACGGCCAACAACCTGTTGCTGCTACACTTGGGAGTGGTTGACTCTCTGCTTTGCTCCATGTTCTTGGTGTTCTCCGCCCCGTCACTCCTCCGGGGCTGGACCATGCCCTGCACTCTGCATGGTTTCCTGTTCACCCTGCTCCACCCAGTGGCCCTCTGGACTGTGTGTGGCCTCAACTGTGATCGCTACTACGCAATATCCGCTCCTCTCCACTACGGAGCTCTTGTCAGCCCGAAAAAGGTATTGATTGATCTTTTAGCCTAACTTATCAAACCTTATAACTCAAGTTTACATAGTCTTTAACTAGGGATGTGCCACATAAGGATAAGCAGCTTACTAAAGTAAGCGGCTCAGCTAATAAACAGTTGAGTGAGGATACCTGCTTTTCGGCAGCAGTTATCTCCACCCAACAGTTCCAGAAAACAGATTGGTCAACAGCAGTGAATAGTAAGGGCTTTTCTACATTAGTTACTGTCTACAGCTCTCTTGTACTGTTGCGATGCACTGCCCTTACGCACGACATACTTTAAATTAAATGTTCTATTAATGGAAAAATATACACAAATTTTATTAAACAATATAAAAGAAATTGTATAGCCTTGTCTTTGTAGATTTGCTGTAACTGTTTGATATGTATGTGTAACTAATTTATTTGATCTTATAATTTAATTAAAAGCAAATTTAAAGCTGGCTAAGCAATTTTCAGCCAACAACGGTATGCAGAAACAACGTACCAATATGTGTGCTGTAGGTTAGCTAAACTGATTTTAATAAGCAGCTTAGTGATGCCAACTGATTTCAGCTAAGCTGCTTCTTTCAAACAGCAGTTTGGCACATCTCTATTTTGAACATTGTCACATTCATATTTCGTGAACAAAACAATCTAAAACTAAATAAAAGAAGTTTTCATTACGATACTAATCCCTAAATTCACACTTCATAATTAGTTAAAACAAACTTTTATTGAATAAATTACATAATGATCTATAGACCTAATTATTATTCTATACTTATATACAAATTACTAATTTGTAATTGATTAAAATCACTAATTTAATGGATATTACAATACAAGCATTTAAATATACAACGCAGATATACTTTTAAATAAAAATGAATTTAATTTACTCTTCTATTAGGAATATGCAAAGCATAAACGTTGTTTAGTTTGCTTTATTAAATTTTGATTTGATAAATATTACACTAGTTATCTATAAATGCTCACCTTATAGTTATAAAAATAATATTTAATTGAGTATATTGATTTTTTTATCTTTTGACATTTTTTAACTAATAGAAATAGATTACTAAATAAATATTTTAGTAACCAATGATTTAACTAACTTGGAGTCTATCCTAGTAGTTAAAAACTGAATTATAGGATGTTAGTGTCCATAAATATAAATGTGGATCACTAATGTAGTAATATTAAAATAAATGATACATTACATCTATCCTAGAGCGTATTTACAAAACAATTAACTAAAATAACTATAGTATTTTTCACGTATGACAAACTTAAAGGTTAAAAACATTTAATTGAATACAACGATTTATTTACTCTTTAGTAAAAATAAATGGAGAAATTAGGGTTTTTATCTCTATACATGTAATATTGAAGCATTGAGTAGTGGGTCTAAAGGAAGTTGAAAAGAGAATGTATAAAACATTTACTGTACTTAGATATTAGAACGTTTGATATTAGAGTTGGTTACTAAAACAGTTTGCTAAACATGAAAAAATTATCTAATTTTAATTTCTTTTGTGACTTTCCAATTTTAATTTTATCCATAAATAAACACCCGTCACATCAACATGTTTGAAGAATACAACATTTTATAGTTTTTCTATAGTACTAAATATTTGTTTCGTAGTTTTTTTTAAAGTTTTAATTAAATATTGTATACAGGTTCCAGTAATTTGGTTAGATAATGAGGCCTTCTACTATTGCTGGTTAAAACTGCATTATATTTTCATGGCACTACATTAGCACTCCACAATGGACCACAAACAGCTAATAAACTGAGACACAAAATACCTGCGTTATTTCTTCACCTACTACATTCACCTTACTCCTCTGACCACAGGTGACTATAGGTTTGGCGGCTACCTGGGTGCTGGCCCTACTTCTATGTATACCTCCGTTGTTCCGTGTGGCACCCTACAGCTACAACACGGCACTCGCTGGCTGTGCGCCTGACTTCACTGCAGGAGACGCTGCCTTGTGGTACTCTGCTGTGTACACCACGCTCACCTTGCTGCTGCCCGCAGCCCTCATCCTCGCTTGCAATCTTAAGGTGAGATTAAGACCTTTAATAAACAATTCGTTTATTTAAATACAATTCATTTCCCATAGCCTAAAGAAGTACATTGAGCTTAGATCATACACTCCTACGTTCAGGCAAACGGACATATTGGCATATGAGTACAAAGTTACTCAGGAATATGGGCAAACGGGCTTACAAATATTGACATGGACAAACACATTGACTGGGGCACGCAAGCACATAGACACAAATTCTCTCTAGTACGATGTAGTGGTACATTAGTGCATTATGTATCATTTATTCAGTAGGCGTACATATGAGAAGAATTTCTGTAAAAGCTATTGGCAATATGAAGTTATAGTCTGTGATAAAACAAGTTTAATTCCATGGGAAGTTGCAAATAGTCGTTTTTTCACAATAATCTTACGTTGACTATCGAAATAATCTTCTTCCGAGACTCATTCCCTCTCCAAACTAGGCCGGGACACCTGATCTAACCTACAGATTTCTAGGCCATAAGAGAGAGGGTTAAACTACTAATTTACCACAGGATCCAGGGGTAGCAGTCGGAGGGTTGCAATAAATAAAGCCAATGGCAACCGAAGTGCCCATAGTCCATCCTTAACTAATAATTAAAATCCTTAACTACACAAAAACCCCTATTTGGGTACAGCCAAAATAGACACAAATGAAAAAATCCTCCCCTCTCCCAATTCCACCGAATCCCACTGGCTATGCGTAGCAGCCTCTAATGAAAATTTCAAGGAGTAGAGAGATCCCTTCACACAATCCCTACCCCGTCATATTTTGACCATTTTTAGAAGATAAAGCTAAATAACACTCAAGATTAGACTTGGCTAAAATAACGGTACACATTTCTTGCGGAACTGGACCGAGGTCTCAAAAGCCCCGTTCCCCTCCACAAATAAGGTTACAAAACATGGAATACCGAAAAGAAAATAATCATCTAAACTAAAAAGAAACTTTAAACTTCAGTCAAAGTAGCCGAAGTGAAAAAAATTCCGCCCTTACGACAACTTAAAATTAACAAAAATATTCATGAGAAAACAAAACTCTTAGAAAGAGAATACAAACTCAAGCGTTAGCAAAATTACTATCCTTTCAATAACTCCGAGCCAGCCGGTGGTGAAAAAAAAATTTTTTAAAACTATTTTTTAAAAGACAAAACCTAGATTAAACTAAAATTAATCATAAAAACATTGAACTAAAATTAAGACAGTAAACTTAAACTATCCCAAATTAAAGATATTTGAATCCACACCCAAAGTCCACAGTTCATCAAGTTGCTTTGCCTTTTTTTAATTTGAAGACAGTAAAAATAAATATCGTTCTAAACTTAGAGACAATATTATTAGTAAGATTAAAACAAAAATTGAAAAGGGCATGCTGATGCAACCAATGTTTTATATTATTATTATTCATTATTCATCTCTAAGACGCCGATCGTAGAGATATGGGCGAATATGAAGCGTGAATGAGTGTGATGAGTGTAGATGAACGAGTGTAGTCACTGTAACTATCTGAGTTCGACTTAGCTCAGAAAGGACTATTTATTAATAGCTCAATAGTCAGGGGACCTACAGTATGGGACCTACAGCTTTACTTGGAATCTGAACCACGTAGTGTTGGTCTGATTTTCAGCTAACTGACAAGTTTGACACTTAGTTCTCTTCCCTACACAACACCCAAACCTTGACTACTATTCAACACGGACACTCCAGACTTCTCCAGCAGTATCTGTTTGAATAAATAAAAATCGGCATTTATTCGTTCATACTAAAAAATGTAACCGATATCGGTTTGAGTAAAAATTATGCAAGAATTGTATTCTTCAATGAATGTGGCCTAATATGTCATTAAAGAAAAGCCACATTCATTTGAATAATGTGGTATACATGATGTATACTACATGTGTATACTATGTATACATAATATGTATACTATGAGTGTATACTAAAGTATACACTTATAGTATACATTATTTTGAAGGCACAATATAAATGTTATATTATATTTCTGTTTATGTTTTAGGTGTTGATGATTGCCCGCTACCACCGACACCGGATTGCAAGTGCTATATTCGAGGTGACTCTCTCTGCCCAAGTAACCATAACTCACCAAAGAAACCCTTTCTTCCTACCAGGGGGTCTCACCAGCAAATTCCGTGGTCGCAGTGCGGTGTCTACTGTCCTTCAACTACTTGGGTCCTTCTTCGTGCTATACTTCCCATACTACGGAGTCATCGTGTGGGAGTCATCAGCAAGTACCTTCCTCGCAGGAAAAGATATCTACACTAGAGTCCATCCTCACCTCATAACCCTTGCATCCACTTTGTTAACATGTTCACCGCCTGTTAATGGCTTGTTGTATGGCATTAAAAGCAAGATTCTGAGAAAATCTTTTCAAAACTATTGGAGGAAAAAGATGACAAAATGTGAAGTAAATCATGAGATTCAGGCCAGGACACCTTCCGCTTGTGGTTCTAGGAGACCATCATTGACACCTCTAGGTCTCCTGTCAAGACCCAGTGCTTCTCACTTACAAAGAAGACTTTCAGAAGCATTTATTGATTCAAACAGATCATCGCAGTCGTCTCCAAAGTCTAAGATGACAAGAATATCTTCTGAATTGTCCTGGCGGCCAGTTTCTACCTCAGGTCTTGGGCTCACGTTTGCAGACGCTGACACTCAGGGGAGCAGCAATAAGTCAGACACGTTGAGAGCTCAGCATGCTGCCAGTTTTAGTACGCTACAAGTTCCTAAAAGTGAACAAGAGAAGTTGAGAAATGAAGAACTCATTCAGTCCTTTAGAATAGCTCTAGCAAGTACAAAAAATGAAGATGAATCTAATAAGACATTGGGAGTTGTCCGTCCAGTTCTTCGGACGAGTATCAGCAATACAAGTTTGTTCGTCCAGAGGGTGTTGGGTGCTGGAAACATCCGCTTCAATCTCGGTGAAAATGTCAAAGGAGGTTCTCCAAGTGTTCCACCGACTAGAAGGTCACCGCGGATTCTGATAACAAGAGCATTTTCAGAAGAAAGTGAACCAAAAACGCCCAGTTCTCCAGGAACTCCTGTTCGAAAATCTGACTTGGGAAAAAAGCACTCTGTTTCTGCATCAACACTGATTAGTGACAGGAAGTGGAGGAAAAGTAACGTTGCATTTTTTGACGAAATATGCCCCAAGGTGGAGGACTCTTCTCCTGAAAGAAGCAGCAATTCCTCCATCGAAGATAAAGAAGATATGAAAGGTTTCACACGTCCAAACGGACTACTTTCACCAGATGATAGCAATGCTAGTGATGGTGGAGACAGTATTGTATGGATGAAGTCTTCGCCAAAAGAGTGGTTAGATAAGGAAAATGACAATGCAATGAAGTGTATAGAGCCACCGCACATACAGTCCTGGCCTTGTGCTTCAAACCGGAAAGCTCACCGGAGACAACCGGCAGAAATCACGTCAGACGACGATTCTCCTCCCCCCTCACCTACAGTACTGAGGACATCTTGTAGTTTCACTGGCCTACACAAATCCTCTCAAAATTCCTAGTAATCCTTTAAAATGAAGGACATTACTTACGACAAACGACATTGTTCTGTGCTTTCGATGTTAATGATAGAATTTAAAACTAATTTTTTCTGATAATGGTAATTCGTTCCTCGATGTTTAAAATTAGTCTTAAATTCTGTGTTGTTCTTTCGGATATAATGTCTATGATACAATGCTATTGTGACCAAGAATTTCAAAGTTCTTGAGCATATGTTTTAATAATGTAGTTTATGTACATAATAATAGATTTATAAGTTATTCCGACCAAAATAATATGTTGTTTAGTAACTATTATTTATTTACAGAGACAATTTTTTAATAAATATTTGTTCTTATTTTTACGGCGTGGAGTAAATTTGTATTTTTGTCATCACAATTTTTTTAAGACGTGTGCTTTAATATAGATGGATTAAATAGTTTTTAAGTGTAAATATGACTCCACTATAAATTGTATTATTAGCACATTAACAAGAAAAAGTGATATACCTTAATAGATTATTATGGTATAAAGTACAGGAATACTCTTCAAATCTATAGACAGGACTATATAAGTAAATTGGATGATATATTTGAATAAAACTATTTGAAAGGTAATTTATCAAGACGGTACTGTATATGTAAAAATTAGTTTGATTAAAATTACGATGGAAATGTAAGCCTATATATACATGTTAGGTTTTTTTAGTTACTGTATCCTAACGACTGAAATATCTGATTAAAAGCAAGTATAATAATTTGTATTCAGTACAAAAAAAATATGGAACCTTAATTTTAACACATTTCCTCACTAAATACAAATTACTTGTCTAACATGTTAGTATTTTAATGTATAAAATCTAAGAAAAAATAAGCCCTAATTTATTCAATACAAACTTATCAATATAAATTAGAATTTTATACAATACAACAAAGTATCTTATCTGATTTAGTTAGTTTTCATAAGCTGGGGATTTGTCGATATATTTGCTTAATACATGCTATTTGCTTGTATACTTTCAACAGCTGTTTTAAAGATGCAGTGAAACAAAACTGATGTAAGTTGTAATACGGGGCCGATTTTTAAAGGACTTTCGTACGTTTTAAATGTGCTTTGTATAAAATAATCATACCACCAGGTTTGTAAAGTTTTATAGTTTATTTGATTTGTTTATTTATTTTTTTTACAAACAGCCACCAGGAATGATTCTATTGTAGTATATATCTAATGTGGTCCACGTTGAGTGTTGGCTAGATTTATGAGTCTAGAGAAAGAACTCAGCATCGGGATTGTGGGTTAATCACATGAAAAATACTACGTGGTTCAAATTTCATTGTTATTGATGAATTATTTTTGTAAGAATCAATCAATCTTGGCAATAAAGATTGCATTCATTTATACGTGATATCGCCACAATATCACAGTTGCTTTTTATAAATTAAATAAATAAATATATTTTTGGATCGTCAAATAAATATACAGTTAGTTGTCATTAATAATGGAATTAAAATAAGGCACTACTACATACAGCCGTTAAATTTTAAAATTCATACCTTATCTTGAACTAATCAATTAAAATTTTCAGATTACGTTATTTCATTTGGAATAAGAATGTAAGAAGTTTGAAACCCAGGAACAAAGAGTTCAACTCCTATAACTGTTAAATGTTATATTCTGAGTATAACTGTTACATTATTTTTGCAAACAAAATTGAGAGCAAAAAAGGAAGGATTACATGGCAAAAATCTTCCACCACTACCTTATGGCAGATATAAACTTGATTTGCATGAGCCCTCACTTTTCATTTGAAATAAAAGTGAGTTAAAATACTAATTTACAACCCAATTTTAATATTATATACTAACCAAATTATAAAATAAAAATGAATTCAATGAAATGTATAAGTCGAAACAGTGAACTTTCTTTGAATTGGCACTGGTGGCGTAGTGCTGTTACCCAGTTACTTGGGGGACAAAGTGTTTGGGAGATTATAGGCGACAGGTTCAATGCTCTGTTCTCCTATATAATACCGACACGGCGTCCGCTCAATGCTTGTCATCAACGTAAACACTACTAGAGAAGTCTGGAGTGTCCATGTTGAATGGTAGTCAAGGTTCGGATGTTGTGTAGGGGAGAGAACTGAGTGTCACACTTGTCAGTTAGCTGAAAACCAGACCAACACTACGTGATTCGGATTCCACGTAAAGCTGTAGGTCCCATAGTTCCCCTGGCTATTGGGCTATTAATAAATAGTCCTTTCTGAGCTAAGTCGAGCTCAGATAGTAACAATGACTACACTCATTCACCCCTCATATCTCTACGATCGGCGTCTTGGAGATGAATAATGAATAGTTGTTAAGTAAACATCGAGTGGACGGGATTTCAGGAGTGTGTAATGTGTCAGCAATTGTGCAGTCTGTAGTACAGCTGTATTAACGGATGGTAATACGTGAATAAAATATGAAAAGAATTAGCAGATGTACCAACCAAACAGACGTGAATTATATACTATATAATGTACCAGCCATCGCTTCAACGTTTAATACAACTGTTGTATTCAATTTGTTACGGTGAAAAATGTGTGGAAATAATTGTTATGCTTGTTCACGTGCGTGAGCTTCTCTTCAAGCTATTTTGCGCAGTTTTCAATACAATAATATTACCTCAGTTAATTAAAAATTCATGCTTTGAATATACATATTCACTATATGTTTGCTAAATTATTTCAACTTTTGAAAATTATAAAATATATTTTTTTAAATGCTAATGTATATTGCTTTGCTAGCAGAAATTGAATAATTTATAACACTTTCTAAATCAGTGGATGTGCTTTACTGTAGTAATAAGTGTACAGGGTTATAAACTTTGGCTGGTCCAACGTTCATGTTAGTTGTATGTAATTTAGAAACTGTTATAGTATAAGAACGCTTATGTTTTGGAGTGTGATGTTTGGGTCTTCTGCAGTAAAATTGCATCGTAATAGTGAACATGTTATTTCATAAATATATTTAGGATATTATTTATTTAACCATAGTTTCGTAAAAATATACTTTCATTAGGTTTTCAAAATGTCCTCAATCATAATCAATACCTGGTTATCGTAATTATAAAAAAGGAAGAACTCTTACTCTAAAAAGTTATTTTTATAATCCTTTATAATACTAGTAATATCTAATATTTTATGAATGATAACTATTATATTAGATAGCTAGTAATGGGATTTAATTACCTTAAATAAAATAACTGTACACATAAAGTACATTCTTTAATATAATTTTCTTCATTCTATATTATTACTACAGGTAAACTGAAAATAAGGATTTTATTCACAATAGAATTTGAGAAATTTATTTTCAATAACAGTGATATATCAAAATAGTTAACCATATAGTTAAATAAGTAATAAGTACGTGGACAATGTCACAATGAAATGAAACTGATTCATCTATAACTTATATTTTGTAAGTTGATATTTTATTTTATTCGGTTTTACGAAAACCACCTAATATTACTTGAACTAATATAAATATGAATTGGTTATCCCCGTTGGCTGAGCGGTCTAAGGCGTCAGGATTGTGAGCCTGAGTTAGAGATTGCGTAGGTTCGTATCATGGTCTTGACTGTCAGTTTTTATAAGTAATATTCACCTTGTACTTGCTCTCCCGTACTCTGTCAGAAATATCTTCCCTTACAGATCTTTAGTCCATAGAGGACGGGCATGGCTAGGTTAAGAAGGAGATTGATCGATTTCATTTTTTTTTTTTTTTTTTATCTGAAATAAGAACAATATAAATTGCTAGGGTTTGTATTTAAAAACTTTGCAAATTTTATAAAACGATATTTTCCGCGAATTAAGTATCAACTGCTTTTTGAATTTTACATCTATTATGCTGCAAAGTATATAAAATAATATATTATATATAGTAATTGTATCCTGGTTCTATGGAACAGCTTTTACCAAACAAGTTCTTTGTTACTCTAGTAAATATGTGTTAACATGACCAACTAGCCCTGTCACTCAACCATACTGTTCCATTCAATATACCACATTTTCAACCATCGTACGTACGATGCTATGTGATCCAGGTACCATGCTGTCAGGCACACATCCATCTTACATATTATATTATAAAAATGTAATTTATTGTGTATCTACTAAAGATACGGTTAGCACCTTGTCGGTTGCTTCGCTCACCATTATTAAATAATGTTGCTTATCAAACCCCCTCTTTTGTCACTCCTTTAACGCCTGTACAATTCCGGCCACACTAAAATGTACGATTCAAGAGGCCAATTTGTTTAGCCACTGCCAGTACACATGTAAGATGATTAGATGGGTTTTTTAATGTATAGTATTGGGACTTAAAGGTTCTTACGTTATCCGTTTTGTATAATGTTGTATGGTCTAATAAGACTGTATAATATTTTTGTATTAAAATATAAATAAATATATATATATTTATGTCGATAACTGCTTTTGTAGATTCTTCTGTTCAAATCAAAGACACTCCTCTTTTGCGTGATGAATTACGATAAACACAAAAATATTAGCAAAACCGGGAATAAATTTTAAATACCAATTTTCCATAACCATAAAAGTGTCTAACTCTTTTACGTCTTTTGGTTTAGACTCATACGCTACACCAAAGTATTTTATTTCGTTTTAATATGTCGGCACTGGTGGCGCAGTGCTGTAACCCAGCTACTTGGAGACAAAGTGTTTGGGAGATTATAGGCGATAGGTTCCATGCTCGATTCTCCTAATACCGACACGACGACCGCTCAATGGTTGCCATCGACGTGGACACTACTAGAGAAGTCTGGAGTGTCCATGTTGAATGGTAGTCAAGGTTAGAATGTTGTGTAGGGGATAGAACTGAGTGTCACACTTGTCAGTTAGCTGAAAATCAGACCAACACTACGTGGTTCAGATTCCACGTAAAGCTGTAGGTCCCATAGTTGCCCTAGCTATTGGGCTATTAATAAATAGTCCTTTCTGAGCTAAGTCCAACTCAGATAGTAACAATGACTATACTCGTTCATCACACTCATTTACTCCTCATATTCGCCCATATCTCTACGATCGGCGTCTTAGAGATGAAAAATGAAAAAATGTATTTTCATAGCTGAATGTTAATAAAAATTTAAAATTTTAACAAGCCCTCATATGACAAATTGTTTCATTAAAATATTTCAACTTGAACTTAATTTAATTTAGTGCTCATCAAAATGCGCAGTTTTTTTTTTGTAACACAAAAAGTAATGTACATAAAATATACTGCAGAAGATCCTGCTATGTAACGTTATCTCATATTATTCTCATTAGTTGTAAGATAGTACTTTAATGTTCCAAAAAACCAGTAAACCTTTAACCATCAGTCTATTGATGTTCTGTATCTTGAATGTTCTTATGTCGATATTTACATCCTTCTGTCTTGCAATCCAGTCAATTACCCTACTTGTCTGTGTGGTTTTGAAATCTATGCTATTTAAACTTTATATACAAAATTTGTCACATTAACAGTATCTGAAGTTTTAACGACTGTTCATTAAAAAAAAGCTTTTTATGTGAAGGTATTTATATTTTATTTATGTTTATTACAGTTTTCTGATATCACAATGTAAATCTATTTAAACATATGTATACTGTATATTTCTCAGTAATAGATATGGAAATTTGGTTTAAATTTGAAATTAGTATGTAGACGTGAATACCATAAGCTTACAATTTCTTGAGCCTAAAATATACAACATATTTTATATAGTTTCATATTTTTCAAAAATTAAATATGTTACTTATGAGTTAATAGTACAGTTTCAATAATAATTAATTGTTTCATAACAATGTTTGTGTGGATAAAAGTTGAAAAATAATTGGTTATGGATGGAGTAAATATTCTAGTACACTCCAGGCAGCTTTCTAGAAGAAATGGAATACATACTAAGTAAAATGAAAATTTAAAATTTGCCATACATTATGTTCAGATTTATCAGATATTTTAAAAAGACTTTGCTCCCAAAAACTAGCCGTTATCAAACTGTTGTAAAAAGTTACTCTCTTTAAAGTATTGTTTCAATAAAATAAACATGTGATATTACTGAAATAATAGTATATTAATGTCCCACTTACTCACACATTCAGCAATTGGTAATGGAAATGATATTTTTATGATAAACGAGTTCATAGTAGTTGTGATCCTTCTGAAGGAAGTGCTAATCAATTAAAATATAACGTTTAGGTCAACCTCAATGGTCCACATATTTATTCCTTGACAGTACTGGCAATACACCTACCCACCCACACATTCAATATGTAATATTCTTTACCATATATCTTCTTTCTTCACTCTGTCCTATATTGAAATATATGTTGCCCTTCGCCCTCTTCTCCCTTGCCACCTTGCTCTTTCTCCTTTTCTTTTTAGTTCATTTTCTCGTGACATCCTCTTTCGTCATGCCCTGTCCTCTCTCTCACGCCTTGACCTCCCCCCTCATTCCTCATCCTCTTCCCTCGTGCTTCATCCTCTTCCCTTACACCTTGTGCAATTTTCTTTCGCTCAGACAACCGGGTAAATGCTGTCATTGGCAATTTATCTGGTGGGAAAAAATATTAGAATCAAGCTTAATCGATTAAGTTTAATTGTTATTATTTACAATTCAAACAACAATATGTAATAACTATATCAAAGTTTACAATAAAGTAAATAATAAATAGAAACTAAACAAACTTGTAAAGTGTATTACAATTATGTTTTAAACTGAACGCTATTGTGTAAGTTAGTCATGCTTACTTACACAATGAAGTAAAGCGGTGGAACGATTCCCCTTTGGTGCTGGAACCCCTAAGTGTACGAAATATAACACACAGGTCGCTTACAGTCCGTTCAAATTATATAAATCCGCCATATTAATACTAAATAGGATTACTAAATATACTTTATTCTTCCAATTTGTACCTAAAAAATTATTTAAGATGTTAAAAAAAAATTTGTAGAGTGCATAACTACTGTAACCTCAGAGTGATAAAAGTATATAGAAGAGGAATTTCAGTTTTGCTTAGGTATATATATAATTAATAACAAAATCCACACTTTTGGTGTTTGAAACTCCTAAAAATAATTATTATTGATGTTGTAATGCATTGTATGAAAGGCAAAACTCACTCTAAACAGTATTAGTGAAACTTTATTTTCATTGTATTCCATAAAAAGTTACTGTATAGTTAAGATTTTTGAACATAAAAAAGTTGCTTCTTTTTTCAAAACTGTATTTCTAACCACTATTACAAAAATGAATCAAAAGAGGAGCATTTACAATTGTTCACTTCATTTTCAGCCATTTATATAAGGAAATTTACTTTCAGACATAATTAATTATAATAAGTTTGATGTGGTGAAAGTTGTATATAAATGAAGTTACCACGTTATACCTACTCACGTATATTTTTGTAAAACAGCTGATGTAATTATGTGTATTGTTCCGTTTACTCTTTGTCTTTGTACTAAGGATGTCGATGTTGGTATCTACGCTTGGCTCTAAATGTGGCTTACTAAGACAATCCTCATACATTACTGACTGTGTTCCCTTCCTCCTGCCTCTTGTCTCAATTCTCAGGTTTTCACAAATTTTAACAGTTAATATTGTATGACATATATTGAGTTTTTTTTACCATCATAAATGTGTATTTTTAGATTACTTCTGTCTACTATCTACGACAAGTAACATATTTTATACTATTAGTTAACTTTTAATTATGAAACTGGTAATTTAATTTAATGTATTGTAAATTAAGAAAAAAGGCCAAAAATTATATAAAATAGAGGTATGTATTTTTGTTGTTTTTTTACTGTATATAAATGTCAAAAAAAAATATAATTTTATAACGGAATATACGAGTAAATTTCGAAAATTTCGAACAAAAGCCCTAACCCTACATAACCTCCTAAACTTACCGATAAAAGATTTTAAATAACCTGGGTGTTGCCAGGTATTTAAGTTTCAGAACGACCGATGGTTCCGAAACTTATGTTTTCATTATCAAGTTGTTAAAAATGAAGATCTCATCAAGGCGCAGTGTTCTTCAACACTTCTTGTTTGGCGGAAAGTCGTCACGTGTATTCCGTGACACACAAACATGAACAAACACTAACACGTTAAAAACATTTGTTATTTTAATGTTTCATCAAAAAAACTGGCCAGTATATTAAACGGGAAACTGCACGTATTTTCTAAGGAACCACAAAACTACTCATCAAACCTAACACAATAAAACAACCGCTAACCTGTTAAAACCTAAGTAAACTTAACCTAACAAAACATAACATAACCTAATCAAAACCGATACAGTTTGCTAACACACTTACAACATGTTCCTGATCAGTACGAACTTCTGCACAGTTTAGTACCCATAATCTTTTAAAAGTATATATATATATATAAACTAGTTTATTTCCATATTTTTCTGGTTTTGCAGATTATAAATTAAATGTTTTTCCTGCTAATTTGTCTACAATAAAATACTATTTAAGCCATTAAATATTCGGCCCTTGTTCTATACAAATACCGGAAAAATTAACATTCGTTATCTATTGTTTCATTTAGATTTATTCCTATGTAATTTAATAGTAAATTTTCATTATTTTTTTCTTATTTTTTCAAGACTATGTGTTTTAAATGTTACAAGTTGGTAAGATTGAGTGAACCCACCATATCCCAAGCAATACTGTCACCACTGTGTCCCTAAGTGTGTTTATGTGCTTTAAGATCTCAACATATGTGTACAGTAATGTTAGAAGTTCCACTTCACTGTTACCTGTAAAAATGTACTTTTAGTTAAATGTTATATTTTGAAGTAACATTTTGTTGTTATTTTCCTTAATGAAGTAATATTTTTACTTCTCTCAAACAACTCTATAGTGCTGGTTTATTACTTTCGTTTATTCTGATGGTGTTTTAAAAGACAATATGTTTACTCTTTTCACTGCACTCTAAACTGAAATGTGTGCTATATCCTTAACATACAGCCCTTTTAGAATGATTGATCTTGCTTATGATATACAATGTATTATATTATGATAACTACAGTCTTAAAATCTCAGAAAAAGCTTTCCAAATCAAGGGCTTTAATCTGAAAACAAGTAGCGTAAATTTCAATGCCAAAAAAATCATTATTATTGAAGACTGATACTAAATATGTAATAATGTTTTTTATGCATACCAATAACACAATTTAGAACTTGTTTCCTTAGTTGATGACGCAACAAAATTCATAAAAACAACGACTTATTCCATATATTCAAATCATAACGTTTTCTCCAGTTTTTATCATACTAAAGTTATTAAATGACAAATTTGTTTATAAAATTTGTTTTGATTTTCTAAAATTTCCAATAAAATAAACTTTTTACAAGACCTCTCACTATCAATGCTACTAATACACAAAGACATCATCAGGCAATAAAAAAAATAAATAAATAAATAAAGAGGGTAACTCTTGGCAAAGCCCTTGTAAAAGGTTTATTTTATTGGTAATATCTGAAAAATAAATAGTATATTAAAATTTATCAATATGAATTCAATCTCAAGTTCACAATAAAAAGAAACCTTTAGTAAAATTACGTTAGATAAATATTACTAAATTGGTCGATAGCGTAGTTGGTTCAATCCCAGCTTCATGTGCTAAAGGTTTTCAGTTCGATCCCAATCAGAGTCATAATACATTTTGAGAAGGATCAGCTGAAAACCACCGGCTGTTCATTTGTCATTGGGCTATTAATTAATGACACTTTCTAAAGAATAGTCGGCCTTAGTTTGTAACAATGACTACATTCGCTCATCTACACTCATTCGAAATCCATATTCGCCCATATCTTGACGATCGGCGTCTTATGAATAAATAAAAAAAAAATTAAATAAAAAATACTACAATTTCATTTATTAAACACGATTCTTGATTTTTAATAAGCATGATTAAATAAAGACAGGAATAATTAATCAATTAATGATGATTAGAGTAACAAAGTCCAAATAATATTCAATAGGTTACTTCAATATAAAAGACGCAGACTTCTTGAATTGAAAAGGTTGCAGTAGTGCAACACAGCACACCCAAGGCCAGCTTTCATAACATGTACCAGCTTGCAACGGTAGCGGTAAGCGGTAGATTTTAGGTAGTGAACCAAAAGACTAATTAGGAAATGCATTCCTTCTATTTTAGTGTGTATCCTACTGAAATACTTATCTCTTCCTTGGTTTAGAAGACAGTAAATATAACCTTTTATTTGGGCTCCCTGAACTCCCAAAATTAGTTATTTATAAAACTACGTATGTCGTCTGAACGTCTTTAGACGACTTCAACACCCAAAGAAATGTTCGGGTGTTGACAAAACCTTCGTCTGACGTGTAAAATAAATAATTTTTAACTAGAGAAATAGAACAGTTCAAAAAATTAATTCAAAGAGTTTGTTAATTATATAGAATATCATTAAGTTGATAGATTTCAAAACCAACTTCAAACAAACGTCACAGAAAATTTAGTGTTTAACGGAATATTTTCAAATCCCCAAAAATACAACACAGCCTACAGGGTGACTCACGAAAGGACGCACAAATTAAATAAATAATAATTGATAGAAAACTTAGTAAAATTGTTCTTATATAAAAATGCTTGTTCTAAAAATCGGTCGTTTATCTAATATAAATTTTATTTTTGTGTTTACAAAATAATTAAAATCTGTGGAACGGCCAAACAGAAATATTTGAAAGTCAGCAATTTGGCATTGAGTAATGAGTCCTAAAAGTATTTAAAATATTATCATAGTAATCATAGAAGTTTGAGCAGAGCGAGTATAGCAATGTTGGCATAAACCAATTAACTATAGAAACACAGGACAAGTAAAATCATATACGAGATAACTATCTACGTCCTAAACCCTAATAATTTTCTTTCAAATTCGTATATAAAATTACGTTTAAAATGCCAGTATTTTAGTTCAAAATGAAACAGCTAGAGTATAAAAAAAATCTACAAAAGCCACAGAAATTTAATAGAAAATCCAGTAATAATCGAACAAACGTAACATTTTGAGTTCTTATAAGTAGAATAAACAACTCTAGCTGTATGTTCAGATTAAAAATCAAAAAATATTTATATTATTTATTTACTGAAACGTTTTTAAAAAGCTACTTTTCACAGTTGAATAAATGACAACTCATTGCCAGATTAAAATTAGATATTTATACAATTAGGAAAATAAACTATTTTAGTACAAAAATTAAATTACAGGAAAAAGTGGCCACCTAAGATATAGAAGTTTTGACTTCGAAAAAATTCTAGATATGATAAACAGTATCAAAGTTAGATGCCAGAAACAATCCAAGATCCACTTTCCAGGTCACTTTTCTGATAACAACAAACCAATAACACGTACAATATATGTACTTCTACAAGAAAGAAAACACAGCTGATTTGAAAGCAATACCATTGGGAAACCATCCCGAAGGTTATTTTTTTCATTCGTGTTTTTTCAACTACAAAATTCTTTGATGTTGCAATTGTTTTGTATTTAAAATTTAAATAATTTAAAAATTAAAATTGTTGAAGTTATTTAAAGGAAGCGTTTTATCTTAAGGGTTTTGAGTTTTTGTTAATATCACTGAACATGTATTGTTGAGCGAGTGAGCCCGTACCACATACGTGTATGAGGGTGGGGTCAATGAAAATACGCAACTTTACTACAAGATCCTAGACACCATAAAAAATAGTTATTTTTATGATAATAATAATATATAACCACCGACATTTTCCTAAAAAGAACAAAATCCGTCAATTATTATTTTAATACTTACTGATAAATTGACACAAATGAATAAAAGAGTTATAAAGTTGGCCTTTACGTTATTACGACGTTAACGCAAGATAACGACGTCAAGCAACAGTGAGCGTGGATGACCGCTGGGTCCCCATTTCTTGGATGGTGACCGCTGGGCGATCCCATCCTTGCACGCAGCTCGTCTGCCCGGTCACTGGTGGTGGTTTGGAAGTCACCTAAAAGAAGTTTGGAGTGTTCATGGTTAGTCCTGATGGTCATGGTTCATGGTTGACCTGGGTAGTCAAGGTTCGGATGCTGTGTAGGGAATAGAAATGAGTGTCAAACTTGTCAATTAGCTGAAAATCAGACCAACACTACGTGGTTCGGATTCCACGTAAAGCTGTAGGTCCATTAGTTGTCCTGGCTCTTGGGCTATTAGTAAATTGCCCTTTCTGAGGAACAGTTGAATTCAGTCAGTAACCAGACTACACTCATCCATACTCATATCATCATTCATATTCGCAACAAAATAGGCACAACGTTGTGTCAGCGTCTCATAAGTAAGAATAAGAATAAGTTGACCCTCAGGTTAAGTGTTAAAGGGGCTTGCTAGCCTTAACTTCGTCTGGTAAAATAAGACTTTTAACAATTAATTTTCTATGAAAGTCCTAACTGAGTTTCCAAAGTTTCTTAACCCTTTGTTTTTTCCAAAGATTTAGGATAAACGTTTTGTTTTAAGGGTTTAGGATCATGTTAAACCTAAAACTGTGTTAACTACCTATGTACAACAGAACTAAATACAACAATAACGACTCGTCGCCCTTCAACATTTGGTGTACATTATTTGTGTAACAATAGCAAAAATAAATGCTATTTAAAGAAAAGAAAGTCATATAGTATCTCCATTAGTAGTCCGAGAAAAAATGGAAATGATGAATAAAATGTTTTAGTATAAAAATACAACTACATCTATAAAATCTTATATAATGTTAATTTATATAGTATGATATATATTTGCTCATTTATGTTCATGTATTATTTTAGGGCTCAAACTAACAACAACAATAACACAGATAGTGTGGATACAAATAATCATTTTAATTAATTGGTATAAAATACCTACTAAATAATATAGTTACAGTAGAACTATATTAGTATTAAAAACTAGCCTAATCATGCTTCACTACACTAAAAATAAAAAGTATAATTTTCTTGTAACATTTTGAAAATACTCAGTTGCAAAATTGTCGTAAAAGGTGATATTAATATTAAGAATCAAAACAAAATGCAAATCAGATAAATGTTTTCCTTTATGTTATTTATTTACCATTGTTATATTCCAAAACTTGTTTGTAAAAAATATTCTTTTGTTACCTAAAAAAAATTAACAGATATCACAAAATAAATACGTCGTCAAACTTGGCCTTTGGGATAACTTGGAGGTGAGAAACTAACATTATTAGCAATTGAATCAATCAAAACAGTGTCTTCAAAATAGCTAACAACGTCTGCTTCGCTGGCAGAAAAACATTAATCGAGGTAAGTCTTGTATCAGATTCTCCTATTGAGAAGGGTGATCTGAGGTCGCTGATGAGGAAGTTTTATCAAAACATTACTAAAAACGTAAAGAGAAGAACTGAGTCGGTTTAATTGTATTAAAAATTATATATGTTATATTAATAACAATGTATAAAAAAGATTCGAATGCAAGGGGTTGTATCTTCTTACCAGCTATTTTGATTACACTGTTTAGTGTTTCAGGTGTCTTAAATCGAAATTGTTATATATTTGTCTCCTATTTCTTCTTTGGTAATTTCGTTCTGTTCTCCACTAGTTATGTTTTTTTTCATATTGTTAAATTCTTCAATTGAATAAGAACTATCAGCTAAATTTTTTTACTAGACCTTGAATATATTGAAATTTTTCTTTTTTTATAATACCAGATAAAACTCTAAAAAGAGTTTGTTCTGTGTACGTTGTTTTTTATGTAAATGTTAGTTTATAATGTGTGGATATTTTTAAAATACTTTAGTATTTCTTTAAATTGTTTTGTTAGAATTGAAAGCACGTTACGTAGAATAAAATACGGTAACTAGAAAATGCCATGTGTCACGCCGAAGCTGCGCAGTAGACTGTGACGTCACATGAGCGTAATCAGCTGGTTTGATTATTCTATATAATACTGGTAACTAAATCTACCAATCGTATGGAAGCATTAAACTAAATAGTAGGCAAGTTATTTACTACTAATCAGTTGGAATTATAAACTACGGGAATCAGAACAGTATTTTTGTGTTTGTTGTTGCATACTTCATAGCAGGTGTGCATGATACCTACCGTCTTATTTTCTAGGTACTGTGGATTAAAAGACGGTAGATGTCTCGCACATCTTTTTTTTATAACTCTGTTTTATTATACAATCTGTTAAATTCAATACAACAATAAGTAAAAATATGGCATATTTACAAGCACGTGAGTAGGTGACTATTCAGAAATAGTGCACCAAAAAGTCTTTGAATGAGAACGTTTCAAAGTTAAAATTAAAATCTGTACGGCAGGCTCAATACCGTTGCTCGATCCAACCTTGTGACCTCATTAGAGTTATCAAGCAAATTAAGTGAAAGGTAATTTTGATGATTGTTTAACTTTTCTTGGTTTTTTGAACTAATCCACTTGATCTCCTCTTTCACTGTCAAAATCTGTATAGTTCTGTTTGAAACAAACCATGGAGCACCATTAATCGTTCTTAAAGTCTTCGACTGAAAACGTTGAATAATTTCAATATTTGATTCACTACTCGTCCCCCAAAGTTCTAAACCATATGTATAGTCAGGTTTTAATATCATTTTATAAAAAAGAATTTTGTAAAGTTTACTAAGTTTTGATTTGTAGTTCAGAAGCCATGACAGTTTTTGGGATTTCAAATTTAGTTGCAGTCTTTTATGCCATATACGTGTTCTCCAAGTCAATCTCTTATCCAGATGTATACCTAAATATTTTACAGAATCTACTTGAGGGAAAGGGACGTTGTTGAGTGATACAGGGGAAAGTGTCCATGTCTTAGGGTAAAGGTGATATGGCTAGATTTGGTTTTATTCACCTTGATCCTCCATTTATGCAGCCACCTTTCAATATGGTTAAGCCTGTCTTGTAAGTATTGAGATACAGCTATGGGGTCCTCATGTGATGATAAAATTGCTGTGTCATTAGCAAAAAGTAGATGTGGTAGTAGTGGCGTCGTTTACTGGGATGTCCGCCGTGTAAATGATGTAAAGTAGTGGCCCAAGGACGCTACCTTGAGGACGCCAGCACATATAGGCAACAAATCTGAATTTAAATTTTGAAGCTTGATTTGAAATTGCCTATTTGAAAGAAACGATTTTATTACGCTGTAAAAAGTGTCGCACATCTCGCAAGACATCACATGGACATCACATGGTGACTGTTGGAGAACACCAAGTAAACACAAAAATATTTATTTTAATTCCCATAGTTACAATTCAAGCTGATTAGTTGCTTGCAATTATTTAGCTGAAAGCTTCCATGTGATTGGTAGACTTATTTACCAGTACATAAAAAAAATCAAACCAGCTGATTTACCCGAGTGACGTCACAGCCTATAGTCCTTGTCATGATACATTCGTATGTTGTTCTGGTTACCGTGAAATAAAGCACTAAACAATACTGTATGACAGGTTTCTTTTTGTATACAAAGTTTTTAAACATAGACGAGTTAGTTGATAAATTTAAACTTCACAATCACAAAGTTTATTGGTAAAACTAAAATATATTCACAATATAATAATCTTGATAGCCCATAGAGTAGTTTATTCTTAAATTAGTTTAATTTAAACTACTTAAATTTAATCAAAATTACGATTCAGTTACCAAAATTTATATTCAGAATTCTATATTGTTTACTCAATGGACAATATTAGTTTTAGAACATGGTTAGTTCAATTATAAACAAACAAAATACACATTCACTTATACAAATTTTCACATACAAAAATATAAATTAACAAGGAAGTATTGAGAAAGCAAACAAATCACATTAACAAAAACATAACCTTATTTCAGTTGAAATCACCTGTTTTCCGTAGCAATAACTTGCAGTAATTATTTACATTATGGTCCACAAAATGTATTCCAGTGTGAAAATGTCTCCTCAATTGAGTCAACAGAACTCCAGATGTTTTACAGTTTAGACAGGTATAAAAAATACAATTTTTGGTGAAACAAAACATATTCCTACATTAGTTTTGCGTCATTATTTGCTATTAAATTTGATGCGATAAAGAATTTACAAAATTATTCACGATGTCATCAGAAGAGAAAAAGTAAGTTTAATTTCCTAAGAATTATTTGTCATGTTTGTTAAGATTGTGTACATTAATGCATAAACATAACCTATAATATAAGACACATTTGAGCAATGACACTTTAAAACCATGTTACTGCAAGTAAAATTAAGGTAGTATTCATGGTTAAGGACGATTACATGGATCTGTTGTTCTTCCTCAGTCATATCTAAAGACCAAATTATATCCTCTTTTCTTCGCTTTTCCTGTTCTAGTTTGTTTGCGTCTTTCATTTTACAGCGATCATAAGATAAAATATACAGGGTGTTACTGAAGTCCCGCATCTGCTTACTAATTCCTGAACTATTTACAGACAAAGGAGTAAAACTTAATACATCATTATTGCGCCTTTAAATCTAGTTTTTTAAGTACAGTACTGTAACTACCATTTTTCTGCCATAAAAGGGAGATGGCCCACAAGGAGTCAGAAAAAATTTTAAGTGAGAGCATAGCTCGAGTTGTACATGAAATTAAATGTCTACATTAAGAAAAAAAATAGTGCCGCAAAAACCAACCTCACAAGATGCATCCTTAAAAAAATGCGCTGTTTAAAGTTAAAAAAAATATACAATTAAGGTTCTGTTCTAGACGGTTTAATGTTGTTTTCTTGGATCAATTTGGGTACCAACATTATAAATGACTACTGGACTTAAGATATCGTTTTGTAGGGTAGTTAGTGATTCTTCACATCCAATAGAGGATGGTTTACAAAGATGTCGACAAAAATATTGAACGCAAGCATATGTCAAGTTTTACATCATTTAAAGGGATTGTCTAACAGAGATGAATACCACAAACGACACTTAAAAAGGTTGATCCAGTGCAAAATGACAGATGTCCTATATACAGGGTGGAAAAAAATATGGAAACGCTTTCACAACTTTTGTATGACTTCACTTGTAAAAGTGAAATCTTGTATATGATCATGTTTACAAAGAAAATTCTTTTTGATGCCATTAGCGACATATAATCTTTTCAGGGGGACGGCCCACGAGGAGTTCAACGAAAATCTTCAACGTAAGCCTCGATCGAGTTTGGTATCAAATGAAAGGTCTATTCAAGGTAAATTAATTGCCGTAAACTGAACTTCGAAATGTGTATCCTTTCCAGAGTAGCGGTCATTTGAATTTCAAATGTAACTAATTTGAACAATATTATTTCTCCGCTATTTAACGGTTTTAAGTAAATTATTCCGATAAAAATTATACTTTATGGAACACAGTTATTACAAAAATTAAATCATCAAATTATGTATGGAAAAAATAGTATTGTTGTGAAAGCGTTTCCATATTTGTTTTCCGACTTGTATATCGCCATTCAAATTGACCTCGTTGAAAACAAATACCTCTAAATTATTAGGGATAAATAAATTTTCCACGAAAAAACATTTAAACTTACCTTAACTTAAATTCATACATACAAAGAATCCTTTTCTCTGGCGATTTCGTACGTGTAAATTGAAATGTAATATTTCAATCCAAATTATCCCTTTTAAGTACACACGAATTCCTTTAAACGTGTTCAATTAATATGCACAATTACATTAGACAAATGAACTGACGACTAAGATAAAGGGCCGTAAGAGCTTAGTTCCCAGTGATTGGCAGAACTGTTTGGCAAGCTTAACCAGAATTAATCAAAGCAGTTAAGCTGGCAGTAATAGCGTTGAGTGACTGACTCGTTGAGGTAATTGCATCAGTGAAACGAGGACACTATTAGTTTGACAATTTATTCATTGATTGAGCGAAATAATTCCTCATTACTTGTGTCATAGACTTAATTATTAGCAAAAACTATCTTCATAGCTCAGAAGAAATCCAAGTCAGAGTGGTTTACATTTATATTTCAACACGTCATCAAACATAATAATTAGATATTATTTACTATCCACAAATGTACAGTAATCTATTAAATCTTTTCAATAGATATAATTTCAATAGGTATGATTGTTTATATATATATATATATATATATATATATATATATATAATTTACTGGCAAATCTTAACAATAGTTTATTTTTTTAAATTATCATCTTAGGTTATGAAATATGAAGTAATAGGATATAATAGTGATAAAAATTAACATTTTTAAAAAGGACATCATAACAAACATTACATTTTCAGTCCTGCTTCCTTTACACACAAATCAAAGTAATAATGTAAATAGAATGTAAATTAATACAGTAAAAGTAATATTTTTCCCTCACTAATAAATAGAGTTGCTGAGAATTTTAAAGACATTTAAATACCAGCTATTAAATAATTTCAGAGCAATTTGGCTACTAGTATGTAGTGGAAAATAAATATCAAATATGGCACGGTCTAGCGTCAAATTGTCTAAATAATCAATGTGAGCGTCTGTAAGTAGATGTACACGCGGCTGCTGTATGTAAATGACAGCGGACAGATGGATATTTGTTGCCTAGTTCCGTTCTATATTACCAGCGACTACAGATGTAGTCATTGATATTACTAGGCTTCAATCAGTTGAGGGCTTCATCCCCAAACCTTCTTATTTTGTTAGGTTCCTCTCCGCATATCCTCAGATACTGAAAAAAGATTGACGGTCCATATATTCAATCTTTTTTCGTTATTTCTTTAAATTCTAAACCTAGACATTTAAACCTTCTTACCACTTACGCCCACTCTATTATCGAGTAGTCTTCATAATAAATTTACTATTTAGTTATGTGTAGTCATTGAGGCCCATTTCTACCTACTTTATTTTAAAATTTTGATTCTTTCAAACTTGAATATCCTTGTTTAACAGTGTAGGCTACATTTTAACGTGTAAAAAATACGAATGTTGTGAAGTTGGCTCTTTTAGTCGCAAATGTAGGTCGAAACCGTTGTTTCTGCTATAAAAAATTACCTAAAGACAAAATTTTTTTTCCTAAAACATGTTTTGAGATGTAAAACTTAAAATCAAATGTTAAGTGTGATTATATGATATCTAACAAAATTCCATTAAATCAAAATAACATTAGTGCTCATCACTTTTTTATATACGCAGCGAACGACTCAGTGGTAATAAACAGATTACAACTTATGTACATATTTATACATCTGTAGTAATAATTACTATGTTTATCCTTGAGGATGGGGGGGGGGTAATAAGGGAGGGACTGACAAGGTGCTGGCTCTGCCATTCACATAGGCAAACTGTAGAAATAACTATTCGACATACGTTTAGAGCACTATTGGATGCGACCTCTGTTTATTTATTCTCTGTAACGTTTACCAGGGAAAACAGAAGCTAAAGGGACGCAATAACCCAATTTTTTGACAGTGGCAATGTTTAGTGAAGAAACTTATTTTGGTGGCTTCTTTTGTTTCATTGTTGGAGTGATTCATCTGCATAGTTTTAATTTGTTTTATACAGGGTAGAAAAAAATATGGAAATGCTTTCACAACAACGTATTTTTTTCCATAGATAGTTTGATCATTTAATTTATTTTTTAATTGTGTTCCACAAAGTATAATCTTTGATCAGAATAATTTACTTGACTTAAACCGTTTAATAACGGAGAAATAATATTGTTCAACTTTGAAGTTCAAATGACTGTTACTCTGGATAGGATAAGCATTTTTAAGTCCAGTTTGCGTCAATTAATTTTTCTTGATTAGACCTTTCATTTGATACTAAACTCGACCTAGGCATTGTGAAGCTTTCCGTTCAACTCCTCGTGGGCCGTCCCCCTGAAAAAGATGAAATGTCGCTAATGGCATCAAAAAGTGTGTTCTTTGTTACCATGGTGATGTATAAGATTTCATTTTTATAAATGAACCCATACAAAAGTTGTGAAAGCGTTTCCATTTTTTTTCACCCTGTATTTAGAATAACATTTTACTTTGATGATTGTGAACATGTTTGTGTTTCTAATTTACATGATTATTTTAATTCTTTTAAAACAATATTTTGTAGTTATAATTGAATTACTTTAACGCCTTCTTAGATACATAATTTATATTGGAATATAGGTTAAGGTAGAAAGTCTATCTATAACGTCAGGACTTCTCTGACATATTAATAGGTCACGTGGGGTTTAAACAGTAAGATTTTGAAATAAAATCTAATCAAGAATCTAGTATCAAATAATTTTTAAAATACAGTTTCAAATTGTGATAGTGTTCAACAATGAGTTTATGCTCTCTGCCACACGTGTAGCCTAACACTCTAGACAATAGTTCAGGAGCTGTCCCAATTAACAGTCTGATTTCACTTTCCCTATACCTCCATATCATTTATTTTATCTCAATATTATTTATCTTTCAAGTCTAAAATATGTAAATTAAATTTTTATTGGGACATCCTAGTTTTCTTTATTTATATATAAAAATGATGATGCCGTGCAGTAAAAAAGTTAAATTATAAAACAACTATTAAGATTTCAATTGAAATATAAATGTTCGAATGAATTGTATTCAAAACAATGACGTTTTTTATAAACTGCTATTCCTTAAGTAATTGATGCGATATTTTTGTTCAATACACAACATCGTTACAAATGAAAAAAATTGGAAAATCATTTTACTCCCACTTTTTCGTTTTATATATGTAGCAAAATGAAAAGCTTTGTTTAATTATTCAATATTTTTTAACCCTTGAACTTTATTAAAATACTACATTTAATAAATGTCATCGAGTTGATAAAATATTAAAGTTATTTTACAAGAGTGCTTTTAGTATATTTCATAAATTTAGCAATATTTTTGTATCGTTTTACTGATTTGAATTTTTAAAAAGCTATATAAAAGATCGTTCAGATTAAGATATAACAGCAGAATAAGAGGTTGTTAAAAACAATTATATACAGTTTAGACCATTAATTTTTTCAAATTATATTAATTAGCAGGAAAAGAAATTACTTAAAAACCAGTTTCACCCTCTCATGCTTGCGGTTCGATCTGAGATTTTATATGAGCTAATCACTTCTGACTGGTCATAAAATCAAGTAATTATAATTAAAATTTGTAAGGAAAGTATCACTCCTTCGAAATTAATGTTAGTGTTTGATTGTTCAAGATCCAAGTATCACGAAGACTTCCAATGCTCCAGAAGGTACTAGAACACCACACTGTGTATACAACTCTTGTCGACCTTAGTGTTACTTACTATTTCGGCTTCAGTTTAGTAAAAACTAAATATCTAAGAGATGTTAAATCATAGGCGGTCCATAACATAAATGTAAAACAATTCAAAACTATGCTGTTTAACTACTTTTAGATATCGAGTTTTTAATCGAATGTAAGTTAATGTAGTGTTGCTATCTAACGGTGAATGGTCTCAAACAAGCGCTCGAACGTCTATTTTGCGAACTATTATCTCATCTATTAGTGACTTCAAAGTGGCCTAGAAAGACAGTTTTGCGAACTATTATCTCATCTATTAGCTGATTCAGAGTGGCCTGGAAAGACACTTTTGCGAACTATTATCTCATCTATTAGCTAATTCAGAGTGGCCTGGAAAGACACTTTTGCGAACTATTATCTCATCTATTAGCTAATTCAGAGTGGCCTGGAAAGACACTTTTGCGAACTATTATCTCATCTATTAGCTAATTCAGAGTGGCCTGGAAAGACACTTTTGCGAACTATTATCTCATCTATTAGCTAATTCAGAGTGGCCTGGAAAGACACTTTTGCGAACTATTATCTCATCTATTAGCTAATTCAGAGTGGCCTGGAAAGACATTTTTGCGAACTATTATCTCATCTATTAGCTAATTCAGAGTGGCCTGGAAAGACACTTTTGCGAACTATTATCTCATCTATTAGCTAATTCAGAGTGGCCTGGAAAGACACTTTTGCGAACTATTATCTCATCTATTAGCTAATTCAGAGTGGCCTGGAAAGACACTTTTGCGAACTATTATCTCATCTATTAGCTAATTCAGAGTGGCCTGGAAAGACACTTTTGCGAACTATTATCTCATCTATTAGCTAATTCAGAGTGGCCTGGAAAGACACTTTTGCGAACTATTATCTCATCTATTAGCTAATTCAGAGTGGCCTGGAAAGACACTTTTGCGAACTATTATCTCATCTATTAGCTAATTCAGAGTGGCCTGGAAAGACACTTTTGCGAACTATTAGCTCATCTATTAGTTACTTCAGAGTGGCCTGGGAAGACACTTTTGCGAACTATTATCTCATCTATTAGCTAATTCAGAGTGGCCTGGAAAGACAGTTTTGCGAACTATTATCTCATCTATTAGTTACTTCAGAGTGTGCTAGAAAGACAGTTTTGCGAACTATTATCTCATCTATTAGCTACTTCAGAGTGGCCTGGAAAGACAGTTTTGCGAACTATTATCTCATCTATTAGTTACTTCAGAGTGGCCCGGAAACACAGTTTTGCGAACTATTATCTCATCTATTAGCTAATTCAGAGTGTGCTAGAAAGACAGTTTTGCGAACTATTATCTCATCTATTAGCTAATTCAGAGTGTGCTAGAAAGACAGTTTTGCGAACTATTATCTCATCTATTAGTTACTTCAAAGTGGCCTGGAAAGACAGTTTTGCGAACTATTATCTCATCTATTAGTTACTTCAGAGTGGCCTGGAAAGACAGTTTTGCGAACTATTATCTCATCTATTAGTTACTTCAAAGTGGCCTGGAAAGACAGTTTTGCGAACTATTATCTCATCTATTAGCTAATTCAGAGTGTGCTAGAAAGACAGTTTTGCGAACTATTATCTCATCTATTAGTTACTTCAAAGTGGCCTGGAAAGACAGTTTTGCGAACTATTATCTCATCTATTAGCTAATTCAGAGTGTGCTAGAAAGACAGTTTTGCGAACTATTATCTCATCTATTAGTTACTTCAGAGTGGCCTGGAAAGACAGAGAGAGATAAACAGCTGGCGCTACCTGTGAAGATAATACAAGAACAAATTTCTTAGGTCTGGAAAACCAGTTTCCCAGTACCCTTAAAACAGAGTTTTCTTATTCTATATCAATGGTTGTAAATAAACAACCTTGTTTTAAAAGTAGGACTTTGAGCTTGGGTTGAGATAGCGCTGGTTCGAATCCGACCTAGACTGGGAGATTTTTCAGTAATATTCACCTTGTACTGTACTGGTTCGCCCCCTTACTCTGTCTGATTAAAGTCCTCGCACAGATCACAAGTCTATGAGGAGTGGGCAGGAGGAGAAGAAGAAACTGAGGACGACCCCTATTGAAACGTATGGAAATTTTGTAATACTAAATGCGTTGGGAATTCCAAAATTAAAATCAATAAATGGCTTTTTCACTTTGTAAGAAAGTCTCACATACTCTTCATCGCACTGGTTCCTAATTCTTATTCGCCTTTACCGTAATGGTAGGAGGCTTCAGAATATAGAGGTAATATATTAGGTTTTTCAAATTGTCAAAATGCCTTTATTAATATTTTTAAACTATGAGCTCTCTCCACTTACCCAACGTAAAAATTAATAAAACAAGCAGGAGGCCTTCATATTGTAAACCTCTTGGCATGAACAACGCCTAGTCTCCCCTACATGTACTACGTACGTGTGACCCTCTCACCCACCCTCACATATACAGTAATGTTGACCCCACCTCCGTCCACATAGGACACACGTAGGTGATATGACCCCCCCCCTGCACCCACTCAGAAACGTCCGTTGGTAATAAACATATTCAGTTCAAGCCATCTGAAGCCCTAGCCATATTTTAATGGCTAACTTAAATCTTTAAGAGAACACAATCATGTTACAATTATAATTTTAATTTAGCGAGAGACAGAGAGAGTAATCAGATCTTATTGGCGTAAAAATAAACTGATTATATTACAAAAATCATGCTGTAGCTGATGACAACACTAGAAAACTATCCCTTCACTGCACTTTCGGTTAAAGGAATATTTACAAAATGGCCATAAAGTGCATAAACTGTTTAAAAAACCATTTCACCTTGTTGAAATTAGAAGTATTATTCTGTAAAATATTACGTCTAGTGACGTCATAACATCAAACCTTACGATTCGATCGACTCTTTTATAACCTATAAATTAAATGAACGTATTACAATATTTATGACATCATTCAAGCAACAATCGCTCGCAAGTAATGTACTTTACATCAGGTGATATAAAGCCTGTGGGCACAATAATTATGATAGTTTACTATGCTAATTACCTCAAGTTCAAATTGTTTATTTTCCATTAGATACAAGTTGTACATGGCATAAGTCAGTATTAACAAAATGTAGTTACTAAAGATAACATTTTCCATCAATCAAATAATAAATAAGTCAGTAATGGTATATTAATTGAATATCACCATCATGATTTTTAAAAATCAGTTATATTGTAAAAGACATAAATCTCCTACATTTTTTTATTTTTAAAGTCTGAGGTGTTTTTTCAGTTTGAAGAAAATGTGGGAGACAGTTGAAAAACTGTATTCGATTTAGGAGTAAACTACTTTTTAAAAAAATTAGATCGTCAGGGATGGTAAGATTAGTTTTATTGCATGGGTTCTAACTGTGGAAATAAGCTTTTCTTTTTTTGTGAATGGATTGATATTATAATTCTTTATACAAAAATGTCAAAACTTTATAGTTACGGAATACACCTTTACATGTTTGTCTACGGGTTAATTTGAAAATAATTCTCTTGAATTGCTTATGGCATTTAAAAGATGACTTATTCTTTATGATGCATGTTTCTATAAGGCACTACATTGATAGACATATGATTCTAATGTAAAAAAGTCGTTGTAAACAAAAATCATTTATATTAGGAGAAAGCTTACACTCCCCCAATGATAAGAAACTGAGAACATACATGTATACAACATCAAAATTATATATAACAAACAGTGTCCTTTTAAACATGTATGGGTGGCCTTACTGCATTAATAACATGTATTTCTGAAAGTTGTAATACTTGGCTAATAATTATGTGGCTGTCTAAGATTTGCCAAAATTAAAAACCCAATATGCATGCATTTATGACTTATTTCAGAAACACAAATTTTAAACTTGCAAAATGTTTCAAATCAAAATCGCACTATACGGACTAGAAAGTTCTATTTTTATTTGTAAAACAACAAATAGAGTAACAAAAATAAAACCATCGTTCTAATTATTCGATATGAAGATAGGTATCTATTATAAAATGGATGTGATGATTAAATGCAACCCTTGGTTAGCATACAAAATAAATTATACAACGCAAAAATAATATCATTAAAAACACAGATTGTGGCAGTTTGCTACCAACATTTCCAGGAGTGTTGACAATCACAACATCAATGTAAACAAGGACTGGCGATTATTCACAAAACTGGGAGTTGATGGTCCCGCATCAACAGAACCGATTGACTTGTAAATGTGGCTTTAATGACAAACTTTGGCTGACAATATTTCACAAACTACATATGCTGCAACTTTACTCTCCAGAGAAACTGTTTTATTAACAAAAGCACATAAAAGATACAACCTCACTAGTTACATAATAAAAAATACTATCTATTTGGCTGAAATAAAACATTTTTTACTGGCATGGTAAATAAATGCTACCAGGTAACTGGCACAAACTTTCTCCCTTTGTTATGTCAGATTGTTTAGTAAAAATAGATGTTCAATTAATTAAATTTCTAAGGAATGTACAGATGAAACGCTTATTTAATTTAATAAAAGTATGGAAAAATCATCTCGAAAAACAACTGTTCAATTAATCATATAGCCAGACTTTACGTAAACAACCTTCAACAACTTCAGTTGTAGCTTCCAGCCTTTGGCCTCCAGCCCTGATTTAATGGAGTGGTAACTAATAAATAATATAAAATATATCTTTAATTTTAATTTGTATCATTACTGAAAATTTAATCAAAATCTTTAGAATAAAGCTTGAAAATGTTGCATTTTTAATATTTTTGCCCGTACAAAAGTAATGTCATAACTTAAAAACTACTAAAGTTAGGGAAATTGATTTTTAATAAAATATTTAAATTACAATTCACATCTTTCCTGAAAACTTAATCAAAATCGTTGGAGCCATTTTTGGGAAAATTCTATTTTTGTATGTTTTTTGCCTATAAAAATAAAAAAAAAACTTAAATTTAAAAAAGCGAAAAAAAGGCCAGAGATATTGGCTAAATAAAACTACATACCAAATTTCATAATAATCTTTACATCCGTTTGGTCTTCAGTGAAGTGCACAGACAGACACTAGAGAACTGACAACTAGACACAAAAGTTCCTTACTCAACACATATTTAGTGCACTATTAGACGTGCCACCTGATTCTTTCTTCTCTGTGAACCCGTAAAACAGAAATTCCATTCACAGACCAGTAGTACAAAGCACATTCGATCTGAAACTGGCATATAACTAAATTTTAGGATCTGTGTCATAATTTGAATAAGATAACCTTATTAGTTATAACCCTTTTGTCATAATTTAAAAGATAAGCTGCCAAAGGATAGTAGTAGTTTTATTCGAAATAATTAGATTCTTCGAGGTCAAAGGCACATAAAAAAAAGAAACAGAGGTTGATTTCTTACAGCAGTGAACACTCGGTGGCAGTTAGAAACAGACTCGACTAGTATATCTCTGTAATATATTAAGTTAAATCTAATTCTATTTAGAAATATCACGCCACCATTGTACATTGTATGATAATCAGGTGATGTTAATAAACTGTTCTGGTTGGCTGAAACCTATCACGCCATATCCCTACTCCGACCTACCCCAAAGGATCACACTACCTGCCTGACCTGCGAGTCAGTCTTCAGTCGCTGTCGCCCGCCGCCTCCTGTCTGTACCAATCCATGGTACAGTGGCCAATCAGGCATTATTACAATGTAATCATGTGTATTATTCAACCTTCAATAATTACTTATATATACTACATACGTAAAAACCTCTTGGATTTAAACATCTTGAATTTACATTCTGAATCCAATTGTAACGTTATCAATTCAGCTTTGCTGTTAGAATTTTCTTTTTGTAATGGCTATAATACTTTGTTCAGTTTACAATATTCTGGCATGTTTTTGTGTAGAATATAATAGTTATAGTTTATAGTCTATACAAAAACATGCTGCCAATGTATGTCAAAATGTTCAATACAACAAAACATTGCTACCTTTGTACTTGAAGATTTGGAGGGAATAAAGGGAGAGATTGACAAGGTGTTGGCCCAGCCATCACAGTGAACAATTGGAAACTAACTACTTGTCACATTAACTGGATACACATTCAGCACACTACTGGATGTGACCTCTGTTTATTTCCTCTCAATGTTCTACATTTAGAAGTTAAAATTTAGCTCTATTTTAAAAATGAAACTCCGATTAACTATTCAACGAAACAGCACTTTTTTAATCGACTTCCGCTATTAAAAGGTAAAATAAGTAACATCAATAAGTAAGTTTAGAAGGAATTTGATGGCTATGAAAGAAGATGTTATTCTTAATATTAAGTGAAATACAATGCTCAATTATTTGATGCGTAGCCTATACTGTAGTTTTTTTGTAACGATTATTTCATACATTACTAACAGCAGTTAGATAACCTTGAAATTCACTTTCTAGACAGAACTATTAAATTTTAATCAGAGTGAAAATCAGCTCTGACAATATATATTAATCAGCTCTGACAAAGTTGATACGCTGGGCAGTTAATTTCATGGACTTTCCTATATTTTTTCAAAACTTGAGTTTGATTGTACTCATCAATTTACACACACACACACAAATGGGAGTGTGTAAATTTGGTAGTGTAGGTACGTTAGGTAGGTAACTTTGGACAACTGGGAGTGTGTAAATTTGGTAGTGTAGGTACGTTAGGTAGTGTAACTTGGTAGTGTAGGTATGTTATGCCTAATTCATAACGTACCTACTTCCTTGAAATTTATTTGGCTGTTTCACAGGTTTTCATTTTAGTCAGTATCTTATTGAAATTCTCTTGACTTTCAGAAAGGAGGAACAAAAAGTGAAGAATCCCTGTGTGATGCCGATGATAAAGGGCGTCTTCGGAGGATCGCTTCTAGGTTTCGTGATGTCGGCGATAGTAAGAAGACCTGGCCCACTGTTGTTTGGGCTAGGCCTTGGTGTAGGATATGGGGTGAAAAGCTGCTTTCACAACAGCCATAAGGAGGAAGAGCCTAAGAAGGAAACCAAAGTGGATAAAAAAGAAGGAAAGAAGGAATAGTTGGAAGCCTTATTCAGTGATCCAGAACTTTCATCATTCTTGTTCTTGAGAGTTGATGTCCAGATTGACGTTGTTCATAACTCGAAACAATTAAATTAATGAAAATGAATTAATTATACATTTTTCCTTTATGCAATCAAATTAATTTTGTAAATCTTAGTTTATTTCACATGTATAACTAGTAAAATATATAAGCTACTGATGAATATTAAAAGAGGTAAAATTCTTTAGTTAAAGTAAATTAAATTGACAAAAAGACTATGATCTAATTAATTTTACCATGAAAATCACATTACTATGTAAAATTGCAATTAATAAAATACAAGACCATAAGGCTTTAAGGAAATATAGCGTTAAGATGTTAAAGGAACTGTACTATATTTGTTTTAAAATGAAAACATTACTGTTTTAATTCTCTATTTGTGAACAATAAATGTTTAAATTCAGTTTAAATGAAGTTCTATTTTTAAAACAAAAGGTTAAATTTTAAGTTTTCAAATGTTTTTCTGCACAAAAATATCCAATCCAATGAGCTGAAATACAGCTATCGTGTAAATATATTTTCACTACACTACTATGAGTTCAGCTGTTTTCGTTATGTGTTTACAACCTGCGAAACATCATATTTTCCAATGTTGACTGTGGAAATTTTCGGTTGTAAACAATGTTACTTTCGGTAGTAAACAATAGATAGCTGTTGATAATATGATGTTTCGCAGGTTGTAAACACATAACGAAAACAGCTGAACTCATAGTAGTGTAGTGAAAAGTATCGTTCAAAACTCGAGTGAAAGTGTTTTGTATGTTCTCGACCATTTAAAGTGCTCGACAAGTCTCGCACTTCAAACATATGGTCTCAAACATGCAAAACCCCACTTTCCACTCTTGTTATGAAATATACTATTCTTGCAGTAGTTTGTGTCTCCATCTAAATTGGAGATAAAACCAATTTAAATGTACATTAAATTCATGTTTATAAGTACAATCATTATATTACGCAAACTTGTCAATCTAAGGGCCTATGGGTTTAACCCTTAAGTGGTAGGCTATTAATTTTTTACTTTTAATCTAGGTTTTTTGCTAGTTGTATCCAAGAAGTGCTAGGCTCAAAATGGTAATTTTGTTAGGGTTCCCAAGATATAATTCACAACTTCATTGTAATTTTATTTTTGTCATATTTATAATTTAATTTTTTAATGTAATAAATTGTCTTTCAAACCCTACATGCATAAACAAAAATTTAAGGAAAATAAAATTTTAAAAATTATTAAAAAAAAATATTTTTGACTTCTTGACCCAAAAATATGTCTACAAAAATCTCTGCTATATTCATTGTACAGGGTGCGGCAGCATAACTTCCTTTTTTAAAGTGCACGCCATTCAGTTAGTTGATGTCATAGCGGAGCGCTAGCGGTCTCGTTCAAGAGGGGGTACTGTAAAGTTTTGTCCCGACACAGTTCAGTCGCCATCATGCGTTGGAATAGTGAGGAGCGTGCCTTTGCCGTTGAGGCCTACTTTTCAAGCGGATGTTCGGTTATTGCAACACAGCGTGCATTTTGGAATCGCTTTAATTTAGCCCCGTTGGCTCCCGTCCCAGACCGCAAATCAATTGTTACATGGGTCACTACATTCAGACAAACTGCAAGTGCGACAAAACGAAGAACTGGAGTCCCTCGGCCCGTTTGATCACCTGAGAACATTGAAGCAGTGAGAGCGTCAATGTTGCGATCACCACGGTGTTCTGCGCGCAAACACGCATCTGCCCTTGGACTATCCGATCGTTCTGTGAGAAGAATTCTTCGTGATGATCTTCATTTTCATCCCTATAAGATGGCGATAGTGCAGGAACTTTCAGAACGTGACTTCAATTCTCGGATGAACGCGTGTGAGCTTCTTCTTGATGTCGTTCTCGAGGGTGCTATTGTTTTTTTTAGCGATGAAGCCCATTTTCATTTGTGTGGGTCGGTTAACAAACAAAACATGCGCTACTAGGCTGACACCAACCCTCGAGAATTGCATCAAAGGCCTTTGCATTCACCCAAAGTCACAGTGTGGTGTGCAATTTCCTCAGCTGGGATTATTGGTCCCTGGTTTTTTGAGGAAAATGAGGTTACAGTGACAGTGAATTCGGACCGGTATGTAAACATGCTAGAGAATTTTTTTTCCCCACGGCTAGAAGAGTTGGATTTGGGGGACACTTGGTTCCAACAAGACGGTGCAACGGCACACACTTCAAGAGCATCGATGGCTGTTTTGAGGGAACACTTTCCAGAGCGCCTTATCTCAATTAGAGGCGATTGAGAATGGCCGGCACGCTCTCCCAATCTGTCCCCTTGTGATTTTTTTCTATGGGGTTTTTTGAAATCCCATGTTTATGTGAACCGTCCAAGAACCCTACAAGATTTGAAGACCAAAATCCAAGAAGAAATTGCCAACATAACACCTGCTATGCTAACAAGAGTCATGACAAACGCCAGAAATCGGTTTACACAATGTATGGAGAATGAGGGACGTCACCTAACAGATTTGATCTTCAAAACAATGTAAATAAAAACTTTAGACATGTACCTACATTATAAAAAATAAATAAATATTTTCCGATGCATACAATAGTTTTTATTGAATTTTAAAAAAAGGAAGTTATGCTGCCGCACCCTGTATTATCTTCAAAAGAATACCTTATTTTGATTATATATTAACATTTTTACACTTTGATATTATTTATAATAATTTAACTTTTCCCCTACAGAATGCAAAAATTGTTAGAAAATACCAAGGCAGTGATTATAGCAGTTAATAAAATTAAAATTACATTATATGGTCGTCTACTATTTATTATTGGTTATGGTTTTGTATTGTTTATAAAAATATTCGTCTATATATTATCTGAAGTAATATATAGATGAATATTTTTATATTTGCATACAGGTATATAAATACTTGTCATATTGTAAATGCTCTTGCAGATTCAACTATGACGTTTTCACTTACTGGGAATCTAGGTTTTTGTCATTAATTGCGTCTAGTCAAAAAAAGAAAATGATTAAGAAATAAATAAAACTCACAGTCACTAACAATTAACTAACCAAAAAGTGGTACGATTATTACAATATCGATAATTAAGTCACGCCAACTTCACGGCAGCTGTTGCGACAGAGATATCAAGCGTCAGTGCCTTTCATGTCGCATTTTACAATTTATTGACGATAAATGAGAATATTATAAATAAATTAATATTATAGTAAATTTACCATACTGTTACAGGCTATAATTTGCATAAAGATATTGTCAAATTACTGCTGAAATAATTTAACTATGCAACAACGATATATTGTTGCAAAGCATTTCTTGGCTGCTACGGCTGCAACGATATATCGTTACATAGTATTTCTCGGCCGATATGACCATAACGATCTATCGTTCCATAGCACTGAAAAGTTGATTTAAAAAAAAAAAAAAAAAAAAACAACTGAAACCTAAATTTTCAATTTGCTAACATATTGTTTTCTGTCAGTTAAAAATAAAATTTAAATGTTAAGCATAACATATTATCATTTTCATGACACTTAGGAATATGTTTGTTTGTGTAATATCCTTGATTATACTATTAATTATAAATAGATATCTCATGTAATAGGAATATTTGTATCAGAAATTGGTTAGTGATATGTATAGGCCACTCAGAAAACAGCCTTTTTGTACATACTGGTGCTAGTTAGATGCACTGGTGGTGCAACTGTGTAATACCATTTCAAAACTGTCATGCCAACTAAGACAGTAGGCTGCGTGCTGACGACACAGTAGCAAGCCATGTTCGATTTTATGTCATTAACAGCAGCGTCCTTTGGCTGGTTTGATTAAAACCAATGAATCAAGCTTAGAAGGATTAAATTAAATCATTATTTAGTATTAAAATAATAATTAATAACAATAACAAAATGAGTAATAATGTAAACAATAAATAGAAGTTAAAGAAACTTGTACTGTTCATTAGTTTTTTTTTTTTTATTTTTGTAACTAAATACTATTGCGAAAATTAGTCATGACTGTGAAGCAAGTCATCCCCTCTACCACTGGAACATACGCTAAATATAACACGCAGGCTGGTTACTGTCCGTCCCAATTATAGTGAGGTCTACTACTACAGCTTGTTTAAACTGCATTACACTTACATAGGACCATACTAACGCTCCACAATGGACCACAAAAACATGTAATAGTTTGAGACATAAAAATTAACCAGGATGAGAAATCTATCAGTGTGCTTTGGTAATAGTTTATACCAAACACTTTTGAACAAAAGTGTAATTTTTACACTTTTCATTGGGCCAAGTACAATACAATCAGCGTGTTGAATTTAGCGCATATAGGGTGTTACAGCAGTGGAGGAGAAACGTTTCACCACCCCACCTCTCATTAGCATAAGGGGTCATGTTTGGAGTGGGGACAGTTGAACATTTTTTAAAAGTTGCATAATTCATATACAGTAATACCTAAATTAAACAGTAATGTAAGTAGATATAAATATTCTTTCAATTTACAGTATAGCTTCAAAAATACAGTATAGCTAAAGCACAATAATATAGAAAATTTAATTTTGATATAACCTCAATATAACTTTGTAATGACAACAAACCACCTTTCATCAGCTGATCCCTCACTCCTATCTCTGCTCCTTTTGTCCCTTATGCCATGTTCCAGCTGTGCTGGATTTTAGTCCCCACCTTGTGCCTAGCACAATGACATCATGGACAGGGCTTACTACTGTGTATCCATGACGATGAAATGTTAAAGTACTTCAGTGGTATGTCGGTCCAGTGGTAGGAGAGCAGTAATTTTTCCTCTCACTTCCACAACTAACTTTATCTCTCTCGTACAAGTTCCTTCATTAGGTCACAATTAAAAGGGCTGAACTGTAAAGTTGAATCGTAACATACCTGAGTTAAAAAAGGTAAATTTACATACCAATTGATAAAACTTGCATTCCCAGCCCAAAAAGTGGTCTTAATAAAATGACTTCCTAAGCGAAATTTATAAAACTACCTTTGTTTAAGAACAGACTGAAATGAAACTTAAATTATTTTCACAGCAGCCCTCATAATAGATTTTAAATCTGTGTATTGTATGTATTGGTATGGGTTAGATATTTTTTTTTCTTCAATTAGAATGTCATCTATTGCACTGTTCTGAGTCTACGTACAGTAACCACCCATCCAAGGACAGGGTGATTTACCCCTCCCCCTGAGTAACCTACAAACAAGTTACCTATCCACTCAACTATTTTATACAGCTGTTTATTTAGCAAACAATTTCTAAACTGTGGGAATAAAAAGGAATCCAATAAAATGTCCATATTAGATGTATATAATACATACTTTATTCACACTCCAATATGATGCTGTTCACCGTCATTTATAAGCCTAAAATATAATCTTTAAAAATAAAACTTTACAAACCCTGTGAAATTAAATCAAACCAAAGTATTTGTTTAGATTTGGTAACTTGTTGGTTTTTAAAATGCGTTAGTTAATTTATTACTAATTTTATTCTGTTGCTCAGGGTATATTTTAATCTAATGATCATTTTGTAGTAATATCACAACTTATAAGTGTATTAATTACAATCTTAGACATCTTAAACAGATATATAAATTAGTATTAAAACAAAACTGAAAAATTAATTGTTAACAGGTCATAGATATATTATTAACAATAATGTATTGTTACAAGATGGTTGTTTAAAGTGACTTAAATCTTCTTAGTAAATATTAAACAATACGTTAATATAAAGGCTTTCAACTGTTACCTATCTTACTGTCCCAACATATTAACTGTTTCTGTTCATGGGCTGACAAAAGTGACAGAATAATTTTGCCAAACCAATCGCAAGAATACCTTCAACCTATTTTGGGATTTATAGTATCAGTATCTTAGCAGTTATCCATATTTTTTTAAGGTTGAGTGAAAGATGCCGTTCAGCCTAGATCAATTTTCTTCAGTCAGAAATTGAATTTACTTTCTGATAATTTCTTTGGTCATAAATTATTGGGAGGCATAAAATCAGTTCATGAATCTTGGAAATGAAAAAGGAGGTGTTTGTGATGGTGAATGAAAATTCAGAGGTAAGTAATGAATCATTTGATCATTTCTGCAACACCTGTCGATACTCTTGGATGCAGAAAAGACATTAGGGAAACATATCTGAGCAGTTTTTTTTTTTTTTCAAAACTTATCAAATATTGTGCTGTTAAATAATGGGAAGAATCTGAATACAAGAAAACAACTTAAGAGATCATCTAATGTTGGATGGTAGTCAAAATTCAGATGTGTAGGGAATAGTGTCAGGCTGAAGGTCAATTAGCTGAAAATTAGACCAACACTTTGTCGTTTGGATCCCACGTAAAGCTGTAGGTCCCTTAATTGCCCTGCCTATTGAGCTATTAATAAATAGCTCTTTCTGAGGAACAATGCTAGACTCATTCACCCTTCATAAGCATGACTCATACCCTTCATTCACTCATATCTTGACGATTGGCGTCTTACTAATGAATAACAATTATTGAGAAAAAGGTATAAATAAACTAGTTCGCAGCCAGCAGGAACTATAGAAAAAAATCACATCGCTTAAGTAGTTAAACTTTCATGTCACATTTTCAACTACAGTAGAATCTGGAGTATCAGGGCTGGACCCGTTTCCGATAATCCATGTTTACGCTAGTTTGATGGTCTAGACGGAATGTAAATGTATATCAAATTATATTACTATTGTAAAAGCGTATTATTTATTTTAAAACTACATTACATATTACAGGATCACGTAACTATACAAAGGTTTAAAAAGCTTCTTCAATAACAGATACAGGTTGGGGAGTGGCCCGGCCATGACTCAAATCTGCTCTGCATTTGTCTGTCACAACACTTGTTTACAAAACAATGTTATCACATTCTAGCCCAGTGGCGATTGTTGTTTATTACGTTATCATTATTATTTCCTAATAAAGTGCATGTATATCGAATTATTTAATTTATATTATTGTTTTCAAGCAAAACGAACATAAGAAATAATGTGAGTTATATTGATGTTTATTCAATTTTCTTTTTATAATTAATTTAAATTAAATTTTCTTTTTCCTTACGCTGTTTCCAATAACCCAGGATTCCAATAGTCGGGATTTTACTGTAATACTAAAGATTATTGTTAAAATTGTTAAGGTTGTTTATGAAAATATTTTCTTTCGAATGAAAGTGGGAAAAATAAATCTGGGAGTTAAATCTAGGTATAATCAAAAATGAGTTGAAAGAGTTAATAAGTGACAGCTGAGATATGACGCTTGAAAAATTATACTTTTCATAACAATAAATATGTGAAGTTCATTTGGCCATCAAAATTCCATTCCATAAAAAACTGAAAATGTTTACCAACATATAAATAACCATTGGTTACATTATTCTTGGAATCTTAGGGACAGTTATTAAAAGCTAGACAATAATTGGGTTATTAAAACCTTAAGACTCTTAATTATTATTGTGATCTAAATCGAAAAAATACATATTATCATCTACTAAAATAAAAAAATTATTGCATGCAAGAATTAAGTAGATTGTATAAATTAATAGAAAAACCTATCTGATTTTTCATTATCATGTAAAAAATAATAGCAAATGAACTTCACAAATAAAAAAAGTAAACCTATAATGTAAACAAAAATATATGGTGTTATTACATTTGTTATTTATTACAATCAATAAAATTTTACTTTCACCCTAAACAAATACTTGAAATAAAATACCACAAAACACTTATCTACTTTCAATTTCATTTACTAATGTAACGTATGAGTGATAAATATTGTTAGGCTATTATTTACAATATAAAAGCATGGAAAAACATGATTATCTACTAAAAATATGAAATAGACTTATTTTCTTGATTTATCTATGCATACAACTTATCTAATTGTAACATCACACGCACGCTCACAAACATCAGATACGGAAGAAACGTGATTACAACAACTAAATGATTACTGTAAATAACAGGTCACTGTTACACATCACAACCTATTAAATATGTAAGGAATGTTATCTTTAATTAAACAAGTTTATAAAAACAACAAAAAATAAATGTAAAAATAATTAAAAAGTAAAGAGTAGAATAGTAACTATAGCATGCAAGTTTAATATTATATTCCAAAAAAGGATTCATCAATTATCTTAAATAAATTTATAAAGAAAAAATAAACATACTAAAAAAATGTATACAACTAAAATTACCGGAGTACATGAACTTTCTTCATACTTATATAAAGGTTGTTCATTGATTGTTATCCTTATAACTATGTGTTAAAGCCTTGTTCAAATAAAACTTAAATGATTTGTAAATAATTAGTCTAAATTTTAACTATCTATAACCAATAAAACGCATAAATAAGATAATTCGTATTTGATTACCCTCACTTTAAAAGCATTTATTCAATCACAGATAAGAAGTGTTCTTTAACCACAGTACCTTTTATTGAAAAATAATCATGGCACTATAGACTTAACTCTTTTAATCCTCAAACGCATAAAAGACAGAGAAGAGATAGTCTTCTGAAAGCTTTATAAGAATAGTAAATGTCTATTCACTTTTTATTTGCATATTAATTATTGTTCTGATCTAATTTGTTACATTGGAAATACAATTTATATGAATTATGCTCTGTTAATATATCAGTTTACGATACTCTAAATACTAATTAAGGATAGAATATCACACAATAATAACATAAACATGAAATAGAACAAGGATCTTTAGATATTTTTGATGACAAACTAGTGATAATCTAAGACGACTTTAAATTAGAAACTTTACTTCATAAATATGCATATCCAACTCAAATTATGTTGAAAAATTATGCATTTTATTTCTGTATAGTAATTTTATTCAAATTGAATAATATTGATACTAATTTTTATGTTGAACAAAAATTTGTAACTTTTTTTTTTAATTTTTTAAATAAGACTGTTTGTTTCAAGCAACAAATGGTGTTTGATAAAATTTAAAAAATGTTAATGAGTGACCTATTAGCTTATGCCTACCACTAGTACAGCAGTAAATTAGATTCACCAAAAGTATTACATAATTTTTATATCAACTTTTCAGATACCATAAATGGTGGTGACTTACAATATAAAATGAATTCAAGACAATAAAGCTGAAAAACTCAAAACTAATATTTAAAAAAAATTACATGTATTGATTAAAAACCTGTGAATGTTGTATGCACTGTTTGATGAAAAAGTTTAATGCACATAAAAAATTAGTTATTATCTTGTATAACTCTGGTAGTTAGCCACCTGTTAACATAGTACAAAACTTCATTTCTCTAAAAATAATTAACTATCACCAAAGTGATTGATTTGTAATTGTAACAAGAGTGTTAAATGTTGGACAAAGAGATTAATTACAATAAATAATTAACAATAAACCCTAGATATCTTAGCACCAAGTGCACGCAAACAATTAACTCAATAGAAATGTCACATTACATTCATGTTAAATCATGTAAATTCACTTACCCACGGATCTAAAATAATCAGTGTAGAAACATGTTAAATTTAATATTTTTATCAAAAAATATTAATAATTGTTTACTATACAACATTTTGAAAATAGAACAGTGTAATTCATACAACTGAATGATTTATTTTAATAATGAACGGATAAAAATTTTTAAAACAATCTCCTAAAAATCTAAACTTGTACTACTTTAGAATTTCCCTTGACAACACTAAAACAACGCTATGGCTACCATTATGCATCCTTGAAAATATACAATACTTTACTGATAAATATATCGAATCAAATAAGTAAACAATAAAATAATCTAAACATACACAAAACTTACAATAAGTAGATATAGATCCACCTTATCAAAAGGAATGGTTTTTATTTCACCTTAATTACTAAAATATTTGATTAGCTCCTAGTACCTAACATTAAATAACATTGATCTCTAAACTTTTATATATAAAATTTCAACATGATAAAGTTCAACGCAATAAATAATTTACTAGAGGACGCTATATTTAGAACATTCGTTGAGTTGGGTGCTAACACTTGAGCCATTTTTTCTTGGGTATATAATTATAATTAAAATTATTTACACCGGCCTCATAGTTTTACCATCAATCAGTAATAGTTTAAGATGAAGAGGGCGTGGCTTCCCCACTATCCTCAAACCATCATCTGGATGGACAGGAGTTGGAGAGACTTGTAGCGGACTGCAAACTTGACAAGGATCCTCTGTAATAAAGCACATACTAAAGTATGATCAAAACATTCACTACGATTTAGCTGAGACAAGTTTCAATTTTTACAAAAAACTTTTCTTTATCAGACAAAATTCCACCATAACCTTGTGACAGCCAGCTGTAGTGTCTACGTTTTGGTACTAAATGCAATACTGTTAGCCTACTATATTTGTATGGTTAAATCTACATTTATTTATTGGATAAAATCATTTTATATTTATATACCTTAGGAAGCATTGGAAGGTATTTTAATTTCAACCAAAGTTTTCCAATCAACAACATAACACTTGTTTAGAGTTTATTTAATTATATTAATTGCTGCTATAAATCATAAATATAAATGTTACAAGTTGAACATGTATTATAGCTTATTCCAAAAGGAATAGAACACTATTATTTAAAACCCCTATCAAGGTGATGAAGCCGACTATTGATACTGTGCAGGTTTATAATCGTCAAATTGCAACATTTTACTATGATTTAGTTGCTAGTAAATTGTTTGGCGTCGCCACCTTATGGCCTCTCCTTAATGATCAACACACTGAGGGTGCGCCCTCGAGCATGCGACACTATTCACTCACGGTTCGGGCACAGTCTTGTTGAGATGTCACCCTCTCTCTCGAGCCTTGTACATGACCCAAGCTTGGTGGTGATGTGACTGTGCACCTGGTTAGTCTTTACCTGTAATCTATAGAGCTAAGGACTTCATAATAGCTATACATGACTTGAGACTTAGGGTAATGGAACTGGAAACCTGGGTAGTGCTTACTTCGTAATTTGCAGAGGTTAGGACCTCATGGTAGAACATGACTTGACCCTTAGGGTACCACTGTACGTGTATAGGTGGGAGGGTGGTCAATACCACTGTACATGTATGAGTGGGCGGGTGGGTCAATACCACTGTACGTGTATGGGTGGGCGAGTGGGTCAGTACCACTTTACGTGTATGGGTGGGCGAGTGGGTCAATACCACTGTACGTGTATGGGTGCGCGGGTGGGTCAGTACCAATGTACGTTAATGGGGATGGGGTTGATTTGCTCGCCGTTGGGCTGTATAAGGGACAATAGTAGTTAAATTACTATTTTGTTGTTAAATAGTAATGTATCATAATTCAATACTTCATGCAAATGCCACACGAACTAAATTAGCTATTTCAATATGTAAATAGTATTTAAGGTAATAAACAACTTTACTCAAATATATGTTTATATTCATTTAGAGTGTGACTTTATTAACTGGAAACCTGGATAGTGCTTACTTCGTAATTTGCAGAGGTAAGGACCTCATCGTAGTACGTGACTTGAGCCTTAGGGTAACGGAACTGGAAACCTGGGTAGGCTTACTTCGTAATTTGCAGAGGTAAGGACCTCATGGTAGAACATGACTTGAGCCTTAAGGTAACGGAACTGGAAACCTTTGTAGTGCTTACCTCGTAATCTGCAGAGGTAAGGACCTCATGGTAGAACATGACTTGAGCTTTAGGGTAACGGAACTGGAAACCTGGGTAGTGCTTACTTCGTAATTTGCAGAGGTAAGGACCTCATGGTAGAACACGACTTGAGCCTTAGGGTAACGGAACTGGAAACCTGGTAGTGCTTATCTCATAATCTGGAGAGCTAAGGTCCTCATGATAGAACGTGACTTAAGCCTTGTGGTAACGTAACGGAGAACCTCGGTCGGTAGTGCTTTCCTCGTAATCTGTGGAGGTAAGGACCTCATGGTAGAACATGCCTTGAGCCTTGTGTAACATGACTGGGAACCTGGGTAGTGCTTACCTGTAGTCTTTAGAGCTAAGGACCTCATAGTATTACATGGCTTGAGCCTTGTGTAACGTGACTGGGAACCTGGGTAGTGCTTACCTGTAATCTTTAGAGCTAAGGACCTCATAGTAGTACTTGACTTGAGCCTTGTGTAACGTTACTGGGAACCTGGGTGGTGCTTACCTGTAGTCTTTAGAGGTAAGGACCTCATAGTAGTACATGGCTTGAGTCTTGTGTAACGTTACTGGGAACCTGGGTAGTGCTTACCTGTAATCTTTAGAGCTAAGGATCTCATAGTAGTACATGACCTGAGCCTTGTGGGAGCTGGTTATGGAATCTAACAGGTCTTGTGGTGGTCCACTAAATCGCCACTGCAGGATGTAAGTGCCTGTTGTGTTGGTTACATGAGATCCTTGAATGCTCTCCCCATCATGACATACAATGGGTTGCTCTGCACGGCTGTACTCTTTTCCTTCCATCCAACTCTTGTCAATAACTGATCGATGTTCACCATCTGTATATAAGAACCACAAATAAAAAATTATCAGATCGTATTTAAGAAACATACAAATGAGTAAGACAATAAATAGCCTTATTGTTTAATCAACATAAATAGCGTGTTTAAACTGTAAACAATAAAAAAAGTCAAACTTCAAGAACAATTTTATTAAGTTAATAATTAAAATTATATCTTGATAAGTACTATTCAAATAGCATTACCTGAATATCCAACTGATATGACACCTAGAGTCATTGATTTATATGGTCATTTAGTGAATAATTTCTTTACTTTTATTAGCTCATCATTTTCATTTTTACATTATTTTAATTTTCTGATTACCGAGTTATTTTCAATAATTAACACACATACTGTAATTTAGTTTAACCAATTTCATTGGATCTTTTAAGGACAGTGAGGGTGGAGCCTACATAGTTTTTTACATGTATGGAATTTTTTACCACAGGCCTTGGCCCTTGAGCTTTAAATTTAATCTAATCAAGGTATCTTATCTTCTTCCCAGATTAAGAAATTTTGTTAGACCAGATTGTCTTACAGAATGAAAAATATAGAATATTTCTTAATACTTATGTTTGAAACATGTAAAATTTGAAATATAAATGAAATATTATGCATTCTTGGTACTTGTACAAAATCATTATAAAAATATCAATAACACAAATAAATAAGTTGCACTTAAAAATACCTTTAAAGAATACAGCTTTTCGTCTTGTATCTATGAGTATGTATATTATAATTCTCTGTTTGTGATATTTTTGTTGATACAAAAACTGTCTACTAAACCAGGACTAGAGCCAAGTACAACAATTCACGTATACAAAACTCACCTTGACTTCCAGGACTCAGATCCTTAGTAAGAGGTTTTTCAGTGTGCAAGACTGTGAATGTAATATCTTGTCTCATCACATCAAAGTCCCAGGTGATCACACAGCCTGTGTCGTCCACATTAACTAACACTTCATGTACCTAAACAAGAACGTAATTACAATTCACATAATTTAGATCTCAAAAACATACCATATAACTTAGAAATTAACACAATCCCTATTACCAATAGATGGTGATCACGGCCTGACGGCTGAATACTAAAAATAATACATTGAAAAATTCTATTAAAAAGTCAAGATAAATCCATGCAGAGAAAGAAGCCTTAGTATGTTTTAACAACGATAATAAAAAATCAACACCTAGTGTTTTCAACTTATCCATTCTTACATATGAGACGCCGACACAACGTTGTGCGTTTAGGTAGGATTAGGAAGCAACATACCAGATCGGCAGTTATTCTCTTTTTTACCACGATGATAAAAGTAATTTTACAGTTAAATTAAAGACAAATATACTATTGTAACACAACAGCAAATATATCAAATAATGTAATAAATTCTTGGGCGTTCCTTCGGTGTGAATGTGATATGACATAAAAAAAAAATATGTACATTTTGCATTCCCAAAGCTTGTCATATAGGTGAAAATCAGACCAATAAAATGTGGTTCGGATTCCACATAAAGCTAATGGTCCCATAGTTGCCCTGGCTATTGGGCTATTAATAAATTGTTCTTTCTGAGCTAAGTCAAACTCAGATAGTAACAATAACTACACTCGTTCATCTACTCTCATCACACTCATTCACTCCTCATATTCGCCCATATCTCCAAGATTGGCGCTTTAGAAATGAATAATGTTCCTTGCTATGGCCCAGCTAGTATTGGACGAGAAATTTGATCTGCTCAACTGGAAAGCAGTACGTAGAGGTGAGTTTTGAGATGTTAAATGTAAGCCTTTTCTGTGCAATCCATACATGAGCACTGTATTCACATGTGTGTTGGCTTCCCAAGTTGTTCAAGCAATATGATGTAGTACGTTTGCCCTGGTTTAAATTTTAACTGCTTTTAAACTTCACCAATCGTTTTAAGGTTCCCTCATAAGTATTCATTTGGCACCATACAAGCATGTAATAAATAATATAAAACAAGGAAACTTATGAATCATTGAGATATCATATTTTGGCTGGTTAAAAGTAGTGCAAACAAGAAATATGACAGACAAAAACTTGACTGGTACATACAATTTGACTAGTCCTAATAATTACTTATGCAATCAACATATATGTGACTCAACTGTCCCTTCGACCTATGTCATTTACTTGAGAGGCATGAGAAACAATTTTTGGATACTTAAAATAACCAAAATTGCATCAGTTATCTGAATAAACATGAGAAATGTTTTTAGTTATTTCTTTCAGTACAACCATTGTCTCTGGCACCTTGGTCCAACAGTCATTCTGACAACTTAGGAATTTTTTTTTAGAATTCATAACTATGTGCCTGCAAACTAATCTTTCAGCACTTATAATGAAAATTTAAGAAACTCCAAACCAAAAACAGGCTAGAAAATTATGAGTAGTGTTGGAATGTGTTAAAATATCACAGTTACCTGTCCTTTGCCGAGGCTTACAGAGTGATAGACTGTATCATCAGTCATATGTCCTCCTTCTCTCTCCAGTTCCCCCTCTGTGAGATAGAGTCCTTTGGGCACCAGCCCTCCTTCAAGGACCTTTGTCTGTAAACAAAACACAGTTTTAACTGAACAACAAAGAACAAAGTTCACATAATTTGTTATTTCAAGGATTTAAATTTGATAAGTACAATCTTACATATTATGTGCAGTGTTCATTAACAGATACAATATTAGGAATAACATTTTGCTGAGCCTTTTTGTTAACATACATCAAAAACACAACGGAAGTTTTGACATTTCACAGGTCACGCTACGCACTATTGTGTATTCTACACTTCTTTTTAAGTGCATTAGCAGTAAGTTACATTCCTCACTTTAAATCATAATTTACAAGTGAAACAAACTTATTTAAAAGTTAATTGAACTATGTGTTTTTTGTTAATAAATGCCTAGGAAAATGTCATAAAATTAAAACAAGTTCAACTTGCGAGTCTTACCGTGGCACTCGGCCTATGTGAAGGGAATAATGCTAGGAGTAGAGGGGAGTGCAGTCCCACCACTGTTTTATCCCTCCACCACTCTTAATAGTTTTAATTCCCGTTTTGCATGTTGAGCTAAAAACACATATCTGTGTAGAAAGTACCAGGGCCGTTCGGAAAGTATCCTCCGGTTGCTCATAGAATAGGAAGTGGAGGGGTTAGTGCCACCATAGTAGAGTTGACGCGCAGGTCTCATCAGTCGGCATCCAGCCGTGGTACTGTGAAGGTCGTCCGAGCGCTGGTTCGTTTTCTGTAGCTTGTGAAAATGGCGTCTGTCATAGAAAGTCCCGCCAAATGTGAGGTGCAATCTGTCATTCGATTTTTTACAGCCAAGCAGTATTCAGCAGCAGGCATTCATAGAGAACTGTGCACTGTGTATGGACCGGCAGTAATGAGTGAAAGAATTGTTCGGGAATGGGTCAGGCATTTCAAAAACGGCCGAACTAACGTCCATGATGAAGAGAGGAGTGGCAGACCATCTGTCGAGTGCAAAGCTCTGGCAGCTGAATGCTATGCTACTTATATTGGAAAAATTGAGGACAGTATTCCTCATGGCATAAAATCCTTCTGGTCACATGCCTCCAACCTAAAAGGTGCACCTGGCTTTCCTCCTACAATGACTTGGAATGGAAGGGTGGCTCAGGATCCCAGCAGCAAGTGTGGCCTCTTTGCTGAACATTTCTCCTCAGTTTTTAGTGTTGGTAATGTCCAAGTCCCATCTTTTGATTTTGCCCGAGGTGATTCTCTGTCATCAATTGAGTCAGTGGCAATGGACTTGTCGAGAAAATCAACGAGAGGATTTGTGACAATCGACGGTTCACTATCTCAGAGCTTTGGGATGAATTTCAACAGATTTCTAGGACTATTTTGTATGAGATAGTAACAGAAAGGTTAGGCTACAAGAAATTCTGTGCTCGATGGGTCCCGAAAATTCTTTCAGAAAACCACAAAAACCAGCGAATGGACTCTGCTATTGACTTTCTTATGCGCTATGATCAAGGTGGTCATTCTTTTCTGAACCGAATTGTAACGGGCGATGACATGAATTTAACATGGGTTAAATACGTGAATCCGGAGACCAAAGAACAATCAAATGTGTGGGGTCATTCACACTCGCCACACAAACCAACGAAAGCCCGGCAGGATTTTTCCGGCAGGAAGTTAATGGCAACTGTGTTTTGGGATGCAAAAGGAATTCTTCTTGTAGAGTTTATGGAATGTGGGGCAACAGTCAACGCAGATTCGTACGTTGAAACTTTAAAAAACCTACGAAGGCAATTCAGAACAAACGCCGCGGTTTATTGTTGTCTGGCGTCATTTTCCTTCAAGACAACGCCCGACCCCACAGTGCTCGAATAACCAAAGACCTTCTTGAACAATTTCAATGGAATGTTTTTAGCCATCCACCATACAGCCCAGATTTAGCTCCCAGTGATTTTCATCTGTTCATGCACTTGTAAAAATGGCTGGGCTCTCAGAGGTTTGAGGACGATGAGGAACTCAAGAATGCAGTCTCTGGCTGGCTCAAGGCACAGGTGGCCGATTTTTATTCTGAAGGGATTTGTAAGTTAGTGCAAAGATATGATAAGTGTTTGAATGTTTTTGGAAATTATGTTGAAAAATAGCTGAAAGATGTAGTTTTAGGATGTATATAATAAAATATTTTTAATTATGTATGAGTTTTATTTAAAGCACACCAGAGGTTACTTTCCAAACGGCCCTCGTATTTCTTTCATCTCTTTGTTATTTCTTTACATTAATTATTGCGCCCAATCAGAAAGGTTGTTTTCATGTTTTTTTGTTTTTTTTTTTTACTAAAACCTCTTATTGCTCAAATAAACACAACCTATGCTGTCTTTGCAAAGTCTGCTTTGGAAATCTGCACTTTAATTTGCTAAAGTAATCAATCAATCTATAAACAAACAAGTCTAATATAACTTTGAATACATGATTTATTAATTAGTAATAACACACTAACTCCATATTGTACCTAATATATTGCACCTTAGGAATATCCACCCACAATTATCATTCACTATATATTGCAGTGGAGAGGACCCTCCCACCCACTCAGCAGTGGAGGGAACTCTTCCGCCTACCCACACACGTGCAGTGGTTACAACTGAAGTAAAAAAAAAAAAAACAAGTCAAGGATAAAATAGAACAACCTTTTAAATTGCACTAGTGGAAAAATAAAAAACAATAAACAATAATTTGAATATCAGATGATTTTTATTTTCTATATTTTTTTTTTTTAATTTTCCATGGCTAACAATGGCTCCTCCCACTCCTTTGAATGACAGTTAGTCTCCTGCACATCGCCAGCCAAGTGCCAAGGTAGGCCTCACGAGTTATAACAATGTTTTACTGACATGCAACAAAATTGTAAAGCATAGTCAAATCAAATCAATTTCTTTAGTGCCTTTGATTACAAAGTTATTAACAAGATGAAATAAGCATTTTCAATACAATTCTGTGAATAACTTCAATTCAATTCAAAATTAAACCCATATTCACAAATGAAATACGTGTTAGTTTAATTTTGGGTTTACACTGCTATTAAGGTATTCTTATATAAAGGATTGCTTCTAGCTAACAGTTGAAGTATCTTAAAGATATCTGGCTGAATTTGCTTAAAAAGAATTGCCAGTTTTACAAGCCTGTAAATATTGTTCCTATTTAAATATTGGAAGTTTGATTTAGTCTACAGTAATATGTGATATATAATCATTAATAACAGTGAACATTTTAATCAAAGGGCGACAATATTTTATGGATCAGATCTCATCCTAATTACCTTTTTTTTACAACAGAGGAATTACATTTGTATGTCGGTAATGACCACAAATTAGCAGCCCGTAAGCAATATGAGATTGGAATAAGCTGAAATATATCATTAACTGATTGATATCTAAAACGTCTCCGTTTCCAAATTACTAATGTACTCAGCTCAATTTTATACTAACACCACAGATAGCTAACTCTACTCAGATAGCTCAATCCCATGCTAAAGAGTGTTAAAAATGTGTCTATAGTGTATCAACTGTCCACTTTAAGGCGCGTCGGGCGGCTAACAACTGGGTGGCAATGCCAGATTGAACAGAATCAACTGACCATATTAAAAACGAATATTACATTAATAAATATCAGCTAATAATAATAGTGTAGGTTTAATACTTGTTCAATGTGCCAACGTCCTAAATTCACAGCTGTGTAGTGTGTGTTGCCTACATACTCCTTAAACAGTGTGTAAGCTTTTCTCTTATACTGTTAGCTATCGGGTATTTATTTATTTAATTTATTCTTAAGACGTAGAGATATGGGCGAATGTGGGGAGTTCAATAGTGTGATAAGTGTAGATGAACGAGTGTAGTCATTGTTACTATCTGAGTTCGACTTAGCTCAGAAAGGACTATTTATTAATAGCCCAATAGCCAGGGCAATTATGTGACCTACAGCTTTACGTGGAATCCGAACCATATAGTGTTGGTCTGATTTTCAGCTAACTGACAAGTCTGACACTTAGTTATCTCCCCTACACAACATCTGAACCTTGACCACCATCCAACATGGACACACCAGACTTCTCTAGTAGTGTCCACGTCAATGGCAACCATTGAGCGGACGCCGTGTCGGTATTAAGAGGATCGAGCATATAACCTATCGCCTACAATCCCCCAAACACTTTGTCACCAAGTAGGTAGAATGTTATCTGTGCTAACACACTATAGATATGAACCTGCCAATTTAATTTACTGTCTACATAAAAGCCTACAGTCTGAAGTCTACAGTGTTCTGTGCCAATCTTGCTATGGTACACTTCAAAACCATTACAATATTCGTTAAATCTGAAAGTTAACAATCTAATTCTACCACTGGTAGCCATTATATAACCAGATAATATAAAACGTTGAAAAAGCACAATAATATGCTGCTTTTTGTTATTCCTTGTCGATAGAAAATAACAGAGTTTGTCTCATTTTTCTTTATCACAGCATCCAATAAATAACACATTGACTAACTTCACGTACCCTGCTATGAATTAATATATATATATATATATATTACATCACTATTCACAGAACAATAAAACACAATAATCACAACACAAGTTCCAGAGTATGACTCACACAAACAAGTCCCAATTTGTGTTGGTATTAGACCTATTAAGAGTTGCTGCCTACAGGAACCTGAACAAGAATTGAGGTCACTGGGAAGCTGACCAAATATTTTATAAATCCTTTACATTTTTTGAAATATTTCTTTCACTTTACATTTGTTGCCATTCTTTCATCTAGATAAGCAGCAGATGTGACAGATACATTTAAATATGATTTTAATTTACATTTTACA